>OY728147.1:110441392-111691392 GCA_963277665.1 Viscum album | reverse complement strand
AATGAATTTATTATAAATATATAATGTAAATAAACATAAAATAATTGGAAATAAATTATAAAATATTAAAAATTAATTACATGAATAATCTTAGAATATCAAATACAATAAAGAAGTAATACGACCCAATAAAAATAAATTGTGTTTTGAAACCCCTTACCGTTTGGTAATTTTTATATGAAATATCCTTACATGATGTAAAATTAATTTTGATATAAAATGCCATTAATTATAAAATATTCATGATATAATATGTAAAAATTTCATTATTTATTCTATATGAGAGAAATTAGGTGCATAACATTAAAATATGCCTCAGTAAATGGAAAATGAGATGGATTCCCTTACCTCAAGTCTGACTTGTCACTTACATTTTTATATTACAGAAAAATAAACATATGTTAATTTATTAATTTCATAATATAATTTTCATTTTTATTATTCCATTTTTTGTTACCTGTTATATTAATTAACTTACACAATTAAATTTACGTTTGAAGTTTTGATGATATTAGACTCATATGTCCGAAATGACTTTGGTAAGGTTGACTATGGTCATATAAAGAATTATTTAATTATCTATAGAATATTAATAATGAAATATTTATCATTTTAAAAAATAAAATATCATTTTAAAACCAATAAATAATTCTAGTTAAGAAAAATGAACTCCATTACAATCATGGAGACAGTAGGCTCTACGTACACTTGATTAACGTTTTCCATTTTTCAATGATCTTGATTAAAAGAAAAAAAGTTTTATTCTCTCTTTAAAAGTGGTCATTATATCATAAATAATATATTATTTATTGAAATAAAATTTTATATTCTATTCATGTGATGTTTTGGTGAAAATAAATCAGACCACTTAGTAGAGATGGTGGTCCACTTGTACGCAAAAATGATATTATCATTTTGAATTGAATGTTAAGATGAGAAAACAAATGATATATTAATTTTATATAATGATTAAAATTTCATGAAAATAATATATATAAATATATATATTAAATCCATAATTATAACCATCTTTGAGAGGCAGCAATGTAAAACAAATTACATCGGTATGCGGGGAGACAACCCTCCCTACACATAGAAAACGATTTCATTTCCCATTTGATGGAATATGATATGGATGCATGTTATGATATTAACTTAATAAAATTTTAGTATATGGGATAAAATAATTTTATTATATTGACATGGTTGTATAAGATTCAAAAGAGGTGGAATAAGAAATTAAAAAAAATACTTGGTTAAGAACGACACCTCTTCTTCAGGCCTCCTTTGGATTATACCTTAAGATTTCACAGATTGGATTTACGAAAAAAGAACTATAGGACACAGTTAGGGTTTTAAATAATGATTTTTGTTAGGTAATTTCAGATAAAAGTGTTTTTTATGTGTGAGTAAAAAGGTATAGGAGATTCCCTTTTATAAGTGAGAGGAGAGGCATTTTTTGGAATTTCTAAAAATATTAAATTAATATATTATATTTTTACATTTAAATATCTTCAAACAATTAGAATTGTAATATATTATGATGATATATATATATATCATAAAATAATTTTTTACAAGTTTTGGTTATGTTTTTACACATATATTTTAGTTTAACTCCCCATTAACCAATTTGACAATTACCATAGTATTAATGTTTACTACCATATAAGGGTCAATAATGTTACTATAAAAGGAAAAACAACCCATAAATGAATATTGATTATTTTTTAAACTATATCTAATTAATTTGAATGAATATAATATTTTGATTAATTTTAAATCATTTAATAAAATATTACTTATTATAAAATATCATTAATGACATTTTTGATACTATTCATTTAATCTGACTTTAACTACATCAAGAAAATGGGATACTTGAAATATAATAATTTAAAATTTTCATAAAATTTAATATATATCTAGAGAATTCATTATAAATATTAATTAATTCATATTATATCACTTTTAATTTTTTTTAATTTTTAATTTTATTTTTCTATAAATTGAATAAATACGATGTTATTGTTTGGCAAGCATTTAAGGTAATTATTTCATCACTAAATATTAGAAATAAGTAACTAAGATAAAAATAATAATTTATATTTAAAAGAAATATTTATATCCTAACATAGACTCTGTTGATCCTTATGCAAAAATTTAAAGATAATAAAACAAAGAGAACATTAATTTTGACTTTTCTTTAAATAAAATAATATAAAGGTAAAAATCACAACCAAGTGTAAAAAAACTAATATATTCTATTAATGGACGATCATTTATGAAATATTTTCATAAAGTTAAATTATGGAAAGTTTTAGGGTTATTTTTTAGTCAATACCATATTTGTTTACTTTAATTACACAATTTACCCTTACCGATGCGACAATTATTTAATATGGTTACTATTAATAATGAAAAAAACTAAAAGGGAAATGTTCAAAAAATATTTAAAACCTAATTAAAAATATGGAATCCATTTTTCAAGATTCAATTTCTATAAGTGGCTGTAAATAAATTAAAATCAAGACACAAAATGTAAAGAAAAAGAGTCGTTCAGAATAATGACTTTAATGTATAAAAATGTTTTTATTCCAAATTCACTCATAAAATTGATTTCAATGAAAATAATTATATTATTAATAATATAATACAACTATTATATTATTTTAAATTATTTAAAAAATTAGAATATTGTAATTTCTTGAAATGAAAACACATTTTTCAATAAAAAAAGTAATCTTTTTTATTCATTGAAAAATAAAACTTTTTAAAAATTTCAAAAAAATTAACATAAGAGAATTTTGCTATTTTTATTTAAAAAATGATTTCAATTTTATTATTATTTTCTTAAAATCTGGAAAAAATAATTATTTTATTCGGTCACAAATATTAATAAAAATGTTTTTTGAAGAAAACATATTTTGGAATGGTAAAATGAATATAAAAATTTGGTTTTTTATTTTTTAAGAATTAATTAATAAATTTTTATTGATTATGAACTTCATATATAATTCATAATGTGATTATTACTTTCCATACCCCCAAATTCAATGTCTAGGTTATAACAGTCAAATTTAAATTATAATATTTAATGGTTCGTTTAAGCTTGGTGTTATGCATTCTATACATTATAAAAAATAATTTTCTTTTAAAATATCCATGAGTTAGATATATTTTTTTTGGTGGATAAAGAAAACTTATAGGCTATTTCAAGAGTTACATATTAATGTGGTATGAACACATTAATTCTATGGATGTAATAGGGATTCCAAAACTAAATCATTAGAAGAATGAATACGCAATAAAATAAAATACAACAAGGTAAATATTGGATTCATTTAAAATAGTTTGAAATTTAATATGAATAAAATGTATATTAAATTGGTGAGAATTTTAAAAACCATTTCAAATTATAAGTGTCATATTTCTTTATAAGAGACACTTTTTAAGACCTGAATAATCCAATGAACTAGAACATGTCTTACATAGGTGACCAAATATTATATTATGTAAGGTAAGTAAGTAATATGTAACATGTGTTATACAATGGGTAGGTCATACCATAGTTGGGTGCCCCTGTGTTTTATTTTTTAGATTGTTCTTGGAATTTAATTTAGGTTACATTGGGATACCCTAAGAGGATTATATTACTGGAGGAATTGAGTTGAACACTATCCATATGATTAATATGGAAAAATTGGTGTACATTCATATAAAGACTTGAAATATTACATGTAATTTTTTTAATTATTTGGGATTATTACGAGTCTGTGAAAATAGACGCCGCACGATTTTGAGGACCGATGTGTGTGGAATGAATTTATAAACTTTTTTAGGTAAATTCAGTAAAAGTAGGGGCAGTGTTTTCTATCTTTTGAACTGTTTCTCTGAATTGAAATTCGGGAACACTTTTGAATCTGAAACGCCTTGATTTTCTTAAGGGAAGATTCACTTTGACCGTAGTTGGTTGGTAGAAAAATATAGTTTCTGGACTTTTAAAAGAATAATAAAATAAAATGTAATTGTTGTTTTCTTTTCTTTTTTTCCAATGGATGACCAGTGATGGAAGGACTAGTGAATTGTCAATCCTTTTAATGGATTGAATCGTCAACTGCGTAACTTCACCATTGTGAATTAAAATAGGTTCATTAATTCATTTAATGAACATCATTAATTCTTCAACGCGTTACTCACCTTTCCTCATCCTATTTAAATGGAGCTCGAGGTGGGGTTTTTAAACAACTTATTTTAGTGAGGAAACTCTACCAAAGTCCTGCAAAAACATCCACCTGGAGGACAAGACTGGATTCAGCGAGCGATGACGAGTGCCACTGAATAATGAACTGATGACAACGACGAAGGAAGTTTCGTCGATCATCGTTAGTAGACGTCTTATCTAGGTAGGGGTATTTTGTTTTGTTTTGGTTTAACATTACAAAAATGAGATTATTTAATCTTTAATGTTAGATAAATATCCTCCCACTTGTTATCATGTTAATGCGGAGGCCACTGGCCGAATGAAAAAGGCCCATAACCTTCGCCACTTCGTTCATGTTGTGTTCTTTGGGAACTACTTTCCTAAATTTTGACAGTAATGCGAGACAGAGGTTCACACTATGACAAAAAAAATCCAAAAGGCTCATAGGAATAGAATACACTAAGAAAGGATCACCAGAGCACGTCTGGTGGCCAGTGGAAAGAACCACTGGTGCACCATGCCAGCGGTGACCGACGGTGGCCAGAGGAGGCCCGCAGAAACTGGCCGTGGGTGGTGGAAAAATAGCATGCCCTCGCGCACTACGGTGGCCATAGGTGTCCGACGAGAGCCATCCATACGGGAGAAAGGCGAAACCCACAGGTGCCGGCAGTGGCAGCAGCCGCGGAAGAAGGGGGCGACATAGCCCCACGCCGCGCCACATCTGTTGGAAACTGGTAGGCTACCTGGCCGACTGTTGCACGTGATGGGGTCGCACCCCACTGGATGGATGAAAAAACCCAACATCTATGGGGACAACTAGAGAAATTTCCTACCTTAAGGCTGATGTAGGTCGACCGAATATGCAGGACCTGCAGCCTAGTGGCCCAACGCGAGTGGTCCGAGCCCCACCCGATGGGCCAAGCCAACCGCGGCTCAAGCCTGCAAACTTTCTAGGCCGACACTAATGGGCTAGACCCAGTGAATCAGTCCAAACCTTAATGGGCCAGACCTGGGTAGGGTTAGGTAGAACTCAGAACCCATTGTGTTGGGCCGGCCTGACGGAGTCGGGCCGGGCCCAGACCCAACCGGTCCCCAAATAAAGGAATGCCCATAACTAAAAAACCGGGTGTCCATTTGAAACTTTGTTAGTTTAATTGGGACCCTTTTTGGGAAAAGGTCACTTTGGCATATTCCGGGGGTGGGGGGTGACCAAGCTGGGCCAGATCGAGGTGCGATCACCCCCGTTTCACAGAAAGGGGTGAAACTAACAGACCCGACATCCAATTGACACACCGTCTATGGAATTAGAACCCTTGTGAAAAATATATCCTTTGGAGATACTCTAAATGATTTTTTATGGAGTTTGATGTGAACCTTTGGTTGGATCAGACAAAAATCCAACTGGGACCTTTTTACAAAAGTGCACATATCTCACAGACCGGGCATCCGATCGATGCACCTTTTCTCACATTGAGACCCCTATGATGGGGCGGTCTATTATGTATGATTTTTTTAGGAATTCTTACTTGTTGAAATATGAAAGATGGCTTGAGGATCAAAGTCTTTCAAAGATCAGGCGTGCTTCGTTTGGGAATCCAGTGGCTGGCTGTGACATGAAGAAGAAGAGTGACCAATACGGGTCAACATCAGAAAATAAAGAGTGGTATGATCTAGATGTACAACTAATCGTCCCTACCTCTATACTAGTGACCAATACAAGTTAGCACCGACGACCAATATGGGTCAGCACCGGCGACCAATACGGGTCAGCACCAACGACCTATACAGGTCAGCACCAACGACCAATACTAGTCAGCATCTAGAGACCAATACAGGTCAACATCCGGTGACCTATACAAGTCAGCAGTAGAGTTAATATTGATAGGATGATCTATAAATATGACTAGTCATCCCTTTCCCAGTATCCTTGAATTTATACCGCTAGAGTGAGCTATCTCTTTTTCTTTATTATTCATGATTTAGATCATTCTTGGGATATTACTTTTGTGGTATTTCTTGTGATGATTTCCTTTGTGGATTACTAAGAGACCTTCAGGGGTCTCAGGGTCCCCTATTGGGTATTGTTATACTCACCCTTGCATGGGATCTTCCTGCATGTGTGTGTCTGGTGTAGACTACTGACACTCCGAGGAAAAATTTGGAGGTTTGGGACTTAGTGGAGCTTGGTGAAATGGGAGTAGTCGAGATACTCTTATTTGAAATTGGGATTATAGAAACTACCATCCAAATATATCTCTAGGGAAAATAGAATAGCTCTTTACCTCATTTTCATTTTCTAGGGCTTGTATTCCAGCCCACTATTTTCAGTTTACAGTTGTACTTGTGGTTGAACTTCACTCTCGTGGTCATACCATAATTTTGTTGGTTGTTTAGTATAGTTGCTCTTTCTAGGTGTGAAAAGATCTGTAAGGAAATGCGTTCCCTATTCGGGAAAATCCTTCAGGTGCTAGTCACAAACCTCTGGCCTATGGAAGACGGGCTTGGGGTAGTCATGTCCAGGACCCACGGGACGGGTCATGAAAAAGTGCTATCAAAGGGTGTCCAGTTCTACCAGAAGAACTAAAGGTCTACTTTTAATGAGGTAATGGTGTAAAGTGTCTTGAATTTGGTTTTCAGTATAGAGAGTCTAGTGTTGGTGTAGTGATCGAAATATCCATACACCAAGACCCTAAATTAGTTTTTCTGACTCGGTACATGAAACACCGGTTTCTAGTGTTTTGAATATTTTTCTTGATCTTCTTGAGTTAGATAACCATGTATAACTTTTTAACCATGGAACATCTTTTTATTATAGGATGCCTATATGAAGACAACTAGCCAGGATTCCAATTAGAGATCATGAAAGTGGACCACTGAGCAATAAGGCGTCAGTATAGGGACCAGTCACAGTGATGGAACCTTTGGGTGGTGTACCAGTAACACCACCACCCACCGAGTAGCAGATTCTACTAGTGGATCATGCACGTCATCTGATCACGTTGCATGAGTTCCAGAGATAGAGGACTTCGAGGTTTCGAGGCGAGATGGACACCCAAACATATGAGGACTGGCTTGATGTGGTTTCTCGGGTCTTTCTCTTTGTAGAGACACTTGCCGATCAGATGAAGATCTTGGTTGATAGTCTTCTTTGGGACTCAGTAGGATGATGGTAGAGCTTGATGCTCTAGGTGCATGAGGATACGACCCTCTCCTGGTCAGACATTGAGAGACTTTTTAGGGCGGAGTTTGGGCCAACGACACTATGCTATGTGCATATTCCGGAGCTGCTGCATCTACAATAGGGCAAACAGACTGTGACTTAGTACTCTGCGAGATTTACTAACCTCTCCCAATAATCAACCTACATGGTACGTGACTCTTACTTTAGAGCCTAAACATTTGAGAAGGGGCTCCAACAAGAGATCTGAGCTGTGACAGTTTCTCTCAGCATCCCAATGCAGGTGGAGGTGATACAATGAGTTTTGCTGATGGAGAGCTTCCTTGTTGAGCAAGAATCGACAGTGAGAGACCCTACCGGATGATAGGTAGAAGAGTCATCTTCATCTGTTAGTAGACAGACGATACAGAAGCCCAAGAAGGCTTGACCTTCCGGAGGGACACCTGGGGGCGCAGGTTCAGAGGTGTGAGGTTTGAGAGGCCAAAGGAGCCACCAACAAGGAATGATCAATTTTTCCTATGGGGGACAAGGTCATAGAGCTCATGATAATCCGACTCCCACATGGATTATTGATAGATGGTGGAGGGGCCACCGAGTCAATTGTAGTGGTTGGAGCATGAGTTTCAGCCAGGCAGCAGATGAGGTAGGTGAGTAGGATGTGAAACAGGAGGTGGTCGGTGTCACTAGGCACTACTAGCACTACCACCCCTTGGTGGACCACCATTAGCTTAGGGAGTAGGTGGAAAAGTACAAGCCCAACTATAGAGAGTTGAGTCTCACGATCCCAACATCCCTAAGATGATATGAGCTACGATCTATATCTTCTCTACTTTAGCAGCAGTGATTATCGACACAGGTGCTAGCAATTATTTCCTTACTGCAGACTTATTTTGGGACTCTGAGATTCTGACTGAGGTTTTAGTTCAACCTTGGCACTTGGATACTCGTACGGGAGGAGATTCAGTAGTCACACACTCATTCCGATAGTGTGATCTTACTCTTGGAGGAGAGAGTTTAGATGGAATCTTATAGTATCATCATTGAAGCCTTACGATGTCACTCTAGGCATGGAATAGTATCAGTAGTTTACACACAGATTGGCTACTTGAGACGTACAGTGTGATGTACACACAATGATGGAGGCGAGTTTTACTTTGTTGGTGAGAAGAAAAACAGAGCAACACAAGATGTACTTACACTCAAGAGGGTGAAGCTGATTACATATCAGCCAGCTTGCATGACCTTTGACCTGGTGGATGAGGCAAGTCCACAGTTCCTAGCAGTGGTGAATGTGTATGAGGACGTCTTTCCAAAATATTTCTCATATCCACCTCCTTATAGAGAGGTAGACTTCTATATTTAATTGTACCTAGGAAAAACACCAATATCTACACTAATATATCGGATGGCCCCTGTGGAGCTCCGAGAGATGAGGGCACAATTGGAGGACTTATAGAGGAAGGGATTAGTAAGGCTTAGTGTTTCCCCATGGACATCCCTGGTATTGTTTTCCAAGAAGGGAGAAAGAAGTTTGAGGCTATGCATGGAATTACGATGCCTAAACCAGGTGACTGTGAAGAACAAGTTTCCTCGGTTGAGGATTGATGATCTGTTTGATCAGTTGAATGGAGAAAAGTGGTTCTCAAAGATATACCTTAGATTAGGCTATCACCAAATTCGTGTTTGGGATAAGGACTTCCCAAAGATGACCTTCAGATATTGGTGCTGACATTACTAATACCTAGTGATGTCATTAGGCATGAAGAACACCCATGTAGTGTTCATGTGTCTCATGATCAGAATATTTCATCCATATCTCGATTGCTTTTTCGTGGTTTTCATCGACAACATCTTGGTGTACTCAGCTTTCAAGGAAGAGCACATTATACACTTGAGAATAAATCTAGACACACTCTAGGAGCACCAGTTATATGGGAAGCTCTCAAAGTGTGAGTTCTGGATACCGATTGTCCACTTCTTAGGACACGTCATCTCCTAGGCCAGAGTTGTAGTGGATTATGCATTTATTGAGGTATTAATTTCTTGGGAGCCACCCAAGAGTGTTACCGAGGTGTGGATCTTCCTTGGATTAGAAGGATACTATCGGAGTTTTGTACCTAATTTCTCTAGAGTATCAGCACCTATGACTGCCTTAACAAAGAAGGGGAATCCCTTCCCGTGGTTAGAGACATTCTAGTAGATATTTCAGCAGCTAAGGTAGATCTTGACCAACACTACCGTCCTAAGGATTCTGGATGAGGACACTGACTATGTGGTCTACTGTGATGCAACACAGACCAGACTCAGTTGCATCTTGATGAAGGGTGATGTAGTGATTACTTATGGATCACGACAGCTGAGGCCTCATGAGAAGAATTATGCAACCCATGAATTGGAGTTGGAAGTAGTCATCTTCACACTGAAGACGTGGCGACACTCCTTGATGGGAGAGCGGTTCATTTTTTTACTCTGACCACAAGAGTCTCAAATATTACTTTACACAGAAATATAGGAATATGAGACAATACAGTTGGATATAGTTCCTACAAGACTACTAATTTGAGATAATCTATACTCCTGGGAAGGGGAACGTAGTGGAAGATTCCCTTATCCAAATATTGAGTTCATAGTTACTGAATGAGGATTCATAGTAGTTATCCTTACTTCATATATTCTAAGTGAATAGAAAGAGATAGTATTCCTCTAGTTGATGGTAGTTTCCCCTCCACTCCTTTAGTGAGACTGGGAGACACAAGTCGGAGACCGCATCTACGGGACTACACGTGCTCAGATATCCTCAATCCATGCACCTGACAGATATTCTGAAGGTGGGGAGCATGCTATCTTTTTCAGAGGATGTGCATATGTACTAGTGGTTCTACGAGAGGAGGTGCTGGGGGAGTTCCATACATCCCCCATGGAAGTATATATAGGCATGATGCAGATGTATCAGGACCTCTGACGTCATTACTGGTGGCCAAGGATAAATAAAACTATGGTGTAGTTTGTTCCTAGATGCCACACCTTCTAGAAAGTGAAGGCCGAACACCCAGTACCAGCAGGTTTGGCCCAACCCCTTGAGATACTAGAGTGGAAGTGGTAAGGGATATCGATGGACTTTGTGATAGGATTACCACGTACGTCTAAAGAAAACAATACAATCTGGGTGATCATTGAATGGATCACCATGTCATCACACTTTACTACTATTCTAGAGAAGGGTTCGATAGAGATCTTGGGACATCTCCATGTTAAAGAGATTTTGAAACTTCACGGAGTGCCTTCAACTAGTCTCTGACTGTGATGCACACTTTGCATCCCTGTTGTGGAAAGGATTGTATGAGTATTTCATTACTTATATTCTCTTGAGAACAAATTTTCACCCACAGGAAGATGGTTAGACTGAGCGGACCATCCAAACCATGGAGGACATGCTTCGTACATGTGCCATAGATTTTGATCATAATTGAGAGTTCCACCTAACCTTGGTAGAGTTCGAGTAAAAGAAAAGATATCACTCTACTATTGGTGTATCACCTTTTAAGGCATTATACAAATGACCGTGCAGATCACCATTGTGCTAGAAAAATCAAGGAGATCCAGTACTCGTGGGACCATAGATAGTACAAGCTTCCACTAAGAAGGTGCATGTCATCTGAGAGTGGGTGAAGAGTGAAAAGATCCGACAGAAGTCCTATGATGATAGGCGATGAATACCACTTGAGTTCTAGGATGGGGACCGCATATTATTGTGAGTCTCCCCTTTTCAGGGATGACATAGATTTGTATGAAGTTAAAAACTCTCACTGAGGTTTATCAGACCATTCCTAATACTTCTAAGGATTGAAAATATGGCGTACCACTTGGAACTTCCACCATAGTTGAAGAGGTTGCACGACGTCTTCCACATATCCCAACTAAATATATACATGCATGACCCATATCATGTCATCGACCATGGCGAGCTGGAGATTGGCGACGTGGTGAATTTTGCGGAGTACCTGATAGAGATAGAGGATCGATAGGAGCGGATCCTTAACGGGCAGTTGATAACTCTGGTGTGTGTTCTGTGGCAGCACCAGAATCTCTATGATAGCACATGGGAGCGAGAGATTCAAATGCATTCCTAGTACCCCTCTTTTTTGTATATCCTTATTTAGATTTTGGGGATGTAAAGCCCCCAGGTGGAAAGAATGTAAATATCTTGAAAATATCATGTAATTTTTTTAATTATTTGTGATTATTATGAGTATGTGAAAATTTACGGAACCTGATTCTGAGGCCCAATGTTCTGTGAATGAATTTCATAAATTTTTTTATGTACCTTCAGTAAACAGACAAGAAATGTTTTCTATCTTTTGAACCAGTGCTCATAATTGAAATTACAGAGTACCATTGAATCTGTAGTGTCGAGATTCACTTAAGGGAAGCATGAATTTGACCATAGTTGGTCGGGAGAAAAATATAGTTTCTATATTTTTTAAAGAATAATAAAATAACATGTAATTTTTATTTTATTTTCTTTTTCTCCAACAGATGAGCAGTTGTGGCAGGACTGATGACTTGTCAAGCCATTTAATGGCATGAATCATCAACTGCGTAACTCCACCATTGTGAATTAAAAGAGGTTCATTAATTTATTTAATGAACCTCATTAATTATTCAACGCATTACTCAACTTTCTCCCTCCTATTTAAATGGAGATTGGGGTGGGGTTTTGGCACAACTTCTTCAAGTAAGAAAACTATGGCAAAGTATGGTAGCAACATCCACCAGAAGGAAAAGACTAGATTCAGCGAGCGGTGATGATCACCACAGAATCACAAACTAATGACAATGACAAAGGAATTTCTGTCGATCGTCTTCATAGAACGTCTCATCTAAGTAGGGGTTTTATGTTTGGATTTGGTTTAACATTATTGAAATGAGTATTTAATTTTTAATGTTAGATAATATCCTCCCACTTGTCATCATGTTAACGTGGAGGGAATGGGACGAACGAACAAGGCCCAAACCCTCTTCTGCTTCATTCATGTTGCGTTCTTCAGGAACTTATTTCCTCAGTTTTGACGAAAATGTGAGACTGAGGGTCACACTGTGACAATGGTAGTTTGAGAGGATCATAGGTGCAGACGGAACCAAGAACGGACCACTGGAGCATGTCCGGTGGCCGTGGAAAGAGCCCTGGTGTGCCATGCCGGGGGCGACCGACAGTGGATGGAGGAGGTTCACAGAAACTAGTCACAGGCAGTGGGTAAGAGGCGTGCCATCACGCGCCATGGTGGCTAGAGTCGGCCAACACGAGCTGACCACGCGAGAGAAGGGCGACGATCGTAGGTGCCTCCAATGGCAGTAGCTGCGGTAAGGGTGCCGCAACAGGTGGGGGCAGGGCGGCCCCGTGCCGCGCTGCGTCGGCTGGAGACTGGTGGACCACCTGGCCAACTATGGCACGTGGTGGGGAAGTTCCCCACCGGCCAGATGAAATGACCCTAAATCTGCGGGACCATCTGGAGAAATGGGTCTAACTTCAGGTGGACTGGGCCAGACGTGGGCCAACCGACTGGGGTGGACCCGAAGCCTAGCCGGCCACTGCGTGTGGGCCGGGCGAACCGTGGCCTGGGTCCACAAACTATTCGGGCCAAACATGAAGGGCCAGACCTAGTGAACCAGGCCAACCCTTAATGGGCCAGACCTGGGCGGGGTCGGGTAGACCCCGGGACTCATTGCGTCGGGCCTGCCTGATCGAGTCGGACTGGGCCCAGACCCAACCGTCCCCCGAATAAAGAAACACTCATAAATGATGAACTAAGTGTCTGTTTGACACGCTGTTAGTGGAATTGGGACCCTTTTGGGTAGCATTCTTTTTGGCATATTCCGGTAGGCTCGAGCGATTCGGGATGGGCTGAGGTGCAATCCCCCCTGTTTCACGGAAAGGGGTGTAACTAACAGACCGAGCATCTAATCGATGCACCGTCTATAGAATTAGGACCCTTGTAACAAGGAGGTCCTTTAGAGATAATATATGTATGTTTTGATGAGTTTGGCATAAAAACTGGGTTTGATCAGACTTGAATCCACCCAGGGCATTTTTATAAAAGTGCCCATATCTCATAGACCGGGCGTCCGATCGATGTGCCCTCTGTCATGTTGGGACCCCTATGACGGATTAGTCCATTGGGTATCATTTTTGTGGGACTTAATACCAGTTGAGATATTACTGATGGATTGAGGAGCAGAGTCTTCCGGAGAACATGCATGCTTGGTGCGGGAATATAGTGGCTGACTATGACATGAAGAAAAAGAGCGACCAATACAGGTCAGCATCAGAAACTCTAGAGTGGGATGATATAGATGTATGAATAATCATATATACCACTATACCAACAACCAATATGGTTCAACACTAGCGGCCAATACGGGTCACCACCGGTGACCAATATTGGTCAGCACCGACGACCAATACGGGTCAACACCAGTGATCAATACAGGTCAGCATATAACAACCAATACGGGCCTGCATATAGTGACTTATATTGGTCAGTAGTAGAGTTTCTATGAATAATATGATCTGGTATTATTTCTATTCATTCCTATCCCAGTAACATTGAATTTATACCGCTAGAGTGAGTTATCTCTTTTTCTTTGTGCTTAATGATTTAGATCATGCTTGTGATATTAACTTTGTGTTATTTCTTGTGATTGTTTCCTTTGTGGATTACATATAAACCTTTGGGGGTCTCAGGTTCCCCTAATGGGTATTGTTATACTCACCACTACACGAGTTTCGCCCTCACATGTGTGTCTGGTGTAGACTACTGACCCTCTAAGGCAAACTTTGGGGGTTTGGGACTTGGTGGAGCTTGGTGCGATATGAGCAGTCTAGATCCTCTTCTTCGACTTCAGAATTATAACTACTACTCTCCAAGTATAGCTTTAGGTCATAACTGACAACTGTTTACTTTATTTTTAGTTTCTAGGTCTTGTATTTCGGCCCACTATTTTTTAGTTTATAGGTGTACTTGTGGTTGTACTTTACTCTCGTGGTCATACCTTACTTTGGTTGGTTGTTTACTTCAGTTTCCCTTTTTGGGTGTGTACAAATTCTTAAGGCAATGCCTTCCTCATTCGGGAAAAGCCTTATGGTTCTAGTCACCAACCCCTGGCCTATGAAATGCAGGCTTGGGGTAGTCACGTCCGGGCCCCGTCGGACGGGTCGTAACAAGTCAAATTTTCAGCAGTCAGAACTATTGTGTTTTAGAATATTTCCTAATTAAATACTATCAGAATAAAATCCACAAAAAACTCATTTCTGAATGAAATATAGATATTATATCACTTAATGGATATGATATATTGGGTTATCATTTTTAGTGGGATCAGTTTCATTAAAATTCCATGATGAAAACATATAAAACATTACACTCACTAACTAACAAGTATTTTTTTATAGATAATAAATCATGTAATGATAATCATATTGAGATCACTTATATGTATTGCCTATAAAATTGTCAGATATTTGTATATTGTGTTGAGAAGATTTCTCTAAGATACGCATTCTGACCATATGAATATGGATTTCATAAAAAAAAATTCTATAACTTTGTCTCATAGGTATTATATACTAGGTATGCATCATAAATTTGTGAAAATAAACATAGAATCATATATATGAGAGAATTGGTGAAGGTTAAAGTATATGTTCAAGTCATAAATTGAGAAATATTTTCTATATATGAGGTTGGACCATTTGATCAGAATTTACCAAGTAGAATAATCAAAGAATTAGAAAAATATTATTATGTACCCACAGTAAAAAACAACTTGATTTATATATCTTATTTTAAAAATATTGGATTTTTACTCACCATTAAGAACTATTGTTTTTCTATATATCATAATGAAATGTTTTAAAAAGATTACATATTATAAACATGGATTATCATATTTTTAACATTTAGAATAACAATTTTAGGATTGATTCTAATCCCACTAGCCTTTAGCATTGTCATATTGGACATATAAATGAGAAAAAGATTAAAAAAAATAAAAAAATTTGAATTATTGAAATCATTTTATTGTGAATCATATAACACATGCGAATCCAGTTTATTAGGAAATATGAAGAAGATATATTTTTCAAAGAAAATGTAAAATGTGTAGTGGATTATTGGATCTTAAACACAATTATGCCTGTCGAAAAATGATAACATAAGAAATTTGTAGTTTTAGGTAATTCATTACCTTTAATGAAGATTTTAAATGGTATGGTCATATGTTTATGATGAAACAAAAGTATTAGGATTTTTAAAAACAGAATTTTTTTTTGAAAAAAATAGGAAAAATTATTAAGATTCTATGCTCTAATTAGGGTGGTGAATAATTAATCAAAGAATTCACTGACCATATGAAGGATTGTGTAATTTTTTCACAATTTACTCCTATTAGAATAGCATAATAGAATGGTGTGTCTAAGAGGATAAATCATACATTTTTAGACATGGTTTGATCAATGATGATTCTGTGTTACCTTTATCATTAATTATAGGGTTATAATTTTGAATTTAATGTATTTCTTCTAAATAGTGTTCCATATAATGTAGTCATAAAAACTACATATAAGGTATTATATAGGAAATATCTTAGTAGGTATTCTATGAATATTTTGGGCTCTAAATAAATCATATAATTATTTGATTTTGACAATCTTAACCCTAAATTGAAAAAATGTTGATTTATTGGGTATTCTAAGGAAAATAATGAATATTAAATATATAACCCAACTAAATTGAATGTGTCTTTGGACCAAAATTTTGTTTTACCTAATAAGGAATATATTTTTAAAGGATTTGGTGGTAGGAATTTTGAACTTTTGGGAGTTAATGACCAAATAATAACAAGAGTTCCTGAGAAGAAGGTTTAAGTAGTTTCATAATGTGTTTTAAATAAGAACTAACTCATGTTACATAAGAAAATTGATGTTTGGGTGGGTCAATTTAGGAACTTGAGAGATATTTTAATATCTTTATATTTTAAAATAGACATTATATTTGATAGTGTACAAGATACACACAAACGAGCTTAAAAACCACAAAATATTATTTAAATTTGACTTTTATATCCTACTAATTAAATTGGTAGGTATGAATAAAATAAAATAAATTTTTAAGTAGATATATATAATGTTCTTAATTAATAAAACTTTATTGATTAATTATTAGTAAATCATCAATCAATTTTTTGTAAAGTAATTTTATTCATCAAAAACACATTTTCATCAAAAAAGGGTTTTGTTTCTTTTAATGAGAAAATAATTATAATTAATTTACTGAAATATTAGATATTTTATTTGATAAAAGTATTTAATTTTTGAAATCATATAATATGTATTATAGATGGGTGAATTTTTTTTATTTTTCTAAAAAAATTGATTTTTACAATTAATAGTGAAAATACAGATTTTATAAAACTTTCATTTTAATTTCATTAAAAAGTAATATTATTTTTTTAATTTAATATAAAAGTAAAATAAGTATTAGTTAGTAAGATATAATATAATAAACTACCTTTGAATCATTATTATACAATATTTTTGCCTAAGAAAATTTTTCGGCTTAAAAATTCTTTTTTTTTCAAAAAATAGTTTTTCGTTGCATTTTACACATTTATATTAAAATTAATTAATTTATATTAAATAAATTTAATCTGGAAAAATTATTCTATATTTTTAATCAGTGGAAACAAATTTGGTAAAAATGTTCATTTAATTTTTTAGATATTATGAGTACTAACTAGTAATTTTGATACCACGGTAATCAGAAAATCAAGTAATTGAGGTAAAAAAATAAAATTATAATGACTAAAAAGTAACCCTAATAATTAGATAAATTTTATTGGATGATTATAACTCATAAAAAATTTTAAAAAATTAAAATATATAACTTTTTTCCCATTTTTCCATGTGTTTGAACTTTATAAAATTTATGTTAATATAATGATAAATAGAGGTTATTTTCAGTTATAAATATTAATTTTAATAATAAATTATTTTTTTATAATGGTATTTTTCAAAAAAAAATCAGTGATTAAATAATTACCCTAAAATCAGATGCAACACTAATGCAGTAATTTTTAAATTAATTAAAAAATAAAATAAATGATATTAAAAATCCAAAAATTAATCTAATTTTATAGAATTATGATGATCGAGGACTTTTCATGATAATGATAACAAATTAGGTAATTGGAATTTATTAAAGTTTAATTAAAATATTTTATTGATGTTGTTAAATCCAAAGTAAATTAATTTTTCTAAAATTGACATTAATAATATTTTATAATAAATTATATTTTATTATATAATTTAAAATTCATAAAAATTTTCCCTTCAGAAAATTGATTTATAAATAGTTTATAATATCATCCATGGTCTATTTATGTTCTTTTTTCCATTTATAGTAAATATCATGACACTAAAAGAGTAAAAAACAATGTTATCTCGGTAAGTGTAAAAAGGGTTAATATGGGTTAAAACTAAATTATATGGGTAAAATCACAGTCTAAAATTGTTAAAATATTGTTTTATGTAATTATTTATACAAATAATCATCTTATATTTCAATATTATCAATTTTGATCATTTTTTAGATGAAAATTAATTTATATTAATTTATTATTTTATGAAATTTCTATAGTGAACCTACCCTCTCTTATAAATAGGCATATATTCTTCAAATTTATTCACACCTAAAGAATTATTTATTGGAAAATATCTCATTAAATACATTCCTAAAAACCTTTAGAATATTATAGAGGTCTTTTTTGGGAAGAATACCAACCTTATAGTGCTTAAGGTATAAAGAAACAGATGCTGTTAGAAGAAGAGGTATAGTTCTTAACCAAGTGTTTTCATTTTATTTATTATTAAACCTGTATAAAATATTCTCCAACAATGCTTAGATAGTAAATTAAGTATATTAAATATACTATTATGTTATTATGTTAGTGGAATAACCTATATCCTTCTCCATCCTCCATCAAAAGGGAAAAGAAAATAATTGTTCGTGCATACGACGTTCTATCGCCTCACAGATTGATGTAATTCATTTTCCATAAACAAATATAAAAGAGATTATAATGATGAATTTAATATATATATATTTATATATACATGTTATATCAAATAAATATTTATAATTATTTATAAATAATATATCATCTATTTTCCTAACTTTTTGTACATAGAAAAATGATAATATCGTTTGTGTGTAAGAGTGGACTACCACATCCAAAATGTGATGTGATTATTTTTTCACCCCCACATCAAATAGATGATATATTTAAGTGTATTTAAGTAAATAATATTTTATTTATGATATTATTATTTTTATGGTAATAAAAATAGTACTTATTATCTTTCCATAATAAAAATTGAAAAATAGAAATGTTACTTATGCGTACGTACGACCTAATGTCTCCATGATTGTAACATAGTTCATTTTTCATAACCTTATTCCATGATTGGTTTTAAAAGTATAATTAATATATAAAAATTATAATAATTTCATGATTATTATTTTTTATATGATGGAACAATGACCCATTTCATGATTATCGACACACCAAAGCTGTTTTGAAATTATAGACCAAATATTCTCAAATTAGCCAACATGAACTCAAATAATTAATTAATTAACTATTTCATTAAAATAAATGAGACAAATGGTTTAATGATAAGTGTTTAAAAATTTAAAATTTTCTTAAGAAATAAAATAACAGATATCAATTTATTATAGAAGTGTTAAAGGAAATATATTGTAAGTTTAGACTCAAAGTAAGATATTTCACCTCAATTTACTTTCATTGAGGAATATTTTATTATTATGCATATAATATATTTATTCGGTGTATATAATTCACATTTTAAAGGATATATCATTAAGATTCTAGAATTAATGATATTTTAAGTTTCAATTTGAATTAATTTATAGAATGGGTTTTGACTTGAATGTTACCAAGTTTTAAAGGGTTTTTTAATACAATATCCTTTCATTGGGTTACAACTCTTCTTCATTTACTTTGTTATATCATGATTATGTGTGAATATATCTATCATTTTTATATTATATAATTACTCTTTTTTTCAGTTTATTTACATTTTTTACAAATAATGTCTATATTGATCTATTTGTAATTCAATTATATGATCTATATAAGGAAAATTTGTTTCAAATTATCTTTTATTGGGAAATACATTTACGATATGAACCTATCTTTTATTAAAAGGTGTATATACTGACCTTTGACATGATGTATCATGAATATCCTTATTTTCGTGATATTTAATGTTTCATTTTATGTTATTCTTTCATTGGGATTGTAATTAGATGTTACCGAAGTGGAAAAGGCTCTATGTTAAAATATAATTTCTTTTTGGGAATTTTTATGCTCAATGTTACTTTGGGGAAATGATATACTCTTAATTTAATTAACCAAATCTATTTTATTCTCTTTTTGGATTAATTTGTTTTATATGCTTAATTCTTATTTCCACCCTTATTTATTAATAAAACACTAAGAAAGAGTTTTGTAAGTGATACTATTCTTATATCATATTTTAGATCGGGAATCTTTATCATCCATATCCATGTTTTCTAAAATGTTTTCAAAAATATTATTTTTTAATCAAAAATAATTTAATAAAGATATTTCGCATGGTATTTGAACTACTTATAAAAGGTTTTAAAAATTAAATTTCATAACATTTTCCAAATAGGTCCCTTTAGAAAACCTTTACAATATGTTAAAAAGGAATGTTTATTTTTAACATTTAGAACATGAACGAATTTTATCATCATCATGAAAATTATTTTATTTTAATATTAATTTAAAACTTTCAATGGTTATTTTTAAGGAAAATAATTTTCTAAAAATTTTATTAATTTTTCTTTTTTAAAAGTTATTTTAAATGTGAAAATTATATTTTTCTAAAGAATGTTTTTATTATTTTTAAAGGTATTTCCATTCATCAATACTAATAAACCTTAATGTTACTTATGATCCACTGGGGATATTTTTTAATAATATTGACCACTTTATTTCTCTTGATGAATTATGATTGTTTCAAAAATATTATAATTGAACTTGTTTCTTTTACATGGTTTAATCAAGTTGTGAAAGGAATAATGGATGTTTATATGAGTTTTATAATGAGATTTTAGATCTATGTACATTATTCATTTTATGGTTATTTGAAAATTTTTATGATGATGGGTGTTTCTATTATAAAATAAGTATGGGTGCATTAGTGATATCCTTATATTTCCTTGGCTTAGATTTATATCTGAAGTTGAATGTGAGGGTTATTCTAAGTATAAACATGATGGTTATTTCAAGTGTAACTGTGACAGTTTATCAAGGAGTAACCCTGATAGTTACTTCATGTGTGATCATAAAGGTTACTCAATATGTAATAGTGATATGAAAATAATTCCTCATGTTTCCTATATGATTTAGATATGCTTATATGGGTTTATAATGATTATTTTGATCAAGATTGACACCACGTGGATCAATATTATTGATTCTAATAACTCTTGACTTTGTTAAATATTTTACCATGTTTTTTGATTGATTATCCATGTATTGATGGGCAATAATTCTATTATGTCATGACCATTCACTATGATTATTTAATCACACTCTTATTCTCATCTTACTCTAACCGTTGACATTCAATTGTTAATGCTTTTGTTTAACCTCACTAATAATTTGAGCTCACCCTTATTATATTTCATTTTTCTTAGGTTACAAAGTATAATGACAAATTATTTGTGTATATAAAGGTTCCATATGAGAATAAAATTATGGGATATGTTAAAGACTTAGTATGGAATATAAAAACCAAGGTATAGTGGAAAAAAATACTCTCTTGAAGTCATGAATTTTGTTTATGTAAATGTTTTTCCTAATTCTATTAATTTATAAACCTAAAAGGCCCATGGGTATATAAGTGATCCAATATTTTCCTTTTCATGTTATAGTGTTTGGAAGAAAAAATTTGGGTCACGTTTATTTGTATTAAATATAGAAACCTAAATTTTATGTTTTTATCACTTGATCTAAGAGTGTGGGTTTATGGTCATTACTGTTGGTATTAGAGTAGAGCTTAAATAACTTTGGATATTATTATGTTTTCATGTGAGGTTATCTTAAGAGTTTTATACAACCTTATGGGTCTATAATTTTTATGTTTATCATATGTTCATAGTTTTAGACACCACTTTTGAAGTTTTATGTGATGAGAATTTGAGGTTATTTTTGATATTTTTGGAAATGTTTTTTGGGTTGAGGTATATCTAACCCTTCTATTTAACATGGAGTATTGTTTTTAAAAAAGTATGATTACACTTTTGGGAATGTAAGAAAAAATTTATGAGCTAACATTTTAGGTTTAACCATTCCTTAATTTTAATGTTATTGAGGTTATTTTGGATATAGGGTTATTTATTTATGTATATAATAACATATATTAGAGATTATGTGATTAGGGATGTAATTGTCTTTACACGAGACTTTATGAATGATCATAGTTATTTGGAGATAAATATTAAATTATCATGGAAGAATATATAATAAAATTATTCTAATCTATGGGTTTAAATATTTTTCTATGATATTTTGAATAATTTCAAGGTTAATTATTTATTGATGATCTATTTTGATATTTTTGTGTTATTATTGAACCATTATAGTTTAATGTTGTATTTCTTTATATGATGTTTTATTCAAATTGAAAATTATCTTATATTATATGGACCATTAAAATTTTGGTCAAAGTATAAAGGTACGAGGAATAATTTTTCATCCTTTTGTGTAATTATGTGATCCCTCAAAAGCTGATTCTAGTGCTTTAGGCATGAAAAAAATCATATTTATTACTCATTTTTTGGGGAAAAAAAATGATATTATGGTGGAAATTGATTGAAGGATGAAATTATACCTGTCAAGTAAGTATATTTCCTTATTTTCTCAGTCTAGATGGTATGTAATTCCCCAAAACTAGGAAAAAGGATCTTGAAATGGAAATGTTATTATATTACATTGATTTCCAATGGATCAACAGTTTTTTCACACCTATTTGGTTTATGGTTTTTTAGTCTTTGAATTTTTCATGATCATTCAATTTATCATGGTCCATAATCCTTGTCATTATCCATAATTATTTGGATAATATTCTTTTTTAAATGTCTATAATTTCAATTTACACTAATTTTTCCAATTTGAAAACCTATTTATGTGTTATTTGAGAAAACCATTGAATTTCTATTTCAATCTTTTCAAGAGTAATTTTACTAAACCTAATTATAACATAGGATTTTAAAAAAGGTATTTTAGAAAGTCAAACCATTAGTTATCAATACCTATTTCAAATTGTGATTAAAAATATAAGGGGGGAGGGGGAATGTAATATCCCTACATTTTAAAATAGAGACTATGATATATAGTGTACAAGATATGCAACACCAATCTTTAAAAAACCACAAAAATATTTTTAATATGACCGTTATAACCTAGCCGTTAAATTGGAGAGTATGGATAAGATTAACCAAATTTTAAAATTTATATATAAAGTTCTTAATCAATAATTTTTTTATTAATTATTAACAAATGATCAATCGATTTTTAGTAAATTCATTTTATTCATCAAAATCATGTTTTCTTCAAAAATGGGTTTATTGCTTTTTATGGAAAAATATTTATAATTAATTTCTTAAAATTATAGAAATTTTATTTTATGAAATTTTGATATTTTTTTATATTATAATATCAAAACAATATTTGGTTGAAATTTTGGTATTTTTTTGAAAGTATTAATTTTTTAGTGAATAATGAAAAATACCGATTTTTATTAAATTATCATTTTATTTTCATTAAAAATTATCATTATATTTTTAATTTTATTTGAAATTGAAGTAAGTATTATTTAATTATATACAATATAATTTAATTAATTTTAATAATCATTATACCTGATATTGGTATAAATACATTTTTGGGCTTAAAAAACTATTTTTATAAAAACTATTTTTCACTGCGTATTAAGAATATATATTAAAAGTAATTTCATCCACTTATCTAAAATTGAATCTTTAAAAATTAATTCAATATTTTTAATCACTAGTTCCATTTTTTTAAATAGGCCCATTTTATTTTTGGATATTATGAATAATAACATTACTAATTTTTTTACCACAATAAAGGGAAAATTAGAAAATTATGGTTAAAAATAAAATGATAAGTACTAAAAAGTAACTCTAATAGTTGAATTAATTTTATTGATGAGTATATCTTGTCCATAATCATCCGAAATTATAATATATGAAATTTTCTTCACATGAATATGATTTTTACCTTTGTTCTATTTAAGTAAATATAAATCCAAATATGTCACACTCTTGCTTTCAATAACTATAACTTTTTTTCATGGGGATAAAAATGGTATATTTTGTTTTAAATATTAATTTTAAATATGGTTTATTTTTTTATCACGATAATTTTTTTTATAATTTTTAGTGATGGAAAAATTACCTTAAAATCTTATGCAATGTTGATGCAGTAATTATTCAATTAATAAAGAAAATAAAATAAACGATATTAAAAATTTAAAATGTCTTTTAATTTGAAAGAGTTATTTTGATAAACAAATTTTTTGGATAAATATAAATTTTTTGGTAAATTTTAATTGATTATTTTAGAATTCTTTTTTTCTTGAGGTTATTAAAGTCAAATCAAATGAAGAATTCAAAAATTAACATTAAAGATATTTTATAAGAAATAATAATTTATTAAATGATTTAAAATACCTACAGATCCTATATTTTTCCATTTAATTATGAAATATTTGAAAATATAATACATGTTCCATTTATGGGCTTTTTTTTTATATATAGAATCTATCGTGACCATCAAATAGTAAAAACCTTGTTATCATGACAAGTGTGAAAAGGGCCAAGAGGGAGTTAAAACCAAAAGATAAGGGAATAACCATAGTCAAAACTTATCCTAATTTTATTAATTAGATTATTTTGACTCATAAAAATATTAAATTCAAATATCATCAATTTTATTATTTTGACCATGAAAATTAATTTATGTTAATTTATTATTTTATAAAATTCCAAAAGTACCCCTCCCATCTCTTCAAAAAAGGAACCACTTATTCTCATTTATTAACACATCATGAACCATTTTTTATCCAATAAATGATAAAAAAAGTTCCTAAAATCCTATGCCACATTATATAAGTCTTAGTTTCGGTAGAATACCAACCTTATAGGACTTAAGGTGTCAAGAAAAGCAGGTTTTCCAAATAAGAGATATAGTTCTTAACTGATTGTTTGAATTTTATTTGTTCTTCCACCCCATAAAATGTTATATTACCATTATGAAATAGTAAAATAATTATCTTAAATGTTATTTTATTTTATTATGTTATTTTCATAGCCTATATCCATCTCTAACCTCAATAAAATGGGAAAGGAATTCATCATTCACGTTATGGAAGACTACAACCTCGTAGACACAAGTAATTCGTTTTTCATCACCACATTTCATGACATGTTATAATTATATATTTAATATATATATATATATATATATTATTCCAGAAATATTTATCATTCTAGAGAAACAATATATTATTTCTTTTCATAACCTTCCACACAGTGAAGAATGATCACTTCATTCATGCGTACGAGTGGATTACCACCTCCACAGAGTGATATGATTGGTTTTTCCTCACCACATCAAATAAATGATATATATAAATGTAATTAAATAATTAAAATTTTATTTATGATTTTATTTTAGTTATATAAATATAAAATAATAATTACCTTTTACCCATAATGTTCTTTGAAAAAATAGAAATATTACTCATGTGTACATAAGACCTACCGTCACTATGATTATAAATAAGTTCATTTTTCATAGCCATAATCAATTATTGGTTTTAAATATATAATTTATTTACAAAAATTATAATAATTTAATTATTATTATTCTTGAGATGGTATAACAATGACCCATTTTACCATGTTCAACAATCCAAAGTTGTTTTGAAATTATGGACTGAACATTCACAAACTATCATACATAGACTTAATTGGTTAATTAATTAACTATTTCATTGAAATAAATTAAATAAATTGTTTAAGGATAAGAGATTAAACTTAAAAAATGTTCTTAATAAATAAAATAACTGATATGAATTTATTATATGGGCGTTGAAGGACATATATAACAAGTCTAGACTTGAGGTAAGGGATTTATTCTCAATTTACTTTCATTGGGTTATATTTTATTTTTATGCACATAATTTATTTTATTTTTTGTATATACTTACCATTTTAAATTTTATATAATTAATACATAATAATTCTTCATATTTTGTGATTCAATTTTAATTATTTTATCTATAGGGATTGGACTTGAATGTTACCAAGTGGTAAATGGTTTCTTAAATCAATTTCCTTTCATTAGGTTATAACTTTTCTTCATTGACTTTATTATCCCATAATTAAATATGAATAAATCTCATTTTTTTATTTACTCTTTTTTTGTTTTGGTTTTGGTTTTTTTACACACAATCACTATATGGATTAATACACAATTCAATTATATGTTATTTGTAATGATAATTCATCTCAAATTTTATTTCTTTGGGATATAGGATTATGATTGGAATATATCTTCTTTTACGAGGTGTATATAATGATTATTTGGTTTTATATATAATTAATATGGTTATTTAATGATATTTAATGCCTTATTTTACATTATTCTTTCATGGGGCATACTATTGAAAAGTTACAAAATTTACAAAGGCTTTATGTTTGAATATAATTTCTTTTCAGGATTGTTTAACTTCAAGGTTCCTTGGGGGAAAATCATATGCTCTTATTCTCATGATCCAAATATATTTTATTATCATCTATTTATTAATGTTTTTTACATATTTAATTTCCATTTCCTTCTTAATTGATTAATGAAATATCAATAAATTAATTTTTAAGTGATACTGATCTTGAATCTTTTTTAGATTAGGAATCATTCTCTTCCATATCCATGTTTTCTAAAATGATTTAAAAAATGTTCTTTTGTAATCATAAATGATTTCATAAATATAATTTACACGGTATTTTAACTTCTTTAAAAAAATTTCAAAAAGAAAATTTCCTAATGTTTTCTTAATGGTTCAATTTATAATTCCTTTAAAAATAATTTGAAAAGCATTTATATTTTTAACATTTACAACATGGACATTTTTTCTTGAATTTAGGACCATTATTTTCATTAATTATTCCTTTGTATGATTCCAAAGTTATTTTTGAAGAAAATAATTTTCTCAATATTTTTTTATTTTTTAGAAGTTATTTTCAAAGTGAAAAGGTTATTTTCCTAAAGAATATTTTTATGAAATTTTAATGGTATTTCCATTCATCAATGCAATTAACCCTTGATGTTAATTTTGGTCCACTAGTGGTATTTTTAAATCATTATATCTTTATTATTTCTCAATTTTTATTATGATTATTTCTAAGAGATTATCATAGAACCAATTTATTTTCCATGGTCCAATCAAGTTATGAATGAAAAATGTATGTTTCTATGAGTATTATGATGATATGAAATCTCTATTCAAATCATTCATGTTATGCTTCTTGTAAATTGTTTATGATGATGAGTGGTTCTAATATAAACTACGGAAAGGAGGTTCCATGATAATCCTATAATGCATTGGGTTTTATTTATGTTGTATGTTGACCTTAAGGGTTATTACAAGTATAACCGTGATGGTTATTTCAAGTGTAATTGTGATAGTTACTCCAAGTGCAATCGTGATGATTACTCAATTTATAACCATAGAGGTTACTCCATATATAAGAGTGGTATGAAAACAATGTGTCAATTTACATATATTATTTATCTCTATTTTACATGCGCTTATAATGATTACTTTGATCAAGATTGAAATCACTTGGATCCTGATTAATGATTCTAATGACTCTTGAATTTGCTAAAACTTTGTGTCATGTTTCATGATGGATGATACAAGTATTTATTGGTATGAATTACCTTATGTTATGTTCATGAACTACAATTAAGTCATTATACCATTATTCTTATCTTACTCTCACTGATGATATTCAATTTTTAAAACTTATGTTTACCCTTACTGGGAATTTGAGCTCACTCTTCCTGTGATTCATTTTATTCAGGTTTTGAATAATTAGGATAAATTATTTGAGTCTATAAATGTTTCATAAGAGAATAAAATTTTCAAAGATGTTGAAGACATAATATGGAATATAAAAAGCTAAGTGTAGTGGAAAAAATACTCTATTAAATTCATGAGTGTTGTTTACGTAATATTTTATCCTAATTCTAAAAAACTATATTCCAAAAAAATTATTTGGAATGTAATTGATCAAATATTTCCTTTTTATGTTGTATGTTTTAGATGGGAAAAATTGGGTCACATATGTCGATATAAAATCTAGAAATTTAAATTTAATGTTTTTAGCACCAGATTCGGGAGTGCAGGTTTAAATCATTTACAGATATGGATTTATTATGTTAAATTATAATGTAGTAACATTTATAGAAGATAAACAATTTCTTACCATGAGGTAATTGAATGTTATGATTATAAGAAATGTTTAAAATTCATGGAATCTGATATGGACTCCAGGTACAGCAGAAATGTTTGGAAATTGGTTTACACACCTTAAGTTGTAGGACCCACTGGATGTTAATGGGGGTTCTACAAGAAAACTAACTTGAATCATAGAGATTCTACCTATAAATAACTCTTAGTTTCAAAAGGATACAAAAAAATTCTTGGTGTTGACTAGGAATAAACATTTTCACCTATTGTAAGGAAAAATTTCATTTGGATATTGACTTCCATAATAAATAAATTTGATTATGATATATATAAAATGGTTTTAAAAAATTATCTCCTCAACAATAATTTATTTGAGAATTGGTATATGATATAACATGATATTTTTAAAGTTACAAATAATACTATAAAGTTTTTAAATATGTAATGATCCATTTATAGATTGAAGTAAGTTACTTAGAGTTGGAATTTATAGTTTGATGATAAAGTATAAAATATTTGTTTTATCAAGAACATATATGATTATTGTATATATAAGAATATTAGTGGGATTATATTAGTATTTTTGATATTTTATTTAGATGAAATACTTCTTATCAGAAAAAATCCAAAATCTTCACTCCATGAAGATATAGATGAGTAAGTTATTCTCAATAAATGGCATGGGATAAGCTTCCTAAATACTATATATGAATATCTATTGAGATATATCCAATAGGATACTTAGAGAAAATCAAGAAATTTATATTGTAAAAGTGTGAAATTATTTTATCTTGAAGATATCCAAAATGAGGTTGTTACAAGTGTCACATGGCTAGAATCTTAAGAAGGTTTTAGATCCTTATTAAGAGTTAGAATGGATACGTTGAATTTTTATACATACTCTATAGGTTCTATTATGTATTCTACGATGTGTACTCAGAATAATTTCAACTATGCTCTTATCATAACTAATAGATACCATTTCAATCATAATAAGAGTCACTAGATTTCAATGAACATGGTTAAATACTTGATATGAACTAAGGATATTTTCTTCAAAATTGGAGGAGAGTATGTGATCTGTATAAATGGTAACATATATTCTTTTTTTCAGTCCTATAGTAATCATATAAACTATAAATCTATTTTGGTGTTTTTTGAATATTGGAACTATCAGTTGGTGGATTTCCAAAAATCCACCATAGAAAACTCAACTTCATAGTTAGAGGGACTCACTACATTAGACACCGTAAAAGAAGTTTTAAGGATCTTTAATTTCATCTCTAAACATAGACCAGTTCCTCTATTAATATAGTGATCAATCTTTATAGTGGTCATTTTTTGATGTTACTCATGTTAAGGAACCCAGACCTCACCAATGGTTCAAACAAATTATTCAAAAATACCATCTAATGTAGGAGATCATTGAAAGGGGTGATGTGAAGATTAGTTGGGTGGATAAAAAGGATAGTGTAGCTGATCCATGTAAAAAATCGTTACTAGAATAGTATCATGAGGGTCATGTGGAATATATTTGTGTTAATAACATGAGAGATTTTTTGTAATGGTTTTAAGTTTATCATGGTTTTACAATAAATGAAACCTAAATATATCATTTACTCATGGGTGATGAATTTTAATTTACATGAACAATCAAATGATTATATCCCCTTAATGTATAACTTTGAGTTAATCCCAAATGAAGATCAACATTGAGTATTATGGGTTGTGGGGATATGTTATTATTATAATGAATAAAATCATAAATTTATTACCAAAATATTGAATATGGGATATAAAAAGTACATTAATATTTTAATAAGTAGGGACTTATTAATTGGATTGACCTGCCAGAGTGTATCTCATGGATGGTGATACAATCATCAATATAATTAGAGATATATACTTATTATCAATCCCCATTACCTATGGTTGGAAATATACCTATCCTAAAAAACTTCATACTTTGATACCGTACTTACTAAAATAAAAAATGACTTAAATAAATAGTAGGGGGTTGGGTATATTATTAATCATGTCATCAGTTTGAGTGAATCCAAGATGGTATTTTTTCACTTATATGATAAGTAAATAAATGTATCCTAGAATTAATTTATCTTGAGGAACTTCATAGAAATTATTATTTAGTTACATATGATGTGTTAATTTACATGGATGAGGTACTTATGATGTACAAATCTATTAGATGAGTGACATGTAATGTATTCATCAACCTAGTCAATCTTATTCAAAGTACCAAGTTAAGATGAGTTGGCCTATACTGGAATGACATGTTCCAGGTCTAGTTATCACATTATTTCATGTGTCATGTGATTTTATAGGTTTACACATGATTCCTTTGATACATATTTTGGTGTACATGTTCGTATATTTATATATATTTCTATATATGCATATGTTTAATGGATATCACACCAAAAACCCTTAATATATTGAGTATCACTAATTATTTACTAGAGGTGACTCATTACATACAACTACAAAATATGGATTTGATTTTTTTTTCAATGCTACTAAGGCCCATAGTTTCACAATGTTATGCCCTTGGTAAGAATTATGTTTTGTAAAAACAATTTTTTCCTAAAAATGAAGAGAGATTGATGGATATATATCCATAAGTTTTTTTTATGGATTCAAAAATATTTTTAATGTTTTTGATATATTCATTTTAGATTTTAGTGAAACTAGAAATTTTTTGGATGTGCACTAAAGTAGGAAGCACAACTCATTTTTTTCGAGTGTGTGAATTTTACGGTTAACAACCTTGATATCCCTTCTTTTTATGCACACATTACGTTCAATTTATAATACTCTCCCAAATGGGTTTATAAGTTATAATATATTATGATTGAAATATAATATATTGTAAACACATTGAAAATTTTCATTGTATTCACCCAAACATAATGTATTGAATCTAATGTGTTATATATGGATGATGTGATTTCATTAAAAGAGTAGTGACAGAGATGACTATAAAAGGAATATGATACATCTTATTAGTGAGTTGAGGATTGGTTATTGTGGTCATTAGTGTAATGAAAATTATTTATATCCATATTCATTCTTGAAATTTGGTTTATCACTTCTATGTGAAGGAACCAAAAACCATTTAGAGTTTGAGAGTAATCCAGTTAAAAAATAGTATCCATTTTATAGTGTAATATATAAAAGGTTGGATGATTTTTTCAATACCAGAAAACAAGGCTATACCCATGGTTTTTTGAGAACAATGGGTAAAGGTTTCGTAGTGAAAAAAATTTCACAGTAAGGACTTATACCCATATTTTTTGGAGAACCATTAGTATAGGTTTTGGGGAAAAATATTTCATGGGAAGGACCTATAACCATGATTAAAAAAAGTTTCAACACATGTTGGACTATACACACATTTTTTGTAAACAATGGTAATAGGTTTCACGATTTTTTTGGGAGAACCAATATTCACTTTTTGACCAAACTATGGGTATAGGTTAGTCCATTATTTTTTCATAATAATAAAAAAAAAAAATTTAATATAACTTATATATATATATATATGTTTACTATCATAACCTAAAATAGGTTATAGGGTAGTGGTAAGGTCACTGGATTGTATGGAGGAGGTGCTGTGTTCAAATCTCACCAGATGATTTCTTTTAATAAATGAACCATACCCATTGTTTGGTCAAACCATAGTTATAGTCTATTCCATTTAAATGGACTAAACCAATGATTTAATAACCATAAGTCTAGGTGTCCTATACCCATGATTTGGTCAAATCGTGGGTATCGGCCTGTACTGATGCCTCTCAACACCATGGTTTCTAAAAACACGGGTATAGGATATACCCATTTTTTTGGGGATGTAATAATTATTATAAATATTGTTTATAGATTGTTTTTCTAGTAGTTTATAATATTAATATGGTTATATAAATCAAATTACTCTATTGTGAAACGAAGCCGAAGAATCCTACATCGATGCTATATGTATTTTCTATTTTGATATAGTTTAATAATAATTATTTCAAAGAGATAGATTAGCCTATTTTTTGGATTATTTTCAATACAAAAGATAATAAGATGGTCCTTGAAAAATAATAAGGGGCCTCATAATACCAGAAAACTTCTTCACATTATGTTTATACAAGGTAATCACCTAAATTTTAGGTTATGAGAACATACACACTAGTAATAAATCCACATGAGGATGTGTTTCTTGATCCTTAGACTTGAGATTGTTGTTAGTGTATAGAAAAAATCATGTAATTTCATGTATTGATGAAAAATGTGATGATATGTGCACATTGTACAGTATAATATGTTTTGTTCTTCATAAGTGATATTATGATAATTAATAAGTATAGAAAATCTTTCCCCTTATTATTTAAGATAAGAAGATAGCTTAAGACCTTTTATTAGAAGATATCCATTTGGTTAATTGTATGATATTATTTTTTATAGATGAGTTCATTTACAAAAATAAAAAGAAAGATATATCAAGAATATAGTATAATGAAACAAGTTTTTCATCTTAATTGAATATATATTGGGATAAGGGGGCTATATTACATGGTGTGTATCCATAAGAGGTTATTTTCATTGAGACACTAACATTTTTCTCTATGGTTTCCTTGAAATGTTTCTAGATTCTGGTCTTGGACCTTTGGCCAATTATCCTAATTTCATTGAGAAAACGGCCTTGTGGGCCACACACTAAGTGTTTCATGAACCTCTATAAAATTATATTTGAAATAAATATGAGAATAAATAGTATTCCCCAGTTTCAATAAATAATAAGTATTCAATTATTTTATCATGTAAATATTTATTTAAAAAAATATAGTGATATATATTTATTTTAATAAAAGGTTGTTATTCATGGTTTGAAAAATTATAAGGATGATTAACAGGTTTAGACAAGGTTCTAGATAAATGAGATATTTATTTAATACCATTTAAAGAAAAATTAATATATTTATTTAATAAAAAATATTTAAATAACTAATTCTCTAACATAGATATATATAAACTTACTTTCATTTTTTTAGAAGATATATAGAACTATGTGTATAGTGGATTCACTATATAATTCTCTCAATCCGTAAATAGAGATTCTTATGAACTCTCTCAACAATGTTGTTCATAGATCCTTCTACCCCATATCAAGACGAGATAACATGAGGAAATATTTTACGTTTGGAAGGAAGTACTTTCATGATCAATGGAAAAAATTCAAGTGGTGTAGTTCTTCCTTTATAGAACCTAGATATACAGTGATGACATTCCACGGTCTGTAGTGCACATATTGGAACAACTAGAGGGATTCTATCATTGTCTCTTCTTTAGGATGATAGTTTGATAAGATTAGTTAACCAATTAAATAATGAATAAATAATTAAAACTAAATTTAATTTTTATTTATGAAAATTAATTATAAATTATGTGTGAAAAGATACTATATGAATATTACAAGGTTGTGTTCATCGAGCTATGAGGATTTAATCTAAAGAAACCAATGAAATCCATTATTTTTATATAGACCGAATATTTTTGATACACCTCAAAACCATTAAATAACATCAAAGGAATCAAGTCTTAGGTTTTAATTATTTATAATCGTTTATCAATTTATGTATTTGGTATTTAGTTGTATATCTCTAATTTTCTAATCTTTAATGAAAAATTATATATATATTGTTCCTTTGATTTTATGTGATGAAGAACATGCCCAAAAAAGATGAAGAACATTCCCAGAATAGCTGTATAACACTTGAATATCTAATCCTTAGGTGATAATGGTTCTAGCCACCTGAAATAGATACATGAAATTTGATAAAAATGTACACACTATGTGCTAGTGGTTAACTACAGAAGGACAAGATACAAAAAACATGGAAGAACATGTAGGGGTTCAGTACACCATGTCATTACACACTACCTATTGATCACAAGTTGGAGCAATACTTGATAGAAAGTGAAATCTCTGTATCTATCATACAAACAATATATCCCCATATGGTCTAACCCCACAAGAATCCCAAAATCCATGTTTTCAAAGTTGCAACATCTAATTAATACACACTATGTATTGATTACCAACCAAGAGACCTGGAAATACAAAATTTACATGATATGTTGCAGTCTATAAATTCCATAAAATGCATAACTACCCACATGGGAAACAAATCATGTACCAAGGGGTGTTTTCTTGGTTAAAAAATGGATAATTTAATCAAATTATACAAAAGTACATGGTGAATAACTAGATATAGACATCATGTAACATGGTTTACCACAATTAATACATTCTGAGTATTTAGGTTGGTTATGTGATAATAAATTATAAACTAATTAAATATTTCTATATAATTATACAAATACCCGATCTGTATGGTCATCATAAATTCTGTTTACTACGTAAACATTACCAATATTATACATTGCATATATTCAAGGTGTGTCATGTAGTTATAAATCATGCATAGACTATAGGACTTGAATTGAAGAGAAACACACCAAGTATATCATGACACTTTGTTTAAGTTCACTCTACATGATAAAGACCATATACATTATTATCCACCTATAATATCATATGATGATATAAACCATGTAATTTTAAAACTTCATAAATGGGTATTAAGAAGAAGTATAAGGGTATATATCATGATGCGTCCATTATAAACAACATACTTAAATAATTAAAATTAAAAATAATTAATTTTATTTATTTTAAAATACAATGGATACAAATATCAAGGGCTATTTGGATGGTTCAATAAGATAAATGAATGGATAAATTAATAAGATAATTAATTAATAATTAGAGAAATTTATTTTATTAAAGAGTATATTTTAATGAATTATAACTAGTAATAAATAAATATTTATCTAATGAGTGTATGATTATGAGATTTACCAACCTCTATATATGTATTGGGTTTCTTTAAATTTAATTATTATTTCAATGTTTTTTGTGATAATTATTATTTAAGTTAAATGATTATATGCATATTATCCCCACATCTAATTATATATTGGCTTGAGTGTCCAATATTTCTTTAATGTAACTACAAACCTTTATTCCCCTCACCTATGTTTAAGTGTGAATATTTAAAGAAAGTACCACCTTAAAAGGGAAAATGTTTCAATGTTGAGATAAGGTGAAACTAACCAAGGAGATACATAGGTTAAAGGTGGAATACTACATTATGAACCAAACCTAGTTTAAGAAGGTATTATTATATTGTCATGAGTTGTTTTATCATCTGGACAATAAAATAATAAGTAAAAAACTTCATGATCATTACACACATTTATTTTATTAATATCCAATGCATGGGTAAATTTTTACGTTTTTTATGTTTAATCATGATCACTTAAAATAAATAAATTAACAAGTAGAAAAAAAGGGCAAAAATAAATGGATTAATGATAAATTATTTTATTCAAACATGGTTAATAAATTATGTAAAATATATATACTATTGATAAGATTGTTTAAGGATAAAATAAATCATATTTACAAATTAGATAAAAATTCCTCACATAAATATTAATTCAGAAAACACCTTCCATTAGTTGATTTTGGATGAAATAATTGACCAAATTATAGGTTTGATCATTTTCAAGACACTTATATTTATCACGGAGTTATAATGATTTTTAGTTTTAATTAACTATGTCAACATGAATAAAATTTTTTCTTATAAGATTTGGACTAACTTGGAGAAAAGTGTTTGGGAAATCCAAGTCTAGGATTTTAGGATTAAGGAGTCCACTCATCTAATTAAGGAATTATGAGTTGATATGGTTGTAAATTCAACTAACCGAATTAACTTTGAGTAATCGACATGGAAATTGAATGGATTATGAGAAGTGGAATACAGATCCTTTTAGTAGCATATCTAGAAAAAATGATATTTTAAATCTAATATTGGAGGATATTATAAAATATAAAGAGTTTAATGAAAAATCTGTTTCAACAAATTTTGGTAATAAATATAAAGTATTAAAAATCATTTATTATTTTTCTATAGAAAATGGAAAGCCAGATGACGTTAATGTTATCTTTGGGATTAATTTTTGAGAAAGAGAATATCATTAATATCATGAACTTCTATGAGTGGATCGTGTTATTGTAAATCATACCATTATAGGAGGGAATGTTATATGTGCTTGAGTATCCTTTTATAGAGAAAGTGATTTAAAAAAATGCTAGTGATAAAAAACATATTATAATTTGAAAATATTTAGATGAATAATTAGATATAAAGTGACAAATATTTGTCATCTTTTTCTAGTAATATCTAGACGATTCATGAAATCATATATTCATTAACAATGTTGTCTAATATTCATGATCTATATGAGGATAAATCTAGAAAGGAGAGGTTTATGTTCCCCAAGGAATTTTTCACATGAACTAATGAATAATAAATACATAGTGGATCTCAATTAGTAAATATTATTATATATATTGAGAATTTTATAAATTTAGGTTTCAATATACCCAATGAGTTATGAACCCAACTCATTATTACCTCACTACCTTAGACCACATCTAGTTTTACTATGGATTATAATATGAACAATACTAAGAAGTATCTCCATAAAATCCTTACTATAATTCACCATGTTAATAAGAACACAATGTATAAAAAACATATAGTATTTTTAGTAAATAAGAGTAATAGAAATGAAAAAGGCCCTAAGAATAGATCTGTGTTTAAGGTCTCTTCACACCACCAAAAAAAGATAAAGAATATATAAAGAAAATATACAGAATAAGATGTAGAATTTTCTTATGTGGAATGAAGGACCATTGTAAGAATAGATTCACTTTAGTGAAGAAGTATATGGAAGCTTCATATGTGTTTATTACTAAATTAAACCACTCTATTTATACAAGTATTTTAGGTATATATTTTTATTCTCACATTTGTATCCAAGTATAAGAACTATGTATATTTATTAAGGTTTCAAGTGGTTTTATGGATCTTCATGTTTCCAATCAAGTAAGACTAGTTGTATAAGATATTAGAGACTACCTCATTTATCTACCAATATCAACAATTTTTGTTTTAATGAATTTTGATTATGTTCATATTGTTTCCAAGAACATTATATATTTTTTTATATATATAATTAAGATTTGGATTTATTTATATTCATGTATGAAAATAAAATATGATAATGTTATTGAAATAGAATTTTTTATGGTACGAAAGATCTTAATAATAATATTTATATACTAGAATATGAAATAATAATGTTGGAAATGCATAAAAAATAAACTTTACAAGACTCATATATCACTCAGTTGTGGAATCACTGAATCGGTCATGTATATGAGAAGAGTTGAACAAACTAAATTAATAAGGGTATTTAGATTGTTTTTATTGGAAACCACCTTATAAGTTTCAATATTATTTGAAAGAAAAATTGACTAACCCTATATTTAGCTGATAGGGTGAAAAGTCCATGGATATTCTTGAATTCATTCACATAGATGTGTATGAAACTTTTCTAGCTGAATCTATTTTCAGAACTCTTAATTTTTAAATTTTACCGATGATGTGATTTGTTATAGATATGTTTACTTAATGTGTTATAAGTTTTAATACACTGAGAAATTTATACAATTTAAGAATCAAGTAGAGAATATTCTTGGTAGGAATATAAAGATAACTTTATTAGACTAAGGTAGATAATATCTTAAAAAAAGTTCTCATCGACTATTTAATAGAGTTTTAGATTCTAACTCAACTCACTCCTACTTATATCCCACCATGGAATGGTGTTAGTTATAGGAGTAACTGAACATTGATAGACATGGTGAGGTTGATGATTAGTCATCAATATCTTCCATATTACATTAGGGGGATATGCTTTATTTAACATATCATAGATAATAAACAAAGTCACAACTAAAGAATAAAATGGTAACATATATTATTTATATTGTGGGTGGAAATTCATTTTGTCCAACTTACATGTGTGGGGATTTAAAGCATTTATTAAGGCCACTTATGAAGGAAACCTTTCACCATGAGGCACAAAGTGTATGTTTATAGGATATCCTAAGGAAATAAGGGGATATTATCTACAAAAACACATAGATAAAAAGCTATTATTATCCATAAATTACATATTATGTGAGTGGGTCACCACTTTAAAAGAGATAGTGGTAGGAATATCGATTTTGATAAAATTTATACCCATGATATAAAAGATTTAGGTTATGAAACAATTCCACAATGCTTTATAAAGGTGTCTATTCTACTGACCAAGTAATGTATATGAGCATCCAAGAGGTTGGAGAACCAAATAGATATGGTTTTATAGTCCCTGCGGATGAATACTTATTACTAGTTAATAATGATGAACCTCTTTCCTATAAGGATAAATGTAGAAGCTCATAAGTTACTATATAGAGAAAATTCATGAATTATAAGATTGATTCCATATACTAGAACTAATTTTTTGTTCTAGTTTACCCTAAATTAAAGATAAATCCTTTTGGGTGAAAATGAGTATTCAAGAAAAAACTAGACACGAAAGGTAAAGTTAATACCTCTAAATATATACTAGTTTTTAAAGAGTTCAATCAAATCCAAGGCATATCCTAGGTAGAAACCTTTTGAGTTTTTTTAATGATAATGTCTTTAAAACCATATTTATTCTTGGTTTAGTAATTTCAAATGGAATTTGACATTTTCTCTCTAGAGTGGGGTTTGTTTTGTGAACCATGTTTTAAATTAGAATTCAAGGGGTTATAATATCTCAATAATATTTTTTTGGGTTATGTTGTGAGGTTCCTTGAGTGCCTCTAGCTCTCAGGTACCTATTGAAAAAGGTTTTTGAGGTTAAAAATAAAATTTAAATAGTATATAGAATTTCACACTATAATAGATATAAATTATTCTATTATGAGTTTTAAAATAGAAAAACACTCTATGATGAGGTTGGATAAAGAGTTTCCCTATTTTATTGGACGTGTTACACTATAAATGGTGCCAAATATAAGAAATCACACTGTAAAGGCTGGGAAACCTTGAATGGTACCCCATCCAAAATGGTTGTGCTGCAAACCATATAGTCACACCACAACTGATTTATGTGTGTGTTTTTTTATTAGTGGTAAACCAATATTTTTGTGGTCGACTCCCTCATTAATTTAAGGAATATAGGTGTTATTAGATGTAATTATATCCATGCCTTTACCCCTTCACCCCTTTAACCCCATGGGTTATGATGATTCCATGTTGTTTAGATAATGAATATAGATACGCTATTCTTTTTTATTTTTTTTTTATTTTTAGTTTCATTCATCAGATTTAATATATGTGTAGTTTTGTTAGGGGTTTTTCAATTAATTCTAGCTGATCATGGTGAAATCATCTAATGTGATGAGGATTTTCATCGATGTTTCTAGAGGATATCTTTTGCTAGGGAACACACACCTTTTCTTATTGTTTCAAAGAAGGTTCATCAACTGATGAATTTTCTTATGGTAATTTTAATGTTTAATGAAATTTTCCAATTAATCAAGAATTTAAATTAGGGTTTTATTGTGCCTTAGGTTTGGGTGTTTTCCTAGAGTGGACCACACCTCATTGCATGAGGTTTAGGTGAAATAATGTTTCATGTTCACTGATTAGGTAATTATACCTATTTGTTTTAAATTTAGAAACTAAAATTAATTAGTATATTTAAATAAATTAAAATGAATAAGTAATTATACATTGTTATAATTAATTTGTATGGATATTTTTTATTTATTTAGTGCCTCGTGATGATGGGAAATGGTCGATTGGACTTCAAAAATATTTGGTGAGAGTTTCTGGGTTGAGATTAAATAGAAATGATACGTATGAGGTTGGTAGACCATTGAGAATACCCTTTTGGTATATACATTTTAATTATGTTTCATGTGATATACAACCTCACCATCATGGGAGATATGTATTTTTTTAAACTGATTGTCTCATTAAAAATAATTAATTTGGAAATGGGAATGGTGTCAAGGTGTACAACATGCACTTATACACCGAAATGATTAATAAGCCTATAATAGACAAGTAATTAATAATAAATTCATGCCAAGATATATATAGAAACTAGAGGGGTATAAATTAAATTAATTGTGTGGGTGTAGAGGATCTATATGGGCGATCATAGTTCCATTGAGAGTTGTAAAGATTCATATTTCGCTAATGGAGAAGGGATTGATCAGAAAAGTATGTTATGAGATATACATTCTCTGAGGTTTAGGAATTTGATGAGTTTTGTGATAATATAAGGCAAGGGTAAGTTCCCTTAGTTCCCCTGAGTCAGGATGATTGAGAAATTATAATGATTGAATCTTGTAGGCCATGATGAATCTTTAGATACATTAAATCATTTAGTCTACCTAACATGAGTTGAGATAAGGGAACCCATGTAGCGTGTATGTAAAATGATGATACATAGGGGACCTCATTGGGTTCCCTAGTATTTTGAAACCATTGATAGGATTAGTGTGGGAGTGGGTAGTAATGATTATGGGTGTCACATAAAATGAAAAATCAATGATGAGATCCTAGTAGTGTTGTAGTGGTAGGGATAGGTTACACACTTGAGTGGTTGATTTCCATTTTATGAGATTTATTAGACATGTGTCCAACTAATGCAATTATTATTATAAAAATTATGAATTTTTATAAGGTGGAAGTTTTCCCATCAAATAATTATAGCTGATATGTTACAAGAGGTGTTTGATGATTATGTGATGTCAGGGATTAACCCTAGGATCCAAAGGCTATTAGTAAAAATGGGATACCCGAAATTTTCTCCGCAAGATCTAGATAATTTGAACGATGATGGGATACTACATATTACCTCACTAGTGTCTAGATACAATTTATGATGCTATTCTAGTAATTACCTTCCTAGAATCTAGATATATTGTATGATGATGGGATGCTAGGGATTACCTCTATATGATTTAGATATGGATGATGATGATTGGATGTTTGGGATTACCTCCCTTAGATCTGATGGTGGTTGATTATGATGAGATCTATTTATTTACTCCCTAATATCCATAGATATTTGATAGTTATGGGATTCCAATTATTACCTCCTTTAGATCCATGGGTGTTCAAAGATGATGGGATTCTAGGGATTACCATCCTATGATCCGTGTATTTTTGGTAATGATGGGATTTTAGAGATTACTTCATTAGGATCAATGGATACATGAGTATTCTATGATTCTTGGGATAAACTTCATATGATCCAATTATACATTATGTTATGGACTGACTTTGGATTCCTAGGATCTAGAAATTGATATGATATTATGAGAGGCATATGTTGGATTCTATGATATGGTAGCTATACATTTTTTTATAGGAATGCTCATAGGATTCATGGGTAGGAATTTTCTCCCCTTGATGTTGTGTCTCATACTAAAATATATTCAACAGTGGAAAAAGTATGTATATTCAATCATGGGTGTCATGTTAAAACATAAGGATGAATGATTATTTTTCACACTTACACATTGTCATTTATTTATTTAGCAGATAATATCAAATTTTCATACACTTGTTTACTTGTTTTGTTAGGTACCTTGTCGGTTGTTACCTATTTAGTTATACTCACACCCTGATTAGATGATCATGGTACATTTGTATCCACGAATAAATCATTTTTCATAGTATTAGGTTGGGAAGAGGACCATTATTAGATGATCAATAGAGATAACAAAGATATGTTTTGGAGATTATGACACGATAAGGGTCATGTATGGTGGTAGAGGATCATATTTTTTTTATCTTTTTTGTATATATGATTAACCTGGTTGTTTATCAGTTGATATATGTTGGTTATGACCATGTGTCTGTATGACTATATGATTTTTCATGTCATTTGTTATATCATGTTATTTTCATTATTTTATATTTTATCTGATTATTTTCCTATTATGTTTTTTAGTAATTTTATGTTGTGTTTTACTCTTATATGAGGGTGTAGTCTTCCCATAGTAACACCCTATATCATCACTAATTTTCAATGACCTCTGGTATATGGGGATGTGTGCCTATGGTCACTTAGAAATACTAGTTGGTACTTCAATATGTGATTTTTGTCTAGTAGTACGTTGAAAATTGGTGTCCAAGCATCTTTTTCTTTATCATACTTTATAGGGATGTGGAAGATAATGAATGAGGACATGCCAGATCTTGTGATAAACTTCAGACTGGTGCATCATGAACATCTTTTCCATGGAAAAATATATCTTACTAGGGATATGAGATTTCTATTCTTGGATTATTCTTTAACAATTTTCTTCTTTCACCATGTGGGACACACTTTTTTTCCAGTTATTGTTAATAAGTTTTGGATCTTGGATCATTAGAAAGAGGAATATGTATATAAATTATTCTTGGACCATAGTAGTCATAATAAATTCATATGTTTATGTTTTATTGATATCATTGATAATGAGGATTGAAATCTTTAAAATTTCAACAAAATCTTATAAAATGTTTTCCCATATAAATTATTTGTGGAATTATATTAATCTAAACCAAAATATATTTCTTCTAATTATAAGTATTTTAGATTCTATATAGGGATTCTCCAAGATTATGACTACGTGGTCCCTCTTATAATTGATGTATAATTACCCCTAATGGTATATATTATCACTCTATTCCTTTTTAATGAACACATTATGGGTGATTAAGAAATCGGTTTGGTTAATTTATGTGTTAATAATAACCTATATAGTGTTTTTATATATATATTATTAGTAAAACTATACTTAAAAAAGCCACACGATCATGGTCTCCTTGAAATAGATCATCATTATACGATGCCATTATATATATGCGTGTTCAAAGATGAGATTGTGGTACTCAAGGTGGTAGTCACATATGTAGAAGGTCAGTGATGATTAGTGACCCATTAGGCTGATGGCTTGGCATGTGATGACACATATATGTTTAAGAAACCAAAAAGTGGGTTTCTTGGCACACGAGTTACCCTGTTATATTTGAAATGGGAGAGGCTGTGTTTCCTCATTGGTAGTGACCTATGTGAGATATAGTGTTTGTGATAAGTGGTAGATCTTAGTTCCTTGTTTTACAGATTAGGAATTTTGTGGGATGAGTAATTTTTATGAGGTAACCCATGAGAGGAGTTATCATAAATTTTCAAATTCTTTAATATGAGTTTATTGGTTGATTCCTTAGGTTTGAAATTGATGCCTGGGATGTAGACTATGAGATACATCCATGGTGTTTCTTTATAAATTTTTAACATGGAAGTATGGAATGTGATGTTAGATATGTGGTATATGAATATATATTCCTTTATATTTTGAGATAAATCATTTGAAGTGCTTTGGTATCAAGGTTTGGTTTAAATGGGAAAGATCGGTGGGATTATTGAAATTATTGATTTTGGGTTTGTTTGTCAAGTACATAGTGGATCATGATCTAATATGTTTAGATCTACGATGGAAAGAATATATCCAGCCAATTTTATTTTTAAATGACACCTGGGTAGTGGGTGATCATGTGATTAAACATGGAATATGTGAGATATTAGGAATATTTAAAAAAACATTAAGGAAATTCTCATAGGATAATACTGAATTAGAGTGATCTTGGATAGTGGTTTGGGTATACTATTCTAGGAATTGATGAGATAGTAGTCGAGATGTCTTGAGTCAGATGACATGGTAGTGTATGAATATTTGGGTATGTTTTGTTTAAGTAATTGGATAATTAGAGAACCATTATAAAGAAATAACTATGTGGTGGAATGAGGTGGACCAAAATAGTTTTTGATGTTTTATTTCACTTGAAATAGAATATGAAGATATTTTTTAAGATGAATAAATAACGTGATACCAATCAAAGATAAATTTGGGTACCATGATTTAGTTTTATGGGTTATACACCCTTCAGGTTTTGATGATATTGAGGTTATACATTTTGGTTACACATGGTTCCATTGTGTATGGGCCGAGGTTATGTTGTGTATAGTCCACGAACCGATGGAATTATTAGAATTAATGTGGGATTGTTTGATAATATTTTTGATGAGAAATATTCCCCTTCAATGATGAAGACACCATGGATAGATGATTCTAGAGGTTATAAGGTTAGTGATTATGGCTCGGAAGGAGTGACATGAGTGTGATGATGGAATCCATTGAGGTTATGATCAAGAAGTGGTTTAAGGGAAGAAATATAATAGGGAGAAAACAATAGGATATTTTTCACACCCCTACCCTAACATATTAATTATATTTAATAATTTATTTATATTTATTCCTGTTATTGAGTTTTAGGCTATGATTATTTTAAAAAAAAAATTAATTTTTAAATATTTCTGCACGATGCATGGTTTGTGTATGGTTAATAGAAACCATGTTCCATCCTAGGTAAAATAGTGTGATCATGACTGTGGATATTTCTAGACCACATAGTCAATTGTAACAGTGTCTTCCCCTCTATGTAAATATTATGGCATCTTTTCCTCATAGAAATATTTCAACACACAGTTGGTGCAAGGTTAGAAGGACCGTGCTTCCAACCCATGCGGTATGCCAGGTCTTGAATTTTAATAATAATAAAAATAAAAATAAAAATAATAAAATTTATTATTATTATTATTATTATTATTGGTTTTTATTAAATATATAAGGGGTTTCTCTCTCCCCTTTTCTCTCACCCCTCATGTGACTAGGCCCCCTCCCCCTCCCTTTTTCTCAATGACTGGAGGGGATTCGAAGTAGCGTGGACACATTTCCATTCTCTATACAATCAATGATTTCCATTCCGATTCTGGGTGTGATATTTTATTAAAAGGTTTCATACTATTCTTTATTCTTTATCCATTTTGGTTGCGCATTTTCTCCACCCCCTTATGGTGCATGGGACCGATCTAAACCCTAAACCATTTTTTGATGTTTCTATTGCTGCATATTATTATCTAGGGACATTGGGCCCTCTTAAGGATGATTCTATTCATCTCCATTGAAGGTAGTTGTTTTACCATCAATTTTGAGTATCTTTTCCTCTGTTCTCAATCTTTGGACCTTCTTAATTTTTTTTTGTGATTTTTGAGTTTTTGTTATTTTTATCTAGTGTGTTTTGGACTGCCATTCATAAGGGTGACCAACAAAAATATTTAGGGGTAAGACACACAAAAACACAAAAACATATCATATTTGAAGATATTATCAAAAGGAAAAGGGAATCTCAACATTACAGCTATGGGTATATGTTTATGTATAAATGTACATGTATGTATGTATAAAAGAGTGGATTCTGATTTCCATCATCATAAGAATCTTGTTTTGAGGTAGGTTCCCTATCCTCAAGTATTTTGTTTGAATTCCATGATAGTTATAATATTTCTTAAGTATGTTTACATTGTTATATACTGTGTATGTGCTATTAAAATTGGTTGTGAATCAAGAAAACGACTCTTCACATTTTTTTTATTTTATTCTAAGATTTATATTTTGGTTTTTCTTATTAATGTATACTTATAACCTTGTTTTGAAATGTATGTAATTTTAAATGATAAATTGGTTCCAAAATTATTTCAATCAAGAAATGTTTTAATTGAGAAAGTTATTTTTCTAAAAGAAAATAATTTATTTAAGAAAAAATAGTGAGGAATGGTTGGCACTTTGAAACATTTTTTAGAAAGGAAAACCATTATTAAGGGACTCCCCTTGAAATAAAAATCTGACATTTCTGTGTTAAATGTGTGGTACGGAAAGTGTTTTCGAGAATGGGTTACTGCATTTTGTAAGTGTGACATGAAAATGGGATGTGTTTATGGAGGGATATCAAGGATGATAAGTTGGATGTTTTTTGGGAAAAGAGTATGATATATATATATATGTTAGCTTGAAAAAATCACCTTCATTTAGGCATGAAACCTAAGAATATTGGGTATATAAGTGGGAAGACTATGTCTAGTACAATAGGTGAGTCATCAAAGATGAGGCTCCATCTCTCTAATAAGATTATGTGGAAAAAAACTAAACTTTTATGATGGGTATTGGATGGATTTATCAGGAGACAAACCATCATGTACAAGATTTTATCATCAAGTGTATAAGGATACTAGGACCCCAATAACCATTATTACATAAGAATTTCTAATAGTGCTTGCACTCATTTAATCTAGTTTTTTATAGTACTATTTTGAAATTATATTCTTCTTAGTTATTTTCCTTATCTAAAAGAGTAAAGGAATGTTTGTTCTCTCAGCAGCTATGAATCTACCTTTCTACATATGATTTGGCATGTTTTGGGAACTATTTCCGAAATGTAATAGAAAACAATTTTACTTAAAATTGGAAGCATGATACTTGTTTTGGAAATAATAGAAAACTTTACATTCTGTATATATTTTATTTTGAAACAATCATGACTTATACTTCTTTTTAAATGGAATGTATTAAGAATAGTTTATTAAAGAACTCAAAATGAATTTTAATACTCATGCTTATATATATATATATTTAGCTATTGGTGTGGATTTCATCATATACTCAGTTGCAATAGTTCAATGTTGGTTCAGTGGTTAATAGTGACATGCAAGGTCACATAGATGTATATCTTATTTTATTTATTTCTACTACTAGTGTTTTTTGTTGAACGGTTTATATTTATTTTTATTTCATTTCTGGAAAAAATCATTTCCAATTGAAATTGTGCTTAATTCCCAACACTAGTTTTCAGCTTGTTAGGATCAGGAATGCCTATCAAGAATTTTTGCGGGCCAAATTGGGTGACCAGTTAAGAGTTGATCCGATTTCGTTCATAAAAAGATGTCATCGGATATACGTTAGACCTTGTTATTTAGGGATTTATGGTAGTTTAGTGCTAGGATTGTTGTAATTCAAGTGGTTAGTAATGGGTGGGATCTTGATTACCACCTATTCGAAAGGACACTTGAATTTATATGGTGGTATGGGATTGTCTTGAATAAAAATTTGAGCTAGGATCATGGTTGTTTTTTAGGTTCTTCATTTTTTTAAGCATTTGTAGTTTTTAAGTATTTTTTGGTTATTGTGGGTGTGATTCAGAGGGTGAATGGTTGTTGTACATATCCAGGAAAACCATGAACCGACCATGAAACTACATTTTATAACCTCCAATATGTGCACTTAGTTGGTGCCGGACTTACCAAACCATGAATTCAAGAAGTGTGTATTAGTGTTTCTTTTTTATGTTTTTAGATTTTGATTCATTGAGTAATTGGGTTACTCTTGTTTATTATTAGTATTTGTTTTAGTTGAATTTTAGGGTTTTTTCCCTTGTGTTTTAAATTAGAGTTTAGTCTATTAAAAATTATATTTCCATTATGGAATCCTTGGGTTATTTGAAAATGAAATGGGTTGTTTTGAAAATAGAATGTTCTTTGAAAACTGTTTTGGGATTCTAAAATGTTTTATAAAAAACGAATTGGAAAGAGAATGGAAATTATTTTGGATTTTAATTTTTTTTGAAAAATTGATAAGAAATTGAATTGGAAATCTAAATAGGTTTTTATTTGATAAAAATGGTGGATTTAAAAACTGGTTGGGGGTATTTTAAAGAGATGTTTTGAAAGTGATGTTTCCATCTTTTTGTTTGACCCTTGGTATTCATATGAAGTCTCTTATATAGGGACATATTTGTGTGAGAAATAGATATCTATTGTTATGTGTCGATATGTTCTTGATCTAGATTAAGGATATATATATATATATATATCTGTGTGTGTTTGGCTTGATGGAATTCCAATAGTGGGTACCTAACTTCTTAATGTTGTTTTTTTCTAAAAGTTTTTTTAAAAAGTGGATTTCAATGTATTTGAAAAATGAGTGACTATTTTTTTGGTGTCTTATTTTTATTCTTGGATTATTCTTTCATATTATTTTAGTTTTAACATGATGAAAACTTGGTTGGAATGATATTTGGAATATTGATTTGTGATTTGTGATTGATGTTTGGAATTTTGGATTGTGATGCATTTTGATTTGGTTCTATGTTTCTTGCCTTTGGATTATGCCCCAAAAACCTCCTCATGAGGGATATGTGGTAAGTATTTAGAATTTCTTCCTATTCCCTTTGGTGTGGCCTCTTGGATCACCAAAAGAGGTTATGTGAGTGGAATTTCCAAACAAATAGGCTTCAATCAAGTATTATCAACTCTTGAATGTGGTGAAACAAATGCTTCAAGAAATCAGGGCTCTATCCACATGTCTTAGATTTAAGCTTTACACATAGTAAAAGAGCTTATGGGTGTAGTGAATATTGACCCAAATTGTTGTTTCCAACATCGGAGTATATATATTTTTAGTTTTTACTAATTTTGGTTTTTATTTATTTAGAACACCTTTCATTTTTAAGATATCAATGGATACCATTTAACAATTTGATCTTGATAATTTTGAAGTGGTTTGATTTTCTTAGGAAATTGTGAATAAATTTTCTTCTTGGTCTTACCCTCTAATAACCCATTGGATAGTTTCATCTATTTCTGTGATCACATGTCTTGTTTAGAAATAGTTGTTTGGGGAATTCCTGACCATATCTAGTCTTTTTAATCCAATTTATTGGTCATAGTTATATTCATATATTGGTTGTATTTCATATTTGTGGGTTTTGGGTAATGCTTATGGTTTTTGGTTGGGTTTCAGTGGTTTCTCTTAGGGTCCCATCATTATTTGCCTCTATTTTCTTTGGGGTTATCCTAATTTTTCTAACTGAACTTAATCTCTTGATAAATCCCCTCTCTGATTTTGTGGAATTTCTTTTTCTTTCTATGTCTGTGGAATTTATGTTTTAATGGAAGTGTATTTTGAGGGGCTCTAAATCTTGTAATTTTGGATGGTGATTTTTTTTGTTCTGTGCATCACATCTTTAATGATTTCATATTTTTTTGGTTTGTTGGTCATTTCAGATTGGTAAATTGAGATATGAAATTTTATTTAAATGGTGGAGAGGCTACCATTAGAAGATATTGGGGTTAACCTCTGCTACTTAGATTGGAGACATAATATGGAGGGGAAGACACCATAGAAGGACCCTCTGGTAATTTTTTTTCCCATGTGTTCCTGATAGAGACCTTTCTTGTGTATGCCCCACCAAACACCAATCATAGTGGTTTATATAGTTTGGGAAGAGGGTAAAGTGATAGATTCTCATGGAGAACCTAAAAACCATGATGGGTTTATTTATTGATTTTTATGTTAGGGGTCTAGGTATTCATTATTTTTTGGTTACATTTGGTGATATGAGTCCCTCAATCTTCATCCCTATATTTTCAAGTTCGATTCCTTATTCCTCATAATTTATTTCTTTGGATGATGTGATATTTTTTATAGGAAGGCCTCTTTAGATTATTTTGGATCATGAATTTTTAGGTTTTTGGTGAAAGTGAGTTATCATTTTTTGATCATTGGGTGGTAGAGATTTTGTTTTCAATGTCATTGTTTCCTTGACTTGAACATTGATCAATCGAGTCATATGGAACTTTTTTGGGGAAGAAAGTGTCATGGTGTGGAGAATTATCACACCCTAACCCTGAATTATTTACTATACTTACTATTTTTATTATATTTAATCACATCCATAAGTTTTGGGCCAAATCCATTTTAAACAAAATTAAATTTTAATTATTTCCTTCATGGCACACAGTTAGTGCACAGTTATTGGAAACTATAAACCATCCTAGGAGAAACTCTCTGGAATAGAAATTTTCTGTATTTAGACTAAAATATTATGTACATGGATTTGTTCCCCTCTAGATAAACCGTCTCTCCCTTTTTCCATTTAGACAGAGGTCACCACATGTTTTTCACACAGTCTAGCAGACCGTGCAACCAAACTTGGTGGCCTATCAGGTCTTGATGAAAACCTTTTAATAATAACAATATTATTATTATTATTATAAATGTTAAAAGTAATAATAATAAAACTAATAATAATAATAATATTATTATTATTACTGTTATTATTAGGTCTTATTAAATCAATAAGGTGTCCCCCCTCCCCTTGTCCCTCATCGCTCGCATGACCTACCCCCTCCCCCTCTCCCTTTAACTTGTTTCCTAGAGGGGCTCCCCATAAATGAATTCACCTCCTCCACTCTTCCTATGGTCACCTATTTCCAATTATATTATATGTGCAATCTTTATCTGTAACAGTTTCTTATCCTCCACTTCATTCTTCTTTCTTTTTTGTGGAACATTTTCTCAACCCCCTTGTGGTTCACATGGCCCATCTGATCATAAACCCATTTAGGGTGTTTCTCTTATTTCTTCTTATTATATAGGGTCCTTAGGTCCTATTGGGGAAACTATAGGCATCACCATCAAAGGAATTTGTATTGAAATTTTTTTGGGGAGGTTTTCCTCTATTCTTCATCTTTGGCCGTATTTTAATTGAGTGTTTTTATGATTTTTGGGTTTATGGTGTTTTTATCTAGTGTGTTTCTGACTTCCTTTCATGAAGGTGACCTACACACATATTCATGGTCAAGGATTATATATATTTATATATATATGTACACACATACCCTTTGAAGATATTCCCTCATTGCGAGGGGAATATCGACCTTGAAGCCATGGATGTATATATATATATGTATAAATGATTGTGTGTGTAAACATAAAAGGGGGGATTTGGAATGGAATCATCAAAATCAGTGTTTTTGAGGTAGGTTCCACATACCTAATCAATTCATTTGAATTCCTTTATTTTTTTATGTTTCTAAAGTGTGTTTTCATTATTATATACTGTTTATATGCTATGAAAATTATTTAGACTCTTTGAATTGATTTTTCACTTTTTTTATTTTAACTAAGCTTATAATTTGGGTCTTTCTTATTAATGCATGACTCCAACCTAATTTTCAAATTCATGGTAGTCTGAATTTATAATTGGTTTGTAAATAATTTCTATTAATAAAATTATTAATTCCCAAATGTTTTTTATAAAGGAAAAGTTTTTAATTAAAATAAAATAGTCAGGACCTTTTAGAATAATTAAATGATTTATTGAAAAGGAACCCCCTTTTAAGAAACTCCCCTATAAATTAAAATGTGACATTTTTGTGTTAAATGTGTCGTATGAAAAGTGTTCCCAATAACGAGCTAGTGATTTGTGTATGTGTGATTTGGAAAGGGGACATTCTTTTAGAGCAGATCAGGGGTTATAAGTTGGATGGGTTTTGGGTAAAGAGTATGATATATATATATATATATATTCTATCTTGATAAAAAATCACCACCACTTGGGCATGGAAGAAGGGAATCTTGGGTATCAAGGTGGGAGGACTAGGACTATTATGTTAGGAAAGTTGGCAGGGCCAATTCTCAGTCTCCCTTAGAAGAATTATGTCACAACTCTAACTAAACTATTTTTATGGGGATTGGTTGGATCTATAAAGAGATATACCTTCATGTCTAGGATTTGAACACTAAGAGTACAAGTATCCTAGGACCTCACCACCACTAGTTACGTAGGAATTTCCCATGGTGATTACACTCATTTACTCTAATTTTTCATGGTACTATTTTAAAATTCTCTTTTTCTTAGTTAGTTTACTTAATTAATATAATAAAAATCATGTTTATTTTATCTATTTTTATGAATCTATCCCACCAAATCTATTTTAGCATGTTTTGGGAACTATTTGAAAAAAGTAGTATAAAATGGTTTTACTTAAAAATGGAATCTTGATACTTGTTTTGGAAAGAATGGAAAACTATTATTTATTTTTATATTTTATTTTCAAACTAGCATGACATGGAATTATTTTTAAAGGTTAGGTATAAAGAATAGTTAATTTGGGAATTCCTATTGAGTTTTTATACTGAAGGCTATAACTCTATCTTTTTCTATCATTTAGTGTGACTCTCTAGATTTGACACAATCATTATAGAGAGACAATGTTTTAGTGGTTGATGGTGACCTACGAGATCACCTAGAGGTATGTAATCTTTTATTTCATTCCACTACTAGTGTTTTATTATTTTTCAGTTTATATTTATTTATTTTCCTATAATTTATGTTCTAAATCATTCCCAATATAATTTTTTCTTGATTAAGAGCACTAGTTTCCAACCTGGGAGAATCGAGAATGCCTCTAAGACCTTATCACGTGTCAGATTTGGTTACCATTTTGGGGTTCACCCTGGTTGATTGGTGACACTATTAGAGGGTGATTCCCTCATTATGAATGAATTTTAGTGGGTTTCTAGGATTAAATTCCTCGTAATCCAGGAGTGGTTTTCCATTTATGTTTCATGTTGGTGATTAGGTTTGATCAAGACTATCATGCCCAGTCATTACGTGTGGTAATTAAAATGAGTGTGGGCCTTAGGCATATAAAATTTTTATGTGGAAGGTCCATGTGTGTGATGAGACATATTTTTGAATGGAAAATGAGATTTTTTTTACTAGTGGCCAGGTGTCAATGATTTTATCTAGTCCCTTGATGAATAAAAAATTTAAGGTCTTTATATAATATCAAATGGAGCCCAGCTTCTAGAATCAGTCTCTTGATGGAACCGATGTGATATGAGGGTTTGTAAGATCTATAGTATATCATTGACCAAGTGTGGAGAATGATGAAATAATTGGTTTTTTGAGGACCCAACTGTGGAGTTTTGATGATAGTTAGGTTTTGAATCTAGTTTGGGTTCTTGAAAAATCATTAGATGCATTTGGTAGGAAAGTTTCTGAGATTATCTGATTTAATTATGTATTGGTGGGTGTAGATGTGTCTTTTTTAGAATGGTTAGTTATAAGGGAAATACTAGTGTTCTCATATATAATTGGGTGTGGTGAGTTATAAATAACACCGAGCAGGTTGGTGTATTGCTGAGAGCACATTTTAATAGGAAATTCGTTTGGTTTTAAGCACCATGTAAAGAAATAAATCCTCATATGAATTTTTTTATATAGATAACCATAATATTAGGATGAATAAATCTATGAAACTTTGGTGTCTCATAATCGATGAGTGTCATGGAGCATCATCTAGGTGTTCTGACGACGACGATGAATGGTGGATCTTATTTTGTTGAATATTACATCTCATGTTTTTAGTTGGACAATGTAGGCTTGTTATAAATTCCAAAATAGATTGTAGTTTATAGAGTGAAAATTAGAAACCTATATTAGTTGATATTGATAAGTGAAGGACCATCATGTTTTCCTGGGGATGATAGGTGCTATGGTGGGGAGGATATAAGATCCTATGTCCTTTTGTGTTATAAATTTGAGAGGTAATTTTATTTTTTGGACTTAGAGAATGGGTTGTATTGAGAACCATAATTAGAGTTTAAATTCATGGGGTTTTAAATTTTTCAATAAACTATTTTTGGTTATGGTTTGATCCTTAGTAAGTGCCTCAAGGTTTCAAGAGATCATTGAAGAAGTTTTGAGAGGCTAAAAACTAAAATTTTAACTATCTATATCACATCACACCATGATAGCTAGAAATAATGAAGTGATGAGCTATAGAGGAGTGAACAAGACTATGATATTGGAAGGATATAATATGATAGGGTTTTAATTGTATTTATCCCCTCTTCATGATTGTGTCACACCGTGAAAGGTGTCCAGTGTAGGAAGTTGTGTTGTGAATTCTAAGAGGCCTTAAGCGATTCTTTTTCCTAGAGGTTCATCATGTCACAACCCCTATGTATATTCCAAAATGAATCCTATGAATGTATTTTATCCGGGGAATGAAAATATTTTTAGGGTCACACATATCATGAATTCCTATAAACAATTATTGAGAAGAGTTCATTACAACTATTTCTTAACTCTCCCTACCGTCCTTCAATCCTCCATTGTTTGGGGTGACCTCTATGCGTTTCAAATATGATTCTGAGTACATTAATCCTCTCATTTCATCTCATTTTAGATTATATTCATCATGTATAATTATAGTGTGATTTTGTTGGAGTTTTTAAATTATTTCCATTTAATAATGGTGGTAAAAATTCCATATGATGGTAATTTTTCTCGACCTGGATAGAGGATGTCCTATAATGATGAACTCATGTCGATATATGCTTTTTCAACGAATAGAAACCTCATGGTGAATTTTATTGTCAATTTTTGTGAAATTGAATGAAATTATCCATTTAATTGATTGGTTTAAATTGGGGTTTTCTCATGGCATGGGTTTTGGTGCTTGTAGGGAGTGGAATGCACCCCATTTCTCGAGTTTTTGGTAAGAAGATTTTTCTCAATGAGTGATTAGTTTTTTATTTCTGTTTATTTTAAATTGTAAAATTAACTGGTACTTTTATAATTAAATTTATTAAAATGAATAATTAATTTTTGACTGATATAATCAATTAATTATATATTATGAATTTATTTGGGCCTCATAGTGTTGGTAGATGAATGATTAGGCTTGGACCTGATTAGGTAAGAGTCTTCAATATCTGATTAAAGGGAAATAATTTTTTGAGGTATTTGGTCTCTTAAGAATACCCCATTGGTATGTGAATTTTATTTATATACCATGTGATATTCAGTCTCCAAACCTTGGGTGAACAATATTTTATTTTAATATATATTTTTTTCAAATCAAATTCCTATGAAATGGATATGGTGATAAGGGCCACAAGAGAACCCTGTTCACTTTTTTGATGCCTCAACCATTTATGGCTATAGATATGACTATAAATTAATTATAATAAATACATATATCTATGAGGGGTATTAATTAAATTAATTTTGTGAATGTAGAGGACCTAGATAGGTTCTCTTTATTCCCTTTGACAGTTATATAGAGGCCTCAACTACTAATGGATGAGGTATTTATTATAAAAGTGTTTTATAGTATATACATACCCTAAGAAGTTAAAATTTTGTTCATTTGGTGATCATAGACGAAATAGATTACTACCCTTAGATCTCTTGATAAGTGATGAGGGATAAATGTTAATTATTTTCCTGAGTAATCCATTATAAAAGTTGATATGCCTTAAATCCTTTGCGTTATTTGAGATGATTGAGATAATGGAACCCATATAGGTTTTCTTTGAAATGATGAGACCCATGGGACCTTAGTATGGGAATTTTTGTAATAAATTACTTGATAGGTTTAGTTAAAAAATGGGTAATGATGATTATGAGAGTCATATTAGAACTCGAATCAATGAAGCGATCCTGGTAGGGTTTCATTGGTAGGGATATTTCTTGTAGCTGAGAGAATGACCATGGTTGTAAAAGATGGTTTGGGATGGAATCCAACACCTCATATATATATATATTACTATTATGAGATGTTAAAGGGTGGATGTTAGCCCCCAAATTTGTTGTTGTTGAGATGCTACTAGATCTATTTGATGATGATGAGATTCCAGAGAGTATCTACCTATGATACAAGTGTACATAGTGATTATGTGAATCTAGGGATTACCTCCATAGGATTAGAAGATGTTGGATGGTAACCGGATTCCATGTCTTACCTATATAGGATCTATTTAGGAGTGATTAAGGGATTATGTACCATGGATCTAGATATGTTGTATGGTGTTGGGATACCGCAGATGACCTCCCAAGGATCTAAATATATTTGATGATGATGGGATTATTAGGATTACCTCTATAATATCCTTTGATGGTTCATGATAATGGGATTAAAGGGATTATATACCTAGGATACATTTAAGTTTGATGATGATGGGATGTCAATGATAACCTCTTATGGATCAAGTGATGCTTTATGTAATGGGATTTTTAGTAATTCCTTGTATCTAACATTCGATATGATATTATGAGATTCCTAGTGTAGTTCTTAGGATCTATTGGTTATACCATTTGTATAGGTATATTTTTGAGATTTCTTGTAAGATCCTATCCTTTTATAGAGCCATCTCGGGCGTGTTTTCAGTTACTTTTTTTATTTTTTTAATTACCATTAACTTGGAGTAGTGGATTTGGGTGAGTTTGGGTGAACTTTTAAGGAAAGCTAATGGATTTTGGGCTGTGAAAGGTTTGACAATGGTTTAAAAAACCATGTGACCAAACCGTGCCAAGCATGAAAAACTAGGCAGTGGATTTTGCACGGTTTGCGCACGGTTTGCCTAACCATGCACCTCTACCCAGGAAACTGTGCGTGCAATTTTGAATATCCGAAAATCTCTTTTAAAAACACCCGAACCCCTCATGACTCCCATATTTTGACCTTGGATCTGCCTTGAAAAATATTAGGTCTTCCAAAAACCTTATGAAGGGATTCCAAGATGTTCCAAACACCATTATTCGAGATTGAAAGCCTGAATTGAAGATTCTCTATCCTTCCGGTAAGTGGATTTCATCCTGATGCTTCTACCATTATTTCCCCCATCTTTCTAAAATCTCTTTTTGTATGTTCTACCATATTTTCTTGGATCTAAAGCTAGGGATTTTGATCTAGACCTAGGATTTCAAACCTAGATCAAGATTTTTCCAGATCTTGATTCCTTTGATCTTAATTTTGGTTTTAGGGACTTAGATCTAGAGTTTGATCAACGAACTTATGCCGCTCAGATTTTTGGGGGATTTCTGTTGGGCTAACATCCATCAATAAACTGAGGTAGGTGGTCTAAATCAAACTCCTATAGTCATGATTTATGATATGTGTATGATTTTATGCATTTTCTAGTTTTCCCTTGATAATTGAATTCCTAAATTGGAGTAATTAGGAATATGGATTTGACTTGTGAATTGTCTTGGTCATTTAATTGATAATTGAATCACGGAACAAACGATGGGGGTTACCCAAATTGATCTTTTGGAGATTTGATATTGTAATTGAGATATAGAAATTGATATTGTATATTTTAATTATTTTTTGATGTTTAAGATAATAAATTGTAAGAATTAATTATGTGACAAGAATTTGACCAAAGATAATTAATTAGGATAATTAATTATGTTCCATGATGAGATCAATGATAATTAATTTTGAGAATTAATTATGACTTGTTGGGTTTTGATTTGGATAATTATTTGTTAATAATTAGTTATGGAATGAGAATTTTTTTGATTGATTAATTAGTTGATGAAATAATTAATTGGTTATATTGTAACACCCCAAGCTTCCATGATATGCTCATCTTTGAATAATAGAGCAGCGTGTGTTGTACGCAACCTCGAGTTCTAACACACCGCGACCAATCAAAGTAGCTGTTATGAATAGTAATACCCACTTTCTGAAATTATATAAATTTTATATTTCAGAATGGAATTCATTTTTGGATTCAGAATATCGAAATTAGCCTATGTGGAATTTTTGGTATTTTTTCAAGAACTTCCAATTTTCGATGAATAGTGGAAAATACTTAAAAACAAAATTGTTAATCAAAATAATTTATATTGATAAATTATACTATTGAGTGGTTTTAAATTATAATTAGAATATAATTTTACCATTTTATCCAATGTTGGTCATTATAATTAATTTCACTGTGAAATTGGACATAAAAATTGTCAATCTTTTGATTGATATTGTTTCTTAAAAACACACTATTTGTTTTGACAGCGGGAATTAGCTATAAAATTAATTAATTCAAATTATATGTTTGGAATTTTGTAAAATAGGAATCATTTTTGAATTCATAATATCAATTATAACTTAGGGTGAATGTTTGGTATTTTTCGTTTAAATGAAATATTACCACTATAAATATTCATTGGGAATCTAAAAGTATTTCCTAGATCATGTTAATTTTTTTTTATAATTTATACACATTAAATAAAATAAATTTTTTATGACACCATGATGACGCAACGATTACATCATTAATTTACTATTTAAATAAAATGAAAAGATAATGTAAAATCTAAGACTTAAACTTTTCAAAAACCTATCAGATGAGTATATTTCGAACCCTTATTACCTTATACTTGAAATATATAATTGTGGGACCTCTAAAATCCGAAAAGCATTTCATAATAATTTAATATTTCATGACTTTCTAAGAGTGCCCCTCCTTTCCTCTTATAAAAGGCCCCGACCTCTACAAACTTATTCACACCTTCAAAGCAATTTGGATCGGACAACCTCTGCCCAAATACTCTCTCAAATTCCCTCTCTTACTCCTAGAAGCCTCACATTGGGTAGAAGTTTTCCCAATCAAGCCTTTGGCTCAAATAAAAAAGAGTTACACGATTTTAAGGTAATGTCTTCTCTTATGTTCTTTTGTTTTATTTTGTTCCTCCAACCCCTTAAACTCTTTTTATTCCCTTATTTTGTAAAAAACCAGTATATTAAATATACTATGATGTTTTTATGAGAAGTATTTGATTTACACTTACACACACCTTCATCTAATGGTTAAAGAACACACTGTTTCTGTGGGTGGTGAATTACTGCCTCACGAAATGATGATTGTTCAATCTTCTTTTATAACCTCTCATGGCGGCCATTAAGATGACACTTTATTTATATATGATATATATTATGTTTATGTTTTCCTTATGCTTCCATATTTTTCATTTAAGGAATAACTTTATGATTTCCATTATGGGTAAACACGATAATTTCAGTTTAGGTAGTGCGGACTACCGCCCCCTCAAAGTGATTTGAATCGTTAATGCTATATGTGGGAAGTATAAAGGATGGAGTAAATGATATTATATATGATATTATATAGGAATTATAATATACCTTTATATCATTATTATTTCATTCCATTAAATATGAAATAGAAATGAAAGTAGCATTCATGTGTACGTACGACTTACCATCTCCATGAATGGTGCATTTCATTTCTTACCTCTAAATGTTATGTAATATAATAAATAAATGTATATAATGGATATATATGATATATATGATATCTAAATCATGAATATAATTTTGGATAAAATGGATATCTTACTACATGAACAACTTGTAATTATAAGAATTTTATTTTTGACTCAAGTACCAAAGATCGACAAAAAGACTGTTATTAACTTAAATAATTACATAATGTTCACAACATGGTAATAAGTGACATAAAAGGAATAATTAACTTGAAAAAGGTTCTTAAGAAAGTATAAATTAACTCTAGTTTATTATTCAGGAGATTAATGAACGATCGAGTCAAGTCGGACATGAGGTAAGGGACTTCGTCTCAATTTCCTTTCATTGGGGCATATTTTTTTATACACAACTTTCTTTTATAAGGTGTATAAACCCCTTTGACTTTTACATTTATTCAAAATGATTTTTTTATGCGAAGAAATTTACTAAACTACAAAAAGGAATGTTTTTTTGTCGTACGTATGCGGCAACAACGACTTCTCTGCCGCCGTGACAATTATTTGAGTTTCGGCTTCCTCTACACGCCATAACTTTTTTTTAAAATGAAAAATAAATACCAAGTTTTTCATTTCTTTAATTTTGGTATTGAATATGGTTTTGATAATAATTTTATTATATCAATTTGTTGTATTGATATCTTGTGATTGAAATGTGGAAATGTTATGTTTCCTTTATGCATGTTTTATGTGATACGATTATGTTATGGTTTATGATATGTTTAAACCTTTTCATATAAAGAATGCATTGGACTTAATAAGTGATGGGTGGAGCCCTCAATATCTCCTTGATGCATCGGTAGGTCTCAAGAGACAAACTAGTGTCTTGGAACGAGGCCTTGACAAAATTGTATTTGTAGTCTTGGCACGAGGCCTTAGCTACGTGGTTATGATAGTCTGACATTATGAATTACATCATTATGAAAGTGGTTATTGATATTGCATGTGATTATTCGACTAGTAGAATATCCATGTGAATAAATAAATGGAATTATATCATTTTAATTTTGCCATATTATTTTGAAGTTCATGTTTAAAAGGATTTTGTTTTAGTTATACGTTGACTTAAATGTTTATGTTTATTTATGAAAGCTTCCGCTATTTTGTTATCCTTACTGAGCATCTGAGCTCACCCCTTTCAATGTTTTATTTTTCCTAGGATGTGAAGAAATATTTAATGACTGACCTGCAGGGATATTCTGAAGGGGATATGGGTGTGGTCTATAGAGACTATGTTATTGTAGTTTTTCACTTTATGATGTAATGTAACATTTATGAATGTATCTAGTATTTCCAAGGCTACTAAACTAATCGGTCTTTCGAGACTTGATCTTTTGTGATCATGAAAATGTTACACAATAATGCACCGACTCTGGGTAACTAAGGTCGGGGCATTACATATATTATTAGTTAGTTGTTTAATTAACTAATGGCCTTTGATATGTTTAACAAATCATTTGATTAGTAAATGAATAATGTGTAAAATTATTATTATTTAAATAATGATTAAATGACTGAGATTTTTGGTGCTTGGAATTTCATCCGAGACTGATTATAAGTTGGGACATGTACATGGTGTTCCCCACCAATAGTTATCCGAGCTTGAGATTTGGGGTGCTATGAATGATCACCTACCATGAATGAGAATTAGAGTGCTAGACGTGATGACTTACACTCACGAGATTTGTGGTGCTGGGCATGACAACCTACAACAAATGATTAATGATAATAATGAATGATGATTCAAATGATATTTGGGGTGATAGGCCTGATGACCTACAACAAATGATAAATGATAATGAATGATGATTAAAATGGGAAACATGAATTGAACTTGGCCTAATGTGATGATTAAATATTAAATGGAAATGTGATAACTATTTAAATTATGAATTGTATTTTTTTTATTAAATTGCATCAACTATCATTTCACTGGACTTGTTTTAGACACCATTAGTGGTGGCATACTGAGTTTCACTCACACTCTATTTGGGATGCCTGATTGGCACCTAAGAAGACTTTTTTATTACAGGACAGGATAAGGGTAAGGCCCTAGGATATATTTCTGTTTGGGTTTGGAGCATGGGAGAGGGATCCAAACGTGGTCCATGCCCTATTTTGGAGTTGTTTTGTATTTAATTTCAATTGTATTGTAGAAAATTTACACTTTAATTGTCATATCATGCTTTACCTTTTAGTTGAATATTGTATTTTCTAGTTTTGACTATCATATGTCATGGATCTGTTCTAGTTATTTATATACACTTATGCACTTGGTTAGTTGTTATTTTCTTCTTATGGTGTTTTATTCTAATAACAAAGGGTATAGTCTCCCCAAGACTGACTTACCAGACCCTAATTTCTAGTCAAAAACCTCTGGAATATGAGGAGACGTGCTTGAGGGCGTGTGGCCAACCGACTCATGGCACCGTTCAGTGGATCCTGGGCCAGGATGTCACATTTTAAGACATGAATTATTATCCCTCAAGGATGTGTGTCATGATCAAGGATATTCAACATCGGCTGAAGAATGTATAAATGATCTGAGGAGTCATATTTGGAACCAAGGATCAACAATGGTTATTTATTTAAACCTTTTCATATTTATTTATTTATTCATTTGAGCATATCGCATGTGAATACAATTATTTACTAATTATTTATGGGTCCCCATTGGTGGTTCCCTACTAATTAATATATACATCTATTTTGGGAATCCAAGACATCTGGGTACTAAAGAAAACTTTACTATTTATAGGTTCAGGTAGAGAAGTGGCCTGATACTTCATGATCGAGTATGACAACTTGGATGGGATATAGAGGCCATGATATGATGAAGGAAACTAATTGTAGTACAACCTTATATTTTATTATTATAAAATTTTTTATATGTAATTAGCCTATTTGGTGATTATTTTATATATGATTATATTACTATGATTCTATTTGACATTGTTCGTGCACATGTCATTTGATATAGCATGTTATGTTTTTTATTTATGTGTACTCTAATTATTTTTTCTGAATTTTGTTGGGTTATTTCCCCCCTTTTTAATATAACATGTCAGTATACTCTCCCAAAACTAACACTCAATCAAATTATTGTTATTAAGTATCCTCTAGAATATGGGGAGTTATTTCTGATCTCACGTAGATACACTATTCATGACACCAATCAACAATCTCCTATAGATTTATATCATATTTGGTGAAAATGGGTATTCTTAAAGAAACTTGTAATGGAAGGTAAAGTTAATACCTTTAAGTAATGATTAGTTTCTATAGGGCTTAAGAAAATAAAAGTAATAGACTATAAAGAAACATTTTTATAAGTTTATATTCAAAAATCAATTAGAATTCTAATTTCTATAGTAGATTACCATGATTATGAGATTCTTAAAATGAATATCAAGATATATTTTCTATAATGGGAACTCTTGGGAAGAAGTAAATATGAAAAATAGAAGGTTGTAGTACTCAAAATGATGATAATATGGTACTCAAGTTTCAGAGATCCATTTATGGGTTGAATCAAACCTCAATATCAAGGAACATTTTATTTGATGAATCCATAATGGGATTTGGTTTCATAAAGAATGAATGTTATCCATATAAATATAAGTGGTTTAGTTTGAATGGAATAATCTTCTAATTAGTGTATGCAAATAACATATTACTAATTGGAAACAAGATTATAATCATAGAGTTTGTTAAAACATGGTTTAGAATGTTATTCTCTTTTAAAATACTTAGGTGAAGCATCCAGCATTCTAGGGATAAAGATCATTCATGATAAATATAAAATGTTTATTGAAAAAAATTAGGGTATATACATGGAAAAGTTAATGGATAAATTTTGTATAGTACAATCTAAGATGGTATACTAGCCAATGTCACATGGTATACATCTTTTAAAGAAAATATTTCTTTAGACACAAGAATAAAGTTATTGGACGAGCAAAATTATCACACATTAAAAATAGAATCTTTCATATATTACATGCTATGTAACAAGATTGAGGTTTATTATACAATGAAAATAGTATATAGATATCATGTAGTCATAGGGGGACAATATTAGAATATTTTTAAAACTATCATAAAGTATATTAGGAATAATAATGATATGTTCTTAATTTATAGAGGTGATGAGGATAAAATACTTAGGGAATATACATATTCTAGTTTATAGATAGATTTAAATGGTTTAAAATTATGGTTGGTATATTCCATCTATCTTAATAGAGGATCTATAAGATGAAAAAGATCAAAGTATCTAGTTTTCACTAATTCTATAACAATGTTTGAGTATATTACATCTTTTTACTCAGTTAATGAAGTAGTATGGATGCAAATTTTTTTCAAAAATACTTTTTTGGTTCCAAGTAGTAAATAAGGAATCATATTGAACGATTATATTATAGTAACAGTGTCCATATCCATGGATCCAAGGTTATATCAAGTGATGGAGTATATACTTATCAAACATCAACTCTTCAGGGATATTTCTCAAATGGGTGAGGTTGCGATAAGAGGTGTTTCCATTGAGGAGAATGTGGTAGACCCATTGACTAAATCATTTTATCACTAGAAGGATAAATATACTGCGAGAGCTAGAGGAATCAAATGTTTTATAAATTGGTATTAGTGTAAGTGGTATTCTATTAGAGTTGGTACCATATAAAAAACTTCATAGTAATTTCATATATCTATATATTAAAAACATGAATATTAATAAAATATCTTATCACATGACAAGCGTTCTTCTATATAACAATAATGTGATAGTGTCCTTAGAGTATATGTAACATGAAAAGTTCATAGTTTTTTATTTGAATGATGATAACGTGGAGGTTCTATGAGATATTCTTAAATATATATTATAAAGGCCGAATTAAATCCATCTGATGGGATATAGATGATGTTGGGTTATTAGGTATAGGGGTCCCATAAGACATTGTGACTTCCTATCATAATTTTATCCCTTAGTAATCTCCGAGAGAGGTGGTTATGAGATGAAACCCTTCAGTAGGAATTATATAGGTTATACATGTCATTGGATAAAAATATTTGTGGACATGTTTATTGGTCCTTATACTTCAGATTATTATTAATTAATATCATGGGTCACATAATTTTATGCATTGAAAAAATTATGATGAAATATTCTTACAGTGAAAGTTGATATGTTGGGTGTATCATAAGTGATATTAAATTAATGAAAATTTCATTAAATACTTTCTATCGTCTGAGTTAATAGAAGTAGATATATCAAGACATTTGATTGGAATGGAACTATGTTATTAATTCCACCAACATAGTGGTTTTATCAATGCGTTCATTTATGTAAATTCAATAAATAATATATTAATCACATAAGTCCAAGAAAAAACTTATTTGACCTTATTGATGAGATATTTTGACAAAGGGATTATAGTACACGGTGAGTGTTCATAAGATGTTATTAACTTCACATCATTAAAATCATTTTTTGTAATTTCCATAACATATTTTTAAACAATGATCTTTTACATTAGGCATGTCCGACTAATTATATTAGGAAAGAGGCCCACATGGCCACATACTAAGTATATAATGAACCTATAATAAATTATATTTGAATTCAATATTAGGAAAAATATTATGACCATGTTTTTAGGAATAATTACTATTTGGTTTTTAATAATCACAAAACTATCTATCAAATGGATAATAAAATGATATTTTTTTTAAAAAATAGTTATTATTGTCAGTTTGATAAATATTTGGGGTGATTGATGTATAATCCTTATTTATATAATGCATTTTGGATTTAAATTCCTAATTATTTCAGTGTAAAAAATAAAAATAATCAATATAAAATTTACTCTTATTAATGACCTATGATTTTCATAAGGGAAAATCATATTTTACATATGGTGTGTTAGTATTTGTGAAAGAATATGGAACTAGGTGAGGGTAATTTTTTTATTTCTCTCTGTACAATTCCCTAAGATTCACATAAAGTTATGGTGATACTATAGTTTTGTGTAAAGGTATTAAAGCTTCACATAAGTTCATGGGGAAATTCCATCACTACATAAGGGTTTATCTATACCTTCATAAGGGTAATACCTAATGATGTATAAGGGTAAGGGAATTTATTAATGACAATTCCCTTCACTGTTTAAGGGTAAGTTACTTTATTTAAGATAATCACTTATATATAATAATGGTATATTTTATTAATTAAGGTGTGTATGGGTAATCCCTACTCACGTAATGGTAAATTTTCAATATGTAAATGTAAAAATAGTTACCTTTAAGAACATCTCACCTATCACATTATGGTAATTGGGGAAAACGTGCTATTTTAAGGAAAGTAAATTTACCCTTATGTAATGTCCTTCACTTGCCTATGGTTTGTTTTTTACCCATTCCTTGAAAATCATTACATGTTCATACTTGTAACCTCCTTTTAAGATTTAAATCTCATTTAGTCATGGTAAATGATTCATTAGACTTTCTTAAAGATCTTAAACCCTTAAAGAAGGATTTTAAATAATCTACAATAATATTATAATAACATATAATTCAATGGTCAAATTTAATTGTGTGGTTTAACACTGAGAACTTATACTTGGTTTCCTTATGAAAAAATATCCTAACCATTCCACCTTTGATTTTGAAGATCCAATTGAGTACGAGAAGTCTAGAATTACCCCATTCAAGATCTATGAGGTTTTATTTGATGAATATGAGTTATCCTTCCAAGTTTCTAGGTGAGGAAATGATATTATCATTATACTTAGTTCTAGGTTATGTGTTTTCAAAAGAGAAAGACCAAGTAAGATTTCCTTAAATATTTTCACTATGAGTTTTTGATAATCCTTATAATGTATTATGAATAATAATGGTTAAAAAGTATTGAAAATATAATAATACATAATTATATAAAATAATAACAAGAATTAATCTTTCTTATCTCCAATTATTCTAGTGATAGTTTTTATCATCCCCTATGGATATGTTATTATTTTTTAAGGAATATTTTTTTAATCACATGATATTTTTTAGATGAATAATATGGGAATTATTATAGAGGGGGAATGTTATTATTCCTTGTAATATTTTATTTATTTTGGAAATAAAATATTTGGGAATTGTTACAGGAATATTTGAGGATCTATTTAAGGTGAAGAACATTTGGATGTGATTTGCGTGGCAATCCCTTGACTAAAATTGACTTAGGCATATGGTAAGTATATCAGCATGTATGCCTTTCAACCTTGGTTGTGGAATTTTGTTTTATTTATTTATTTATTTTAGTTATAAATAATTGTTTATAATTTATTATATTGAGTTACAATGTTGTGGTGATGAATGGTGGATGAATAGATTTGGGAGACTCTGAAAAATACATTGAGATTTTCTTGGATTAGAGTCGACTCTGTTTGAGGTAGGTGGTTCTATGTACTCGACACTTTTGTATTTGTGAATGCTTATTGGCATGTGGTGCAAGGTTCTCCACCTTGGGTGAATGATCATGACTTTCATAATGATTAATGAATAATAATAATTCTTAATTAATTAAAGAGGATTGATTCTTAATTAATTAAAGGAACTTTTCCGAATGTTATTTGACAATTTACCAAGGTAACTGATATAACTTTTGCATTAGTTTTATATCACCTTCCAACAGATGAATTTTGATCACATATGAGTGTGTTCGACTATATTAACACTTGGTGGTGTACCAATACATTACGTGAGACCAAGATATTGTGACAAAATGTTTGATAACTAGATCACTTGTGTGTATTATGTGTATCCATATGAGATGATGTACGTTGATTATTCCATGAGTATGCTTTTATAACTTGATAAACTGTGTTTGATTTTGATCACCTGTGTAGTTTCTATAACTCATGATGATATTCCATGATCTTTTTATATGTTCACTCTTTTCCATAATGTGATACCTGTAATGGTATTAATTGATGTCCAAGCTTGATGGTGGTCATATGTGGGTGTTTTTGTTTATTATGGGATCCTTTAAAATGATTTATTCCATAAGTATTGATCTGTAGATTATTGTTTCATGTTTGATGATGATCACATGTATTTTTATATTGATATTAATAATCATGATGTTATTTTTTGCTATTCTTGCCTCATATTCATTACCCTATTTTTTGTTTTATGCTACATTTTAGGTTGTTCTTGATATTTGAGATAGGTGGACGATCGTACTATGTGTCTCCCTTATGGGGGAGTTTCCACAACTTTAAACAATGATGACAATAGACCTAAGTATAGGTTAAGGTAATGAAGGTATGGAGAATTTATCCAAGGTATAACATTAGAGGTATGATGGTTTGAGGACCTGAACCATGGAATATATGGGGTATGATGGTCTTGAGGCCATATCCCTGATAGAGTCGAGGTATGGAAGTCTAGGGGAAAAATTTGACATGATTCCTTGAGACTATTGGGATAGGTGTGATAGAGCCAAGATAAAAATATCTCATGGCATGATCTGACTTGATTCACTAACATTGATGGGAGATGTGTTACAAGCTTAATATCTTATTACTTATCACTAATGACACCATTTGATTATCACACCAACACATAGTTTAATTAAGTATAATAAACATTTGTGGAATCTTGGTAAGTGTTTGACCACTTAATATATTATGTCCCCTCCCAAAAAATGTATCCCTATAGTACCATTATTGGTAGAAGGTAGCTGGTGACCCCTGAGTCCCACCTCCAATAGTCCATGGGTTGCAGGCAAGCAATTATGGTAAAACATACATAAAAATGGGAGGCATTACCCTCTAAATAAAATCTAGAAGAGGTAGAAAAAGAACATACACAAATAAAAACCTACTCAAAAATATAATAGAATCTCAAGTGCATACATGTAAATATATAAATGTATAAATAAAACTAGAAATAAAAACTATAAGTACCAAAAGGAAAACTCAACATGACCATGAATCCCAAATAGCTCTTGGAAAAATATAAGATCGAAATATCCATACCGATATCAATCCTAACACTGCTAACTAGAAATAAAATTTATATATATGTTGGATGAGGATAATAGTACACTTATTTGTATCCTCTATAGATCCATTCCTAAAAATAAAAAATAAATTATACTAAATCCCAATAAATAATAGGTGTAGCTAACTCATCACCTAGAGAGGTATACTAATTTCCTGGCCTTACCATGGATAAATTTCCTCAAATATTGCATATAGGGGAATATATTTTTTAGTGATAAAACAAAAAGGGTACCCCATTACCCTTCCCCACCGGTTTACCACTTTCCCTAATATCCTATGTCCCGATCCATATCTATTCAAAAGAGTCCATCTTGTAGAAACCTATGATAAGGATCACAACATGCATCTCATGCACTACAACATTACATCATGACAACATCCTATCCAAATATCTATATAGTAGGTCATTAGTTTTTAGGGCCACCATATACCACATGACTTGTATTATAAATTGTCTATTATACCTCAAGATATTATAGAATATACATCATGTAATGAACCTAAATCCATCACATCCAATACATGTCATACCTATAATAATACATTATATAATATATCTAGATATTCATGTCTGTAAAATATCCACCAACCATTAAAACCCTCTATAAACATTTATGGGAAAACCAACAACCATGAATGCCATCATAATAACTACCAAGATAATAAAGTGTGGCCAGAAGGGATAAGTAACCATATTTACCTTTCTAACTTATATTTTGGATAAAACACCATATAGAGTCTATTAGGAGTCAGTCTACCTAAATGATAAAGGTGGGGTAGTTTATGAATCACAAAATATATAGGATATAATATGGATCACAACCATAATATGGGAATAACCTTGTCCAATGATCAAATACAACTATCATCACTTAGAAAATCAACTACCACTCCTAAAGACTAAATATCCTACTGGAACACTCTCATTAAAGGGAAAAATTATATTAATTATTTCATTATTTTTCATTTACATTAATTAATTAATTAATTAATTATTAATTAACATTATTCCAAATTACATTTCATTAAACATAAAATTTATTTTCATTATCTATAGGAATAATCCAAACCAATTCCATTATTTCCACAAATTATTAATATTTATATTTGAAGAACCATCCTCATGGGTTAAATAATTATCAATTGATCATTATTAACATTCTATAATTTCGTGTGCTATAGTAAAACATCCCAAGATACCATAAAATAGATTCATAACCAAGCACATCCAGCCACCTCAGGCATTGGGAAAGGGAGTGCAGTTTAACAAGATACATAACCATTAGACCATTTAAATATTTTCAATAAGAAATCATATCATCTTTCATCATCACAATGGGTATGAACAGTGCTTCAACTTGCTCCATCATCTATGACACCATTCTTGAAATGCATATCACATTGCATCTCACCATCATAGACATCAATTTTTACTAGAACCTTGGACCTCCCCAACCATAGCTCATCAGATATCCTAGGATCACATCACATCATATAGAGAGGATCCCATATAGAGAACACAAAAGGTAACCCACAACCAAAATGGTCAATAGGGAAACAATTCCCTAGAAACATGTCATTTTTCGTTTGCAATAAAATGGCGTCCCATGGTCCCAACCCCAAGGCATCAATCCTTTATAAACAATGAGAACTCTCATACCCATTAATTTTATTTATCAAACAACTAAATATTATTCCATCAAGAATTAACCAATAAATTTACCATAGGTCCCAACTAAGGGTAACCTAAGGCATCAACTAAAACAAGATATCAAAACTACTTAAACATGATTTCAATAATTTACCATCTTTAACAAGATTTAAAGAATAAAAGTTATAATTATCATACCTTTTAATCATTAATACCTTCAACAAGAATTCCAAAATCATGGCCTTTGACCAATTACATTAACACATGGAATAACATATTCAATTAAATAAGAATAATGTAGTCAATTTGATTACCATCAAATTAAAAAAAACAAAAGATTGATTAAACATATCTCCTCTTTAATTCTTTATAGAAACAAAAAATTATCACTAAATTTACATTATTTATCCAATTTCATAAAAAAAAAGCTAATACAAGCATAACCAACATGTTAAAAAATCAATATAGATACCACATTATATAAAAAATCCATAGGTGAACCATTCTTATGGTGGAAAGCAGCAACATGAGATCACTAATGTAAACCAACTTCATTCATTAATACACATTAATGTTTATTAATTTAATTCCACCACTTTTAAAAGTGATAAACCATATGAAATTTATGATATCATTTAAATAAATAGGAGAAATAATGGATCCCAAACCTCAGCTTATGATGTTCTTGAAAAAGAAATGGAACACCAATAAGGATCTTCGATCATCTATCCCACGATGAAAAAACAATCTCCCAATTATTTAACACTATTTAGGTAAAAAATGAAAAATCTAAACTTGATTAGAATAATGGATATCATCCAAAATATCATGTCACGAATAATGGGAGGAAATCAACATTGAATACAGAAAAGATGTTGGAACATAAATTAGAACTCACCTCTAAAATCCCCATATTGATCATGGGAAGATGAGTATTAATACCGATTGAAAGGGTTTAAAATAAACTAAAATAAACACCCTTGGTCACCTAGGTTTCAAGGGAAATGAGTGGTAGAAAATAGGGTTTGGAGGCCTCAATGTATTTATAGGAAGAATTTATTTTATAATACCTTAGCATAACACCTAGAACCACATCATAGAACTTATTGACATATGGTGTAATACCAAACCACCCAAGAGGCCATGACACAAACCCCTTGGTCAAAGTTTATCAAAGATTGAAACCAACCTTTGTGGTGTAGATTCTATTTACTCGAGGAGGCACTACAGCGTAGCTAGAACCACCATGACACATGTACTAATTACTAAGGATGGAAACTATTCTATAGCCACCTTCCCAGGATACAGCTTCCCATAAATCAGAAGAACCTCAAAAAAACCTACGCCACTGTCTCCTCACTCCAATATCTATTTCCTGACCACCAAGGAAGTGCCTACACCACATCCTTCCTCCATATCTTAGTCACCACTATAAAGTCATTTACCCCGATTTTGGCCCTTCGAGCCTCCCTACACTGATACCGAGAGAGAAAGGAAGGAAAACTAGTTATAAGAAAATACCAATGATATACCTCTCAAGGATCTAATCATCATAGAAGATCACCCATTTCACTCAGGGGAACAATCTAAAAACTACAAAACAACAAAAACTCAATCCTAGATGATCTTTAGTGGAAGATACCTCTCAAATAATAGTTATGACATAAAAGGAAACAATAGGGAAATCATATCATTTAGTAGAAAATGGGTTAACATCAAACAAATGTGTTAAAATAAGAAAAGAGATAAATAAAAAAATAGCTCAGTGTAATTAGCATGTGTCTACGAGTCACATTCCCATGTACTCTCATCTATGCTACCATATCACCACATGACACAAACCTGGGGAATTACATTCCAACACAACACCTTCTCCCAGAATTCCTAGATCTCTATAGGCCACTCCTAGAAAGTTTTGTCATCATCAACATCGATCTCTCAGCAATCCATGATGTTTGAGTTATCATGAAGGTAACAATGGAGGCACAACACATGAAAAATATCATGTATCCATATCTTATATTGGGGAAGTGTTATCCAATATTCCAGCACTCCAACCTGAGTGAACACCTTTAAAGGCTTAAAGAACTAGGTAGAAATCTTATTCAAATCACTTAATGTTTACTTCCCGCAACAAGGAGTCACCTTTAAGAACACATGATCTCCAAAGGAGAACTCTAGAGGCATCATCCTATGAAAGATATAATACTTTTTATGATCTTGTGTTTCTTTCATATTATCCTAAATTACTTGAAACATCTTAGTCATATTTTCCACAAGTTATGACCTAATTATTACCAACTCTTGAACCCCAGTCCAACACAATGGATAATGGAATGGTCTTCCATACAAATCATTAAACTATACCTTATCAATTTTAGAGATAAAATTATTATTATTGGAAAAATATTATAAAGGATTGTTCATCATCGATAAAACTCAAAAATATATAAAAATGAACAAAAAATGTTTTTTATAGTTTTTATGGTCAACTCTCAATGACCATATGTCTATGGATGGAAAGAAGTGTTAAGTAATAACTGAGATCTAAAAGATTTATAGTTACATCACCATACCCTTAAGGTAAAAAGTGGATCATGATCAAATATAATCATCCTTAGTACTCTATAGAGTCTCACCACATCCTCTAAATACTATCTCAAAAAAACCTCCATCAAGATAAACTCAATGTTCTCTATAATGTGGGATGATTTCATCAAAATATTGACTATAACCCATATAGAATCTTAAACTCCCCAATATCATGGTAAAATAGTAACTAAGGCCTTAAATATATCCTCTCGCATACATTGAGAAACATCTAATGGATATAGAAAACAATCAGTAACATGATTCTCAACCATTACATTCTAGTAGAAAAAAATTGAGACACACACTATGAAACTGCATGCTTCAATATGGGCCACCAAAAATGACCTCTTAGAGATCAATGCATCTTTGTTTCTCCAATATGTACCACTAAGGGTGATCAATAGAAATAATTAATAACCATATCATGAATCACCATTAGGATGAAATTCCTCCCCTCTAGAATTACACTAGGAATTTTTCATCTTTTTAAAAACCATCTCGGACATTGCTCGAAACAAATCGGTCTCTCTAGATCTCCACCTTAGAATCCCCTAGTTTTGAATCCTCCACCTAAAACACCAAATATGAATGAAAGATAATCTATAAATAAAAACATATTCCAATAACCTCTCCTATATCATGATTCATCACTAATACCTATTCTACCACTCTATAGGAATATCTAGATTCATGCATGGTATCATTATGCGACTTCCTACTCTTTTCATCAATTGAAAAATTACCCTTTCCAAGGTTATATGAAAATTAAAAGTCATAATAATATATGAATTCCATCAAACATTATAGGGTTAATTATAATTCACAATGGGGGAAGAAAATCCCTTAGGCTCCTTTGATCGGTAAAATTCCCAAAATGCTCATTATTGAAGTATTGACACCACAACTTCTAGGAAAAAAATTGCCTCTAATTCAAGATCAAGGGTGGAATAGTTATACTCATTGAGATGTAACAACCGAGACCCATAATAAATGACCTATATATTCTATATTAGAATACATCTCAACCCAATACCCAAAAAATTACAAATAACACCAAACCGAACTCCCTCTATTGAAAAAAGGATTGGAGCACTGACCAACTTCTCCTTCGGGCACTTGAATGATTATAGACACTTATAAATCCTTAATAACTCCTAGACCTTTATAGTTAATTATATTATAGGTTTCACAATACAGGAAATATTTTTTATAAACCTTTTGTATTAGTTTATAAGACCAATGAATCTCTGTAGCCCTGCTACAGTCATGGGGGATACCCAAGAAACAACTGCCTCTAAATTCAAAGGGTCAAAAACTACTCATTTCTAGGACACACCATGACCAATGAAACATACTTAAAAATATTATAAATATTACTTCAAAAACTTCAAAAATAGATTCTAATGAAAAAGTGCTCATAAAACAACACATATGTTCTCTATATGTTACTCCTTAGACACAGAGTACAAAGGATGTTATTGATGAAAACCACCACAACCCAATCTATGAAATCTATAATAACTATGTTCATTAAACCTATAAACATGTCTAGAGTTTTCATCACATGAAAAATATTCATGAGAAAAATATATTTTTCATGAAGATATTAGAAAGAGATGTTTAGAATATCCTTATTATTCACTTGAATTTGATGATATGAAAACCATAGATTGATTTTTGAGAAACAACATGGTTGTATCAGCTGATCAAATAAATCACCCATCTATAGAAGAGGATAAAAAAACTTCACTATCACATGGTTAAATTAATGATAATCAATATAATGACCCAAACTACCATCAAATTTGTTCGTGAACAAATGTTTTCACACCATAATGACACACTTATCTGAAAAAAACCACACTGCAACAAATAATCATGTTATACTTGTAATACTCAAAACTCTATGGTTCCTTCCTATATAGAGAAATTGAGATAAGTGAAATGTTGTGTTTTAGCTCAATCAAAAAATAGATATCCTATCATGGGGGACACATGCTAGGACCAAGATGATTATGAAGAATATTCTTTTCAGGAATTGTCTTTCATTGTCAAGGATGTTAGAGAAGAAACAAAATCACTTCACTTTAGTGTTTGATGAAAGATAGGGAAGTTACAATACTTCCCATGGTTACTATGACAATGCTTTTCTTATTTTTATTTTATAAATATCATATTTTTGGAGAACTTGTGATGAAAGCCTTATGAAGGATGGGGGGAGTAACGAAGTGTTTATGGGAAAGAAAATAAAATGGTGCAAAAGTTAAAAAGTGGTGTGCAAGTGTTGTGCAAAAGTATAAGTGGAGTGTAAGTGTATATTGTGCGTAATTCATATTTCAATATCATCACACCAAAATATGGAAAAGGAAAGGAAGTGGTGAGCATGTCAAAGAGTGGTGCGCAAGTGTGGTGCACATGTATACATGTCATGCAAGTGTATGTTGCATGAAAGTCATATTTGAAGATCATACCATCAAAATATGACAAAGAAATAAAGTGGTGTGCAAGACAAGAAGAGTAACGCAAGTGTGGAACACAAGTATAAGAGGCACACAATTTTTGTTGTGCGGAAGTCATATTTCAACACCATCATATCAAAATATGAAAAAGGAAAGAAATTGGAACACAAGTGATGAAGCGGCATGCAAGTGATAGAGTGGAGCACAAGGAGGAACGACATACAAGTGTATGTGGCACGCAAGTCAGAAAAATTCCTATAAATAGGTTAATAGACTCCTAATTTTTTAAATTATCAACACTTATGATAAAATTTGATCTCTGAACATGCAAGTGGTAGAAAGTGGCATGCAATTTTAAGTGTCACACAAGTTGGGAGTTATTCATAATGCACACAAGAAGAGTGGCATAGAAGAATAGTGGCGTGCAAGGAGAGTGGAGTGAAAGTATAAGTGGAACAAAAGTTGTAATATGTGATCAATAATAGAGTTGTGTGCAAGAAGTGTGCAGTGTATAAATCAAAATTGGCGTTAAAGTTGTGATATATACATAGAAGTGGCACACAAGTAGGGAGGCACGAAAGCAGGGAGGCACACAAGTAGGGAGTGGTGTGCAAGCTGTTTGCACTAGAAGGTTCTTACCAATATCTTGGTATGAAAGTGAAGTTTTTTTTTGAAATATTTGATTTGTAAAAGTTCATCAAGAAGCATAAAAACATTGTTTTACCCAATTTGTGAGAATAGGGAGCACAAGAATTGTTGTATTGTTTTAAAATTTCTATACGAGTGTAAGGGAATATCATACTCATTGTATTCTACATCAAAAGATTGTTTTATAGAGGATTGTGTGGAATTGGATTGCTTCTGTACCATACTAATGATATAGATACTCTTGTTGAGTAGTGAACCTTGTAAATCTTACGTTCCTATGGTTGTGTGTGTTTAGCAGGGAATAAACTCTTTAACTAGAGGTGAAAGTCAATTCATGAAAAAGGAAACATAAAAATAAAATTGATATCATTAAATCACACCCTCCCCCTTGTAGTGATACATGGATCCTAACTGGGAACTACAATTGGTAAGAGAGGGGAAGTTACCTTCATTTTTTCATTACTGAAGTTTTTAAGAGAAGATGTGATGGAAAATCAAAATTAAGTAAACCGTAACGGGATTATGATATTTGATGGAAAGAATTATCATATCTAGAAATATATAATGATGTTGTACCTTTTTTCTCTTGAGTATGAAGTTCTTGAAACTACAACAAATGTATTTCCTTCTATTGATGACAAGGTTCCTCTTACACCAGCTGATAAGAAGAATCTTGAGAATGATGGAAGAGAAAAAAAATGCATTACTCTCCTCTCTTTCTAAGAGTGAGTTTTTAAGAGTGAAAGGTGTAGGTATAGATAAAGGGATCTAGGATATTTTTAAGAACATCTTGGAAGGAAATACAAAAGTGAAGAAGGAAAAACTACAAATCTGGAGGCTGAAGTATGAAGACTTGAAAATTAGAGAATCTGAATCCGTTGGGGACTTCCTTACCAGGGTAAATGACATATTCATTACAATCAGATATCTTGGTGAAAACATGGAGGATTATATATTTTTTTAAAAGATATTGAGAATTATTCCGAACAAGTTTGATGATAAAATATCTCCATTAGAAGATAGAGATCTTGAAACATTATGTCTGGTTGATTTTCATATCACTCTCATTACTTATGAAATAATAAGGGAGAATACTATGAAGAGAAAAAAATATATTCTATAGAAATGCCATTCAAGGATGAAAGGAGAGAGAAGTCAAAGAAGACTCTTATTCAAGATAATGCTGGTGAATCCGATTATGAAGATGAGGTATGTAAAATGTTTGATGAAATTTTATTCTTGTTTTCTAAGAATCTGAAAAGAGGGACAAGGAAATAAAAGGGTAAACTTCCATTGAAATGTTTTGAGTGTGGAGCCTTTGGTCACTTTATGGCTAATTTTACTTAAAATTATAAAGAAGAATATAATGATGATGATGACATAAGGTCAAGAAGGATGTGAAAGGAACAAGTTGACAAAGATAAATATTTTTCAATGGGTAAGGATAAAAAGTTCTTGAAATCAAAAAGAAGAAGATGTTTTTTCTAAAGATGAAGATGAAAAAGATATCAGAGCTGATTCTGAGAAATAATTTGCTGAGAAAGCTAAAGAGAACAACTTTATTGTAGTAGTGAATAATGAAGGTTACAAGAGCAATAATTCTGAAGAATAAGAAACTCAACATGAATATTATCTGAAAGAAGAGTTGAAAGAATTATTGAAGAAGATGAGAAGGCTTGAGAAAGATACCAAGAAGTTGATAAATGAAAATTTCACATTAAATAATCAAGAAGGTTTTTCTTGATGAGAAAATAAAGATGTAAAATGAGATTGATGATCTGAACAATTCTCTTGATAATTAAAAGAATCATAATTATCATCTTGAAGTAAATATTAAAGAAAAATAAAAAGAGTTAGAACTTTTCCAACAGAAACTTTTTAAAGATAAAAAAATAAATATAAGTTCCAAAAAATATATCCCATAAGTTGGTGTAAGTTAATGTAAGAATGAACCAAAGAAAGATCCAAAAAATTTACCTTCAAAGGTTGAGAGAAAATAAAGAACTATTTATCATAAGAACAAAGATGGAGAGGCTATGTATGTGGAAAAAGTAAAAAACTGATAAAAAATCAAAATTAAATAAAAATCTTGAGTCCAGAAAGATGTCTAATAATTCAGTTACTGATAAGTCTGAACCAAAATATAAGCTGAAGAAGAAAGTTATGATTGATAATAAGAAGGATTATGGTCAGTAGAGTTCCTTTAAGAAGGTTTTTGAGAAGCATGTTCAAAACTCCGATCAGTATAGAAGTTTTAGAGAGAAATATTCATTATATTATTAATTCTAGTATTGTGGTGGATTCAGACACACTGAAAACATGTGTTGGTTCAATAAACTACATTAATAATATTCCACAAGTTTTGGAAGACAATGATTGAGGGGGGATTCAATCCTTTCAGAAAGGGAAGTACGAGAAGGAAGCTTATAACAAATATGAGAAGGCTGGTGTGAAAGTTGAAAATAGGTTCCAACCGCTGGAAACTATTTGTGAAAGATGTGAACATCTTATACATCTTTCTAAGGGATGTATTATTTTGTTTCCAGCATAACAAAAGGTTCTTAACAAATCTCAGAAGCTAGGGGTTAAGAATTAAAAGTAAGAACACAAAACTCTTGTTGTTGAAACAACCATGAAATCTTCCAAAGGAGAACATACACGGATTATTTATAGTGGGTGTTTTTCTTATATGATAGGATACTTAAAGATGATGAAGAATGTGAAAGAATTCAATGAAGGAATAGTTACATTTGGAAATGATGAATCTATGAGGATAAAAGGTGTTGGATCATCTATCATCAGGAAAGAAAAAAATGAAATCTAGGAAAACATTATATGTTGATGGGTTGAAACATAATCTAATTAGTGTTCCACAACTCTATGATAAGGGAAAAAAGTTATCTTCAGAAAATATGGGTTTATTGTGAAAAGTGAAAATGATGGAAAGGTAGTTACAAGAGGCCAATGCATAAAAGGGAACTTGTTCCAAGTTGGTGAAGTACAGAAATCTTTTTACATGGGTATGGTGGATGAAAATCAGTTATGGAATAAAAGGTTGGGAAATATGTGTCAGAGAAACATGTTCAAGTTATCAATGTGATATATTGTACTAGATATTCTTGATTTATCAAGAAGAATATATGGGTGTTGCACATTTTGTGAAGAAGGGAAGATTACAAAATCTATGCATACGAGAGTTGAAATTCATTCAAAACAACCCTTGGAACTTATACATTCTGATATATGTGGACCAATGAGAAAGAAATAAACAAATGGAGATTACTACTACATTACTTTCATTGATGAATTTAGTCACATTATGTGTTATGTGCATGAGACATAAGTCATATGCTCTGAAAATGTTTAAGACTTTCAGGATTAAAGTAGAGAAGGAATGTGAGTATTCAGTGAAGAATTTGAGAACTGTTAATGGTGGAGAGTATAATAATGAAGAGTTTTAACGTTACATTGAGAAGTATAAAATTCGGCATGAGTTTAGTTCACTATACACACCTCAACAAAATTGGGTTGTTGAATGGAAGAATATAAGTCTGGTTGAAATGGGGAGAACTATGTTACTTGAACCTGGTCTCTCTCATTATTATTGGAGGTAAGCCATGAGTACTTTAGTGTATATTCAGAATTGATGTTTCTATAGGCCACATTTAAATATGACTCCATATGAAATGTTTTATGAAAAAACTCCATGTTAGAAAAACATAATAGTTTTTGGGAGTCCATGCATCGTAAAGAAAAAGGGTGTAAAACTCAGAAAGATTAAAAAAGTGGAGATGATGGAATTTTCATTGGCTTAGCTTCAGAAGGAATAAGATACAAATGTTTCAACAAAGAAACAAGATGAATCATAGATTCTACTGATGCAAAATTTGTTGATAATTTTGAGATAGAAAAGAATACTTTTGTTGATATAGAAGTTGACCAGGATAAGGAACATCTTGTTAACGATTCTGATAATTCTACCAACAATGGTAATCCTACTTAATAATAAGAATCAAACTCGATGATTTCAAGTGATGAGGATGAAATTCGAACAACTAATCCAAGGATGGGGAAGAAATTAGAGTCTCAAAACATCATTGGTGATCAATATCAGAGGGTTCAAACAAGAAGAACAACAAATGTTGTAACACACAATTCTTTGTATTCAAATGTGGATCCAAATGATGTGAATGAAGCTTTTGAGCATCTAGAATGGATTCAATCAATGAATGAAGAGCTTTATAAGATAGAAAATAATGATACTTGGGAATTTGTACCCAATCCAGATAATGAAAATGTTATTAGTACAAAATGAGTTTTTCGAAACAAGATGAATGAAGAAGGTGAAGTGATAAAGAACAAGGCATGATTATTGTGAAAATGTTTCTCAAAAATTGAAGTTGTAGATTTTGATTAAACTTTTTCTCCCGTGGATAGATTGGAAACAATCAAAATATTTATTTCTATTGCTGCACAATGTGGTTTAAAAGTTTTTCAAATGGATGTAAAGACTGCATTTCATAATGGAAATCTTGATGAAGAAGTATACATTGAACAACCTTGTGGATTTTTGTTGGGAAAGATGAAAGTTACGTGTGTAATCTGAAGAAAGCCTTGTATGGGTTAAAACAAGCTCCAAGGGCATGGTATTCTAAACTGGATACTTTCATTATGAATATGAGTTTCATGATAGAAATAGTTGACTGAAGTCTTTATATTAAATAAAGTAAAGAGTTTTGTCTCATTGTAATTGTTTATATAGATGACATTATATTTGATGAAAATGATGAAATATCTTCTGAAATATTTTCTAAAGAGATGAATAAGTTGTTTGAGATGTCCATGCTGGGTGAAATGAAACACTTTTTTGGGTTACAAATCTTACAGAAAAAGTCCCACAATTTTTTCTCAACAGATGTATGCTAAGGAACTCCTGAAGAAGTTTGGCATGGAAAATTCAAAACCATTTTATACACCAATTGCAGTGGGAACAAAGTTGTTTAAAGATGGAGAAGGACATGAAGTTTATTAGAAAGAGTTTCCAAATTTTATTGGAATTTCATTATATTTTACTGCCACAAGACCTGAAATTGTCTATGTTGTTACCTTATGTGCAAGGGTTCAGAGCGCTCTTAAAGAATCACATTTAATTGCTGGAAAGAAGATTCTTAGATATATCAAAGGCCTAATTTTTTTTGGAATTAGGTATGATGGCATAGAGAATATTGATTTTTTCAGGTATTCAGATGTTGATTGGGAAAGAAATGTTGATGATAGAAGATACACATCTGGTAGAGTTTTCTTTCTGGGGAAAAGTTGTGTTAGTTGAACTACAAAGTAATAGGATTCAGTAACACCAAGAATGACTAAAGCTGAGTATGTTGCTTCCACTCAAGATTCTACCCAACTTATGTGGATGAAGACTCAGTTGGAAGATCTATATTTTAAGTGAATCTACCCTTACTCTTGGGATGTGATAATCAAAGTGAAATAAATCTTACAAGGAATCTAGTTCAACATTCCTGTTCAAAACACATTGACATAGAGTACCACTTCATCACAGTGTAGGTGTCGGATAATTAATTGAATCTGAAGTATGTTCTTATAATGGAACACATTTCTAACATATTCACAAAACTATTACCGAAGGAACCATTTTCTAAATTGAGTTTAAACATTGGTTTCCAACCATATTGTCATCATGGTTGAGGTAGGTGTGTCTGTCCAATCTCTCATCTAACATTTGGATAGTGTTGTAAAGGGGGGAATTATTTCATAAATCTATCCTTATGTTTTCATGCATAAAGGGGGAGTTGTGGGTAATATGTGAATTCAGCATGTAAGTGTGTGAACTATTCTAATAGTTTTTTGGAGTGGTTGTAGGAAATAAATTGTTTTTTTCTTCTAGGAGTTGAAGCTACATAAGAAGGATTCAAGGAAATAAAAGATGAGAATGTTTTGGAGAAGGTTGGAGAAGAATGTTGTAGATGATTCATAGTCACTACTTTTGGGAAACATGTTTTTTTGTCAATAATTCTTATTTGTTGTAATGAGTTATCTCACGTAGGCTTATAATTGTGAATGAGTAATCAATTTCATGTGATTAAAAAGTTCAGTGATTTATGAATCTGTGTTGACAAAAAAATACAAAGGGGGAGATTGTTAGGACCAAGCTGATTATGAAGAATATCCATTTTAGGTATTTCCTTTAGTTTTCAAGGAAGTTTGAGAAGAAAGGAAATAACTTCACTTTGTATATGTGGTTGATGGAAGATAAGGAAGTTAAAATACTTCCCATGGTAACTATGATGATGATTTTCTGATTTGTATCTAAAAAATATCATATGTTTAAAAAAAACCACTGATTCAAGCCTTATGAAGGATATGGAGAGTAAAAAGTGTTTATAGAAAAGGAAATAAAGTGGAACACAAGTCAAAGAGTGGTGCACAAGTGTGGCACAAATGTATAAGTGGGGCGCAAGTGTATGTTGCACGCAAGTCATATTTTAAGACCATCATATCAAAATATGGAAAAGGAAAGAAGGTGGCACGCAAGTAAAAGAGTGGTGTTCAAGTTTGGCACACAAGTATAAGTGGTTCGCATGTTTATTTTGAAATCAAGTCATATTTCATGATCATCCCATCAAAATATTACAATAGTGCGCAAGTGTGGTGCTCAAGTATAGGCAGCGCAAAGGTGTATGTTGCACGCATATAATATTTAAACATCATCACATCATAATATGAAAAAGGAAAGAAAGTGATGCACAAGTGATGGAGCGGCACACAAGTGATGGAGGGACATGAACGTTATAGTGTAGCGTGCAAGTAAGAATGGTGCACAAGTGTATGTGGAATGAAAGTCACCAAAATTCCTATTAATAGATTACTAGACTCCTCATTTTTTATGTGATCAACAATTAAGATAAAATTTGAGCTTTGATCATGCAAGTGGTAGAAATGGATGTGCAAGATGAAGTGTCGCGTAAGTTAGGAGTTATTCATAAGGCACACAAGCAGAGTGGTGAGAAAAAAGAGTGGGGGCGCAAGAATAGTGGTTCACAGGTATAAGTGGCATGAAATTTGTAAGAGGCATGAAAGAAGGGAGTTGTGTGGAAGAAGTGTGTAGTGTATAAGTCAAAAGGGGTGCCCATGTTGTGATCCGTGCACATAAGTTGTGCACAAGTAGTCAGTGGCACACATGTAGGGAGGCACGCAAGCAGGGAGGTAGGCAAGCAGTGAGTGGTGCGCAAGTTGTTTGCACAAGGAGATTATTATAAACTTTTGGGAAGGAAAGTGAAGAATTGTTTTGAAATAATTGATTTTTAAAAGTTAATCAAGAAGCACAGAAACACTATTTTACTATATTTGAGCTAAGAGGGAGAACATGAACTTTTAGATTGTTTTAAAAGTGGTACACGAGTGTAAGGGAATATCCTACTCATTTTATTCACATCAAAGGATTGTTTTATAGGGTATTTGTGTGGTAATGGATTGTTTCCATACCATATCAATGACGCAACTACTCTTCCTAAGTAGTGAACCATGTAAATATTGTGTTCTTGTGGTTTTGTGTGTTCAGCAGCGAGGAAACTCTTTAACAGGAGGCAAAGGATGTTTGAGAATGAAAGAAACATAAAAAGAAAATTGATATCACTGATACACCCCCTACCCCTCTATGTGATACTTGGATCCTGACTTGGAACTAAAACACCAAAACCTCTTCAATAATGACATCAGAGTACTCTTCTATGACCCTAGAAAACACTATGGGATGAATCTTTTACAAAATCTGCATCTGCTCGAACATTGAGGAAGATAGGGTGGAACACACTTATGACCCATATGTGGGCATCTACCGCCAATGAAAACTACTTGATCTCCATTGGCATCATTAAGAAAAACCTACCACCTAAAGAAATTTATAATAGACTATATCAAATAAATCAATTTTGTGTTGAGGATGATGTAGTATGGCTGTATCTGTATGCTTATAAAAGTCTCTTCAAGATCTGTGATGCCCCAACACTAACTCACTATCTCTATATAATTGATACCAATAAGCTATACCTCCAATGAGTCTAGTCAATGTAAAGTGAAATAAAAGTCTCTTTACTTCATGGACCAAATCATGGACAAGGGTAGGTGGTATGAAAGAGTTTTTAGCTACTAAATCAAACAAATAATAAACCTTAGTAAAGAACAAGTGAAGGGTACCTCAAAAAACTTCTAAATCTATTGGTTCTGGAAAAAAATAGACATGAAGTTGACCATGACACAGTCTATTACCTCTCTAATCCTGATGAATACCACCTCTACAAAAATGCTTTATTATCTAAGGTTATGGTATATCTCGAGGTTTTAATCTTCCTTCTCAATCTCCTCTATGTTTATTTGATGTTGGAGCATCCTATTGATACTTCCTTGGATGAAACATCTTAAATGGAGGAACATGAAGTAGAATACCTAGCACAAACTTCCTTCTCATAAAGTTTAGGAACTCACATTGCTACTGACCTTGGAATCTATAAAAAAACATGCATCTAATCCCTTGGAAAAGTACTGAGAGCTTCCAAACCTATAGAAATGAGAGATGAGGGTTGGGACCTACCTAAGACTAACCAAAACCTCTTCTTTCCGAGTAATTGGAAACCTCAGACCATAATGTTTCTTCACGAGGAATACCGATGAATCCCTTATCACGATGATCTAGTTCTTACCAATATCCTCTAAAAACATATTTTATCATTAGTACATTGATACATGTCCTAAAAATTAATGGGGTGACTTGACTTAGGATATCTTGATGAAAATCCTCCTCAAAATTCCTCACCTAATCCACATGATCTAGAAATAGTTCTGAAGCATATTAGATAAGGGTTCTAAAATGGACCCCAAATTCCAACACACTAGAACTCCCCTATCAAAGGATACGAATCTTATGGTGACTGGCCGCCTTCATGGTTGAAAAAATAATATATTCTTAGAACTATTCTCTATACTTATCCCATGATACATTTGACTCATCATGATCCCTAATGAATAATATCTACCACTTCCCCCCGCCCTATGCAACATAATCACCACCAAAAAAACCACTCCTTATGAGAATGAATTGAACTAATGGCTATCTCAACCTCCTATAACAAATATTTTATGAATTATTAAGAAATGGATCCCTTATAATTATTTAGACTATAGTATTTCAACTCTTATAGTGTCCTCATGTATGTTTCATAATCGTGAAACTCTACTCTAAAATATTTTTTTGGTACATCCTTCTTAACATATTCAACATGAAGACAATGATGATGTAAACATAGATCCATACATATAAAAGAATAAATGGTTTTGAATTACTAAAATAGGAATATATAATAATTTACATTAATTAATTAATATTTTTCTTTTAGGTCTTAACATATACCAAGCTCTACCCATTTAAAACATAATCATAAAAAAGAATGACGCATGAAAATTTCCTAGGTCTCTACCCTACAGCCAACATCACTTAGCTACGTAGGCTAGATAAACTTAGACTTTTATTTATCAGATCATAGGGGGCCCTAAATACCTGTGTCTCAGCCGGTCTCCCTTATTTATATCACTTAATAAAATTTCATGACACTATTTACCTACCAACCCATGTAGTCTTCACCTATGTATAACCTAAAAATACATCATATCCCTCAACAAGATACCACTCTTTCATAATCCTATCCCACTAAAGATATGCCTCTTGGAATGGTAAGGAGAGACGTGAGATGGTGAACCCCCTAAGTCCCACCTCCAGTAGGTCAAAAGTTGGAGTGATGCACCGGGGTTATATCATACACACAAATGGGAGGTATTAACCTTGAAAATAATATGCATAAGATAGTGATAAGATAAATACACAAATCAAATCCTGCTCATAAAGATAAAATATTCCCTTGTGCATACATGTAATGTCATACAAGACTAAAAAATAATGAAAAGAAAACCATAAGTACTAAAAGGAAAACTCAACTATTACCAAAAATCCCAAAGAACTCTTTTAAACAATGTTTTATTAATATCCATCGAAATCTTAAACCAACCCACACTGACCTAAAAAATAGTTTATATACTCAAGGGTGACAATAATAATATAATCATTAGGATTCTCCCTGAACCTATCATGAAAAAGACAAATAAAGAATACTAAATCCAAGTGAACCACAAGGGAAGATAAATTTTCACCAAAACAGGTATACTATGTTCCCCACCTCACCATGGAAAACACTCAACATGTATTTCATAAAAGGGATCATATATTATAATAATAAAATAAAAAAGGGTACTCATCTATTGCTTCCCCACTAGTGTTCAACTCTTCCCTAATGTCATATGTCTTTATGAATATTTCTTTAAAATAATAAAACCCATGGATACTAAGGAAAAGTATCAAAATAAGAATCTTATGCATTACATCATCACATTTTCCCATCCACATATCCAAATAGTAATTGGGTAGTTTCCTAGAGCCACTATAGTTTGTATGGAATTTATTATACATCGTGTGATATACCACAATCCATTTAAACCCATACATTGAGTAATAAACCATTGTCCACAACATCCCATATACATCATACCTATAATAATACTTTGGATACTATATATTGGGCTATATGTGTATAAAATAACCACAATCCATTAAAAACATTGATAAAAATATATGGGAAACCTATCCATGATTCATGCCAGAAAAATAACTACCAAGAGAATAAAGCGAGGCCACAGTGGATATCTGACCATCTATGCCACACTAAGCTAGATATTGGGGAAATCACCCTCCTAGAGTCCACTGGGTTTCAATCTCCCTAGAAGAAATGGGTGATGAAGGTTCTAGGTGCAACAGAAGCATAGTTGGGATGAAACCCCAATTTTATATTTACCATGATCAATGATTATTCCGAGATCAATATGATGATGAATTCCAGTATCCATGGAATAGAATCAAATATTTTGATAAATAAGTAAGAGGCCCAAAAACATTATAGATGATCTTTCACATCATGTTTATAATTAATTTAATTAATTTCATAAAGAAAATAATACCTGGATCTTTGGTATTTTTTTCTTTGATGATGTTGATCATTCGGAATGACCTTCATGATATTCTTTTTGTGCTTGCAATAATCCAAACTAATATCCCACTAGAGGTGATCCACAAGTACTCTGTTGGACTCTTATCGACATCGCTATTTCTCCCGGGGCTAGCGCAGCAAAGAAAATGTCTTGTGTCGATTGTTATTGATTTCTTGTTCTTTGGACTTGAAGAATGTATCTCATTCTTAAGAGGGGAGGGAAGAGGAATCGAGAGATAAATTGTTCATCTCAATAATTCTCAATTCACCGGGTGTGTTGTTCGGTACTTAGTATAATATATGTATGTGTCTATTTATTGACATGGGGATTTAGTTACAATATTTAATTGCATAATAGAAATTAAATACATTCATAACCATAGAGAAAACCCATTATATTTATAATAACACCACATCATTATTTATGGTGTGCCAACTTGTGCAAAACAAAATTATAAATAAAACCCCATGCCACAAAATAATATCAGCGTTATTTTAATTTGTGCCAACTAGTTAAATAATTACTTATCATCTTACAGATAATTATTTTACTACCTAGCCATCCTTGGTCCCCTCAAACTCTGATTCCATTTATTTAACACCCGAATAAATAAATAAATAAATTATTCTCTTAAATAAATATTTTATTTCCAAACTAGTAAATAAATATTTATTAAATTTTCAATAAAATAAATTAATTAATTTTACCCACAATCTGTTGAATAAATATTCATTTAATTTATGAAATCATTTTAACTGGAATGAAATTATTCCACTTTCTTAAGAATAATATTTATTAATTAATTTCTAAGAGAGTTTAACTGAGAACACAAGAAACACTTTGTGTGTGACCCTCTATGATTTTTTCCCAATGGCATTAGCCAGGCTTGCCTAAAGTCCAAGAGTACTATCTTGCAACAGGTCAAACAACCTAAGAGAAATAACTTAAATTCACAAACATGACATCCACATACGAATGCTCACTGTGTAATATAATCCATTTGTTGCAATATCTCATCAAGAAGGTTTCCTGATAGTGCCATCAACTTTTATGGTTGATACGGTGTTCTTTGACTACCTCAAATAAACTCATCGTTACACCATGGACATGAAATTTTGCGTGACAATTCTATTTCAATAAAAGGGACGAGATATCAACTTCCATAAATGGAAGGGGAAAATACTTCCTCAACTTATCCATTAATAAGATGCCACTCATAGCGTACCCAATGTACCCTAATTCCCTCCAACCATCTGCGTGATGGTTTTCATCAGTAAATCAAAGTGCATGATTACTGACACATATTAATGAAAATATTAAAGTCTAAAGATCCATACACATTCTCATAGATTGAAATATCCGATGACACCATAACATGCGGAATTTCTAATGGAGGGTCTGTTCTCATAATCTCCAGTCTTGGAGATTACCAAGTGCGATCTTTCTGAGAGGAAGTCTCATCTACCTACAAGTACTCAGACCTTACAGTCTTCATGATATGTTTCCCATCCTATTATGTTATCCAACTGTAGAACTATATTTAAGAATATTGTTATAGCATTTCAAGGTTCTCATCATAGCGGGGAACTACCATGACCTTACCAATATAATAAATACTCTGGGACATTATTACATCATAGTCAAGAAAAATAATGAACAATATATAATAAGATGTTTAATTTTTAAAGGCATTAAATGTCCATGTAATCAAAGTACAACCAGTTGGTTCTAGGACACCAACTCTTACAAAATCCCACTTGGACTAGAGCCAACTACCTAAAACTTTCAGTCCGCTAAACCTCACATTGTTGTCATGTTTTGGCTGAGTCAAGGATTTAGTCATGGGGTCCGCCATGTTGTCTTCCTTAGAAATAATACTCATTGCAACTTCACCTCCCTGAGAAAAATCCCTCAAGAGATGATACTTCCAAAGTGTGTGCTTCATCCGCTGATGTAACCTTGTATCTTTTGTGAGAGCCACTACAGTAGTATTATCACAGTACAATGTGATGGGATAATTAATTATTGGTTTCACATCTAGCTCCTTGATTAATCATCACATCCGAATTGCTTCTTTAGCTAGCTCAGAAGCTACAATATACTTAGAATCTACTATAGAATCTACAACCACACTCTACTTTGTGCTCTTCCAGCTCACTGTACCACCATTCAAAGTGAAGATATGTCCGGTTTGGGAATTCATGTCATATTGGTCAGTATAGAAACTAGCATCTTCATATTCTATGATTACTAGTTCCTTATGTACTCCATAAACCAGGAATATATCCTTAGTATGACTCAGATAATTTAGGATTGTCTTGACTTCCATCCAATGGTGGTCACCTAGGTGAGCTTGATATCTACCTACACCACTAAATGTCTAGGCGACATCTAGCAGTATACATAGCATGGCATACATTACTGACCAAATCAATGATTTATATAGAGTATTTCTATTATCTTTCTTTCCTCATGTGTCTAAGGACACATTTTATTAGAATGTTGAATGCCATGTGATGGTAGAAATAATACCTTCCTGGATTGTTCCATACTGAATATCATCAGTATCTTATCAATGTATGTACTTGGACTTAATACCAATAATCTCTTGGATCTATCATGATGGATCTTGATCCCAAGAATATATGCCGCCTCTACTAAGTCCTTCATGGAGAAACATTGATTCAACCATGTCTTAACATACTGTAAGAATGGTTTCTCATTTCTAATAAGTAATATGTCATCAACATATAATATTAGGAAAACGACTGCACTCCCACTAAACTGTTTGTAGACACAAGGACCACATTCGTTCATGATAAAACCAAATTTTATTATGGATTCATCAAAATGAATGTTCCATGATCTTGATGCTTTCTTTATTCCATAAATGTATTTATGAAACTTTCATACCTTACTGGCATCCTTTGCAGTCATACGCCTTTCAATTTGTGTCATGTAGACATCTTTCTAAAGGTTCCCATTAAGGAAGACTGTTTTGGCATCCATTTTCCTAATCTCATAGTCATGGTAAGAGGAAATGGCCAATAGAACTCTGATGGGTTTCTGCATTTCAAATGATGAAAAGGTTTCTCCATAGTCAATGCCCTGATGCTATTTGAACCCTTTTTCAATTAGTGGTTCCTTATAGGTGCTAAATTTTACTTCCATGTCCAGTTTCTTCTTGAATACCCATTTTCAACCAATAGGATTTACATCAACTATAGGATCTACCAAAATCTAGACTTGTTTTTCATACATGGAATCCATTTTAAAATTCATGGATTCTTGACACTTGGAAACATCAGATCTACTTTCTAATTACTTGTAGGCTAGAAGATCATTATTATCAATAAATACTGAGTCACCATCCTCAGTAACTAGAAAACTTTACCATTGGGATTATGTAACCACTCTTGTACTCCTACACAACTCCTGTGTCTCTGGAACAGTTATTTATTCCATGGGGCTTTGTGGAATCTGTTCTTGTACCAACTATTGTATACCTTGAGCCCCAACTTCATCAAATTCTATCTCACTCCAAATGTCTATTTTGGAGATTTTTCCCTCTCAAAGAATATAGTGTGTCTTTCTTCTATAACCTTTTTGTTTGTGGGGTTGTATAGGTAATATCCCCTTGTTTCTGTGGGATTTCCTATAAAGGTACACTTTGTGCCTCAGGGTGTAAGTTTGATACCTAAAGAGGCCTTAACAAACACATCGGTTCCCCACAAATGTAAATTCGATAATATATCTTTCTTTACACTCTAGAACTCATATAGAATACCGTTTATCAATATAGTTGGTACTTGGTTTATTATGTGTGCCACTGTTTGTAACACATATCTCCAAAAGGACAATGAAGGACTTGCATGACTCATCATTGATCTAACCATGTCCAACATGGTGAAGTTTCTACTTTCACTCACACCATTCCACTGGGGGTGTATGGAGGAGTGAGTTAGGATAGGATCCCAAAAAACCTTATGTAATCAATGAATTATTGATTAAGATATTCTCCACCTCGGTCCGAGCGGAGTTTCTTAATCTTCTTACCAAGATGGTTCTGAACTTCATTCTTACATTATTTGAACTTATCAAAAGAATCCGACTTATATCTCATTAAGTAGATATATCAATATCTACTAAAATCATTAGTAAATGTTATAAAGTATGAGTACCCTCCCCTCGATTCGACTAGAAATGGTCCACACACATCGGTATGAACCAATTAAAGAAGTTCTTTTTCCCTTTCACCTTTCCCACTAAATGGGGCTTCAGTCATTTTTCCCTTTAAACATACATGAAATACACCAAGTGGTTTTCGTTCTAAATAATCTAAATATCCACCTTGATGTAACTTTGTCAAGTGTTTATCATTTACATAATGTAACACCCCAAGATTCTACGGTACGTTTCCCTTTGAATAATGCGATAGCGTGTGTTGTACGCAACCTCGAGTTCTAACACACACCACAACTAATTAAACTAGCCGTTGTGAATAGTAATACCTAATTTTTGAAATTATATATATTTTATATTTGAAAATGGACTTCATTTTTGGACTCGGAATATCGAATTTAGCCTAAGGTGAAATTTTGGTACTTTTCGGATAACTTTCATATTTTGATGAATAGTGAAAATTACTAAATTTTAATTAAAAACAACTTTTTTAATCAAAATAATTAATAGTGATAAATTATGAATTTGAGTGGTTTTAAAGTATATTTAGAATATATTTTTACCATTTAATATAATGTTGTTCATTGGACATAATTTTACAATTAAACCGAACATAAACAAGTGTCAGTCTTTTGATAGTTATTATCTCTTAAAAACACGCTTTTTGTTTTGACAGCGGGAATTAATTTTAAATTAATTTCTGCCACTTCTGTGTTTTGAATTTAGGAAAATGGATTCCATATTTGGAATCAGGATGTTCAAATTGTGTAAATAGGTAACTTTTATTTTTAGACATTTTGAATAATTACTGCGGTAAATATTTTATTTACCATGGTTAAAGGGTAAATCCGGTAAATAAGGGTTAAAAAATAATATTATAATAATACAAAATTACCCTAAAACGTGTCCTAACCTTATTAGTGGATACATACCCGACCATGGGCATCCTTGGGTCAATTTGGGGACCCCTTGGAGCCACTTGTATGTGGTAGGGACACATTATATTAATAAAGTTAAAATAAAAATAAAAATGGCATAAGCTTACATCTTTTAGAAGAACAATTTTTACATAGGGTTATACCTGATGGATTTTCGATTATAAATATTCATTAGAAAGATAAAAAGATTTCCTACATAATGATATTTTATTTATAATTTTTAGACATTAAATAATTTATTTTATTTATGACACAATGATGATGCAGTAATTACTATAATAGTAAAAAATTAAAATAATTGATATTATAAATACCCAAATAAATATAATATGAAACTTTTAATGAATTAAACTAATTTTCTAGGCTAATATGATATATTAGGATTGATTTAATGGACTTTGTTCGAAGTAATCAACCTGTTATGAGTTTCGCAAAAATCAACTATTGAATAGTGTCAAAATTGACATAAAAGAGTTCTTAAAACAAATATTATATTATTAATTGATATTAAATTCCTAAAAATCTAAGGTTCGGCCAAGAGACTTATATTATGATAGGTTAATCATTAATGGACCACTTGGGGGTCGCTTGGATGTATATAGTAAGTTTATTAACCATAATATATAAAAATACAAAGAGACATTGTAAAAGTGAAGCTAATTAACTTAGAGTTAATACTTAAACATAAGGTTAATATAAGTACCCAAACCTGTCTAAATTCTATTGGATGAGTTGTTTTCGACCTATCCCCACCTCATCCTTTGAATAGTCAACTTTGGAGCCTTTAGAAACCGAATATGAATTTATTATAAATTAATATTTCTAGCTTTTCCAAAGGTGCCCCTCACCCCTCTTATAAAAGGGAACTCTTCCTTCTCATTTCTTCACACCTTCAAAGACTTTTGGTTCGGCCAAACTCTGCCCAAATAATCTCCCAACATCCCTCACTACAACCTAGAGGCCTTAGTTTGATCAGAAAGCCAACCTAAGGAGCCCTTTTGATCAAATCAAAAGGAAGAACCCGAAGAAGAGGTAATGATTTCACCACCCTTTTCTAAGTTCATTTCTTCTTCCACTTCTTCTTCCTTTGTTCTTACCATTCTAAAATAATAACTCCAGTATCTCACATATACTGTGATGTTATTATAGGTATGGTACAACCATATTCAGTATTCTATCCACCCTTTGAATAACATGTCACCATACGTGCGTACGTACGGCTTACCGTCTCCACGTCGTGGTGTAATTGTTATTCAATATAATATTATTTGGATGAGTATAATAATGATGTGTAACTCATGTAAATAATAAATATAACATGTTAATGATTCTGTATATATGATATACCATTCATTTATATATTATTTTAATATCAAAAGAATGATATTGTCGCTCGTGCGTACGTACGGACTACCGTCTCCACGAACGCGATGAGATTCATTCTCCATCGTATCCATTCAAGTATAATTATCATTTTATGATTTAAAAATGATTTTTAAGGACTTGATATCATTCTGGATATGAATAAGATACAACAAACATGGCTTATGTAACAAAACATATAAAAGAAAATGAGTAAGTTAACACCCGAAACGATGATAATTCTAAGATATTATTAATAAATCAATGTTAAAAGATCATATATGATATCATATTAATATATATGATTCTTGTATAATTTAATAACAATTATTTCACCATTATACAGGAGGTTAACCTACCCCAACCAAGGAAAAGTACAAGGTAAGGGTTTATTTCACAATCTCTTCATTATCCGAGGTTGTTTATACGTAATAATCTACTGGGATATCTTTATCATCCACATCCATGTTTCTTAAAAATGTATTTCAAAACATTTTTACTATTTACAAGAGTATGGGTTAAAGTCATTTATACCCTTGTTTGACTTTTTATAAGAGGTTTATAAAGTAATCTTTCCGTCGTTTTCAAAACAAGGTCCTTTTTAACCTTTTCGACAGAATTGAGGTAAGAATGTTTTTTTTAACTTATACGGCGGGTGCGGTTATTTTCCGCCGTTATAAAATCGTCGAAGCTTTCCATAAAAGCTTATAAGAATATTTTCAAATAAAATGTTTTATTTTATATAGATCTTAAATGATTTCAAAATAAAAGGAGATACTTCTTTAAAAAGAATTTTGATTTCATCTATGTCAATATCCTTTGATGGATTTTAAGATTATTTGAAGTTGATTTATTATGATACAAAACTTCTATATTGTATTGAAGTTTTTGTGATATGTTTGACTGTGGATGTGCTATTTTTATACCATTCATAGTTTATGGTGAAATTATTGACATTTCGTATGCTAGTTTTAATACGAATGTTTATGTTATGTTTAAACCTTTTCATATGGGAATGCATTGTACTTAATAAGTGACGGGTGGAGCCCGCTATAGCTCCTCGATGCATCGGTAGGTCTCATGAGACAAACTAGTGTCTTGGCACAAGGCCTTGGAAAAATCTTATTTGTAGTCTTGGCACGAGGCCTTGACTATGTGGTTATGATAGTCTGGCATTATGCATTCCAACATTATGAAAGTGGTTATTGATTTTTGCGTGTGATTATTCGATTAGTAGAATATCCATGTGAATAAGTAAATGGCATTATTTAATTTTATTTATGCCATACCATGTTGAAAGTTCATGTTTGAAAGGCTTTTGTTTTAGTTATACATTGCCTTAAAAGTTTATTCTTATTTATGAAAGTTTCCGCTATATTGTTATCCTTACTGGGCATTTGAGCTCACCCCTTTTCTATGTTTTATTTTTCCCAGGAAGTGAAGAAGTAAGTTATGAATGACCTGCAGGGATATTATGTGGGGATATGAGTGTGGATTATGGAGACAATATGTTGTTGTAGTAGTTTTTCGTTTAATGATGTAATGTAAAACTTATGAATATATCTAGTGTTTCCAAGGATACTAAACCAATCGGTCTTTCGAGATTTGATCTTTCTTGTGATCATTCCAATGTTATGTAATTAATGCACCGACTCTGGATAGCTGGGGTCGGGGCGTTACAGTTGGTATCAGAGGAAGTTTAGTACAAACCTTGGAAGCTAGATTTAGATAAACTCTGATTAGATCACGTAGACTTAAGATGAACTTTGAGGATTAGTATAGAAGAACTTCCTAGAATTTTGGTATTGTAGAGATTTTGTGAGTTTTCCGAGAAATACATCCCTGTCTGGATACGAGCAGGTAGAGGCGGCTCTGGCACAGATGTACCTAGGGGTAAAACCCAAAAACACCGCTTTGAGCTAGACTCGAACGGGAACTGGTGCACGACAACGGGCCTTGCTGCACTCTTGTTTACGACACTCCCGGGGGATATGCTTAGGATAACTCTCATTTTCTTTACAAATCATTATGAAGGGTTTATGAGTATATACTTCCTCAAAGAAAACATTTTTATGATTATGGATTATATCCATAAATAGTTCAATTTATGTTAAGTGTTTTATAAGTATGGGATTATGTATTTTGATTCATAAACTGATCTAGTTTATGCCATTGTTTAGAAATGGCGCCTAGTGGAAGAAATGGAAACCGTATCAATGCACGCACTCCATGTAGGGATTGCCCTCCTGCTCAAGATAATTATAGTGGGGCTGGTGATGCAACTGGTGCTGATCAGCTAATCACCGTACTGGGACAACTTACTCAGGTTATGAATAATAACCTTACCCGTATGGAGCACCCTGATCCGCAGCGTGGAGGATCAATGTTAGATCGATTCATGAGACAACAACCACCAACGTTCAATGGGAGTACAAATCCCTTAGTAGCTGAGCAATGGATATTTTCCCTAGAGAAAATATTTCAGGCTTTGGGGAGTAGTGAAAGGGAAAAAGTTACCATGGCAGTTTACCGCCTCACTGGAGATGCTGATCAATGGTGGTCATTGATTCAAAACATGAAGGAAGATGATGAAGTATCAAACATGGAATGGAGGGAGTTCAAAGATCTGTTTTTAGAAAAATACTTTCCTCGCGACCATCGAGCAGATATGGAAAGGCAATTTCTGAGTCTGAGACAAAAGGAGGATGATAATGTCACAAAGTATGAGGCTAACTTTACAAGGTTAGCGAGGTACGCTGGTGATTATATTCGCAACCCAAGAAGTAAGATTGATCGTTTCTTTGATGGGTTAAAACCATTTCTCCGTCGAGCATTAGTCTCACAATCCTTTTCATCGTACGAAGACATTGTCTCATGTGCTATCAAGACCGAAAAGGAATTCTCTAAGTCTTATGACTTTAAAGCAAAGCAAGAGAAGAAGAGACCTGCTGATCAATCTGGGAATGGAAATAAGGGGAATAAGGGAAAGGTTGAATATCCATCTTGTGGTAAGTGCGGGAAGAAACACCCCGGTGCTTGCCTGAAGGGAATGGGAGTCTGTTACAAGTGTGGTGAAAAAGGCCACCAAGCTCATGATTGCAAGGGGAAGAAGGAAGCTACCAACGTTCAGTGCTACAATTGCAGGGAGATGGGGCATTATGCAAATGCATGTCCTAAGCGTCAGGAGAACTTACCTCAGAAAAGGCCAAGGGATCAAGGCCAGGCTTATGCTATCACTACTGCTGAGGTAGAAGCTCCGAAAGACGTGGTGGCAGGTAATTTAATGGTTTCCTCAAGTTTAGCAAATGCATTATTTGATTCTGGATCATCGCATTGTTTCATATCTTCCCAGTTTGCTAAGAAAATTAGATATTTCCAATTTGATTTAATAAGGGAGTTGTCAGTTAAAACTCCTAAGGGAAGTATCGTTGCAACAAAGTTTTTTGAATCAGTCCCCATTAGAGCACATAAATTTTCTTTATCTGCTGATTTCATCGTCATACCTATGATTGAGTTTGATATAATCCTCGGTATGGACTGGCTTTCGGACTATGATGCGAAGATTTATTGTAAGAAGAAAGAGGTTACGATTCTTGATGATAATGATAAGGAGCACCTTATTTTTAGAGCAGAATCGTCACCACCTAATTCTTATTTAGATCCACCCCCTGTAGCTCAACTTAATTCAATTATCGGGGAGGAAGAGAATGAAATAACTGTCGGTGAGGAAAGGAATGTTCAAATAGAGGATGTACCTATTGTGAAAGAGTTTGTAGATGTATTTCCGGAAGATTTACCTGGACATCCTCCAGAACGAGAAGTAGAGTTTTCCATTGATTTAATTCCTGGATCAAGGCCTATATCGAAGACCCCTTATAGGATGTCCACTGTAGAGCTAGTCGAACTAAAGAAACAACTAGAGGAATTGAGTAATAAGGGATTTATTCGCCCTAGTGTTTCTCCATGGGGAGCCCCTGTTCTTTTTGTTAAAAAGAAAGATGGATCTATGAGGTTATGTATCGACTATAGGGAGATCAATGCCATAACGATAAAGAACAAGTATCCCCTACCTCGTATTGATGATTTATTTGACCAACTGCATGGACCTCAATACTTTTCAAAGATTGACCTTCGATCTGGATACCATCAGTTGTGTGTAAAGAAGGAAGACATTCCGAAAACAGCATTTCGAACCAGGTACGGGCATTACGAGTTTACTGTAATGCCGTTTGGATTGACTAATGCACCCTCTGTATTCATGGATCTGATGAATAGAGTTTTCAAGGAGTATCTCGATGAATTTGTGGTGGTATTTATTGATGATATCTTGGTATACTCCAAAACCTACAAAGATCATGAAAATCACTTGCGCATTATCTTGAAGACTCTGAGGAGGCATGAATTATATGGAAAGTTTAGCAAGTGTGAATTCTGGCTTCAGGAGATTTCTTTTCTTGGCCATATTGTCTCTAAAGATGGAATCTCTGTTGATCCTTCTAAGACCAAGGCAATCCAAGAATGGCCAGCACCTACGAGTATAACTGAGGTACGTAGTTTTATTGGCTTGGCAGGTTATTATCGACGTTTCGTCCAGAATTTTGCCCGATTGGATAACCCATTAACGAAGCTCACACGTAAAGGGGTTAAATTTGTTTGGACAAAAGAGTGTGAAGAATGTTTCGAATAACTGAAGAGAAGATTAGTCAATGCTCCTATATTGACTCTACCATCGGGGAATGATGGGTTCGTTATTTATAGTAATGCATCAAAGAAAGGACTTGGCTGTGTCCTTATGCAGAATGATAGAGTTATTGCCTATGCATCACGACAGTTGAAAATTCATGAACAAAACTATCCTACTCATGATCTCGAGTTAGAAGCAGTGATCTTTGCTTTGAAAATATGGAGGCACTACCTCTATGGTGAAAAATGTGAGATTTATACTGATCACAAGAGTTTGAAGTATATTTTCTCACAAAAAGAACTCAACATGAGGCAAAGGAGATGGCTTGAATTACTCAAGGATTATGATTGTACGATACACTACCACCCAGGGAAGGCAAACAAGGTGGCAGATGCTTTGAGTAGAAAGGACCATGGAGTTTTGAACAATATGAGAATTGAAAGGGATCCAATTTTCATGGAGCTAGTGAAGATGGACATGGGAATAACCAGGGAAGGTGAAACATCAATGCTTTTTCAAATGGTTGCCAAACCATCTTTACTAGAAAGGATTAAGAGTTCTCAGACTGATGATGAAGAATTCCAAAAGAAGATTAAAGCTGTGAATGATGGGAGATTGAGAGACTTTGCGTATGAAGGTGGAATTTTGAAATTCGGGAAGAGACTTTGTGTTCCCAATATACCTGATCTAAAAAGGGAATTGCTGGATGATGCTCATAGTTCCAATTTCTCTATACACCCTGGGAGCACCAAAATGTATAGAGATTTGAAGGAACATTTTTGGTGGGACAACATGAAGAGGGAGATTGCTGATTTTATGTCAAGATGTATGGTTTGTCAACAAGTGAAAGCTGGAAGGTAACAGCCTGGAGGAGTCATGCAACCTCTTCCCATACCGGAGTGGAAATGGGACAATATTACGATGGACTTTGTCATGGGGCTACCAAAGACTCCTAGAAGGAACGATGCAATATGGGTTATTGTTGATCGTCTTACCAAGTCAGCACATTTTCTTGCTATAAGAGAAGATCTACCCCTGGAACGTCTAGCAAGACTATACATTAATGAAGTTGTGAGACTTCATGGAGTACCCCTATCGATTGTTTCTGATCGTGATCCCCGTTTTACTTCAAGATTTTGGAAAAGTCTTCAGAAATCCCTGGATACTGGACTTCATTTGAGCACTGCTTACCACCCTCAGACAGACAGACAATCAGAACGGACTATTCAGACCTTAGAAGACATGTTGAGATCTTGCTCACTTGATTTTCAGGGTATGTGGGATCAATATTTACCACTAGTAGAATTTTCCTATAACAATAGCTTCCATTCGAGTATTCAGATGGCACCATATGAAGCGTTATACGGAAAGAGATGTCGTACACCAACCTGTTGGGATGACGTTGGTGAAAGAAAACTTGTAGGCCCAGAACTGGTGGAGGAAACGGTGGAAAAGGTGAAGGTAATCCAAAATCACATTAAAGCAGCTCAAAGTAGGCAGAAGAGCTATGCCGATAATCGAAGGAAGGATTTGGAATTTCAAGTCGGTGATCATGTTTTCCTGAAGGTATCTCCGTGGAAGGGAGTCATACGTTTTGGTAAGAAAGGTAAATTGAGTCCCAGGTACATCGGACCTTTCGAAATTCTAGAACGAATTGGGGTTGTAGCTTACCGATTGGCAATGCCTCCAAGTCTCTCCAAAGTTCACGATGTGTTCCACGTATCTCTGTTGAGGAAATACATGCCTGACCCAACGCATGTACTCACCTATGAGGAATTAGAACTGGAACCCGATCTTTCCTATTGCGAAGAGCCCATCAAGATTCTTGATACGAGAGAACAAGTGCTGAGAAACCGGACGACGCGTCTGGTAAAAGTTTTGTGGAGGAATCATAAGATGGAAGAGGCAACGTGGGAACCCGAGGAACTTATGATGAAGAACCACCCGAGTCTTTTTATGCAGTAATACCCTAGAAATTTCGAGGACGCAATTATTTGAAGGAGGGGAGAATGTAACACCCCAAGCTTCTACGGTACGTTTCCCTTTGAATAATGCGATAGCGTGTGTTGTACGCAACCTCGAGTTCTAACACACACCACAACTAATTAAACTAGCCGTTGTGAATAGTAATACCTAATTTTTGAAATTATATATATTTTATATTTGAAAATGGACTTCATTTTTGGACTCGGAATATCGAATTTAGCCTAAGGTGAAATTTTGGTACTTTTCGGATAACTTTCATATTTTGATGAATAGTGAAAATTACTAAATTTTAATTAAAAACAACTTTTTTAATCAAAATAATTAATAGTGATAAATTATGAATTTGAGTGGTTTTAAAGTATATTTAGAATATATTTTTACCATTTAATATAATGTTGTTCATTGGACATAATTTTACAATTAAACCGAACATAAACAAGTGTCAATCTTTTGATAATTATTATCTCTTAAAAACACGCTTTTTGTTTTGACAGCGGGAATTAATTTTAAATTAATTTCTGCCACTTCTGTGTTTTGAATTTAGGAAAATGGATTCCATATTTGGAATCAGGATGTTCAAATTGTGTAAATAGGTAACTTTTATTTTTAGACATTTTGAATAATTACTGCGGTAAATATTTTATTTACCATGGTTAAAGGGTAAATCCGGTAAATAAGGGTTAAAAAATAATATTATAATAATACAAAATTACCCTAAAACGTGTCCTAACCTTATTGGTTGACACATACCCGACCAGGGGCATCCTTGGGTTAATTTGGGGACCCCTTGGAGCCACTTGTATGTGGTAGGGACACATTATATTAATAAAGTTAAAATAAAAATAAAAATGGCATAAGATTACATCTTTTAGAAGAACAATTTTTACATAAGGTTATACCTGATGGATTTTCGATTATAAATATTCATTAGAAAGATAAAAAGATTTCCTACATAATGATATTTTATTTATAATTTTTAGACATTAAATAATTTATTTTATTTATGACACAATGATGATGGAGTAATTACTATAATAGTAAAAAATTAAAATAATTGATATTATAAATACCCAAATAAATATAATATGAAACTTTTAATGAATTAAAATAATTTTCTAGGCTAATATGATATATTAGGATTGATTTAATGGACTTTGTTAGAAGTAATCAATCTGTTATGAGTTTCACAAAAATCAACTATTGAATAGTGTCAAAATTGACATAAAAGAGTTCTTAAAACAAATATTATATTATTAATTGATATTAAATTCCTAAAAATCTAAGGTTCGGCCAAGAGACTTATATTATGATAGGTTAATCATTAATGGACCACTTGGGGGTCGCTTGGATGTATATAGTAAGTTTATTAACCATAATATATAAAAATACAAAGAGACATTGTAAAAGTGAAACTAATTAACTTAGAGTTAATACTTAAAGATAAGGTTAATATAAGTACCCAAACCTGTCTAAATTCTATTGGATGAGTTGTTTTAGACCTATCCCCACCTCATCCTTTGAATAGTCAACTTTGGAGCCTTTATAAACCGAATATGAATTTATTATAAATTAATATTTCTAGCTTTTCCAAAGGTGCCCCTCACCCCTCTTATAAAAGGGAACTCCTCCTTCTCATTTCTTCACACCTTCAAAGCCTTTTGGATCGGCCAAAATCTGCCCAAATAATCTCCCAACATCCCTCACTACAACCTAGAGGCCTTAGTTTGATCAGAAAGCCAACCTAAGGAGCCCTTTTGATCAAATCAAAAGGAAGAACCCGAAGAAGAGGTAATGATTTCACCACCCTTTTCTAAGTTCATTTCTTCTTCCACTTCTTCTTCCTTTGTTCTTACCATTCTAAAATAATAACTCCAGTATCTAACATATACTGTGATGTTATTATACGTATGGTACAACCATATTCAGTATTCTATCCACCCTTTGAATAACATGTCACCATACGTGCGTACGTACGGCTTACCGTCTCCACGTCGTGGTGTAATTGTTATTCAATATAATATTATTTGGATGGGTATAATAATGATGTTTAACTCATGTAAATAATAAATATAACATGTTAATGATTCTGTATATATGATATACCATTCATTTATATATTATTTTAATATCAAAAGAATGATATTGTCGCTCGTGCGTACGTACGGACTACCGTCTCCACGAACGCGATGAGATTCATTCTCCATCGTATCCATTCAAGTATAATTATCATTTTATGATTTAAAAATGATTTTTAAGGACTTGATATCATTCTGGATATGAATAAGATACAACAAACATGGATTATGTAACAAAACATATAAAAGAAAATGAGTAAGTTAACACCCGAAACGATGATAATTCTAAGATATTATTAATAAATCAATGTTAAAAGATCATATATGATATCATATTAATATATATGATTCTTGTATAATTTAATAACAATTATTTCACCATTATACAGGAGGTTAACCTACCCCAACCAAGGAAAAGTACAAGGTAAGGGTTTATTTCACAATCTCTTCATTATCCGAGGTTGTTTATACGTAATAATCTACTGGGATATCTTTATCATCCACATCCATGTTTCTTAAAAATGTATTTCAAAACATTTTTACTATTTACAAGAGTATGGGTTAAAGTCATTTATACCCTTGTTTGACTTTTTATAAGAGGTTTATAAAGGAATCTTTCCGTCGTTTTCAAAACAAGGTCCTTTTTAACCTTTTCGACAGAATTGAGGTAAGAATGTTTTTTTTAACTTATACGGCGGGTGCGGTTATTTTCCGCCGTTATAAAATCGTCGAAGCTTTCCATAAAAGCTTATAAGAATATTTTCAAATAAAATGTTTTATTTTATATGGATCTTAAATGATTTCAAAATAAAAGGAGATACTTCTTTAAAAAGAATTTTGATTTCATCTATGTCAATATCCTTTGATGGATTTTAAGATTATTTGAAGTTGATTTATTATGATACAAAAATTCTATATTGTATTGAAGTTTTTGTGATATGTTTGACTGTGGATGTGCTATTTTTATACCATTCATAGTTTATGGTGAAATTATTGACATTTCGTATGCTAGTTTTAATACGAATGTTTATGTTATGTTTAAACCTTTTCATATGGGAATGCATTGGACTTAATAAGTGACGGGTGGAGCCCGCTATAGCTCCTCGATGCATCGGTAGGTCTCATGAGACAAACTAGTGTCTTGGCACAAGGCCTTGGCAAAATCTTATTTGTAGTCTTGGCACGAGGCCTTGACTATGTGGTTATGATAGTCTGGCATTATGCATTCCAACATTATGAAAGTGGTTATTGATTTTTGCATGTGATTATTCGATTAGTAGAATATCCATGTGAATAAGTAAATGGCATTATTTAATTTTATTTATTCCATACCATGTTGAAAGTTCATGTTTGAAAGGCTTTTGTTTTAGTTATACATTGCCTTAAAAGTTTATTCTTATTTATGAAAGTTTCCGCTATATTGTTATCCTTACTGGGCATTTGAGCTCACCCCTTTTCTATGTTTTATTTTTCCCAGGAAGTGAAGAAGTAAGTTATGAATGACCTGCAGGGATATTATGTGGGGATATGAGTGTGGATTATGGAGACAATATGTTGTTGTAGTAGTTTTTCGTTTAATGATGTAATGTAAAACTTATGAATATATCTAGTGTTTCCAAGGCTACTAAACCAATCGGTCTTTCGAGATTTGATCTTTCTTGTGATCATGCCAATGTTATGTAATTAATGCACCGACTCTGGGTAGCTGGGGTCGGGGCGTTACACATAACCTAGTCTTTGATGCCAAATTTGGGTGTGTTATGAGTCTTGTGAAATATCTTTATTATCGATTTCCATTACTTGGTTTGTGTAATCCAACATGTAAAGATTGTTGTATGAATGTTCCCTACCAAAAAAAATTCTATCTTTGTAAAAGAAGAAACACTCATTTCCAAATATGAAAAAAATACATCTATATCTAATATGGATAAAAAAATAATGTTTTTAGTAATAAATGAAACATAATAACAACCATTTAACATCAAGATCATCCAAGTTGGCAACATGAGGTGGTAGTCCCCAATAGATACAACAATAAGTCTAGATCCGTTGGCTACTTTTATATCTACCTCACCTTAGTCAATCTTCATGAATATACTTTTTTCCTGTATTTGGATACATATGTGAGCACCACAAGAAATATCTAATACCCAATTTGTAGAAACATATAGATTGCATTTGAAAACAAATGGACCTGAAGCTTTCCCTTAATTCTTAGGCTGGGTGCAGTTCTTCTTCAAGTGTCCCTTCTTTCTTGATGCAAAACAAATAGCCACTTATTTCATTGCCTCACATTTGATCCTAATTTTCTTGGAATGCTGTAAAGATTCTTTGGGCTTAAATATCTTTGCCTTTCATTTCATCTCATTCACTATAAGTACATAAGGATTTTCAAGCTTCATATCTTTTTCCACTTGGTGAATGAGGATAATAAGATCAGATAGAGACTTCTCGATGTTGTTCATATTTAAATTGACAAAATATTTAGTGAATATCTAAGGGAGTGATGCATGAATGATATCGGTACCCAGTTCTTCGCAGAGTTTAAACCATATAACCTTCAGGAACTCAACATAGACAATGAGCTTGACTACATGAGGCCTAGCTGGGGAAACTTCTCCAAGATTACTCTGAATGAGTTCCTTAGAGATCTAAAACCTTTCATGTATTTCTCTCTCCTAGTAAAGACCATGAACTTGCTCGAGTATACTATAAACATCCATATTCTCAAGAGACTTCATGAGCTCTCTAGACCTTTATGATAACATCAAACACTGAACGTCGACCACATCACTCATATGTTTATTATAGACCATGAAATCCTCATCACTCACCTCTTTGGCAGGCATATCATGTAATATTGAATCCATCACATAAGAATTCCGTTCATGGCATAGGATAACCTGAATGTGTCTAACCCATTCTTGGATGTTACTGCCAGTGGGGATGTTGTCTTTATCTATAATTGATCACATGGATAGTGTGGTTGACGAGCTTGTCATTTTTATTCTACAATTAAAATAACAGATCATTATTACTATATTTATTACATTTTATAATAAATAATAAAATTTTGTTAAGCCTCCCAATATTTTTTCAAGTCCCAATAGCCCTCACTACTGAGCTCTAAATGTTAATTTGCAATGAAATTCTAGTGGCAAGGATCCATATTCCCCTTCATATGACCCCAAAAGGGTTGGTCAAGATATTAGAAGGTATTTAGGTAGGAAGGTCTTTTCAAACTGTAGGCTTGTAGCTCCTTGATCTTTTGAGTGGACTCCCCAATCCTAAAATTATGACTTTGGATTTCCTCAACTCTTGCCTCCAATATTACACTAAGTCTAAAAAGGGATACTCCTCTTGATGTAATATGGTTAAGTATACCTGAAAACTTTCATAAGTGATTCCTATATAAAAGTAAGAGTTCCAACTAGGGTTATTCAAACACATAGTTTTATATAGTTTCCCCATAATAAAGTAACAGAAGGCTTGGTCTGACTCAATATTTTATTTGAGGTATTTTTATCTCTTATGCCTGAATTTATTATTATCATTATCACATGGTTGTTAATATTAAGTGAAACTTACTTAAGTTATTAAACATGTCTTTATATTTTATACGCATATTCCTAGTTTATATTAGTTCTATCTTGCATGATTGTTTAATTCACTAATTATGTGATCTTGACAACACATTCATCATGATAAAACACGTAGCTGGCAGAAATAAAATAAACATAATGATCATGATATTTTTTAATGGTTAGTTTATCTAGAAGTTGATAAACTAACCTTGGCCTAGGAGAGAAACATCTTGAACCCTTTGGGTTTGTCTTTATAACTTTTCACCTATCCACCATTGTATATCCTAGGATTGGTTTTGTCTCGGCTCCAGCTTGAATTGCCTCCACTAGCTTAGGAGTTCCATCCATCACATATGCGTTTTTTAACTCACATGTAAGTGAGGGGTAAAAAGGGGTTTTACATAAAAGAAACTTGGGTACGCATGCCCTACATATTAATGATGAGAAGGCTCATAGAGAAACAAATTTAGTTTAAATAAATAAATTAAATGAAACCATCTATATAAAAAGGTGTTGGTCTGGCACATGATCATCCATACATGAAACAATATTTATCTATAAATAAAACTCAAATTTATTATTTAACTATTCTTGTTTAAGATAAATCATGCTCGAATAAATTAATTATCATCATTAATTAATCAATCATTTTATCTTAAAACCTTTTTCTGAATTTCCTTAAGATTCTAATCCATTATAATTAAAAAAAAAAAAATTCATTTAAAAATAACTTTTTACGTAACTTGTACCTTGTAGGAAACCTAGTGAATTCCTATTCATAACTATGTAATGAGTAGAAATGGACACTACACAAATGTTAAATTAAACAAACATAGATAAAACACCTATCACATGTTGTGCTTCAGCTTCACGCCTACACGATGGTAAACGTCTCAAGGGTTTGTATAATATAATAATAAATTTTCATAAATTTTCATAATTTGGATGAGTACACACTGTGTAGTTCCAACTACATGGTGTGTACTATTTCTCACCATCCATTCTAAGTACATGCATGGAGAAACAATGTGTGAGTGTACATTGTAAATATTCAAAGTACATGTCGCGTCCAGTAGGCCACACATCCTGTAGTTCCTCATTACATGGTCTCATGTCGGGAAATCCATGTATGGGGTACACGATCCAACCCTAACCTGAAGGGACTACACGTCGTGTCTAGTGGGCCACATGGAATGTAATCCGAAAATCGTGTGCCACCTGTTCCTGGTCAACACATGGAGTCATTAAGACTTAGAGAAAATCCAATGACACAACTTGGTTTGGTAGACCAGACTTGGTGCATTGAACATTTTCTAGATGATGTGTTCTAACGAATTCACATCGTGTGTTCTTGTGTTGTACATCCAAGAACATTTGGCACCTCCAGATGAGATCCTCTTTTTTATTTTAATCATGATTAAAATAAAATATTGTTTCTGTAAGGTGAATGATAAACGAAAGAGGAGGAACATATCTCGAGATTCAGATTTTTATAATGATTAACTTTAATTGAAAAAACTAAATTATTAAATGTGTAAATCATCAACAAAATATTTGAATAATTATAAACTATGATGTAACAAGTCTGATACCACTTGAAGGTTTCGGGCACATCAGAAGCATTATTTGGACGGAACCAGCATTGATTTTTACCATGATCAATGATTATTATGAGATCAATACAATGATGAACGCCGGTCTCCATGGAATAGAATCAAAGAGTTAGTTAAATAAGGAAGAGGAAAAAACCTTTAGAGATGATCTTGCACATCTTGTTTATAATTAATTTAATTAATTTCATAAAGAAAATAATACCGAGATCTTTGATCTTTTTATCGTTGTTGATGTTGATCATCTAGAATGACCCTTCTGGATTATATTGTCTGACTTACAAGGATCCAAACTAGAATCCTTATAGTGGTGATCCACACGTGCTCTGATGGCCTCCGATCAACACCGCTCGTTCTTCAGGTGCTAGCACGGAAAAGCGAGCGTCTTGTGTAGGTTGTTCTAGATTTCTTGTTCTTTGGCCTTGAAGAACGTCTTCCGTTCTTGAGTGGGGTGGGAAGAGGATTTGAGAGAGAAATCATTCAGCTCAACAATTCTCATTTCACAAGGTGTTTGGTTAGGTACTTTTTATAATAAACGTATGTGTCTATTTATTGACATGAGGCTTTAGTTACAATATTTAATTGTATAAAATAAATTAAATACATTCATAACCTTATAGAAAACCCATGATATTAATAATAACACCATGTAATTATTTATAGTGTGCCAACTTGTGAAAAATGGAAATATAAATAAAATCTCATGTCACAAAATAATAGTAGCATTATTTTAATTTGTGCCAAAACCATTATTTATCATATTGTGAATTATTATTCTACAACCGGAAAGACTTTGGTCTTCTCGAACTCCACTTCCATTTTTGAACACCCTAATAAATATATAAATAATTTAATCTCTTAAATTAAAATTTTATTTAAGAAATAGTAAATAAATATTTATTAAATGTTCAATAAAATAAATAAATATTTTTTACCCTCAATCCGGTGAATAAATATTTATTTAATTTATGCAGTCATTTTAACTTAAATATAATTACTCCATTGTCTTGAGAATTATATTTATTAATTAAATTCAAAATTAATTTTACTAAGACCACTAGAAACACTTACTGTGTGACCCGCTAGGATTAATTCTCATTGGCATTATGTAGGCTTGCCTAAAGTCCAAGAGTACAGTCTAAGAATGGGTCAAGGAAACCAAGATAAAGAACTTAAAGTTGAAAAAATGACATCTACATAAGAACTCTCTCTGTGTAATATAATCCCTTTGTCACAATATCTTATCAATCAGGTTTCAGGATAGTGTCATAAACTATTTTTCTTGATACATTGTTCTTTAACTACCTGAAATTAACTCATCATTAAACCATGGCCATGGAATTTCACAGGACAATTCTATTTCATTAAATGTTCTGAGATATCAGCTTTTGTAAATGGAAGGGACAAATCCTTCCTAGACATATCCATTAATAACATGCCACTTGTGACGTACCCAATGTACCCTACTTCCCACCAACTATCTGTGTGACGATTTTTTCCAGTAAATCAAAGTGAGAGAGTCATGAAAAATATTAATGATAATATTAAAGTCTAAGGATTATTACACATGCTTGTAGATATAAATATCCGATGACACCAAAACATGCGGAATTCCTACTTGCGAGTCTATTATCATAATCTCTTATCTTGGAGATTACCAAGTGAGAACTTCATGTGATGAAGTCTCATCTTCTTACGAGTACTCACAACTGACATTCTTCATGCTATGTGTCTCATCATTGTATGTTATCCAACCGTAGAACTATATTTAAGAATATTGTTATAGAATTCCAAGGTTCTCATCATAGAGGGAAACTTCCATGACCTTATCAATGCAACAAATACTCTTGGAAATTATTACATCTTGGTCATGCAGAACAATAAAGAATATGTAATAAGATGTTTAATATTTAAATACCTTAAATGTTGATGTAATAAAATTACAACTAGTTTGTTCTAGGACACCAAATATTACAGGTAAGGTAGTCTATGAAATAAAAAACATATAGGATAAATACATCTCACAAACACACTATGGGTAAAACCTATTCCTTAGCACAATTCCAAATATCATCACTCATAAATCCATCTTCCATTACTAAGGCTCTAAATCATTTAGGCACACATGAATTAAAAAACTAAATTAAATTAATTATTTATTTTTTATCTTTGAATTTAATTAATTAATTTCTTAACTATTAATTAATTTTATTCCTAATTACAATTCATTTACCATTAAAGACAATTATATTCCCTCTTGGAATAATAAAAACCAAGTCCTCAATTTATCAAAATGATCAATATATTCATTTTAAGAACCAACCTAATGGGTTAATAATTTATTAATTGATCATTATTACCATTCCATAATTTGTGGTACTCTAGGAAAACATCCTAGTCTACCATCAAAGGGATGAATAACTGATACAATTAACAAACTCATGAATTGGGGAAAGTAATATAGATAAACATTAATTCTAGTGATCTAAACTTTTAAAAACATTCAACAAGAAATTATCCCATATTTTTCCATCACTATGGGAAGTCCCATATTCAACATAATTCATCTTCTCTGAGACCATTATTGACACCCACATGTATGTCCCCATGCATCTCACCATCAAAAGTTTCAACTGATTCTGCATCCTCCAACATCCCTAGCTATAACTCATTAGCCATCCCAAGATCATATCACAACACATTATAAGGATCACATCTAGATCACATAGAAGTCAGTATAGAAACAAAAGGGTTAACATGAAAACTATTCCCCAAAAAAAGTCATTAATCCTTCATAAGATAACAAACTCTCATGACCTCAAACACAATGAATTAATCCTTTATAATGACTGGGAAATCTCAATCATAGGAATTAGTTTTTATCAAACAACATATTATAATTCCATATAAAATTAACCACTTTATTTATCATTGGTTGCTACTATAGGTTGAATGTTTTGAGTGCAGTTGATGTTCCTTTCATGGGAGATAGATTAAAATCTCATTTAATAAAGAGGTTATCTAATCCCCAAGAGAGGATTTTTCACACTAAATTTATAATTAATTTATTTTGATCTGGATTAAATGATATTCCTAGACTTATGATCATTCTTTTTTGAATATATTGATATTCTAAAAACCCTTTTATATTAGATTCACTTCACTATAAGGATTCAAGTTGTGAATATCTCTTGTGGTGATATATACATGTTCCTTTTGATCTCCAAGTTATGCCAATATATTTTTTGGTGCTAGTATGATGAATTAATTAACAATCATTGTTTGTGTTGATAGCTCATCCTTTGATCTCATAAGAATGTATATTTTGTTTCTTGTTCTTGAGATGGAGAGAGAAAGAAGAATTCAAGAGAGAAATACATTGTGAACAATGATTCTATATTTATATATTAACCTTAAACAATAAATATAACCATATATTTATAGATCTATGGTTTAGTTTAAAATATTATTTAATTTCATTCCAAACATTAAATAATATAATAATCTTTATTATACCACTTTAAAATAATAAAAATAATAATATTATTAATTTATGGCATTCACTAACTTTCAAAATAACAAATTATTTTTAACTGTATTATAAATTTAATATTTTTCATAAGACACCATTTTGGTCCATTCGAACTCGTTAAACATTTATTGAACACCTGAATAAATATATCAAACATTTTGTTCATCATTAAATATTTTTTATTGATAAATAATAAATAAAATTAAACCCTAGTCTTGAGATTAATATTTATTCTATTAATTTTAATTCAAATATATTTTTATTGAGATCAATAGAAACACTTAGTGTGTGAACCTCTAGGATTATTTCTCATTGGTAGTAGGCAAGATCACCTAAAGTATAAGATTATTGCCTACCAATGGGTCAAGGCACCCAAGAGAAAGAACTTAATGTCAAAATGGTGAAAACTATATACAAATGCTCACACTGAATTGTATATCCTTTGTCACAATATCTCACCAAGAAGATTGCACATCCATGTCATCAACTTATGTAATCGATACATCATTCTTTGAATATATAAAATAAGCACATAATTGGAACATGTCTATAGAATTTAATGCTACAGTTATATTCTAATTGAAGGGATTATATATAATTTTATATAAATATGTAAGGGAAAATCCTTCTTCAACTTATCAATTAATAACATGTCATTCATTCCATGCCTAATATACCATACTTCCCACCAAAAAAAGTCATAATGGTATTGGTTAGTAAATTTAAGCATGTGATTCATGAAAATCATATATAATAATCTTACATTATAGGTACCATTATACATTCTCATTGATAGGAATTTTTGATAACACCAAAACATGCAGAATTTTTATTGGTAGGACTGTTCTCATAATCTACCACCATAGAGACTACCAAGTGAGAACTTAATGAGAAAAATCCTCATACTCTTACAATTACATACACATTATATTATAAATTAAATATTTCCTATAATAGTACTTTATCTAACCAAATAAATATATTTATTAATATCTTCATATAACTTAAAGGTTCTCATCATAGTGGGGAATTTCTATGACATTATCAATGTGATAGATTCAATGTGACGTTATTAGGTTAAATTCATGCAAAATAATGAACAATATGTAATAATACGTTTTATTAGTATTCAAATAATTGAATATATATATGCAATCAAAGTACCAAAATTTGGTCTTAGGACACCAAATCCAACAAACTACCACTCATACTAGAGATCATTTCCTATGAGTTTTAGTTTACTAGACCTCACATGATAATCATGTTTCTTATGAGTCGACGATTTAGTTAAGGGGTTTTCCACATTTTCTTCCATTAGAATAATAATATTGAAACCTCACCTATATAATTAAAATCCCCAAGATATGATAGTTATAATGTATATTATTATTCTACTAATGTGAAGTTGGATATTTTTTAGGATCCATTACTGTATTATTATCACAATAGAGAGTGATATGATCTTTACTACTAGGTACCATGTCAAGGTGTTAAATGAAGTAATGAAACCATAATTCATATTTAGATATCTCTAAAACTATAAAATACTAGTAATCTACTATATAATTGATGACTATATCCTACTTTGAGCTCCTCTAGCTCACATCAACTCCATTCAAAGTGAATATGTATCACATCTGTGATTTCATATCGTCTTGTTTTGTTCTAAAACTAGCTTATACATATAATCTAAATACTAGTTCCTAATATCCTCCATAGACAAGGAATATATCCATATTAAACCTCATGTACTTAAGGATAGTATTTAATTCCATCCAATGTCTGTCCCCTAGGGCTTTTTTATATATTTATACCACAATAAATGTATAAGAGGCATATAGCCTGATACGTAGAATATAGTACAAGACTGAACCAATCAATTATGGATATGAAATCTATTACTTTATCTATCTTTCCTTAGGTGTTTAAGGAAAAATTTCATGGAAATAATAAATCTATATGACACTGGCAATAATTCCCACTTAGATTGTTCTGTAATAAACCAATTCATTTTCTTCTCAATATATGTACCTTGTATTAGGATGAGAATCCTATTGCATCTATCATGATGTATCTTGATCCCCATAATTTATTATTCCCCCCATATGTCAATAATAGAGAATAATTAATTCAATCAGTCCTTAATATATGGTAATATTGGTTTCTCATTTCAAATAAGTAATATGTAATAAATATACAACTTTAATAAAACAACATAACTCCCACAAAACTTCCTATATACACATGGATCAAATTAATTCATTATAAAACCAAATTTTATTAGGGATTCATCATAACTATTGTTCTATGATCTAGATGATATTTTTTAAAACATAAATGGGTTTTTTCCATTTCCATAGGTTGTTAGTTTCCTTTAGAGTCACAAAACCTTTTGGTTGTCTCATATAGAAATATTCAGGAAGTTTCCCATTAAGGAATGATATTTTTACATCAATTTTTCAAATCTAATAATCATGGAAATCCACAATTTCAGGTATAATTATGATGGATTCTATCATTGAAACTGGTGAAAAAGATTTGTTGTAGTAAATTCCGCGACACTGCTTAAAACCTTTTAAAACTATAAGTTCTTTATAGGTAGTAAACTTTCCTTACATGTCTAGTTTCTACTTGAGTACCCATTTAAAACCAATGGGATTTACATCCACTAGATGATCCACCAAAATCATAAAATGGTTTTGATATATGTAATTCATTTCATAATTCATGGATTATTTCCATTTGGAAACATTTGTTCCACTAACTATTTCTATACCAGTTAGAGAATCATTTTTATTAACTAATAACGATTCACCAACCTCAGTGACTAGAAACCAATATTGTTCTGGTTCTCTAAAAAATCTTGTGATCCAACAAAATTCATGTTTCTCATGAACATCATCTTTTTTCCGCAAGGATTCATAGAATCTTTTCCCCTTCCAACTCTTGTATACCTTGTGCCTTGACTTCATCAAAGCCTATATTGGTCCCAATATTTATTTTAGATATGTGCTCCATCTCATATAATAAGGCCTCTATTTTCATTATTTACTTTTTTCTAAGGGGTATTATAAATAATAAGTCATTGTTCCATTGGGGTATCATATAAAGGTACACTTTTTGCATCAGGTTTCTTGTTTGTTTCCTAAAGAAGCCTTAAAATAACTATATCCCACACATGTTAGTATGAAAACACATGTTTCTTTCCATTACACAATTGGTACGGAATACCATATTTTTGTTAGGTTGGAATTTCATTTAGTATTTGAGCTTCTTTTTGTAATGTGTATCCCCAAAAGGATAATAGAAGAATAACATGAATAATAATTGATCTCTACATGTATAATATAGTTCAGTTCCTTCTTTCACTTAAACCATTCCAATGAGGCTCATAAGGAGGAGTGGGTTGATATAAAATACCAAACACCCATAAGTAATCAATAGATTATTTGTTAATATATTCTCACTATGTTCTGAGTATATTTTCTCAATATTCATACAAAAATGGTTCTCAACTTCATTCTTGTATTATTTGAAACTTCCAAAATAATATTAATTAAACCACATGAAGTAGATATATCCATATCTACTAAAAAATCAATAAAATTTAAAAATAACGAGTACCCAGAGCTTTCTTTAATAGGAAATGGTTTACACACATCGGTATGAACTAATTCAGAAAGCTACTTATCCATATCACCTTTTACACTAAATGGGTATTTAGTCATTTTCCCTTATAGACATGTGTGGTATACTCCATTTGGTTTAGTTAAAAATAATCTAAATATCCATGTTTTGGTAATTTATTCAAACAAGTATCATTTACATGACCTAGCCAGTTATTCTAATGTTGGGTGTGGTACTAGTCACATAAAGTAATTTATTGATTCATTTCAATTACTTTATTTTTTTAATCCAACACATAATGACCATTATTTAAATTTTTCTTACCATAAAAAATCAAATCCTTATAAAAGAAGTCACATTTTCAAAAAAAATGAAAATAAATACATACAAATCAGTTCTGTATAATGAAATAATGTTTTTGGTAATAGATAGTGAATAATAACAATATTTTAAAACCAATATCATTCTTGTTGTCCACGAGAGGTATAAGTCACCAATAACTAAATATGAATGTTGATCTCTATCTGCTGCTCATAGATATACCACCCCTCACTCAATATTTCTGAATCAACTTGGTCCCTTTATTTGGATACAAATGTGAGAACCTCAAGCTGTAACTAATACCTAATTTCTAGAAATAGATAAACCATAATCAATAGAAAATTCACTTAAATATTACCCTTTCTTCTTGGTTCAGTGCATTTTTTCTTCTAGTGGCCCTTCTTTCCTCATGAGAAATAGACAACATCCTATTCCCTTGTTCACCCCTTTATCTTCCTATTATTGGATGGGTATAAAGAATCTTTGGTCTTATATCTCTTAACATTACCTTTCCATTTTTTACCACAAAGATAGAATAATTTTTGTATTTTTCTCCTTATCTCTTTGGAAAGGAAGCATATGCTAATTTTAGATATTCTTCTCTATGTTGTAAATATTAAAATTTAAAAAAACCTTAAAAATATTCAAGGGAGTTATACAATAATGGGATATTTTCCCATTTATTCAGGGTGTTTAATACCAAAAACCTCTAGACTCCCAATGTAGCCAATGGTATTGGCTACATTCGACCTAAATGGGGAACCCTCTCCAAGAATTGTTTTAAAAAGATCCTTATAGATGTCAAACCATTCCTCCCATGATCTCTCTTCATATAATTCACAGAGATACTGGAGAATGAAATAAGAATCCAAAAATTTGTGAGACTTATTGAGTTCACCTAACATAGATGATAACATAAATCGATGAACATTGACTCTATTATTAAGATGTTTTTCGTATACAATGAACTCTTCATAACATTCTTCCTTGGTAGAGAGATTATGCATTGATTATTCTAGAACGTAAGACTTTTTCTCTTGGTGTAACTCATATTAGAGGCACCTTAACCACCATTAGAAGTTACTCATAGTGAGTAAATGATATTTTTCAATTATAGATCATTGGGATAGTGTAGATAATTAACTTTAAATTTTATAAAATTATAAAATAGAATATTATTAGTACTTTTATTGATTATAAAATATGTGTGATGTAATAAGAGTTAATTTTATTAAATATCCCTTATTTTTATCAAGCCCCAGTATCCCTCACCATTAAACACGGAATGTCTAGTTTTTTAGAAATTCTAATGGAAAGGATCCATAGTCCCTTTCACATAACCCCAACAAGGGTTGGTCAAGCTACATAAAGATATTTAGGTAGGTGGGTCGTTTAAAACTGTAGGCTTGGAGCTACTTGAACCATTGAGTATACTCACCAATCCTGAAACCCTAACTTGAATTTCCTCAAAACATTCCTCCAAGTTACAACATATCTAGAGAGGGATACTTTTCTTGATGTAATATGGTTAATTAAACCCTTAATTTTTATAGAAACACTGTGTTAAAATTTTGTGTCTTAACAACGATTAGTCAGACACTTAGTTCTAAGGATTTTATTTTCAATAAAGTAGTAGAAGAAAAAGTTATACTAAATATATATTTGATGGATTTTAATTTATTATATATAAATTTTATCTTTTTTCTCCATTACATAACTTTTTAATATTAATTTAATTTTACTTAACTTATACACTATGTTGGATAAAACATTTACACATAATCTATTTATTTAAATTCCATATTTTCACATTAATTAATCTATTTATGTGATAGCAGTCTTGCATCCATAAAATAAATAATTCACAAGATTGAAATAAATAACAAATAAATTATCAAATCATGAGCTTATCAAATAGTTTATTTTTTGACAGGATAATAAATCAACCTTTATACTTTGGAAATAACTCCTTGTGCCATTCTTGTCATGTGTTTCAATATTTCACATGTCCACTTATGTATCACCTGACTTGGTGGAATTATTGTTCTATCTTGAACTTCTTCTATGAACTTATGAATAATCCATTAATTACATGTTTTTATAAATCCAAAGTAGGCGAGGGGAACAAAAGGATTGCTATGTAGTGATTACATGAACTACAATAGGCACATAGGACCTATATAATAAAGGAGAGAGGGATGAAATGATGGCCATCAAATTTAATTTCATATTAAATAATTTAAAACCCATGTAATAAATTAAATTAATACATCAAAATATACACATGTCTTAGTCAAGCTCATGAATGATCATACAAGAAATGTATACACAGAAGTAAACTGGTTAATAGTCATTTATATTTGTTCTTTATTACTAAGATAAGTGTTCTGTCATTAATTCTCTTTTATCTTAATGACTATCGGAATTCATATGTAGATAAACCTCAAAATGGAATTCCTAGAAACAATATGATAACCAATAATCACATATTAATTATTATAGATTAATTGAGTTTTTAAAATTCCTTAAAACCATTACTAAATTTTCAAGAACAATATTTTCTAGTCAATAAAATATTATTTTAATGCTACTTATATCAAATAAATGTTATTAATTATGTCTTTAATTGAAATAATACACAACATGTACCTATGAGTTAGACACTATGTATCTGAGTTTCCATAAATATGGGTTACAAGCATAGAGATTCAACATGCACATTGGCTAGATTACATGACATGTACAAGCTATATACACACCATGTATCAATATTTTTCTATATCTGCAAAACCCACCAAAAATCTTAGCATGTTCATTGGTCATGAATACACAACATTTACAAACCAACTACATGTTGTGTATCACTTATATTGTGTGTCCGTATTTCACACTGAATTGATTGGGATATATTTTGGATGTGGTAAATGATTAACTACACACCATATACACTATATAAACATCATGTATATCATTAATGATCAAGGTTTTCAGTCTCACATGGTTTCACTATGCATAATGATAACATTGATTGTGTGAATTTATTCACTAAACCAAAAAGAATACACAATAATTATTTCAGTGACACAGTGTGTAATCTGACAACCCATGTACAATCTTGGATTGGTCTTTACACAATGTACAATAAATTCAGAATGTGTATTTGTTGTTTTGAATGAAGTTTATCACACACCAAGTGTAGATATAATGTAATTGGGTACATGATGTGTTCTTTAGCCACACATAGTATAACCCAGTCTTACCGACCATAAATCTGTCACTTCTTATTGGTATCTTCAAATTTTCATTACCTATCTTTATAAATTTATGAAAATGAAACACTGAACGAATATGATTAATATGTGAAATCATATTAATAAAAATTATATTAAATAATGAATAATATGAAATGAAATATTCAACCATGATTGTGAATCAAGATCAAAAATAAAATAAATAATTATAAGTTTAAAACACCACCACACTAATACCACATGAAGGTGCTAAGTATACAAAAAAAATTTGGTGGGTGATAAATTATTTTTTTAATCTTGATGGTACTAAAACCCCTTAAGGGGAGCTTTCAAATTAAATTTGTAATTAATTTATTAAATCTAGAATAGATGATATACCTAGGATTTGGATATTTCTTCATTGATAATTTTAATATTCCAAAAACCATTTTATATTACCTTCATTTCACTACAAGGATTCATGTGTATAATTATTCAAGCAGTGATCCCCACTTTCTTATTTTGATCTTTGAGTAACACTGATTTATTTTTGGGAGTGATCTTAGAGAATCAATTTCCTTGAATTGTTCATGTTGATCAGTCATCATTGGATATTGAAGTAATATATACTACATTTTCCATTCTTGAGAAGGTGAGAGAAAGAGGAATTCGAGAGAAAAATTTATTATTCACAATGATTCTATATATTTTGATTAACCTTAATCAATATATATAATCATCTATTAATAGAGAAATGGTTTAGATTAAAATATTATTTAATTTCATTTTGAACTATTAAATAATATAATAATATTTATTAAAAACCATTATAATAATAATTATAATATTGATATTTTATGGCATGTACTAACTTGAAAAATAACAAATATTAGTTAACAAGCATGTAAATTTAATATTTTTCACCGGACAGAGTCTTTGTTTTTATGAACTCCTATATCATTTATTGAACACCAAAATAAATATAATTAAAATTTTATTCATCAATAAACACTTGAAATAATTAAAACATGATTAAAATTATTCCATGGCCTTGATAATAATATTTATTCCCTTAATTAAGTTCAAATAGAATTTATTTGAGATCAACGAAAGTACTTACTATGTGACCCTATAGGTTTATTTCTCGTTGGAATTATGTTGTATTACCTAGTTTACATGAAAAATATATAGCAATGGGTTAATGTACTCAGGATAAATAACCTAATGTTATAATTATAAAAACAACATATTAATTCTCACTATTTAATATAATCACTTTTTTATTATATATTAAAGAGGTTGTATATCTATGTCATCAACCTATTTTCTTGATGCAACATTCTTTGAATATATGAAATAAACATGGAATTGAACCATGAATATAGAATTCAATGAAAAAAATTCTATTCCAATAAAAGTTTCAAGATATAAGATTCCATAAATATGCAAGGGAAAATCCTTCCTCAAATTATCCATTAATAACATGTCATTTGTGATGCACCCAACATACACTACTTTACAACAAAATATTGGTGGAATGTTTTTTTCAGTAAATATAAGTGCATGAGTCATAACATGCATCAATTATAATAATAATTTATAAGAAACATTACAAATGCTCAAAAATATGAATACCTCAAGACACCAAAACAAGAAAAATTACTACTAGATGGTCTATTCTCATAATATCCTATTTTGGAGATGAAAAAGTGTGAACATCATGATAAGATTAGTCATCCACTTTTGAGTACTCACATCTGAGAGTCTATATACTATGTGTCCTATTATAGTATGTTATCCAACTGTAAAACTATATTTATGAATACCATTATAAAAATTGAAGGTTCTCATCAAAGCGGGAAACTGCTATGACTTTATCAATGTTATAGATACCCTAGGACATTATTACATTAAATTCATGCAGAACAATGAAAAATATGTAATAATATTTTTTATTAATAAACAAACGATCAAATATATATCTAGTCAATATAAAAACAGTTGGTGCTAGGACACCAGCTCCAACACGGGTACCAATGGCCTCAACTATGATATGATATCAAAAATACTCAAGCACACTTTCTAGAATTTTCTAGCTTTAACATGATTTAAATAATAACAACCCTCATTATCATTCCTTTAATTGTTAATCCCATCAAGAATAATTCCATATTTAATTTCTTTATCCAATTACATTAACACATGGAATAACATATTCTTTTAAACATTCATACTTGCATCAATTTATTACCGTCATTTTATAAGTGACAATAGATTTATTAAACATTCCTTTTCTTTGATTCTTTAGTCAAAAAAAATTTATTAATTGTTTTGTATTATTTATATAATTTTATAAATAAAAATATGTTAATCCAAGAATAACCAATATGCTTAAAAACATAATATATACAATACACTATCTATAAAATAAAGAGGCAAACCATTATCATGGTGGAAAGAAACAATATGTGACCACTAACAAATACCAATTTCAATATTAAATCTGGTTTAATATTTATTAGGTTAATTATAATTCGATATAAATTACTAAAAAATGTATATTTTGATTTTATGTATAAAAATAGAAGAATCAATGAATCCCCTACCTCAACTTATAACGTTTTTGAAATAGAAATGGAATGACAATGTGTATCTCTGATCACATCTCCCATGATGAGGCTATAGTCTTCTAAAGATTTCACTCAATAAACACACCTATAAATTGCCAACGAGCTCGTACCCGAGTGGAAAGGGATCTTTCTTGGCATCTAAGACACCCAGGTTCAAAACTGGGTGGAGGCGAATTTCCAGGTACTATAGAAGTCACTGTAGCAGTTACTGTTTGATACTGTAGCAGCCGGAACTATTCACCCGATTTTGGGCCTTCATGCCACTAGTTTGGGCCTACGGGTCTCTAGGGCCTTCAGGTCATCAAATGATTTCAGGCCATAGGGCCTTCGAGTCACATAGACCATGGAGTAGCCCAGTTCACACAGAACAGGTCCCAGAAGAGGATTAGAGCAATAGGAGTAGCAGCCACCAGATGCAAAGCTAACCGGATTGGAAGAATGAGAGGGTATGGAAGCCGCCATTAGGACCAGGCATCGTGAAAATTTGTATGGGTAAATGCTAGCCGATCGGAAATGCAAGGTGGGGAGGTAAAAAGATCAATGATGCAAGATGCTGGGGAGGGGCAGTTCAAGTGGGCTGGTCCTATGAGTCATGTAATGGGCATGGTATGCCTCTGGGCCTTCGGGTCATGAATTGCGGGTCATGTTGGGCCTTGTGTTTTGGGTCTACGGGTCATGTACAGGTTCCCCTTCAACCCTTAAAAGGGGTATTATCTATAATAAAATAAAAATAATGCCTTCAGGGCATTCGGAGGAACACACCTATAAATTACAAATAAACTCCATTAAAATTTATTGAGATCACCTAAAAAATGATGGAATGTAGAATAGAAGGAAACAAGATTTAACAGAGAGAATCCACTAGAAGAATGAGGTATAAATCATATAAAATAATCTCATATTATTCACAAGATTTTTGGGATTAATCCATGTAAAAAGGGAATCATAGAACCTAAAAAATGACCCCTTTTCTTATAGTGTTAGAGAGAAAGGAGTTGGAGAAAACTGTTTTGAGGGGGCTTATGGTGTTTATGAGCAGACTATTTTTTATAAGACAATGGATAAACCCCTAGGGATATTCCATGGATCATCCTGACATAGGGTATACTAAAGCGCATCCTAAGAGACCAATTCATAACCCTCATTTTTCAAAGTGTGTTCATGACCCATATTTTCCTCTAAGTCATTAAACCTGTTTACCTATGGTGTCACTATGGAACATCCAGAACCACCACACAACATTTCTTGTTTTCCATGCAAGGGGACTACGTTGTAACCTCCTTCCCATTGAACAACATCCCCTAAATTGGTAAAAACATTGAAAAACCCTAAGACACATCATATTCTTTCCATGCTATATCCCTTGAAAACTATTTAAAGGTTTATTCCATGAAATGATTCTTGGAATAAGACACCCCTAAAAAGGTAGTAGCATAATATTTCTTATTTGAGCATCCTTATGCCGCAGATGGGAGACTACACTATTCAAGACTATCTTATTGTGCAACCCATGGATTCCTACTATATACTAGACTGAAATAGAAGTGACACCCTCCTTTTTACCATTTAGACTCCAAACTCCTTGGAAGGAACTCTAGGTTACTCCAACACCAAAAAAAAGAAATGGGAAGGGCTAATAAGGTCTGGTCCCATACACAATACATGATTGTCATCACATTTTTTTTCTCAGTGTTATTATGATATGTGAATAAATAATGTATTTTTTCTTACATTATGATGATCTTATCACATTAATATAAAATAAACATTTTTAGTAGGGTATTATCCTATGTTGGTGTTTTTATAGTACGTTATATTCACACACTACTCCAATGACCAAAACACAAGTGTACCCGAGAAACTCTCACTTGTTACAAGTATAGGTTAATCAATGGTCCGAGTTGATATTATAATGGGATAGCTCGCCATGAGTCGAGAGAGTAGGATGATATGAGTCTTGCAGTAGGAAAAGTTCCTATTATACTATGTTCTTTTCTTATTTATATGTATGACCAAGTTAGTGGTCAATCAATGCCTTTTACTTTAGTTTGAGTCTATCGGTTCCACGTAAATCATTTATTTGGTATGTTATTGGTTTCCACTTAATCGTATTGTATAATATTTACATGATGGTTTTTATTGGGAAATATGATTGATGGTATAGTCTCCCCATGGTTACACTCGAGATCCTCACCATGGTTTGGAAGCCTCTACCATATAGGGAGGAACATCTGAGGTCATGTTCATTCCAACTCGAATCCAATGAATCAGGCCCAAATGTTACAAAATAGTATCAAAGAATAGGCTATATTTTTTCCTATTTGAATAATTTTGTAGACATGTGACATATAAATGCATCATATCTTGTGATGAAACTCAGACTGATGCATCAGGAACAACATTTTCAAATGAGGTACTTGTTACTAGGGTGTTAAACTGATGTTCATGGTTTGTGCTGTTATCATATGTTTTTACCTCATGTGATGAACATGAATTTTGGATATTGTTATTTCATTTATATTTGAGTCCTAGATGTTTCAGAAAGCGGGATAAATTGAATCATATTTATCACATAGGTTTCGCATGATATGTATTCTGCTTTTTTTATTGTACCAACGACATAGAACTCAACTATTTAGGTGTCAAAAACATGTACCATATTGCACATATGAGTTCTTGATGAAATTATTTTACCTAAAATCCAATGCATGTCTACTTTTGATATCAGGTCATGTGAGACCTTGGTGTGGTTGACCTTGGTTACGATGACAATTATGATGATGGTGATGATGAAATTGAAGTTGATGTACTGCCTTTGTGCATAGGTGGTTAAATGAACTTCATTGGTCATTTTTAGGGATTAATGGGATTTAAAAAGTATCTCATGTGAGTATCCTATTAATAGGTGTGGTTAATTAAGTTATATAATATATTCTATATAATTTTATCTTTATAACACATATTGGCATGTTATCTAAACAAAATCGGTGTCTATGGACTTTCAACATGGTTAATATAAGAGAGAAACCATCATGGATTGTATTTTGAATGTGACTTTGTTTAATAGTGAGCAAGTGTCTCATACTATTTGAAGGTAACCTAGGTGAGGATATTCCTTATGAAGTAACAGTCAATGTTGGTTCCTTACGGGTGGTCTTTATAAAAAAATACCATTTGTATATAAGTGAAATATAAAAGGTTTAAAAGAAGGTTTTCGAAAGATCATTTCACCCAGGGAGTATAGAGCATTAGATTTTTAGTATTAATAAAATAAGGTTGGGTTCCTAAGAATTTGGATGTTTATAGCATCATGAGTTTGATATGGTTTTTCCCATAATTTTGATCTGAATTCCACTCTAATCATATTATGTGTTATGTTTTTAGGTGGTTAGGACTAGGAGGGTTGATCATTGGTGAATTATCAATAGCATGAGTTAACACCCATAAGATGGGTGATTCACGGTTTTCAGTATAAATTTGATCAATTCAGGTGCTTGGTTACAGTGGGGATCATCAAATTGGTCATGTGTTAAATGAACACGATTGTGGAAGGGTTGTTGTATATGTAATATTGTCCATTGGATGATTATGGTGACTTTGGAGGCTCATGTGTAGTAGACCCGAGAGTGTCTAGTGCCACATTGAATGTCAGATGATTTATTCGGATGTATCACTGAATCGAGACTATATATAAGATTTGGTATTGGGATAAAAATCAGTTCTATTTTAGAAGGAGTTAGATCACTCATGTGATCACACATGGTTAAGAGCCCTGTGAGTTGTGAAAGTAGTTATTAAACCAACCGAGTAATATTCAACAAATTGAGTTTATATATTATGATTTTGGGGATCTATTTTCACATTCTTTGAGTCAATTTTCTGGATTTTCTCTTTTGAATTATGTTTTTTATCATGACACTGATTCTTTTACTTGATATCTACTTGTTAATACCTATATATGTGTTATATTGAATTGTGTTAGCCTTCATAGTGGATGTTTTTGAAATCCTTGAGATTCATTGTGCTCCCAGGGATGGAGTAGAATATTATGTTGAGAGTAAATAGATATTTTTGGGCTTTTATTAATAATCCTATTATTTATTCCTTATTTTTGTGTCTCCCAATTATCATTGTTGAATATGGTTCAGGTTGGAAGTTTTTCATTGGCATGCACATGATTATTAATTAATGGTTAGAGGTCAATCTTGAGGTGATGGATAATGTTCCACATGAGAGTGTTGTTCCTATTTGTGTACTGAACTTGTTGTTCTGATATCTTCCTAGTTGGACTTGGATATACCTTTAGAATATAATTGAGTATCTAGGATGAGGTGGAATCTTGATGGACCAGGAACCTAGAGATTCAGGTGGATTATTCAACAAGATCATGAAGGGGTGAGGCTCTATATTTAAAATATTAATTTACCATTGAATAATTTCCCAAGGTAAGAATCCCTATCAGTTCTATGGTTTGATTTAGAATTGTTGGATCATCAATGGAACTTTATAGAATTTCATTTTTTAGATTTTTTTAGTGTTTTGGATGTGTAATTCATTGAAGTTTAAGTGTCAGATCTTGGGTGTTTTGTTGTGGTTTGCGATGAATGTATCTTCATTGAGTTTAGGAGATAATTTTTAGTGGAATTTTTACTCATGTTTTACAATTGTGGAGAATTATTAAATTTTGGGGAGGCCTATGATAGGTCCATGGGTCATTTTAGTTGTTTAGTCTGGTAACCTTTGGAGTTAGATGGATGACATGTTGAGAATGACTATTGGAGACACTTCTTGAGGGAAAAAATTCGTTATAAGGGTATAATTATATTATCGCCATTTTAATAACATTTTTTTGTTTTAAATTACTCATTCATTTGGTGTGAGAAATAAAAAATAATAATGTAATTTTTACCCTTGTATCGAACCTATGAGTTTCATAAGGGTTACTCATGATTTACATAGGGTGCATAAGTGTAGGTAGAATAATCAGACACTACATGAGGGTAAAAAGATGTTTTAATGTGTTTTTAAAGGTCTTAAACTCCACATAATTGTAGATAGAAATTATAGAATTGTGTAAATTTTTTTAAGCTTTACATGAGGGAATGGTGAAATTATAACAATGCATAAAGGTATATCAGAACATGTGTAAGGGTAATCCACTATACAACATATGGGTAATGTACATGTGTAAGGAAAATCCCCTTTATTGTGTAAGGGTTAGGGGCTTGCGTAAGTGTAATCCCCTTTTCTTTGTAAGGGTAGCTATTATTTCTAGAGTTGTGTAAGGGTATTCCCTAGTCATATATGTGTAAATTTTCATTTAATAAAGGTAAAAAATGTTACCTTTACAAAGGTATTACTTGTTGCATAAGGGAAACCAAGGCCAAAATTTGAAATGTAAATTTAAATTAATTTATGTTCATGTAGCATCCAACACTCAAGTATGGGTAGTGGTTTTACCCATTTTTTGGAACTTTTTTCATATTCACACTTATTGCCTTCATTAACAAAATTTTAATGCCTTATTTTATGAGAATTGATTCTTTAAACTTGTTTAAAGATTTTAAACCCATTTAAAAAAGTTTAAATACAATTTATTCAAGATTAGAGTAATATTCAATTAAATGTTTTATTTAATTATAGGGTTTTATACTCTAAAATTTTATATTATTTCTTAATTGAAAATTACCTGTACCATTTTTCCTTCAAATTTGGAGATCCTATCAACTCTAGGAAGTCCAAAATTCCATTATTAATTATGGGTTGGGTTTTAATAAATGAAGACGAGTTATACTTCTAGGTTTACAATGGAGTAAATGACCATATCTATCTATTTTTTTGGTAGTTGCATTTCTAAAATATGAAATTCAGGTAACATTTACTTAAATATTTTCAAAGTCAGTTTGTTTTATTTATTTTAAATCCTTCTGAAAAAATGGTATAAAGTTTTTAAAATAAAGAAATCTTGAAGGGTTGAAAATAATAATATGATTTTTTAATCTTGTATTATTATAGAGAAAGGTTCTTTCATAACTTGTGTATTTGTGATTATTCTTTTATTTATATTATATAATCACATGATATGGATTAAATGAATAATTTGGAGGGCATTATAGATAGAGAAATCTATTATCTCATATGGTATTTTATTTCTTCTTGAAATAAAATATTTAGAATCTGATCTGGGAATACATGATGAGTGGTTTGATCCAATGAACACGTGGACATGGTTTGATTAGTGATTACATTAAAAACCTTGACTTCAATATCTTGTAAGCCTTTCATCGTGTATTAATTTCACCCTTGGTTGTGGGTTTTTTATTAAATTAGTTAATTATAAATTAGTTATAATTAATTATTGATAATCCTTTGGCTTGATTTATTACATCATTGTGATCAATGATGGATGAATGGATATAAGATAATTGAAAAAAGATGTTGGGATTTTATTATCTTGGATATGACTTATTTTGAATTAGGCTATCATGTGTACTCTACAATTTCGTTTTTAAGAATTTTTATTTTCATGTGGTATGAGGTTCACCACCATGGGTAAAAAATCATGATTTTCATAATGAGTTGTGAATAATAATAATTCCTGATTAATTAGTGAGTCTTGAGTCTTAATTAATTAATAGAACCTTGCTTAAATTAATTTGATAAAGTACTATGGGACATGGATGTCCCTTGTTCAATGTCTTGATATTGGTCATCTATGGCCAAGGTTTGATCACATTTGAGTTTCTTTGACTATATGAACACCTAGAGATTTACTGATGCACTACATGAGAAAAATATCCCATGAGACAATGTGTGATTCCTAGATCACATGTGTGTGGTGTGGTAGCTCTCCGAGGCCATGTATGTTGATTATTCCATTAGTATGCCATTATGGATGGGTATATTGTGTTTTCTTATGATCACATGAGCATTTTATGTAATTAATGATGATATTACATGCTATTTTTATATGTGAAATCTTTTTTATAATGTGATACATGCATTGGCATAATTTGTTGACCATTTTTGATAGGGGTCTCATGTGTGTGTGTGTGTGTGTCACGTGATGTAATTTCTGATGTTTAATTCCATGAGTATTATTTTTTACCTTATTTTGTTGTGTTTGATGAGGATCACATGTATCCATATGTTTCTACTAATACTCATGATGTTATTCCATGCCATGATTTACTTATACACTCTACCATGTTATGTGTGTTACCACACTATTGAGGTTGTTGTTGGAACATGAGATATTTGGACTATTGTGTGATGTGTATCCCTTAGAGGGGGAGTTCAAACAACTTGCGATGAAGAAAAAGATGGACATGAGTACAAGTTTGGGGAATAACTATATGGGGGACTAACTCGAGGATACGTATTAGGGGCATGATGATATGTGGGCCTTACCTAAGATTTAGATGAATTATGATAGACTATAGGTCCAACATTTGTTGGAGATGTGATTCAAAATTATAGGGGACTAATGCAACTTGATTCATTGAGACAATTGGGAGAGGTGTGATAGATCTCAGATATGAAAGAATGGGGTCCTAATCCGACTCAATGACTTGAAACCATTAAGAGACGTGTTATGAGTCTAGTGGGTTGTTCATAGTCACTTATAACACCCTCATATTATGAAACTAGTACAAAGCCAAAGTAGGTACGATCGATGTTCATTGAGACTTTGTAAGCACATGACTGATCAACACATAATTGAAATTTCTTATGCTCTTGGTGTTATTATTCTATGTGAACAACTATATTTTGTGTGATTATTTTCTATTGAGATTATCACATTCACATAATCAAAATATTAGTGGTAGGAAATTAGTTCGCATTTATGGTGTCATAACGAGTTGTTCTCACACCTTTCTCGGGCATCCATGGCACTTAGGTACCGAAGAAGCCCTTACTTATTGTAGGTATGGGTTGGATTAAGGATCAGGTAGATCATCTGGTGGGATATCACTCTATGAGTCTAGATAATAGGATAATATGAGGCTTGGATTGGAAGTAAATCCTCTTGTAAATTGTTCTTTACTTGTTTATATATGCAATTTTACCAATGGGGGATCAGTGCCATGTAACCCACATTGACTCAGTTATTTCAATATAAATTTATAAAGGTAGTATATTGTTAGTTTATACTTAATCTGATTTTATACTATTTATGTGTTGGGTTATTTTTTATTATGAACTTTGATTGAGGGTATAGTGTTCCAATGGTTTCACTAGATACCTTGCTTCTAGTCATCAGCCTCTGGAATACAGGGTGGTGCATTTGAGGACATGTGGAATTTCAACTTGAATATAGTGATTATGTTAGATATGTTACAGTTAATGAGCTGATTCATGGTTACTGAAGAAATTATATAATTAATTAATATTTTTTAAAATAAATATTAAATAATTTATTTAGAAAATGATATTTAAATATCTATGTGTCAGTTCACGTAAATGAAATTATAATAACATCATTATTTTACATGTGGTTTTATTTAGGGATATGTGATTTGTCATGGGATTTCATGAAATAAATAATTATATGACTTAGAAATTTAAAAACCCACTTATTTCCTTTTAGAAGATACATTTAACTATGTGCACAATGAATTATTTGAAGAATTATCTCAATACCTAGACGAAACTTCTCAAGGGTGCTTATAAGAATAGAGAACATTGATTCTAGAAATCCCTACCAAGATAGAGAAGACTATATGTAATCCTTCATGTTTGAAAGGAATTATTTTTGAAATAAATATAAAATGATTTAAGTGGTTTAATTATTCAATGGTAGATCTTAGAGATCTGATGAAAACATAATAAGGTTCATGGAAAACATGTGTATACTAATTGAATAACTATATCTTATTATCCTTCATCTCAAAGATTATATGATAAGATTGGTCTAATAGTTCAATAATGAATAAGAAATTTAGGTCAGGACAATTCTTATTTATATGAATTAATTATAAATTCTATGTAAAAACAAACTCTAGATAAATATTAAGGGGGGTGGATTTATCACGTTTTTAGGATTTAATATGAAGAAACTAATCAAATCCATTACTGGAATCAAGGCCAAATACTATTATAATGTTTCAACCGAGATCAATAACATGCCTAAATAATATTATTTTTAAGGATTCAAAAATTAATTAAATCTAACTTCAATGAATGAAAATTATCATGTTAAACATAGTGGAAATATAAACAAAATCATAATCATAATGTAATAAAGGTTATAATGTTATAGTTTGTGTTAATATATCTATTTGGTGGTGAAGGTCACTATGTATTGGTTTAGTGCCTGGTTTTGTATCCGTTATTTGATAACACACGGCTTAGAGTATTTATTACTAATATATCACGATTGATTTATCTTTATAGTATAATGATATTGTAGAGTTTCAATCATTTGTAATAATTATTTAAATATTAATCAGTTAACTAATGGTTGATTTATGTAACATCTATGAAATTTTGAACATATTTTTCTTTTTAACAAATGTTAATTTATTGTTTTATTTTGTAATTTAAATTTACTATGATGAATTTTAATATAAAGAAATTTTTATAAAATTGTTTTATTTAATCAAAATATTTTTTGGATATAGATTAAGTTAAAATATTCAGATTATAAAAATGATACTTTGGTTATAAGTGAAAATATAAATTCTATTTTAATGAAAATATATTAATTTCAATATATTCATTAAATAGAATATATGGATTAAATAATAATAACTATTTATTCTAAATTTACCTTATTATTATTAATTATTTTTCATAAATATGTTTGTAGACATATTTATTTGACAAATTTATATTAATTTTTTAAAAAATTGTTTAAAATAATAAAGATAATCAAAATACAAGTGGATATTATGTATTTTTATATAGAAAAATATAGTTTTAAAAGGTTTGTGTTTTTATACTATTACTAAAGAATGAATTATTGTTTTTAATAAAGAATATATAAATAAATTAAAATATTCATAAGTCTGAGTTTAAATTTTCAAGTGCATTTCTTTAAATATACTATTACGAAGCTACAATGATATTTTTTGTATTATTCCAATTGGTATTAAAATATTGTGAAGAGTAAGTGATAAATTAAATTATATTGGGTATAAGAATATTAAATAATTGAATTAAATATAGACATAAATAATTATAAAGACTATATTATTCTTAAGTAAATGTTACATAATTACAACTTACATTATATAAAAAAATTGGTGAGTCATTGGTTGGTAAACGATTTCCTCAACCATTTGTAAGACACTAAGATCGACTAAGTGGGTGGAAATCTACCAAACCAACCTCATGGTGTTAGGGGAGGATTGAGTGCCTTATAAGGAGGCATGGTTGGAATATAGCACATCCATAGGTGTGCTCAGGGTGAGAAAATGGCTTGGGGAGTGTGGCCCATGTGTGTGAAGAGGTGTATGTGGTTTCCAATCCTGCACTGACATGGAACACTGTGTCTATGGAAGTTGTTTAAATTTAAGTGAGTGCTCAGTTGAGAATTTTTTGGAAGTGGGATGCACTCTCACTGATATTTTTCACATGATATAAAATTTTATGGTTAAAACATAATCGTTGGATCAAAAACGTTCTATCCATTTAATCATCTGTGTCTTTATATTCTTCATATTGTTGATTTTTTTAAAACCCTAAAACCTATATCTTCCATTAATTCCTCGTAAAACCACTAAATTACAAATTGGTTGTGATCGAGGCATGACTTAATTATACCCCTTTAATCTTCTCATGAATTTATTTACCATATTGCGTACTTCAATCTTTTTCCTTCGACCTTAGTTTTCACAGGGGTACTTTCCATAGTAGGAAATAGTTAGTGTTGTCTCATTTAATTCCCTTCTATCTCCAAAGGTGACCTACCTCTAAAATCATGTACAACACTTTATATCTTTCAAGATGACTATACCTGTTACATGTCAAAAATGTCAATTGGGTTGTGAAACTTCTTAGAGAAACTCAAAAAAATTGTTGGGTATGAGTTAAATAAATAAATAAATAAATAAATAAATATGTATATATATATATATTTATAAAACTGAATGTAACAATCATATTTAAAGTTAGAGATTATATACAATTTGTTTGAGATGTCCCAAACTCATCATTTTATCCTCCTTAATATTTTATTGTAGCATAGATTATATATATATATATATTCTATTTTAATAGTAATGCTCATTTTCAACTTTTGTAGTGATCCATCAACTTGAGTTTTCTATTTTGGGTTATTAAAATAATTGATAGCACTCTCTCTCAATTATTTTATTTGCTATATATGTTCATGAATATATATATGTATATATAAATATACAAATTTATATAAACATACTAGAATCAAAATAAAATATTATATATATATATATAATGTTTAATAAATCAATTATATAAGGTTCCTTACCTTTTAGGTTCTTTATTTTTGAATATAAGGTTTTGACTTTTTTATTTGGGATTTAAGAGAGAATAAGGGAGAGAGAGTGTGTTATATGAATATCTCCCAAGAAAAAGAGATATTCAATAAGATTATAAGGTAGTTGGATTTCATTTTTTATACCCAGATTATTTGCTAAAACCCTTTCTATAAAAGGATAATATTATCTTAAATTATTATAAAAACCCTTATTCTATCTAAGGGAGTCTTATCTTTAAAAATTTTAATGGTTTTTTTTAATTTCAAAATCCTTTTCGATATAAGGGAATATTTTTAAATTATATGATGTATCCATATACAAAATCCTTACACGTAAGGTATATTTTTTCTTTATATTATTATGCCAAATAAATTTTCAGGAAAACCCTTATATAAGGAAATTTTAATTGAAAATTATAATTTTATGATTAAAAAATATTTTTTTTTTATTTTTTAAAAACCATACCAATGGGGAAATATTTTATTTCAATTTTCAAGACTTTATTATAAGTAAAATCAATTGAAAGGATTTTATATATGAGTTTCAATGTGATTTGAAAAGATATCATTAGCTGTATAAAATATTATTTTCAATTTATTTGAGTTATTCATGATAATAGTTATAAATATATGCAATAATTATTATTGACATTCCATTAATATCGATAAAATTATTTTTTTTAATTTGAATTTCCAAATTGTTTAAAAATTTATTTTGAATGCATGATTTTTTTTAAAAATATAGATTTCTCCTAACCCATATGGAATTTATGAATGATAGTTTTTGGTAATGTTTAAAATATATAAAATTATTTTATTATAAAATAATTAATTTAAGTATTTCAAGGTTTTTAATGAATTATAAATAAGAATGATAGACCTGAAAGAATATTTCTTAAAAAAATTAGCACTTGGGTATCAAATAATATTATGAGCAATGGGGAGTGAACCCAAGGCCTCATGGGTACATTTTCCTAATGGTGATACTACTAGTGACCTAATGTGTTTATTATGGTTTTCCAAGTATCATTATACTCCATGAAAATATATGATTTTCAATAGATTATAAAATATAAATTTTAATATTATTTGAAAAGTTATTTATTTTGAAATTAAATGGTATATCACATTAAATTTTATTTAAAAATATTTTTAAAATTTGTTTCCTAAAAATATCTTCTAAAAAGATAGGTTATTATTTTTGAAAAATTATTTTTGATTTTATTATTTTTTAATAAAATAAAATTTTATCTAAAGAGTTTTTAAATAGTATTTGTAAAAGGATTTTGTCTATTGTTTTAAAACCCCTTACTAGGAAATTTTATGATGAACTTATATTTTAAAATGTTTTTCCTAGGATATTTTAAAGTTATAGAGCTATTTGATTTTGTTTACAGAATTAGCGTTAGTGAATCAGTATAGTTGTTTTATTTTTAAGTTGTGAAAAATATGTTATATTGTATGGATATTTATAATCCTCCAAAACAGAGAATGTAAAAGAAACTTGTATATGTAAAGTAAAATATATTTTTCAGTTACTTTTTATAAAATAAATACAACATGTTTTTAGTATCAGATCCAGGAGTGTGGGTCTCCGGATGACTTATTTGGTATTATGGAAATGGTTTAGAAAACTTCAGAGATTAATACTTTTTTTAGAATAATTTAGGATTTCTTGGTTTTATATTAACGTTATAGGTAATTTAGTGAACCTTAAAGAGTATATAAGTTTTTTCAATTATATTTTTCATAATTTTAAAGATGAAAATTTATAATTTCTTAATGTACAATGAAATAGTTGTGCAGAAGAAATTCATTTAGTGTGTGGGGGAATCCAACATCCTTGAAATTTTAAATATATTTTTTATTTTCATTAATTATTTATTAATTAGTATATTTTATAATTTAAATGGACTAAGATGCGTCTTTATACAATTTTGTTAAGGAATTTTTTTTATCAAAATAAGTTTTGGATATAAATTAAGTTAAAACATTCAAATTATAAAAATGTTACTTATATTATTAGGGAAAATAAAAATTCTATTTTAATGAAAATATTTTAATTTCAATATACTTCAATAAATTTTATGATTGAGAAAAGAATAATTCTTTATTATATATTTACATTATTATAAATATTTCTTTTCATAAATAATTATTTAACATTATTTCTATAAAAACTTTATATTAATTTGTAAAAAGATTATTTTAAAATAACAGTGATTATAAAAATACAATTGATTATTAATTATTTTTATATTAAAATTTATACTTTTTAGGTGTATATGTTTTAATACTATTATTATAGAATGATTTATTATTTTCAAGAAAGAATATATGAATAGATTAAAATATTTATAAGTCTCTGTTTAAAATTTTGAGTATTTTTCTTTGAATATAAAATTACTAAACTTTAGTGATAGTATTTTGTAATTAATGAAATTGATATTAAAACATTATAAAGGTTAATTGGTAACTTAAATTATTATGGTAATTATATTATTAAAATGTTTAAGTAAATATATGCATAACAAATTATATAGTTTTTATAAATCTTAAGTAAAATATACATAATTTAAGCTTACATTAGGTAAAACACTTTTCGAGTGATTGGATACTCAAGGATTACCTCAACCACGTATGGGCCCCTAGGTAAGAAAACATGGGAGGAAATCTACCTGACCAGCTGCATGCTGATATGGGAGGATTTATTTCTTCATGAGGAGGTAAGGTAGGATCATTGTGCCTTCACATGCACTCTCAGAAAAGTACATGGTGTGGGCAATGTAGTCCTTGTGTGTGAAGAGGTGTATATTGGGGATGTTCCCCCACTTCCATTGAATTTTGTGTCTAGTAAAGTAATTGATTTTTTAAAGATAACTTAGTCAAGCGATTTATCAACTTGCTACATTTTCTCTCTGGTACAGGTCAATTAACATAAAATGTTATGCTTAAAACAACACCATCCATTCAAATTCATTCCAGCCATCCAATTATCTTAGTATTCATCTTCTTAATCCAACTGATTTTTTAAAACCATTGACATATTTATCTTTTTCTAATTCAACCCTATTCCACTAAATGACACATCAACCATTATTGATGCATTATTTAATTATACCCCTTTGATAATCTCAAAATGATATTTATTATATTTGAAACAACTAACTTCTTCCTTCAACCTTTGTTTTCATTAGGCTATTTTTGTTAGTAAGAAATAATTAATGACATATTCTTTACCTCTATTCAATTTTTGGTTGTATCCCACATCAAAAATCATGGCCAACACTATCTTTAATTCAAACATACCATACATCTTGCAAGTAAAAAATATCAACAGTGTTTGGAAGCTTCTTGATGAAGCTCAAGAAACTAGTAAGCTATTAGTTAAATACACACACAAACACATATATAATCAAATGTAAAAATCACATTTAAAGATAAATATTATATTTGGTTCATTTGAGATCTCCTAATATCACTGTTTTCACCTCCGATATTTAAAATCAATAGTAACTATATATATATATATATATATATTTTTTTTCTTTTTCAATATCAATACTCATTTTCAGATTGCTTGGTAAGTTGGAAATTTGAGTTTTCTATTTTTGAGATATGAAAAGAATCGATATCTCCCTCTCCCTCTCTCTTGATTATTCTAGTGGATATATACAACCATGTATGTAGACACACACACACACACATTTAAATGAACATAAAAAACCCTATTCTAATATATATATATATATAAAATTCACTAACTATGCTATATACAGATTATTACCTTTAAGGATCTTCATTTCTGAAAAACAAGTGGTGTGTTCCATTTTTGGGATATAAGATAGAATAAGTCTGAGAGAGAGTAATTTGAATATCTCATAATGAGAAAAAGATATTAAAAAAAATTACAAGGTAAGGGGATTAATTTTTTTATTAAAAGCTTATTTTCTAATATTATTTTTTTGAAAGTAAATTATTTACTTAAAATAATTATAAAATAATTATTATAGGTAAGGGTCTCTTTTTGTAAAATTATATTAGGGTGATTTATTTTTATTTCAAAACCCATTTTCATATTAGGGGTTTTTTAAATTTTTTCTATTTCTATGCACAAAATCCTTAAAATAAGGGTTTTTTTTCAAATTCTTATATAAGTTTTTCCACTAAAAAATCCTTATATAAAGGTATTTTAGTTAGAAATTCATTTTTTATTATCATAACATATTTTATTTATATTTTAAAAAAAACCATAACTATGGGGTAATGTTTTATTTAAATTTTCAATCCTTTTTCGAATGGAAAGTCTATTTAATGGATTTTATTTATTAGTTTTTAGTTGGTTTTAAAAGCTATCAGTTTACGTATGAAATTTTATTTTAAATTTATGGATCTTAATCATGATAATATTTATGTCTATATACAATAATTATCATTGAAATTTCATTTACTTTGATAAAATAATTTATTTTATGATCAATTTACCATGTTATTATAAATCATTCCTTTAAATTTTTGAATTTACTATAAAATTATGGATTTACTACAACCCTTGTTTTATTTCTAAAAGATATATCATTCTAAATTTTAGAGATTATGAAATTATTTTATTGTATGATAATTAATGTATGTTTTAAAATGTTTTTAATGGACAATAAAAGAGAAATGTTGGGCTAAAAATTGTTTTCTTAAAATGAAACATGGGACTTGGGTATCAAACATGATGGAGAGTAATAGGGAGTGAAACCACAACCTTAATGAGACATTTTCTTAATTGGGATTCTACTAGAGACATCATAAATTTTGTATGTGTTTCCAATTAAATTTTAACCCATAAGAAGATATTGTTTTCAAATTTTTATAAAGGATATATCCAAATATTATATCAAAGGTTATTTGTTTTGAAATTAAATTATTTTTAAATATGTTGTGTTCTGAAGGGTTTTGAAAAGTATTTTACTTCTTATTTATTTGAAAACCCTAGGTTATTATTTTCAAAAATTATTTATGAAAATAAATGTTTTATATTTTTAAATAGTGTGAAATATTTTCTAAAGAGTTTTTAAATAGTATATATATAAGTATTTTAACCCTTGTTTACAACCCTTTAATGGGATATTTTATTCTCACTCTAGGTTTTAATTTTTTCACAAGATATTTAAAATTTCAGTGGTGTTTGATCTCATTTAATGATATAGCACGAGATAATTCATATATTAGTTTAATTTTTAAATTCTTCAAATCTATAATATATTATAAGTATTTCTCTAATCCCAAAAAAACTATATGTGATAAAATCCTTGGGTATGTAAAAGACTGAATATTTTTCAATTAATTTTTATAAAGAAAATATATTTAGCTTTTTTTTATCACCATATTTTGGACTGAGGGTCATAATATTTCTTAAGATGAATTTCAAAATGAATTATAATGCAATGAAATGTTTCTAAAATATGCAATTTGTTGAAACTATTTATAATATATTTATAAATACAAGGATTGGTCTTGGGAAAAAATATACAGAGGATGAATCCTTGTAGAATGTAGAATGTGAATTGTGATTCAATAATAAGAACTCATTAAAGCCATTTTTCTCATTTTTATATTCTATTTAATTCAATTTTTTTACCAAGATATGACCGAGATATAAATACTACCTATAATTATTCTTTGTGATTATCAAAACTGATGGTTACCTCTAGAGCTGTGAGTCCTTTATCTTCTACTTAGTGATCACTTTAAAGCTTATTTAGAAGAAATTAGGAGTTTTAAATTATTAATTTAAATATAGGTCATTTTATTCTTCATTTTATTTCATTTAATTAATTTTTTTTAATGAATCTTATAGAAATAGTTCTTAGTGGTGTTTTCTACTATGTTTGGAAAAGATTATTCCCAAATAAAACCCAAAAATCAATCCTTTAACCTTTAGGTTATGAAACATGTGTGAAAAAACAAACACGAGATCCTCCAAATACTATTATATAACTATCGATGTGGTTTTTTTCATGTTAGGTTAGATAAAATTTATAAATCTCCACCTATAAAATTGGTAAAATCTATATATAGATAATATTTTATAAAAGTTTTTCTTAAGAAATCCTTTCATCACAATTTTTTACTTAAATGATGGTTTTGAGATAAAAATAAAACATAGTGTACTTAATATAAAATTATATTATTACCACACTATATATATTGTTAAACAAAACCCAAAATTATGATAATGGAAAAAATCCTTATATTATTTTATAATTTATTCATAATACAAAAAATTTCTCGAATCACCATTCCATGATTGGGTTTGAGTTAACAATAACCAATATATACCATTTCTACTAGACATAATATCATATGTATCCCATGTATATAGATTTTATGTGGCCATCAAGGTTATACTTGAATCATTGGTTTTATGTACTATTTATTTACACTGTAAGTGTCCATGATAATGAATAAATAGAGGGATGGATTATTATTAGATTTTTTTTGGATATATTGTGATATTAAGGTTACTCATCTTGTATAATAATTATATTAATGTCTAAAAAGAGATAAAAACTTTTCACTAATATAGAAAAAAATATTTCAAAAAAATGAACTCAATGATCCATATACATTCATTTATTACATTCAATTATTTGTTGTATTCTTATTCTATTATCGAGCAAAAAATTATTAATCACATCGAACCCTTCTAATTAATAAATCAATTATTTTAGTTAAAAAGATTCACTAAATAATATAATTTTTAATACATATATTACTTATTACAAAATTCACGTATTTTTATCCCATATTCCAAAAGCTTATACAAAATAATTTATAAGTATCTAGGTGTTATTTTCATTCTTGGATGTGATCTAGTAATGATTATTAAAATTATATTTGAATCAATTTATCATTACTTAGACATATTATACATTTTTACACTTTAATAACATGTAATTAGAAAAATGAAATATAGTTATAGAATAATTAACTACATTCATATAATTCTATACTTAATTAAAAGTAAAATATTGGACATTTAAATGTATTCTTTTCCACATTAATTTTGTATAATACCACAACTAGAAAAATTTATCTTGAATCATTCAAGATATTACCAAAAAATGTTCTTATACTTGGTTTAAAAACCATGCTTGATCTATAAAAATTTTTCATAGAAATAATATATATATATATATATATATATATATATTCTAAAAATTATATGTAGAAAAATGATTTTCTTTTTCCAAGTCATAATAGAATATAATATGTATATACTATTTCTAATAAATAATAGATAATTAACTTATAAAATTATAAATATAACTACTATAATGATAACTCTCATAGAGACATGAGATACATCATTTTTTATTATTAAACTAAACCATTTTATTCACTGTCATAGTGAAAAATCACAGTAATGAGAAGATGGTGTAAATTTAAAAATGGGCTTATACAACTATTATACCCCTATAGCATCCATTTACTGAAAAACCATTTCTCTATACTTTATACACATACTCTAGTTGGTTTGGGCCAAAGAATATTGATTATGAAATCTAATTGATAATGTCATTATCGATCAGTGTTATGTTTGATTCTATAAGTTTGGAAGATTTATGAATTCATAAAGAAATACTATTTTTTAAAAATGAAACATTTTATCATCAATTTGAGTATTACTTCTCAATTAATCAAATAAATCTCATGAGAATTACCCAATAGATTGTTCAATAAAATTTTCATTTATTTGGTGTAGTTGGATGTTATATCATCCTTTATAGATCCAAACAATTTTTTAGAAATTTAATGATGAATTACATTCTTGTAGGTTGTATACTAAATATAACATCCTATAACCACATTCCCATGTTCCGTAATAAATTTTTATTTCATGATCTTATGAAATTTTTCACTCTTACTCATTAGACTAAATGTATATTTGTTAGATTAATTCTAAAAAAGTTCTTTTGAAAATTACTCATCCTTTTTGGGAAATATAATATTTTTTTCATCAATAAATTCTTGAAGATCAAGTAAAATCCCACAAAATTTATTCGAAATATGTTTAATCTTTAAGATAAAACATATCTAGGAATTGTTTTTACTCAATAAATTAAATATTATATCATGGGGATTAAAAAATTGAAATACATGTCATATTTATGTACTTAATTGATGTAATTCACACATTTAACATATTTTTCACAATCCAATATTTATAAATATTAAAAATTGGAACACTTTCCAATTCATATACAGTATTGGGATATTTTTATCCCTTTTAAAGAATAAAATTTACTTTAATAATAACTATTTATTCATCATAACCATGAAACGAGTCATGAAAACTTATCCTTAATTTAATATTTTCTCACATGATTCAATTCATATTCTTGGATACATAATTTTTTTTGGGGCTTATAAGAGAAATGAGTTTTACTATATGACTATTTTAGAATGTTGTTGAACACTTAAAATTAATATCTTAATGATATAATCTCATTAAAAATATTTTATACTATTTTGAATATTATTTTGATCTTTATCCTTGAATTAATTGATTTTTTCAAAGGATTATTAAATGTGTTTAAAAGGTAACACATACTCATATATTTTTATTCATAGATAATGGTAATAAATTATTAATAAATAAATTTAGGAAATGAACTCTTAGATCCACATAAATATAAATTTACTTGTACTTACAAGTCATATTATCCCTCTATTTCCAAAAAAGATATTTTTTTATCATATCCTAGTAGAAACTAAAATGTATTCATCACAAAAATGCACAGATAAAGAAGAAAATAATATAAGCTTTGATTTATAGAGAAAAATGAAATAAAATATTACTTTCATGCTCATGCTCAACCCGTATCCTTTGAAAGCACATATCCCAACCATGGCCATGTTCAAAATGATACCATATAAGTTCCAATGATTTTTCTTTGTAAACCTTTTTATAATAATATAATAGTTGGTATGAAAATATATGATACCCATATTAATGAATAAATGAGCAAATTAGTGAGAATGAACATTAAAAATCCCCAAGGAATATCAAAGTCATCGCAGTGAATTTTTTGATAAAAAAGTATGGCACACATGAATTAAAAGAAATTTTCATAGGACGCTTCAACTAAAATTATGATAGAGTTCCTTTCGTATATGTCATCTGTCTAAAAAATTTACATAGTTAAATTTTATGGGGTTTTCATAATTTAGATTACGCGATGAATATTATATTATATATCCCCTTAATTTGAAATCATCTTACCAATAATTATAAATTTATAAAGTTAACATACTTAATTAATCCCTAATCCTTTAATAAGACTTACAATTTAACCAAAAATAATTTCTTGATTATGATGGTTCTACTATACAATGGTGTTGGAACCCTCAAACTACCTTTACGATGGTCCCACATTGCATATGTATCCGAATTTTGTGATCACAAAGTTTCCCTATATAAAGATCATTAATCATACCTATTTTCTAATAAACTAGATTCATTTTCCTTCCCTTGATCTAAACTTGTTATATCACATGGTTTTAGGTTCATTATTGAGTATTTTTTCAATGGTACTAGTCCTATCATTCACACTCATCTTCTTACACATATCAAAACATTCTATCTCTCCATGATTAACAAACATCCTTGGGCACTAGTAAATAAGTATCATTATATTATTAATATTCTATTGTCCATGAAACTTAGTGTAATTAAAACATTACCTTAAACGAAACAATATATTTTATTCCCTAATGATATTAAACTCCATAGATAAATATTTACAATATATTTTTAGGTTTTCTTTAATGGACTCTTCCAATACCACAACGGTCACCATACCTCCCAAATGATGTTATTATGACTTTAATGTGAATATTTAACATCCAGTGTTATATTTATAGTATTATTATAAGAATATTTTACTATAAAATAAATCCTATATCTTACTTGGATGGATTTAAAATCTAATAAAACTTATAGATGTTATATTTTCATCACATTTAATTTCTATTTTGATGAATCAATCCCAGCCAGTTATTTTCATTTTAATGAAAAATACATCATTGTTTTAGTTTTTTGAAATTTAAAATATTTATTGTTAAAATGGAACTATTTATGTCTCTATGTGTTTTTATTCATTTATTTAATTATTTTATAATTTCATCCTTATATTGGGGGTTTTCTTATTTTTTTAAAATAAATAATTTTGAGAAAAAAATTATATTTTTTCTTAAGTTTTAGAATACATAATCTTTTTAATATTGATATATAACATATTATTGAAGAGAAATTTAAAAATCAAAGGGGTAAGGTTCTAAAAGTTAATACAAATGTTTTTCTTTAGAAGATAGAGAAATTAACAAAGGGAATCATACATAATATAATTTTTTCTAAAGAATATGATTTATAATATATTTTTTGAGATTGAAGATGCTAAAAAATATATTTTTCATTGGTTTTTGATACTTAACATAATTTTGAGCTAATGTATGAATCTGAATAAATAAAAAAATTTATGTCATAATGTTTTATTGTTATTTTTGAAAAATAGTATTATATATGAAAATTATTTATTTGTTTCTTACATGTTATAATCTTTTTGAATGAAGAAAATGTTACATATGAATAGGTGTGGAATATTTTATTATGTAAGAATTTAATTTCACAAGAATCATTTAACCTAAAATTTATTAAGTGAAATATCATACTTTTGGGTGTTTATTAATAGTATTAATAATATGATATTTACATTGTGAAATTTTAATGGAGCATTTTACACGTAGTTGTTGTATATTGTGAACTTTTAAAAAATTATGGTGAAAGAAGTTTTACACAAAAACATTGGTATTTGTGATACAATGGGAGAAATTTAATTAGAGAAGAAGAATAATTTTTTCAAAACATTGGACATAATTCTATGGTAAAATGAGTTATACTATGAGTGAAGAAGAAGTAGGATCAATGAGTCACACCACTATCAGACCTATTTTTTCATGAAGAAGTTACCAATGATATTTGAAATATTTCCATACTATAGCCATAGAGATTATTTTAATGGGAAAATAAATAGGTTTCATGTCATGAAAATATTCTAACAGTATTAAAATATGGTTTCCAACTAGAAATATATATAAAAATCACAGTTTTATACCCCATGGATTTGGGGAAATGATTATTTTTCACTATCACTTGGTGAATTGATTTATATCATTGTTTCATGGGTTAAAATTACTTTCTAGTGAAATAATGTTTTATATCATTTCAAAATATTTTCACAATAAATATGACAGATAAACATAAAAGTATGAGGAGTTCAAAAAAACACACATAGTTATCGTTATACAACAAGGAGAGGAACAACAACCAGATATACACTATAAATAGTAGAATTGAATATAGATTGTGAACATTTTAGCCCCGTCTGGCTAAAATTTGTGGAGCTTATGAGTATTAGATACTCACTAACACCTCTTATTATTCCTAGATTTTATTTTTATTATCTTGTTGGGATTTTTTATAATTTCTATTCATGAAATAAAATTTTTTATTTTGTTATATAAATTTACATCTTATGATTCTATTTTGGATTGTTATTTAATAATTGAAGGGGAATATATAGAATTTTTTGTTTAAAATTTTTAATCAAAAAAAACTTTGGATTATAAAATATTTGAATAAGTTTAATCTCATATAGGCCCTTGAGTAAATAAATAACATATATATGAGAAATAACACCCATAATAAAGTGTTGGAATGGTTTTCAAGTATAATAAAGCGTACATTTTGAGGTCTTGAAGTTTTCATTAAGAAATTAAAATAGGGGGTATTATTTTGAAATTGAAAATGTGTGTCTCTAAATGTTGAAACATTCTCACTTATGCTACTTTTATATCGAATTCTATTGTCATTTTAATTAATTATGTTTTCCAAATACTCCCCCTCTTCCATTTTTTTACATTAATCAATTTTATTTTTTGTTCTTAAAGTTTTTCCCAAAAATATACAATACCCAATTTTATTCTTCTTTTCAAAATCAGATAAACAATTTGATAGTTTTGAAGATATATTGAAAACACTTTGAGGGAAAACCATATGGGATTCTATAATTTATTCTTTACAAATTAAAAAAATTATATGGATTTACTGACAAGATCACCTATTTTTAACTTAGAACCATTTAAGGGGAGTTTCCTAAGTTGATTGAATATTTTTTTGTATATATATGGGATTAAAAAATCATTTATTAGGTTTAGAAAATGATATTTATCGTAATTATCAATAAATAGAATGGTTAGTCAGAACTAGGGAAGAAAAAGAAACATATTGGTTGACATTTTTTATGAGCGAACTCAAGAGAACCGACATATAAGGATCATGTATATAAAAATATTTCATAATGAATTATCTTCTTCCTATGAACTAAATCAGTATAACTTAGGAATAACCATATATACATGCTAGAATTAAAATCAAATAAATTTTACTTCATATGTTTTCAAGATTTTATGGGCTTCAAGAAGAATATCTATAAAAAGTATTTATGAATTTAGTTATATTTTTTATATAAAACCAATGGGAGTGATTAGAGATAAAATAAAATATAGGGACACTAATTTTTATTTAAAAGGATTGGACCAAAAGTGGTACTTATATTCCCATACCAATTTAGTTAGAAATTGGAATGAAATAAAGAAACTCATTATTGAATGTTTTTCATAGTTACAAAGAAAAATGGAATTAGAAAAAAAATATCTAGAATTAGACAAAATCAATGAGATAATTTTTATAATTATTGGAAGTTATTTAAAAACATTATTTTAGTTTCCACAACTATAAAATTTGTGAAAAAATATTACTTTAGTATTTTTATGTTGGAATTTTTATAACTAACTGACTCATGATAGATTCTGATGCATAAGAATAACTAATAGATAAAATTCCACATAAATATTGAACTCTTATTGATAATATATCTCATAATAATAAGAAATTTAGATCAAGATGTCTAATTCATGTAAATTATTCTCAATAAGTTCCCACCTGAAAATAATAAAATTACATAATTATAAGCTAACTCATTGATCTTACTACCATGGTGTGATCTATGATGTTTTCCAACACTATAACAACCAACCCCATAACATAAAAATGTTTTCAACTTCAGGTTTATTGGGGAATTTTTTATGTCAAATAAATATTTTAGTGATCAATTTCCACATATGAATGAACTAAATGTAGCTTGTAATGTTTTTTTTCTGGAAAGACCATTCTAATAGACCCAACAAAGGCTTAAACACCCCAATATTTTATAATATGTAAGGATTTTTTTGTAGCTTGTAATGATGTTTTATATTATTTTATTTCAATTTATTCTATATCTTACATTGTATACAATGCCATGATAATATTACGCTACACACATCAATGAGTTGGCTTATGTGACACAGAATGAAGATTTTTACTGAACTACAATATATTATTAAAATAGTATTATTAATATAAAAAGATATAACCTGACCATTAAGATAGTGGTTATAAATAGTATTATCTAACTTTTGAAAATACATTGTTGAAGTCATTGGTGAAAAATTAATTAGAAATGAATATAGGAACCAACAGAATAAATAAGAAATGTTATTATAAACAACTATTTTTATGCTCACAAATTCATTTTTTCCTAATAAAATTAATTAACTAATATTAGAAAATGATATTAATTAAATATATATCTTATATATTAAATATTTTTTTTATATTTTTCTAATATATTTGATAGACAATATAATAACAAACCCAATATTAAACAAACAAATTTATATTTTTATAAAAGAAGCTTTACCGTATTTTAATAGAGAAACTACTTTAAATATAATTTTTTACACTTATATATAATTTATCTGCGAATTTTTTTTCTTATTTTTAATCTGGATATAGAAATTTACTTCGGTTGAATTATTTTTATTTTTTTTGATAAGTTTCATGCTATGATGAATAGTGGAAAATACTAATTTTTATTTAAAAACAACTTATTTCATCAAAATAATTTACAGTGTATAATTATATTTTTGATTGGCTATAAAGCATAAATATATTATTTTATTATAATTTAATCTAAATTAGGTTATTTTAATAAATTTTACATTAATTTTTGATATAAAAATGTTTCAATATTTTTATTGTTTAAACCATAATAACACTTTTTCTCATCCCATCAATGAGATTAACTTTAAATTAATTACTGTATCTTATATGTTTTTAATTTTTAAAAATGGAATCAATATTTAGAATTTTTGGGTTCAAATTATTTAAACATGTATCTTCTTATTGGGCATATGAATAACAACTTTAGTTATTTATTTTGTTACAATGGTTAGGAGATAATTAGGTAATTAAAGATAAAAATTATATTATAAATTTTATAGAATTACCACAACACTTTTCATAATTTCGTTGGATGAGTGGTTTTAGACCAAAATCACCCTCATGAGAAAATTATAACCATCGTAATCCACTTGGGATAGAATGTAACATTTATTATATTTTATTTAAAGATTCGTTAAAAAATGTCAATCTCATAGTTATAATAACTACAACATTGTTAATATAGAGTGATAAAAAAGTTAAATTAGACTATAAGTATTCATTTGAAAGAAAAACTATTTTTATATCTCATGATAATTTATTTATAATTTTGAATGGATATTTAATTGACTGAAATAGTGACATAATGATGAAGCACTAATTGATTAAATAATATAATAATAAAATAAATGCTAGAAAAAAATATTAAAATAATTATAATTTGAGATATTTAATCTAATAATATAAATTTATTTTAGAATTTAACATGTTAATAATGTTATAGATTTATTTTTTAGCCTTTATTTTGTTTTTTTTTGTTTTTGTATTCGAAAAATAAAGAATAGTGTCAAAATTAGCATTATAGATATTTTATAATAAATAAATTTTTACTAAATGATGCAAAATATATAAAAATATAAAATTATAAAAAATTATTGGAATAAGTCTAAAAATATAATATATGATTAATTTTTTGATCTTTTGAAATTTTATTGTAATAATATTAACCCTTAATATATAAATTACATGATATCACTTTAAGAGTTAAATAGGTTAATTAAGGGTTAAACAAAAAATGTAAGGATTAAAAACATAATAAAAACTTGTAAAAAAATAATTGGCTATAGGTTATTAGACCCTTATCACCTTTATACCTAATTTTATTTGTTTAATGGAAACCTTTCTATGAAAATAACTTATATATTATTTAAGGACAAAGATAGTTACAAAATATCACTATTGTATTTAATATATTTTATGTGTCTACATTGGGGAAAAATCATTATATAAATGAATACAAATTTCTGATATTATAATAATGAAACTAAATTAATCATAAAATTTTATTTTAATTTTCTTAAATTATATAATTACCTCAAATACTTCTTTAATTTTAAAAGAATATTTAATTAATTAATATAAACATAACACAATTGATTTTAATTATATTATTTTTTATATATTTTGGATGAATTAAAGTGTATAAATATTTTTATGGATATATAATATATATTATAGATTTTTTAATAAATTATATTTTAATTCACGCCTTTTCTTGATGAATTTAACATCAAATTAAAATAATAGTATCAAATTTGAAAATAATGATATTTTATTAAATTAATAAATTACATAAAAACAAAAAATGTAAAATAATCACAAAGGGGCTAACATATGGTATCAAATGCCTTGATACATTAATTTTTATCTCATTTTTATTTTTTCACACTATAATAACCTTATTACGTTTTAACATTTTGAGCATTTCCAAAATTCCCCCTAACCTCTATTATAAAAAGGAACATCCTCCCTCAAATCCTCACACCACATTGTTATATATAGAAAAAAACCCTAACATTTATCCTCACAACTTTTTTAGTTATGTTTTTGAGTTCCTGGTATTCTAAAATTACAAACCCTAATGTCTATTGGAGAAGACCCAAATGAGGTCCATCGAAGAAAAGATAATTGTTTTACCACTTCATTGAAGTTCATTTCTTTATCTACTACCTATTACTATGTTGTTTCCACACTAAATTAATAAATAAAATATCATATATATTATGATAAGTTATTATGATAAAGTGACAACTATATCCCTCCTTTTATCCATCATAAAAAAACAATATAACCATGCGTTTGTTAGTACGACTAACCATCTCTACACTGAGGTGTAATTTGTTTTTTCACCACCACTTTTTTTATAGGTATGAGGATGATTATAATGGATATAAATAATAAATATCATATGGTATATATTATTTATAATTAATATACCATCTATTTCCTTAACTCTTTACCATTAAGGGAATGATACCGTCGCTCATGCGTACGTACAACCTACAGTCTCCTCAACGCGATGAGATTCATTATCAAGATGAACCATGTAAGAATGATTATTAAATTATATATGATGAGTTGATATAATATTTATGAACACAATATCATTATGGATATGAAGAAAATATATCATATGCATAAGAAATATGACTTATATGGACAAACAAACTTAAGAAAATGTAACAGTTAACACCCGAAACATTGGTAACAATAAAATATTATTAACAAAAGAATATAAGAGGACCGTATATGATATCATAAACAATAATATAGTTATTATATAATTTAATAAATTTTTTTAACCGTCATAAATTAGTTAAACACACCCTCATGTAAAGGAAAATACAATTTAAGGGTTAATTTCACAATATCAATATTATCTGTGATTGCTCACGCGTATGTATTTACTTGGTAATATTTATCATCCATGTACATGTTTCTTAAAAATATATTTCAAAATATTATTATTATTTTTCTAAAATTATTTGAAGTCATTTTTACCCATTTTTTACTTTCTGTAAAATATTTTGAAAGTACTTTTTTTTTCATTTTCCAAATGAGTTACTTTCTGACCATTTCGACCAAAAATATAAAATGAATGTTCTTTTTTTTTAATTTTATTGTGTGGGAAAATAGACCTTTTTGAGATTAAAATATTTTTTTAATGAAAATGTTTTTCTTTTAAAATTTCATGTCCTATTAAAAATAATGTTAATATAAAAATGTGTATTTCTCTCAAGATTTTTTATTGATTTTTTTAGACTACTTTTATCTATGTCAACATAATTTGTAGGATTTTATGCATAATTGTTATTGGTTTCTTAAGATACCATGTAAAGTATTTTATTGTAAGGGTTTATGATATATTTGAATATAGATGTTCTATTTTGATACCATTAATGGTTTACGTTTAATATATTAACATTTGGTATGATAATTTTAATACGAATTTTTTTTATGTTTCATCGTTTTTATATAATGAATGTGCTGGACTTAGTAGGAGATATAAGAGGACTTCTATAGCCCCTCAATGCATCAATAGGTTTCCTGAGACAAACTAGTTTGGGATTTTACCCGTTTGTGTTTGGATCTTGGATAAAGCCTTGAAAATATGTTTATGATGTCTGAAATTATGCATTCCCTCATTATAAGATTAGTTATTGATTTTCTATGTGATTATTCAACTATTATAATATCCATGATTAAATTTCATTCTCATGTGGTTATTTATATGGTATTATTGGATCATCTTTCATTCCTACCATATTATGCTCAGGTTATTGATTAAACAACATGTGTTTAGTTAATCGCCTTTCCATAATCATTTTTACTTGTTTTTGGAGGCTTCTGCTATATGGATACCCTTACTAAGCATCTGATCTCACCCCTTTCTTATGTTTTAGTTTTTAAAGGATTCCTTGAAAGTTTTTATAACTAATATACAAGGTTATTCTAGGATAATAATGACATTATCAAAGGATTTTATATGTTTTACTTTATGGTTTAAATTGTAATGTATGTTTCATGTATGTAAATTATTTTCTAAGATTGATAAACTGATCGGTCCATTGGGATTCAACACTAGTATCTATTCAAATTTAATAAAGTAATGCACTAGCTCTAGGCTACTGAAATTAAGGTGTTATAGTGGTATCAGAGAAAGTTAAGTAGAATCCTTAGAAACTCTATTTAGAGAAAAAATATTAGGGAACATAACCCCAAGAGAGTCATTGTGGGTAAGTATAAAAGAAAATACTAGAATTTTGGTAAATTAGAGATTATTTGTTTATTCATATCAATAAATCCATATACCAATACTATAAGTGGATGTGTTTCTGTACAAATGTACGTATTGGTAAAAAATCTGACAAGGTGTGTTGGGTACACTCGATGTAACCTAGTACACGACAATGAGCCTTACTCCACACCGGGTTTGACACTCCCAGGGGATATTCTTTAGACAAGTCACATTTTATTTTAAAACCATTCCGAATGAATTTAATATATAATAATGATGAATAACCTAATTTAAATAAAAAATTATTTAGATTAAAAATAATTTGTATTGATATTATATAAATGATTATATGTTATTCTCTCTATAAATATTGTTACATATACTATGCTTTCTGGTTTTAGTCAAATAATCAAATCCGAAGGAGTAATGTTAACATTGGACATAATGGAAATGGTGGTGGTGGTGAGAAACCAAATGTAATTTTGATAGGAGTGAAAGATAACATGTTCATGCTTAATCATTTCCCCTAAAATATGAATTAAAACATATACCTAAACCAAATCCCAATATAACCATATAAGAGAAGGAAATAGATTACTAAGGGCTCTGGTGGTGGAGACCATAAATTTTTTTCTTAATTTCCATAATGCAAGAAATGTGGAAGGGGACAACTAAAAAAGTGTCTCAATAGAATGAAGAAATGCTTTATGTTTGGAAAAGAATCACATAAAGTAAATATTTTCCAATATAAAATGAAGGGTTAGATGGAATGAAATAAAACTGATACTACAAATCCATTTTTACTTCATTTATTTAAATGTTGGGAACATGATAATTACCCTAGTCAATTTTCTCTTCTATTGGATAAAATCTAGACAAAAGAAGGACCTACATGGAAATAAATTGTTGAAGTATTTATGTATTATGTTTATATGTAAAAACATAGTTAAAAGTCTATTTACTTATTAAACATTTGTCATGGATATCTATAATATTTATTTTGTGAGTAATATTAATATAGATTTAGAAAAAGGAATACCCATATACCTAGTGACAACTCGTCTTTCCCGACAAGATCTTGGGGTTTGAACCCCCAACATAAGGGTGATAAGGGTGTAGCGCCATCCACAATCCTCTATGAAGTCGGAGTTAACAAGAAATTTTTTAGTTAAAATATCTAATATATAAAGGTTTTATTAATAATAGGGATATTGTTTTATTAAATAGTTAACCATGGGACTAAAAAATGTTTTTTTTGATTAAGTGATTAATATTATTTCAGAAGACTTTCACTATTTTGTGAAACCTATAATATTATAGTAAACAAAATATTTTAAGGAATAAAGGATGAATTTTATTTTAGAGTAAAAAATGATTTAATTGTGGACTTGTGGTGATTTATGATATTTCTCAAAATGGATAGCATATAATAAAGATTATTATATTTTGGATATTAGTATTTGGTTAGAGACATTAAGAGTTTTTGATGTTATTTAGAAGACTATGATCAAATAATTATAATTTTTGGGTACCAAACTTAGTCTAGAATATTTTTGAGGAAAGACTGTTATTTTCTGAATGATCTATGTTGAAATTTTGGTTTTAATGTTTTACTGTGGAGATTAAATTCATTTTTCTTCATGTAATGGTTTATTATTTTTAGATAATTATAGTATATTATCCTAACCAATTTAGTTATTCTTAATGTGTCAAGATAGGAGAAACAAATAGTAAATATTTTATGGATAATTTAATTCTCTAGAATTTGATTCTAGTGCTTCATTTATAAAAACTATATCTTAATTACTCATCATTTGGAGAAAAGGATGATTTTTAGTGGAATTTGATTAAAGGAGAAAACTCTACAAGTTAAGTATGTATATTTCATTATGTTCTTTGTCTATAAAGTAAATGAATTATTCAAATATTGGGAAAAGATCTTGAGACAAATTTTTTTATCCTAGTACATTTTTAGATGAATAATATGGACCCATAGATTATTAAATATTTATGCCATTGTTATTGTTAACTTTCTCTGGACCATGTTATCTATTACACTCTATCAGAACATGATGGATAGATTTCTCTTCAATGTCCATGTTTTCCAATATAAAACCCTAGAATTTTTTATCTTCGATGACCTTCATACTTACCTTTCTTTGTTTTATTGTGGAGGTCTCATTAATCCTTTTCTAATTTGGTATTTTAACCAAGATATTTTGAAAAGTAAAAACCCTAGTTTTTGATCTCGAGTTCAAATTGCAAGGATGATTTTTTTTGGAGGAGAGAATATAACACCCCAAGATTTTAAAGTATCTATCTTCTTAAATAAATTAAATTTCTTTGATATATTACATTATATGAAACACTATTATATGTGTACACTACCCACAATAATGACTTGGATTGCTTTAGACGTAAGGCCATGTTTTACCAAACAATAATATATTATTAAAATATTATTATTTAATATAATATGATATAAAATAGCTATTATGTTGTGTGCTATAAATAGTATTAAATAACTTATGAAAATATATGGTTGAATTTATTGGTTATAAATTAATTATTAATGAATATTATAACCAACTGAATATATATGAAATGTTTTTATAAAAAAACTATTTTTAGGCTCACAAAGTCATTGTATCATCATAAATTGAATTAATTACTATTAATAAATGATATTAATGAAATATATATGTTATATTTTCAATAAAATATTTTCTATATTCATATAATATATTTTACATGTATAATATAAGAATAAATCTAATATTACACAAAAAAACCTATTTTTTTATAAAAGCCCTTTTACAACCGTTTAATGAGGCATCTAATTTGAATAATTTTTCCACACTTTTATATAATTTATTTAAAAAATAAACTTCTTATTTTATATAAGGATATAAAAATTTACTTTGGATTTATTATTGGAATTTTTTTTGATAAGATTCATGTTTTGATGAATAATGATTTTTTTTAATTGAAAACAACTTTTTTCGTCAAAATAATTTTGTGATAAATTATATTTTTGATTCATTTTAAATTATAAATATGTTGGTTTATTATATTTTAATCCAACTTAGGTTATTGGATTAAATTTTACATTGAATTTGTTCAATCTTTTTTCATGATTAAACTTCAATATCTCGTTTTCTCAGCCATTCAATGAGATTAATATTAAATTGATTACTGAAAATTAGGTGAATTGAATTTTTAAAAATAGATTCCATATTTGTTATTAGTTGGTACAAATGATTTAAATTAGTTTATTTTATTTTTTTGAATATGAATTCTAACTTCAGTAATATTTTTTTATTACAATGGTTAAGGGAAAATGTAGAAATTAAAGTTAAACATCATATTATAAATATTATAAAATTACCCTAACACTTTTTCCAATTCCATTGGATGAGTGAGATTTAACCAAAATAAACTTTAAGAGGAAATTATATCTTTTTTAATCCATCTATATGGGAATTTTATATTTATTATATTTTATTTAAAGATAAGTTAAAAATGTCATACTCATATTTTTAATAACTATATAATTTTTAATATAGTTTTTAAAAAAAGATAAATTCTACAATAAATATTCATATAAAATATATTTTTATATATATATCAATATAATTTATTTTTAATTCTTAAGGAAAACATAATTAAATTAAATGGCGACATAATGACGAACCAATAATTGTTTAAATAATATAAGAATTAAAAAATGATATTAAAAATATTAAAATAAATATAATTTTATATATTTAAGGTCATAATAAAATTTTGTTGATAAATTTGGAAATTTAGTATTGTTCGGAAATATTTTTTCTAATTTTTCTTGTTTTTTTATTTTTATAAGAAAAAAATAATGAATAGTGTGAAAATTTACATTAAAGATATTTTATAATAACCATTATTTCATGAAATGATATAAAATATATAAAAATATAAACTTGGTAAACAGATTATTAGAATTTTAAAAATTTCATAAATTACTCATTTAGTGGTATTTTGGCATTTCATTGTAATAATATCAACCTGTAAAATATAAATTACATGATATCATAGTAAGAGTTAAATGGGTTAAATAATGGTTAAAACAAAAATTTAAGGATTAAAAACATAGTAAAAACATGCCAAAAAATTATTGGAATATTGAGATTTGACCCTTAGCACCTTATTATCGAATTTTAGTTTTAAAATTTATACTTTTCCATGATGAAATATTATATATTATTTAACGTCAATGATATTTATAAAATATTACTCTTGTATTTAATATATTTTATGTGTATATATTGGTTAAAAATGAATATATAAACCAATATAAATATCTATTTTTATAATAATAAAATTAATTTACTTATATAATTTAATTTTTAATTTTTATAAATTACATAATTACCATAAACGCTTCTTCCATGTTAAAACAATATTTATTTAATTAACAAGAAAATAAAATAATTGATTTTAATAATTTTATTTTTGAAATACTTTGGATGAATTAAAGTGTATGAGTAATTTTATATATCTATAATATATATTAGTGATATTATAATCTATTATATTAGAACTCCCACTTTGTCTTGATGCATTTAATGTCATGTTAAATTAACAATATAAAATTTGAAAATCATGATATTTTAACAAATTAATATATTATTTACTTTTTTGAAATCAAAAAAATGTAAAAAAATCATGAAGGGGATAATATATTTTTGAAAATTTCTTACTATTAATTTATATCTAATTTTTATGTTTTTTGTACAAGAATAACCTTATTATATTTTAATATTTTGAGGATTTCCAAAGGTTCTGCTCACCTCTCATTTAAATGGACACCTCCTCGCCCACTTATTCACACCACATTAATCATTTTAACTTGATCAAACACTTACCATTTATCCTCAAAACATTATTAGTTATGTTCTGTAGGTCCTGGTATTCTAAAAATACCACCCTTAGTGTCCCTAAGAGGATATCCAATGAAAGTTCACAAAACAAGAGGTAATTGTTTTACCAATTCATTTAAGTTTATTTCTTCTTATAAATAGACTTACTTTGTTGTTTCTATACTAATGTAATATATAATGTATAATATATGTGCTTATATGTTATTATGATTTTGGGATACCGTATTCATCATTTTATCTATCCTATGAAAAATAAAACCACCATGTGTGCGTACATACGACTCACTATCTCCGCACAATGGTATCATTTGTTTTTCATCAACACTTCATTTGGATGGGTATAATGATGAATAAAATTGATAGAAATAAATAATATTATATGCTATTGATTCTGTATAACTAATATACCATCCAATGCATTACCAAATTACCATTAAGGAAATGGTATCCTCTCTCGTGCGTACGTACGACCTACCATCTCCACGATGTGATGAGATTCATTATCCACATTAAACATTCCTGAATGATTATAAAATATATATATTATGAGTGAATATAATATTCATGAACTTAATATCATTGTAGATATGAATAAAATATATCCTATGCATAAGAAACATGACTTACATGGTAAAATAAACATAAAAAATTAAGTAGTTAACACCTGAAATAATCATAATAATAAAATATTATTATCAAAATGATATAAGAGGACCATATATGATATCATAAATATGAATATAGTTCTGGTACAATTTAATAACATTATTTAAAAATTATTAATGAGTTTAATTCTCCCTTAAATATAGAAAATTACTAGTTAAGTGTTAATTTCACAATATCATTGTTATCCAGGATTGTTTATACACAAGTAATTACTAAGTCATATTTATCATCCAGGTCCATGTTTCTTAAAAAATGTTTTCAAAATATTATTAATATTATTAAGTAATTATTAAAGTCATTTTTACCCATGTTTTAATTTTTATAAAACATTTTAAAAGGAATATTTTGTTTATTTTTCAATTGAGGTACTTTATGAACATTTAGACAAAATATGAAAGGAATGTTCTTTTTTTACTTATAAAGCATGAGAAAAGATTCCTTTACATGATTATAATATTATTTTCCCTCAAAGGTTTTTCATTTAAAATTGTGTTCCCTTTTTGAAAAAATTTCAATAGAAAAGGTGGTATTTCTCTAAGGAAGTTTTAATGATTTTATTAGAGAACTTTCATCTCTGTCAACATCCTTTGTTAGATTTTTTGATTAATTAGTGTTGTTATCTTAAGATAGTAACTGTCGTATTTTATTGAAATGGTTTATGATATGTTTGATTTTGGATGTTATATTTTTATACCATTCATGGGTTATGGTTAATGTATTATGTTTTTATATGTTAGTTTTACTATGAATGTTTATATTGGTTATGATTCTCCCGTTTAATATGAGGAACACATTGGAATTTTTATGTGATGGGCGAGGTCCACTATAGTCCCTCGACGCATCAATAGTTATCATGAGACAAAATAGTTTGAGTTTTTACCCATTTATGTATGGTGTCTATGATGACGACTTGATGATATATTTATGATATCGAGTAATATTCATTCCCTCATTATGAGACTAGTTATTGATTTTCCATGTGATTACTCAACTAGTATAATATACATGGTTAAGTTTCATTATCATGTGGTTATTTATATGTAATTTTTGGACCTATTTCATTACTACAATATTATTATATGGATATTGATTAAATGGCATGTGTTTCAGTTAATCACATTTCTATAATTGTTTATACTTGTTTTAATAGAATACACCATATTTATTCTCTTACAATGAATCTGAGCTCACCCATTTATTATGTTTTATTTTTTCTTATATTACAAGACGTGTTTTATTACTGGTATACAAGGTTATTCTCGGATAATAATGACATTCTCAAAGAATTTTCTTCGTTTTAATTTATGTTATGAATTGTAATATATGGTTCATATATGTGATCTGTTTTCCAAGACTTCTAAACTGATCAGTCCATTATGTTTTCACACTTTTATATATGAAATTGTAAAAAAATAATGCACCAGCTTCATGATACTGAGAGTTATGAAGGCATTTTCAACCCCACCAAAATTTCAACTAGGTATAAAATAATCAATATAATGTAATATTAAAAAAAAAGAAATATTTCTCCAATATTAATATATTAATTACTAACCTTGGTGTTTTTTGGATAAATATAATTTATAATATATGAAAAATTTCCATCCTACATAACCCATTGAAAAATCTAAAAAAACCATAAAGAAATTATGAAGAAATAACAGATTATGTTGAGGAATTTGATGACAAAAATATGCCTGTTAGATGATGTTGGAAGTATACGGAGTAACATTATTGGTTTACTTCATTCATAAACACAATTGTATAATAAAGAAAAGGGAGACGAAAATTTTATTTTTTAAAAAATTTACGCGGTAGTAAATTTAACAACCCATAATCCATAAATGATAAAACTAATTCTAAACCAAAATATGTAAAAGGTAATTCTAAAGCCTTTTCCTCAAAAAAATAATACATTTAGTTAAATTTTTTTTAATCCCATTGAATAATTAGGATATTTTATGAAATTAATATCACTATTGAAATAAGAATAATTTCTTAAAAGAACCAAAATAGATTGGAAATATATGATTGAATCTTCATTTATCAATAAAGTTCTCAAAATGATTAAAAATTTCAGAAACCAACACAAGTTTACCCTATAAAAATTCCACAAATCAATAAAAATGTTGATAGGGACATTGATAAGGAAATATTATGCCATTTGAAGAAATTTCAAGTCAATTTTTATTTTCCTGATAAAATATAATAGATTCTAAAATATTCCATGTTTTGAAGGATATGTTCTCCCATAAAAGGATATTTATGTCTGGGTAAAAAGTAAACATTTGGGGGAATATTGCCTCTAGGATTTGACAAGCCATATCTATGAAATTTAATGACCAAGGGTCTTTTACCATTCCATGTACAATAGTGGAGGAAAAATTCAAAGATTTCATGTTGTATTTAGAATCTTGAAGAAATATGGTTCCTCATTCAACATATTTTAATTTATATTTTGGAGATATGAAACCGTTTGGAATTATAATTAAATTGGATGATTAAAGTAAAAAAAATATTGTGGGTTTTTTGTGGATGTTTTAGTAAAATTAAGAGATATGATTTTTAATGCTGACATTTATGTTTTGAATATGGAGGGTGACATATTCAGTGCACATGTTGCCTTGATTATTGTAAGATATTTTAAAAAGACTTTAAAAAAATAATAAATATTCAAAAGATAACATTTTCACTTGAATTGGGAAGAGAAATAGTAAAATTAAACACATATATTTCCATGAAATACTCAATAAAATATAATTCATCCCACCAAGTGAACATGATAGATCGGTTTTTTTCTAAGTTATTTCCTAATTTTACAAGTAATTTTATTTTAATTGAAAAATATTAATTGTAGAATTTTTTTATGAAAATTATTTTAAATTATATTGAAAGTGTTGTGTGTGAAGAAAATTTTAATTTTAAAACTACTATATTTAATATTATAAAAATTTATAAATTTTACACTAATTTCATTGAATTTTGCGAAGCTATGAAATTTGATTGACCTACTTGTTGTTTTCTTATATAATAAAAAAAATATTAATGCCAATAAAGGATAGATCATGTTAAAAATATTTAAATTGAAGCTTATAATTCTAATCATGATATTTTTATCAAATCTAGATTGTTTTATAAAAATTCTATTTGTGCAAAGCTAGTTTAATTTGTTTCTCCAACTATTAAAATTTCAAAATATAGCAGTTTTGGACCCACTATGGAGATGACTAAAACTCTATCAAGATCATTAAATAATATTTTGAATGTTAAAATAGTCCATCAAGTTTTTTTAACTCAATCCATTACTTTATAATCTCAAATATGATTTTTTTATGATAATGAAAATTTTCTTTTGATTATTACCGAGGGAATTCCATCTATTAAAAAAAATAAATTTTCAAATTCCAATGAGCTAAAAATATTTCAATATGCTCAAATTTATATTATTTATTGATAATTAGTCCTTTAATTTTCAATTATAGAATATTTTTAGTTAACAATTCCAAAACTGGTGTAGTAAATTCAATGCAGACCGGATAAAAACATTTATAAGTTGTTAAAAAGGAAGTAAATACCTTTATGGATTCTAGCATAATTTTACCAAATTTTTATATATAATGGGTGAGTTATATATATATTTTTACTAAAAAAGATTATTTACTATTTAAAAAAAATTAATAAACTTATTCCTATTATAATTTCCAAAAAGTAAGAAGTATGTATTGAATATATAAAACTCAACCTAGTGACTAATAATGATCATTAATCTTCAATTTGTTGACCATGTTATTAAAAAGATTGCAGGAAAATGTCATCACTATTTTCTAGATAGATTTTTGGGAACATTATATAGATATTCCTTTATGTTTTGTTGTATTTATCTGGTATGTGTTTCAATAAGTAGAGGATGAAAGGGTATTGAAAGAAGATTCAAGCCTAAATATTTATAGAGAGATAAATAGAGTTCCCAAGAAAGGATATATTATTTTTAGTGCGTTATATATATTACATGAGAATTGAAGGAATATATTTAACCTTTGAATTTCGTTTCTCCCATGGTTCACATGGTAAAGAAGAAGAGTTCCCAAGCCTAGGTGATTTCATTTGTCAAACTATCATTAAAAATAATGTATTGGAGATAAAAATATTGAATAAATTGTAAGCTATTATCATATTTATATGATAATGGAAGTACTTACAATGACGTATCGTAGACACCAATTCATGGATGAAAATTGTGTCTTGATTATTAGAGTTATTAGAATTGGATTATTAAAGAACCATTTTCTTTATAGAAAATATGGTTTAAAGAAGAAACTTCTTTTTATTTCCCATGTATATCTGGTTCAAGAAGATTTTGTAAAATGATGAGTTTCATCATTATGAAAAATTTACTTGGATAATGTTGGAAGCATATATGATGATTGAGGAAATACTCCTCCTATCAATCACATGTACTAATAAAGTGTAAGTGCTATCTACCACAAATTATATATATTGATTTTTTCTAAAGAATGCGAAGAAGCTGGGTGATGTATGTCGGTTTTATCCATTCGATCACCAAGTTAAAGATTCTATGAACTTGTATTAGATATTTTTTGGATGAAGTGTTGGACTCCTTGTTTTAATGATCACAAAATCATGTTTATTATGATCTTAACGAGTCTAATTTTTTCTGTTAGTATTTTAAATTATAATGAATCTTGGAGAAATTTGGATGAGTATGAATCACCATCACCATTATCTCTCCACCAAGAAGACTCACCACCAAGGATGAAATTGTTAGAGATGTGTCACAACCATTATGGGAATTTGGAAAAGTGTTGTAATTACTCACTAACAGATTTTATACACCACTATGGATGTCACCAAGATACAAATTTGTAAAACTATTGAAAATATTCACTACTAGTCATGAATCATCATCGTTTATGACATATCACTAAAATGAAAAATTGAGAAAGTTTAGATATTACCTATCATCATCTATGTCTCATCACATTCACATAAAATTTTAGAAGTGTTAAGGTGACAAAAATTCTTTTCTGAGTCACCATTGAGGTGAACTTACAACTATGTAAAAATGTAGTGAATTATTGAGTCACCACTAGAGTCTGACTCACCACCCGTAGTTCTCACTATTACAAAGAATCACCGTCAGATTCCAAGTCACCCCCAGATCAAGACACCAACATACTCTGTGTCACAACCACATTATCTCATTCACATATTAAGAAACTACCAGTATGTCTCACTACAAGACTCTGATTTTGCTGCTGATGTAGATTAAAGTGGAAGAAAACTCCAGTTTGTTTATAGATGTGTAGAATTAGAACATATATACACACATAGAGATGTAAAAATGAAGTGAGATGGAAATAATTGAAAGAACTACAAGGGATTTTATGATGCATATTTCTTACACATGACTATTGGAGTGATGCTTAAAGAACACTCAGATTATATAGTCTGAACAGAACGAGTCTATGATATTCTATTCTACTACAAATATTAGAACATTGAATCAAGCCTCATCTCAAGATACATTCAAGATTCATAAGCTATAGAGATTATCATAAAGAGAAACATTATTATTTATACACTAATATCTACATTGTTAGTTCATCTATATTTACATTATGAGCAGTGTATGTATACTATATTTATTACACACATATTATATCCTACATTAAATTGGAAGATACTAGGATATGTTATTAAACTATTTTTATATGTATCTCACTATTATTGTGTAAGAGGTCCCTATGTAACCTATTATATTTTCCTCCAATTATTACAATGGAAGAGGTCCCCAAGAGTCCTAGAAAATCATCATACTATTGTAACATTTTATTCAGGTTGTGGATCCAATGTTTATTTTTATATAAACTGCTTGGAAGTGGGTAATTTCCTATAAGATAGGACTAAGTCTTAGTTTGATTCTGACCCAATTGTATTTATTTTCCTTTGTGGGTTGTGTTTATTTCATTTCTATACATTAAAATTGAATTTGTTTTCAATTGCAAAAAAATTACTTTCATAATTTTTCATTAATTAGCGATGACATAATTTTTTGACTAAGTATACTATTTTCAAAGGATAAAGTAATATTATATTTTTTTTAACAGAGACCTAATCAATATTTGATAATTATTTTAAATGTTTAATATTTATATCGATATGTAATTTTGGTTAATTGCATCGTATTTAAAATAATTGGGGTATTTAATTTTAACATGTTTTTAACAAAAAAAAAATTATTGGGCACTCAATACAGTCCCCTATTCAGATACTCACTATGATAATCATCTGGTTTCCAAGGTTTTATATTTGGTATCAAAATTTATAGATTAAAACTATTAAATTGTGATTTTTTTTGTGCTTTAAAGATCTTAAATTTATTTTAGGTATAAATTTAATTCTTTAAATGGATAATAGAAAAGGAAGTTATGCTAATAACATACCTCCTTTTTTAAATGATAATAATTATTCTTAGAAGAAGATCAAAATAAAAATTCATATTTAAATTATGGGTTTTGATATTTGGTTTTCTATCAATGATAAGAATGAGTTACCTAAGGATCCCAGGAGTACCTAGGATGATGATACAAAACTAGAATATAATAATATTTATAATAATGTTATGAATTAATTATGTTTCTCTTTAAAAAATTAGTAATGTAACATAATTTATACTTGTAAAACCACCATTGAAATTTGGGACACATAATCTTTTTCTCATGAGGGAACAAAAAATATCAATGAGATGAATCTGTACCCATTGATAATAATTGATTTACAACCACGAACCACGGTATTTGGACCAAAATCCAAAGCTCTTATTTCCTTAGAGTTAGATTCAATAGGAAAACTGAATACCTGAAATATAAATGAATATTAAACTTTATTAAATATTGTTTTAATTATTTTAAATAGTAATATTATTACATTTGATTTTAACCAAGAAGAAAACTATTTTCTATGCAAAGTCTTCATCCTTCTCAATGATAAAGAATGATGCTTTCTTTTTATAATTTCTTGATGTTACCAGTAGATAAAAATAGGAATATATTAACAGAAATATATATATATATATATATTAGATATAGATATTAAATTTACTTAAAATATGTAGTTATCGAACAAATCACAGTTGAAAAAAACTATGTGATGTGCCATCTCTCACTCTTCAAGGCTTAATGTCATAAATTTATATGATCCAGGAATTACTCCTATTTAAGGAAGTGATGGAAAACTAGGTTCAATTTTCTTATATTGTTCTTCTTTATTTCTTATTGGTCTTTTCATTCTTATAGTAAGATCAGACAATTACATAGAGTAGAATTCCATACATTCTTGAGCCAAGTAACCCTTCATGATAGAACATTCGATAGGATTCATATTGCGGAAATAAGACTTTAATGTGTACATATTTATTTAAAGTTGGATACATACAAAAAAAATAAATAGGTCCTCCAAGAAGTATTTTAGTTGGAATATGGATAGTCAGATGCCACATGTATGTGAAAAATGATGGAGGAAATATTTTCTCTAACTCAGACCAAATTAACTGGGAATCTGCCAATATTTTTTGGAAGAAAGACATGGAAATATTCTTAGAACAAATATCTCTAAACAAATAGCACAACTGAATAACATCCACCCTTACATTATTTGAAAAAAATATGAAGAATTACTATTGGAATCAACTCATGCAGAAGGATGTGATAATCACGAGTCTTCATGGATTTCATCTTCAACTCTCTTTTATTGACTCATTTAGATATGTTGATTAAATAGACCTCAAGAACATTAATAGTCTCTAGTAATTCTAGAAATTTCTTTTCTCTGTAGGTTTTACCACATATGAAGCACATGGAACATGCCATTTTTTTTAATAATATGCACATGATGCAATTTTGGTTTGGTTCCCCAATACACCAAGCCACGTTGAGACCATAAATCATCTTTTTTGTTTCCCATAACATTTATAATAATTATAAGAAACATTTCACACATATTTTTTTCAATTTTCATTACATCTAAGCAATGCCGTAACAAATATTTTGACCGATAATGCAAATCAAAGAGGATACATCTCTTCTTAATATTGTAACAAGTTTCTGTGGAAACATTCTTTCTCTTTCTAGATTTCATTTAAACCTTCCCAAATGAAAAAAATGAAATATTTCCATTCATTAATCACATCAGTTTCAAACATACACTAAGGTGGGTCATCAGTCTCCATGGTATTGTCAAATATTCGATGATTATTTCTATAGGGACGGTCCATTGGCAAGAATTTTTGATGTCTCGTAAAACTAAAACTACAAAAATGTTTCAGTATTCTTGATCATGTATTCTTTATACAAATAAGACACGATAGTTATCCCTTAATTCTCCATCCATGCATCATTACATAAGTATGAAAACCATTGATCGTCCACATAAGTGCAATAGGCATTTGAAATATTTCTTTGAAACATGCATCATATGTGGGTACACCCATATCCCAAATTTGTTTCAACTCTTTTATTAAAGGTTTTATGTATATGTCTATATCATTGCCAGGATCAGAAGGGCCAAATATGAGAATACTCATGAAAGTGAATGGTTTTTTCAAACACAACCATGGGAGAAGATTATAAATGTGTATAAATACCAACCATGTGCTATGCGATGTAAGAATATGCCCAAATAGATTAAAGATGTCACATGAAAGACAAAACCTCACATTATGCACATCAACTGCAAAATCAGGATATCAAGCATCAAATATCTATCATGGAACTCAGGAGTACTCTTTATATTGGTATCATTCCAACGCATTTTTATTAATATTTAGTTAGACAAATTATGATTCTGGAGTCTGGGGATCAATGGAATGCACCATATTACATTCTATGGACCACAGGATGGAGTTCCATCGGTTTTGGGCTTCTTGAGGGATGTGCCACATTTTATACAATAATTTCATTCAGCAGTTTCCTCACAGAATAAACTGAAATCTTTCGGGAAAACATGAATTTTGTTTCTTTAAAATACAAGTTCCTCAACTAACTTCCATGCCATATAGTGATTTGAGGGAATATTTGTATCATATAGAAGTAATTCCTTCGTGAAGGTAAGAATATAATTGATGACAATATTAGAAATCCATACATAGTTTTCCCATGAAACAATCAGATTAAAAATTACAACATTTTAATTTTAGTGTTTGTCGATATAAAAGAGTCGTGGCAGCATCATTAAATTTTTCACCCTGATAACATCATCATTTTCATTAGACGCATCATGTGTGCTCATATCGAAATATTCTTGGGTCAGAATCCTTTCTTTTTCATGATTATGAATAAACAGAAACACATCATTTAAAAAAGTCTCTAATCTAGTCCTCTCATTTGGATGATCAACAATTTGAGATTTCATTTTCTCCCCATTTTGATACCACACAGAGTAGTTTTCTTGAAAAACATATTTGGTTATGTGGTAGATAACTTCTTCATAGCTCAACCAAGGTCTTCTACACAATTATAATATGGGTAGTGTATGAAACCACTATCTGAAGCATGTGAAATTCAAAATCTAAAAGATCTCTAATTTTTTTTTAAAAATCACTTTATATCTGATCATTTTCATACATATCAACTTGTATCCATTCTTAAAAAATTGGTTATAAAGTAATTTCGTCAAAATCAATTCAATAAGATTAACGTTTCATCGAAAATATATTTATGTAAACAAGAATTATTCACTTTATATGAAACCATAACTGATACACTACTCTATATGAGAATCATAATATAAAAAAAATCAAAATACTGTATTTATAACAAAATAACATTGAAGAACTATACATGAGTGATAATATTATATACACTTTTGGAAGAAAATTATTTAATAGTTGAGTAAATTTTAGATCGAAAAAATATAATATTTTAGTAGATTATTTGATTGATGACATACACAACCTAAGGGGCTAGGGGTGTACAGGGGTTGGGGGTGTCCAAGGGGTGGGGGGATGTCTACGGGGTTCGGGGTGTGTCCAAGGGGGGTGGGAAAGCTATACACAGGGGTGGAGGGGATGTCCATAGGGGTGGCCAGGGCTACCCAGGGGGGTAGAGGATGTCCAGGGGGTGGGCGGGCTGTCTACGTGGGGGGGGGGGGGGGGGGGGCTATCTTGGGGGTACATGGTGTCTAGGGGGTGGGGATGTCCGGGTTGATTGGGGGGGGGGGTCCAGGGGGTGCCTTGGGGGTGGGTGGGATGTCTATGTGGTTTGGGGCTATCCAGTGGGTAGGGGTGTCCAGTGGGGGTGTGAGGGCTGTCCACGGGGGGTGGCGGGGCTGTCCAGGGGGTATGAGGTGTCCAGGGGGTGGGCGCTCTATCCACGGGAGTGTTGGGCCTATCTAAGGGGTAGGGGTGTCCAGCTGGTGGGTGGGTTGTCCAGAGGGGGGGCTGTCCAATAGGGGTAGGGGTGTCCAGGGGTGGGGAATGTCTATGGGGGTGGGTCCATGGGGGGTGGGTGGGTGGGGTGGGTGGGGGTGTCCAGGGGGTGGGGGGCTATCTAGGGTGTTGGGGGGCCAACCAAGGTGGTCGTGTCCAAGGGTGGGGGTGTCCGGGGGGGGGGGGGGGGGTGGGGGGGTTGGGGGTGTGGTGGGGTGTTCCAGGGGTGTGGGAAGGCTGTCCACGGGGGGTGGGGGTAGTCTAGGGGTATGGGCTATCCATGGGTGTGGGGGCTTGTCCACGAGGCTGTGACTAAGATCTATGAGATTTAATTGGGCCATCATTCATGTTATGAAAAAATGGGTGTTAAGGATTAGAGAAATATTTTTAGTGAAATCCAATTCGGTCGGTTCGGTTACTTGATAAACATGATGGTATCAAGATTGCAATTGGGAAAATGTTGGGGCCTCAACTTTTGGTGTAAGGAATATATGTTAGTGAATATCTATAAGTCGTTATTAAGAATGATATGATGTATGGTAATGAGTTTGTAAGGATTTACATCATCATGCCATGATGATTAAGGGTGGTTTACTATATAAAGTTGTTTGGATTCCTCGAAATTGTTTTCATCATAACATGAATTCAATTTAGGATGTCATTAGAAGGTGAACTCTATATAAAATCACTATTCATTTAATACATGGAGATGTAGGGTTATGAATATGGGATGTGTATATGGTAGGAGGACCTTGGTCTAGGTAGATATATATGGGGATTTTCCTCCCCTAGTCTCTGTATGAAAAGATTTTAAAAGGCTCCCCCAGACACTGCACATCCCCCTACCTGCACACCCCCCACCCACTGCAGCCCCCACCTGCAACCCCCCCTCCACTTGCATAGCCCCCCTCTCCCTCCCCCCACCCCACCTGTACATCCCACCCCCAACCTCCACACTCCCCTCCCACACCCACTTGCACAACCCCCTACCTACACCCCCACTTGCACAACCCCCCTCCCCCACCCCACCGGAACAACCCACCCCCACCCCCACCTATACAACCCCCACATCACGCCCAATAGACTCCTCCACTACACACCCCCACCTGGACACCCCCTCCCCCACCCACTACACCCCACCACCTTCACCCCACTTGCACAACCCCCCCTCCCCCTCCCCATCAGTACACCCCCTCAACCTGTACAACCCCCCCCCCCCCCCCACACACACACATCACCCCCGTAGACTCCCCCTGCACAACCCCCTCCCCCCCCGACTTGCACACCCCTTACTAGCACATCACACCTACCTCACCTCCACCTGCACAGCCCCCCCACCGATGGGAGAAAATATAGTACCCCTACAACACTAATATTTTGTAACACTCCTCGATAAATTAGTGATGGTAGTGGTTTGAGAAGGGAAATTCATTTTCTTTTTGTAGAATGAAGTATTTGGAACATGCTAATTTCACATTCACGAACAATTGAAAACCCTAAATGTTGAGAGATTACATCTGATGAGGAAATAAACTAAACCTTGTTTATAAAAATAAAAAATAAATTTAGGCATAAGATGTAACTCCAAATCACCAATTTGAGGTATAAAAAACAAGGATAGATCTTTAAAAGAAGAGGGGTCGCCGGCTAGGAAGATAGAACTACTCTGGTTGGAAAAAAATCTATTGATCGAATCTAGAAAGGGAAGTGGGGGATTATGATTTTTTGGGGGAAAATTTTCTCAATGGTTTTAAAAAACCATTGGGAAACATCACTATATCCCAATGGTTTTAAAAACACCATTGGGAAATTTCACTATACTCTAATATATCCCAACGCTTTAGATAAACCGTTGGTAAAAATCCTTATAACCCAGCAGTTTGCACAAACCGTTGGGAAAGACTACACTAAATCAATATATTCTAACAGTTTTCAAACAATGTTGGAAAAACTATCTATCCCAACAGTTTAAACTTACCATTGGTAAAATTACATTGGTATAACTATGATTTCAAGTAGTGAGAGTATGTTTGTAGTGCTGAAGACACTTGAAGCTTAGGACTGTGTCGAATACTTTACAAATAACAACGGAGCTTACTAACCAAAGATAGTGAAGGAGTTTTATAAATCTCTGAAATTTGTGCACTCTGAGAATGAGAATAGAATGTATTCAAAGTAAAATGGAGTAGGTGTGTGCTTATCCTCTATGGATTGGGAGGAATGTTTAAGAGTTCCAAATTAATGTATTTTTTATTACTACTCAGGAGTGGTACCTCGCACTAGTGAATTTTTCTATTATGAAGAAGCATTGGCTGAACTAACAGGGAATGGTATCCCTAGGAATGTAATTACTACTGAAATGGAAGGATAAGAAATGTTACTTTTTATATTTTTTCAACAAGTCTTGAGTACTAGGAGATGGAATTTTTTTACCTTGAAGTATCCAAACATATGTTTTTGTATCTGTTGAATCATGAACATAAGATAAATTTATGTAGGTTTCTAATGATTCAATTAGAGGACATGAAACATCCTAGTTCCAATTCCAATGATTTGTTTCATGCAAGATTGATATCCATGATGTTGAAAGTGAAAGGAGTTTCTGAAAATAAGGAGGAAATAGTTGTTTTAAGGGACAACTTATGCATTAGCAAGATGATTTTCAAGTTGATGAAGATAAATTGGAACCCTTGGCAAAGAAAATGGGTGAATGATGAGGCTAATATATATGAGGAATTAAACCCTATTACTCATCCTACCAATCCTATGAATAAGAGGGACCCTGGTCTAAAGCCTAATGAAGTGGAGCCAGAATACTTATATGAAGAAGAGGAGGCTGTTGTTTTACAAGAAAGAGAGGATTCCTCTATAGATAACAGGAGTGATCCTAACCTTCCCTCAAATTCTCATACCAATATTGCATCCTTTCGTGATCCTAGAACACCAAAAATATTTCCTAAAAGATAGACCTTCCTAAGGGAGTGTGATGATGAGTAAACCAGTGGAGAAGAAGGAGATCAAAATTTATAAAAAGACATTACAGTGACCTAAGAGGAGAAAGAAGAAACTGAATATAGTCATGCTATTTTTGAGACAGCTGCTAATGAAAGTGAAGAGTAATGTCTAATTCTTAGTCCTCTGATAGGACATACAGATATGGTAGAATGTATATATTAAGAGGTTTCTAACTCAGTTGAAGCCGGAATTGCAATGGCAGTAGTTGATGATTCTGTAAAAGAAGTGGAAATGGACTCTCTTATTGATGCACTTGAACAAAGAGGTATAATAGAGATAGATTTAATTGATTTGGAGAATGCTCTAAGTGAGGGGGAGGAACCTATTGCCATAGGTTTAGTTGTTGTTGCTCATGGGATAGAAGATTGGTCAGAAGACCCTGGATTCATAGTCTTGGGCTTAGACTATGGAGACTCTGATGATGACAAGCCTAATAGAAACCCTCAAATTCCTTCTATCACATAAACTACTATTATATAGCCAGTAGTTATTTTACCACAAGACTACGTGAATGAGGATGATTTATAATCCTTTAAATTATATTTTGAAAGGAAATTTGATGATTGATATGTTGAGATAGGAAGATCAATGGCCCAAAATCAAGAATTAGTCACATCTTCCTTAGAAAGTGTCATTTCCACCTATCACTCAAATCTTCTACAGGTAGTGAAGGATTTTCAAGAATCAGATTAGAACCTTGGAACATTATATGGAATCTATGGTGTAGTAAATGTATTGTTTAGAATCTTATATAGCTTCAAGGTTTCAAGTGGATAGTGACCTTAAGTATGTTAAGAGTGTTTTTTAGCAGATGATCACTATGTTTGAGGACTTTAGTAAATCGATGGAGGCACATGTGAGTTGACATAATGATGATGTGAAGAGGCTGATCAATAGTCTGAACAAGTATTTTAAGGAGATAGTGACATTCATTATGGAAGCTGTGGGTGAATCTGCTTCCTCTTTAACATCTCCTCCAATTTATCTAGATGCTTTCAGATTGGTTATTAGAGATGAAGTGGAGAAGTTCTCTGGTGCAAGCTCTTTAGACTCTCAGTCTATGACTCAAGTAATATATACTACTTGAGAAATTCATAAGCTTGTGGGAGATTATTTAAGAGAAGCTAATCAAGATCAAAAGGTCATCAAAGAGTAGGTTGATTTCTATTAAAAAAGGGTGTACACTAAGCATCAGATGGAAGGTCACTTCATGATGCTATTGGAAAACAAGTGGATCTCGCCTGTCACTTAGGCGTTTGAGGATCAAGTTTGCAGGCTTAGAGAGATAAATCCTACCTTAGATAAATTCTGGGAGAATAAGGATGATTTTATCTTAGCTATGGAATGAGGATGAATCATTATTATGGATTTCAAAAATCATCTTTTACCCTTCCTCCATCTGGACTGCACTCCCATAATTATTCCTCCAGCATTTCATTCCACCTCAGATGCCTCAGGATCTACCAGTGATGCACCACTGATGACTCCAGCATAGGCCATCAGAAGCATGACCCCTATCATTCCTCAAAGATCTACTCAATATCTGTCTATTAATGCTTTAGTTGTAGTTCCTCCTACTGTGCTCACTACCATACCTTGGCCTGTCCCTCCGTCTTTTGGACCTGATTCCTCGGTTTCCAAAGACAAAGCTCCCTTAGACATATCTGACTTGGAATAAATGTGGGATGTATTAGTTTATATGGATCCTATGTACACTTTTTGTATCTTGTATCCTTGTTTCATTCATAATAAAATCAATTTTTGTCTCTTTTTTTCTTCCATTCTTTTTGTTAATTCCAAAAGGGGATAAGTTTTACGTTGACTGGAGTCCTTTCATATATACACTATCTATATTTTCCACAATTAACATAGTTCGATTTTAATTATACACACCTTTGAAGAAATTAGAAAATGTTCTTAACCCTGATTCAATAATACATAAATCTAAATTTTCACAAACATAATTTGTGATTATCAAAAAGGGAGGATTATTGGACACACCTATGTTGATAATCTCAAATCATATTTCATTTATGTAATAATCATGATTCTATTATATAATCATCATGTCAATAATATTTATAGTTTCCATCCAGTGGTACCTATGTATCTTTAATCTCACTATTTTTTTGTTTAAGTATACAATGCAAAATTTATCTAAGTATAAAGGTCACCGATGAAAGGTCACTGATGAAGGTCACCGATGAATGGTCACTGATGAAGGTCATCAATGAGGGTTTCCAATGAAAGGTCACCGATGAAAGGTTATAGGTAAAGGTCACCAATGAAGGTCATCGATGAAGGTCACTGATGAAAGGTCATAGATGAAGGTCACCGATGAAAGGCCACCGATGAAAAGTCACCGATAGAAGGTCACCAATGAAAGGTCACCATTGCGGGTTTCTGTTGAAGGTTACCATTGAAGGATACCGATGTATTCAACCGTTGAAGCCTACTATTGAGAAGTCTACCACTACCAGTCTACTGATGCTCTCTCTTCTACTCCATACATTGTCAAATTATTAATATTATTCTAACGGTCATATTTGGTAAATTTAGTGATTCTGACTTTAATTAATTATGACTGTAGTGATATCAAGAGGCCGTATATGGGAATAGTACATGGTACGATGAGGACCACACATGGTTTACTTATTATAATTTTCAGACCTCAAATATAAAAGAGATGACTGAGGGAGATAATTGGGTGGTGAAAGAAGTGTGGGTGTGAGAAAAGACGAAGGAATTCATGGAAAAGAGCTTACTCACTAGATCAAAGAGAATAAGGAAGAAACATCAAGCATTTACATTGTGAACGCAATAGAATCACAAATATCTTCTGGAAGAACAAATTCAAGGATGTTTTCTATGATTCACCAACTTTATATCAATATAAGAAGTATAAATTTCAGTTCTTGAAAGCTAGAACCTGGAGTTGCGACACTCTATTTTAAGAAAAAATTCCATAGAACGACTCGAACTATAAATTATTCACTCCAAGGAGTAAAGAGTTGAAATTAAAACAAATAGAGTTTTATAAAATCAATTATATACTATCATCTCTATTATGTTATTTTATTTTACATTTTTGAGAAGTTTGTGTTTGTTTGTTACACACACTATCTCCTGTGCTTGAATTCGAGGATACTAAAAATCCTCACATCAAACTTCAATTACATTTTGTTTCCCATGTATAAATATGGAAGAGTAAGTGTGTTGTATGTATTGTTTGTTTTTTCTTTGAGGAACTTCGATAGAGGGTGTGAACCCTGGACAGTTTGTGAAAACTATTGTAAAGACCCATACATGCGGTGTATCAACTTTATTATTTATATAAACTACTTGGTGGTAGGTGATCACCAAGTGGATAGGATTAAGACTCAGATTGAGACTGAACCTCTTGTTTAACTCTACTGTCTACTATATTTTTATAATAATTTGTTTTGTCTATTTTCTGCTACATATAATTTCATTTAGAGAGAACAATTTTTACATTAACTATGATAGTTAGTTCTGGTTAGTTTGTGTATGTGTTTAATTCAGTAAACCTATTTCAAAAGTTGAAGAAGTGTTTTAGATTGATTCAACTGAGGAATAATCACCCTGGAGAAACCTGTGGACCAACTAAAAATTTATATTTATACATCCATAATTAACTAGGCCATTTCAAAATTGAATGATCTTTAAAATAATGTTTTTAACTGAAATTTTATGTAGAAACTCAGTTCAGCCCCCTCTTGAGATTCCACTATGACCAACAAGAACATAAGGAGAAAAGACCAACCATGATGAAGGAGAATATGTGTCCAACACTCGACCATAGAGTGAAGAAACTTATCATCATGTATGAAATTAAATACATGATATATTTAAGACCATTTAAAGAAATAAATATTCCCAGATGAGGATATAATTCTTCCAACAATGTGTTATCACAAAAACCAGAATCAGAATTATTATTCGATAATTAGATTACTATTGATGATGTGAAGGAGGCGGTCATCCTTGGAGGGGGATTGTTCTTTGAGGAGTTTCTAGATTTATGAAATTCATATAAATATGAATTTTTTAATTTTATTGACATTTTTTCATTGAAAATATTTAAATGTTCATTTTAGCAACCTTTGTTTAAAATAATTCATACTAACATTAAGCAGAATAAATTATCTTAATCAAATAAAATAAAGGGTGATTTTTTTGAGAAATTTATAAGTATATTTGAAATTAAAACATTTCCATTTAACTTTAATTTTTGAAATATATGTTTTTAGTAGGTGATATAAATATAGGTTGTAAATGATAGAAAATATTTTCAACAAATTGATATCCACCTGCAGTTTCATCTTGAGTATAGGTGAATAACCCTTTATGAAAGTAATTGACAAAGGTAACTATGGGTAGAATATTATATTGATTATGGGAAACCTTAATTACATAATAAAATAATATTGTTTTCTACCCCGGGAATGGAACATGTTGACCTATAGTTGAGTAATTATTGGAGTATTACTTAATAATGAAGTGATATAAAACTATCTCTCTTATCAATTTTACTTTTTATCAATAAGGGAGAGAGAAGAATGTAAAACACAAGAATGTAAAAGATGGAAAAAGAAAAATAATTTGTTTAAATGGTATAAAAATATTGAAATAAAATTTTCTTATTGGTATTGAAAAAAGGGGGAGATTGTTGAGCTGATATTGTGTTGTGTTGATTTTTTGTCATTGTGTGTCAATGTGTAAAAGAGAACATATATTGGAATGAAGATAAATACCCTAGGCATAATTGTGAAATGAGTGGGGTTCCAAATAATGTTAATATAATTTATAGTGTGTTATCAATATCACATGAGAATCAGATGAAATCCTGGAATCCAAGAAGTTAGATGACTCCACGGATCATAGGGTGAAGAAGAAGAGGTCCCAATTATAGATTTTTATGTCTTGAACTGTGAAGAATGGAAGGATATTGGAGACAAAAAACATTATGTAATTCCTAAATGATTTCATATTTTATAAAAATGGATGTACTTTTACGGAAGTATTTTAAATATCCATTAATGGATGACAATGATTTTTATTATTATTGGAGATATGCCATCATATTATTGAAGAATAATTCAGTTGATAGAATAGTTCATCTGAAGATGATATATCTTATTATTTCTCATGTACATCTAGTTCAAATAGATTTGGAGAAAATAAGAGTTTTATATTTTTAAAAATATACCAGGATGAATTTGGAAGTATGTCTGATTATTGATGAACTACTGTTTATATTAAAGAAAGGTACAAGTAAAGTTGAAGTTTTATCTACAATAGAGTATTTATGTTAGTTATTTCAAAATATATGAATTAGTTTTCTGGGGAATGATGGTTCTATCCATTTTACCACAAAGGAAAATCTACTATGATCAGGTAGTGAAGATCTATTGGAAGAAGTGTTGAAAATTTTAAAAAATCCCTAAACCAAGTGAAGGAATTGGTTTTTTAATTTAATGATGTCTCTGTCTTGAAATTAAGTGAACTAGAATTGAAAATGGATAAATATCAAAGTCACCTTATGTTTAATGTGTCTTTATATTGATTTTTTATGACCGTGTAAAAATAATATGTTTTCAAACAATTTTTTATATGAATTATATTAAACATATGACTTTAGAGGAAGGTTTGTATGGATTCAAACTCATATAGAAATGAAAAAATATATTTCTTTGACATGGAAAATCCATTTAGGGTATTATTAAATAGTCAATCCTCTCTATTGATTGAGTTTTTATATGAATTAGATCTAAACATATACTTTAAGTTGATCTAGACTAATTATATACTTGTGTTCAATCCTTATGGAAAATAGATTTTGTTCAAGAAGTCGATCCAGTCAATCACTCCTCATGATAAGTTGGAATGACTATGAGGTTAATTAAAAGGTAGAGTTTATTGGAAGGAATAATTGTTTCTCCATAGTCAATTATATCCCTATGTGTGGTTAAATGGAATTTTCATTTAATATGATCAATTGTGAGAAGGATGATGTGTCCCAAACCTCTAGAATTTCGAGAAGAACTGTTGAGTCTCTGGAATAATATATATTCTAATTGATGAGTAAATCAAATGATGCAGATGTGATACTATTCATTGATATGTCATGATGATAATAAAAGGATCATGATCTAATATTAGATAAAGTTATATCCATATGTATGGATAATAAGAGGATGCTAAGAAAATGCCAAACTATGAAATTAGGAGCCATGTCACTAACCCATGAATTTGATTATTCATGCATACATGGATGAGATATTGATTTTTTTTAATCCTTGGAGTTTTTTGGAGATAGTGAGGCTATGATATTTCAAATGTCAAATTGAATAATAAAACAATACTTCATCAAAAAATTAATAGGAATATATACCCATGAATTTAATAAAAAACTTGAACGGAAAAAGGTCCACAAAATTTCCTAGTATTAAGATGAAAAGAGAAATTAAGAATGAAAGTCTTCTATTAGTTTTATAAGAATAATTTGAATAAATATTTGAGTGAAATATTATGAATTTGAATAAATATTTTTTTTCAATCTAAGTAAATTCACAAAACTATTATGGAAAAAACTATTTGTGAAAATATATGTGAATATATATTAATATAAACTCATAAGACTAAGGTATACTTAAAGGGATCTGAATCCTTGATTTCTGAAAACTATTTATGATAAATAAAAATAAAGTGTTAAATTTTAATATAGTAAACTAAATAAAGGATTATTCTTATCTATAACCACCTCTTATTCAATAAGTTATAAGATATAAACAATAGTGAGAAACTACATATGTAATATGTTATGGACCACAGATTACTGAATAGAGAAAACGATATGAAGAGATACAAAAACATGTTTTATAAATGATGAATCAAATAATAAAACATGATTTCCCAATTCTATTCCAATATTAACACCAAAAAAAATATTTTAAATTAATACAATGCTCGATAGCATTCTTAATAGACAACATTTATCTTTAAGTGAACTGCAATATACAATAAAAATAATAGAATTTAAACATGATCAATATAACCTATCCATTAAATTAGAAGATATTAATAGAAATAAAAATGTTATTAAAATTATCCATATTGTTTTTAAATAATGTAAATGTATTTATTTACTTATAATAAATATGTTCTCATTTTTTTAGTGGAGTCATTTTATGATTTGAAAATATATTTTCTAAGAAAATGAGTATTATTCCATTTTTCAAATGAAAATAACAATTAATTTATAAATTTTTCTTAAATTTTATTTTACATAATTAATATAATTTTTTAAATAATCATTTTAATATTATCATAGGGTGATTTTTGATATTTTTCTAATAAGATTATTTTTTAGTGAAAAATGAAAAATACCAATTTTTTTGGTAAATTCATAATTTATTTTAATTAAATAAATTAATTAAAAGGTACTATTATGTTTTGAATATTATATTAAAGTAGGATAATTTTCATTTAATTAACATTATATAATTAATTACATTGAAATAAATATTATACTTGAATTTGGTATAGATTCATTTTTGGGATTAAAAACACATTTGTTCAAAAAATAGTTTTTATGTGTGCAATGTTTATTTATCTTAATAAATAAATTAAACTATATTAGTCATTGGTTTTTATTAAATTTGTAGACTATATTTTAATAAAAATATTTTATCATTTTTATGGTTTTTATAGGGAATTTAATGAATGTAAATTCAATTTTATTCTAAAAAATGTATTTTCCTAAAAATAGGTTTTCGTTGGGTTTTATGCTGTTTTTGAGAAAAAAATTATGAAACTTAAAAAATTAAATCCAAAAAAAATCAATCTATATTTTTAATCATCATAATTAATATAATTTGATATGTTATACTTAATTTTTTTTCATAATGAATAAAAAACAGTAAAATTTGGTTACCACAGTTAAGGTTGAAATAGATTTATCGTGGGATTAAACTATGTTATAAGGAAATTAATGCCACATAAACGTCTTCAATTATTATTTATTTAAGATATTTAAACCATATAGTATATTATATTATAATTATTTTTTATTTTCTTCAACAATCTCATGAAAGTGACCTTTTATTGTTTTTAAATATTTTAAGCAATTTCATCGGTGTCCCTACCCTCACTTATAAAAGGGAACCTCTTCTCACCCATTATTCAATAAATTTTAGTATTCTATATCAAAAATTATAAAACAAAGAAACACCCACTATTAATTTTATTTATCCTGGATATTTTTTTCTTCCCCCTAGTCCATCATAAGAAGGATTTAGGTGTAAGCCAAAGGTGGTATCTCAAAGAAGAGGTATGAATCTTGATCAAGACCTTTCAATTTTATTTATTATTCCATATCCTCTAAAACTATAGTAATAATAACAATATGATACATATAATATAATAAATATATGTAGAACTTATTATGATGATAGAACAACCATTTCCCCTTTCTTTTCATCAATTGGGGAATAAAAGAATCACCTATGTGTATGTGTGGACTACCATCACCACAGAGCAATGTGATTCATTTTCAATAACCACAATTTATGGTTTGTTATTATGATATATTTAATGTTTATATGTGATATTTTTTTAAAAAAACATTCTTGTATAATTATAATATAGAATCAACCTTTTACCATATCATATGCTGGAAATTATAATATTGATCATGCATCCGTGTGAACTATCATCACCATGAATCAACGTGATTTGTTTTTCATTTTTGAGTAATGTGTCTAGTAATATGGATATATTTTATTAATATATATATGATATCTGTGAAATAATAAGGATTAATCAAAGGTTAATTATTATTTATATTTATTTATTTCCATCTGTTGCATTAAAACCAAAGTGTTTTGAGGTGTTTCTATATTGAGAAGATGTTAGTTTAGATTTTAGAATATTTTCATAATGTGTTGAATTTTTTTTTCAATTTAAAATAAATAAAAAAATTATAAAATAAATCACTTAGAATTGTTGAGGTGTAAAATTAATTATATGGAATCAACCATCTCAAGGGTATCAAATGGAGTCCACTGACTCGTGGTTATCATATGGAACAAACTGGATCGTGGTTAACAAATATTTTCCATTTTTTAGGGGATTAGATAGTGTATGATAGTGTATTTTCAGCCAATAATTTTCACAAGTTATATTTGATAACGATATCTTAACAATTTATTCAAGTGATTTTTTAATGATTTCCAATATTCTAAACATCATGGCTACTAAATGTACTCCTGAATGAAGAATGAATCCTAAAGGGGGTGTCTTTTTTACATTTATTTTAATGTTTTATGTTTATAATGATACAAAGTAAAAATAGTAAAAATTACCATAAAAATACTTTTATTTATTCTTACGATAAGAGGGTGTTTGAAGAAGATATAAATGAACATACTTAAGTTTAAATGTCATCATTAATATGTTTCGATATAAATTATTTTGTCTAATAGTTATTCATGAATTTTATCAAACATAGGTTTCAATGAGATGAAAAAAGATGAATGTTTATAATGTAATTAATCAGTCAAAGGAAAAGTTATAAAAAAATCGATGAGAAATCATTTAAATCAATGGAAGAAAACTGGATAGAGTTTCATCAAATAGAACGGGTTTTAGGATGTTATACGGTATTAATCATTTAAATATATTTATTATGTTTTTATAAAGTCATTAATGTGATGATATTTAGGTAGACATTCAATGATTTAACAAAGATGATGGAAGGATTTTGTTTCTATCTAATATCTTTCGAATGTTTGAAGAATATGTTTTTTGGGTATTAAGTAAGATTACCATCTTTAAGTAAGTTTTAAGGAAGTAAAACATTGAATGTGTTTGAGTGGGACGTTCGAGTAATTAAGTAGGATATTTTAATTTCATGTTTTTTCATCAGTCATAAATTTTAGAGGAACTATTCCTATATAAAGGGGTAAAGATGCTTCAAGATTCTATGTTAATTTTTTGAAGATGGGAAAAGTGATTCAAAAGATGATAGATGATTGTAAAAAAATATTGAAGAGCAATTTTTTTAAGGCTGTAAGATAAAGGTCCCTATCAATAGGTATTGGATGAATTGTGAGTAGAGATGATCATATTAATAGGTTTTAAGAGTGATCTGATGAATAGGTTAAAGAGAGGATTAGATGAAAAGTCATTAAACTAAGTTTTATAGGATTGAGTATACTGGATGAAGAATAGATTAGATAGATAATTTCAAAATGAATTATCGAAATAAGTTCTTTCCCATTATTGTACAAGAAAGTGAAGGGTTTGAATAGGAACTTATCACAAATAAAGTGTAAATAATGCTTAAAAGTCGAAATATAATAAATCCTATTTTGATTAACCTGTTATCAAGGTTTATGTGAATCAAGGGAAATTTGAACCTTTTATTTCTAGTAGTGATAGGGTAAAATGTTAACTTATCTTATAATATTATCTTGAATAATTTTATTAAAAAATCTATTGGTCTCAGAATAAGGCCTTTAACCAAGGATTGAACTTCGGTGGAAATACATGTGGCTTGAATTTTCAAGGAATATATAATATTTAATTAAATAAATATTAATTTATTCATGGGTTTTCATTTTTTTTAAAAATTTAAATGAAGCATCATATTGATATTTTATCTCCTTAGTGGAGTATGTCATGAAGGGGTTTTACTAGGAAATCCATAACCATACATCAGCTGCCAATCCCCTTTTATTTTCTTTTTCTATTTTTATATTATACCCTTTTTATTTTATTTTTATTCTTTTCCTCTTTTACCCTTTGGATCTAGTGTATGCACCTATGGGTTTGGTGTCACCTAGAATAGGGAGGGAGGTGGAGATGGAGCAGAGAGGGAAGAAGGGGATGCACCACTGGCCATTCGTCCGAGGCCTAGATTAGAGTATGACGGTTTTGGGGGTTGAATTCAGAATGATGCATTAATTGTTTCTATCTTGAGACTGGATAATTTTATTCTTTCACCATTATTCCTTGTAGAGTTTTTTTTGATTTAAATTATTTTGTGGGGTGTTAGGACACATTGGGTGTTGATCTATAGATTTTGTGGTTAAATAAAGATTTTCAGACTGATTTAAGGGGTTCTTGTTCTGAAATATCCTTGTTCATGGTTTGTGGTTCCCAGAACACATGTCATTCATTCTTTATATTTGGTGAAGATGATGTTTGTGGGACTAAATTTCATATGTCAGTGTTATATTATGTGTATTGGTGGCTTGGGGTGTTCCGGGGAGACATGGCATTGTAAGGTACATGCTATACGTCATGGGAGGTATAAAGACAATTGTTGTGTATTATAGAAGTCCATACACCATTTGTGGGTACATGTATTAGTACATGGATGGGGACCTAAGGTGAGGTACATGCCCTGTATGGAGTGGTACATGTCAAGAATACAATGGTGTACACACCAAGTGGGGGATATGGTACACAAACATGTACCCATATTGGCGTACACCCCATGTACAGGGAATGCTCACTATGTACTTTGGAAAATTAAAAACTGAGTAGATTGAGGAACAGGAGTTGGGACTATATTTGGAGTAACATGTCATGTAACCCAAGTTCACACCATATACATTTCCTTACATGAAATATTTTTCCTATTTTTCAGTCTTTTGTTGGATCTATACTTGCGAGTATTCCATTATAGGTGTCTTTCTACGTAGACCAGGATAGTGGAATACTTTTGGAATTTAGAGGTTGTTTGGATGGTGTTTTGTTCTAAGAGAGTTTAGTAGGAGGATTCAATTATTGTTTGGTTTAATAATCCTTATAGGGGTTGGGTAGTGAGATACATGGCTCGAGTGAGATTAGTGTGTTCGATGATCATATTGGATAGATTGTGCCATAATAGTTGGTTTTAGGTGGTTTTGGTCAGATTCTATAAGACAAGATCAATTAGTATCTCTAAATAAATATTGTTTTGTTCTTATATGTTATGCCTGATTAATCATTGTTAGAGTAGTTGAGGTTCCTCTTTTGGGTTTAAGGACCAGAGGTGTTGGATCCTTTAAAATGGGTTGATTTATTGGATAACAGTTATGGATGGGTACCATCGAGTAATTGAGATGAATCTGAGTGACTCTTGTGTATGCCCATGAGGGTGAGTGGGTACTCATAGATGAGTTTCTTTCAGAGGAGTAAATCAATGTTTTTTATTTCATGGGATTTTCCCCAAGGCCTGGAAATTTTTTTAGGATACCTTATTAGGTCTTTCTTTTAAGGTATTGATGATGATCATTGTAAATGCATGGGTCAGTATGATTTTATTTTTGGAGGATCATTGGGCTTGTTGTTGATCAAGGATTATTTTGAGTCCACCAAAGGCCATTTCAATATGATTTTTCAAGCTAGGACTAATATATTTAAGGAATATGAGGACTACATAGATGGAAGTAACTTTTTTATATGACCTTGAGGACTATAGGATCCCATTTGTTTTGGTTTGGCCCTAAGGCTGGTCATTAAGAGCCTATGGTGGCTATTTGTTAGATGTTGATATTCTGGGTGTTGAGAGAGGCCCTATTTTTTATAGAAGATAGTTGATCAAATCTCACAGTTTAAATTTTTTGATAGTGGTTTTATAGTTTTATTATCCCATGTTTAGTTGGACAATAGTCATGACGTTTGAGGCATTTTATGCCCAAGAATTTATTTTTAGGAGGAGGCCCATCTGATATTGTGAATTGGGTGTTGGCCTTGTGTTTTGGTCAGGTTCTCCCATCTATTGGTTGGAAATTGTTAGATGATATTTAGGATCTAATAGATTATATGTATGAGTATACACCTCTAGTTGAGCATTCTATCTTGATAGAGGATATATTCCTTGGATTTTGTGGGATCTTGGTTGCTTGAGTGGGTTCCTTGGGATGGTTTACCTATCATGAATATGGGTAGATGAGATCGCCTAGTATAGTGCACATGTTCAGGATATAAATAAGTGTTCCCCTATAATGGTGTATACCATTTGTCCCTCATTTGGAGCCTGATTTTTATGTAGGACATTGAAGATATGATTGTTTCTCGTAGATGTGGAGTAGAGAAAATTGACAAATTTTATCATTCCATTGGAGTCCTAGAACATAGTAGATTTGATTTTTTTTTGAAACATATGGTTATGATCAAGGGTATAAAATATACTAAACATTCATTTAGATGTATTGAATTTTGTGTAGATATAGAATACATTCCATATTTCATATGGGAGGAAGATACATGTGTTGTAAATACCCTAGAAGGTTAATGACCAGTTGAAGATTTACATTGGGTGTCATACTATAACCTATGATAGGAAGTTTTCCACTTGGTTTCACCCCTCTTTTTATGTATTTATTTCTCTTATTCCAACTTTTATTATCATTGTCTGGTCTTGGAGTATCACATGTGCATTTAATTTTTTGATTTTATATTTATAGGTTCTCCATTGGGGGTAGCCTACTATGATTCATTTCACACCCTCTGTTTATCTACCTCGGTGTGTGTTATGACCTGATTTCTACTTTTAGTTTGTAGGACTTTTTACCTGATATATGAGGCCATGGCCTTGTGTTCCTTGATCAAGTGGAGCCACTAGTGTGTAGCCTCAATAGTGGGCCGGTTCAGCTCAAGCATCATTAATACTAGGTATGTGGTTTCGCTAGATATTGGGTGTAGAGCCTCTTGTATTCTATTTTCAACTTGTTTATTATGTATATTTGGTTATTGTAGTGGGAACTCAATTGCATTTTTTTCAATATTGTGATTCTATATGACTATATTATGAATTATATTTGTCATATAATTCTTTTTTTGTCATTTATTTCCTATTTTATGATATTCATCCATCTATATAAATTTGTTTATTTCCACTTTTATTTCACTATGACTTGAGAGTATAGTCTCCTCAATATAAATATTTGACACTTTTTAAGGGTCAAAATCCTCTGGTATTTATGGAGATTCAACTAAGGACTTTAGGTAAGCCAGATCTGGTGATGTTTCCAGGCTACCTGGGTTAGTTAGTTACAAAATGTTATCAAATGTTATTTGTTTTAGGATTAGGGGAGTTAGTATAAAGGTGGTTTAGGAATGGGTCAGAACATGTTATGAATATCAACATAGTGTCTAATGAACACCATTTTATTAAATGAAGTCCATGTTTCTTGATAATGAGATTGATATTCTTGGATTGTTTTTTTTGGTTATGTGATTTCACCGAGTATGATAAACTTTGGATTGTGGATTTATGGTTTTTTTAATCTTGGACAATGGAAAAGAGTATAGTGTTTATGCATCATTCTAGGCATGCATAATCCACCAGACACATGCCTATTTGTGGTTTTTTTATTGATAATTAATGTTGAATTGTTTAAAGTGTAAATAATTTATCGTATGATGTTTTTTTCATAAAACCACTTAGTGTAATTCTATTCAACTGAATCAAATGTGTATATTTTCTTCTGATTATAAGATAAGTGGATCTTGAGGAGAGATGCTCGTCGGTTCTCGAGATGCATTCCCATCATTGAGGGATGGATATAGACACTTATGTGTCGGTAATGGGATCTAAGGGCCCTATTGGTGTCTCAATTGAGAAAATTATTCTTGAAAGATAAAAGTTTTGGTATTGAGTTTCCTTGAGGTGGTGGTTCCCCTAAAGTCATAGGTTCATGCTCCATGGGAGGGAAATGTTCTTTCCATAATATTTCTGAAGGGTCTTGTGGTGGGACCCATGTTCCCACTATCAATAATGGCTTGGGTGGGTGTGAATGTGCTTCCACAATGCAACCATTGAGTTATACTATCACCAGTATGTGGTTAGGGATATTGTGAATTGGGTGTTGTCCTTGTGTTTTCGTATGGTTATCTCCTCTATTTGTTGGCTATTGTTAGATGATATTTAGGATCTAATATATTATCTGTATGAATATACAAATCTAGTTGAGTATTCTATCTTGATAGAGGATATATTCCTTGGATTTTGTGGGATCCTGGTTTCTTGAGTGGGTTCATTGGGATGGTTTACCTAACATGAATATGAGTAGATGAGATCTCCTCGGATAGTGTGAATGTTGGGGCTATAAAGAAGTGTTCCCCTAGAATAGTTTATCACATCTGGCCCTCATTTAGAGCCTGATTCTTTATGTAGGAAATTCAGGATACGATTGTTTCTCATAGATGTGGAGTAGAGAAATTTCACAAATTTGATCATTCAATAGGATTCATAGAACTCAGTAGATTTGTTATTTTATTAGAAAATTATGGTTACACTCAAGGCTCTAAAATTTATGAAACATTCATTTATATGTCTTGAATTTTGTATATATCTCTAATATGTTCTAATTTTTATTTGGGAGGGAGAGCCATGTGTTGTAAATCCACTAGATGGGGAATGACCATGTGTAGATTTACATTGGATGTTAGACTATAACCTATGATTGGAAGTTTTCCTCCTAGTTTCCACCCCTCTTTTTATGTATTTCTTTCTCTTATGCCTAATTTTTTTTATCTTTGGATTTTCTTGGAAGATCACATGTGCATTCACTTTTTTGATATTAGATTTACAGGTTCTCTATTGGGGGTTCCCTACTATGATTTATTTCACACTGTCTGTTTATCTACCTCGGTGTGTGTTATGACCTGATTTATACTTTTAGGTTGTAGGATATTTTACATGATAGATGAGGCAAGGCCTAGTGTTTCTTGATCAAGTGGAGCCACTTGTGTGGAGTCTCAACAGTGGCCCAGTGTAGCTCAAGCATCATTAATACTAGGTATGTGGTTTGGCTAGATATTGGGTGTAGAGACTATAGTATTCTATTTGTATCTTGTTTATTATGTATATTTGGTCTATGTAGTAGAAACTAAATTTTATATTTTTCATTATTGTGATTCTGTATGACTATATTATGAATTATATTTATCATATTATTCCTTTTTAAGTCATTTATTTCGTATTTTATGATGTTCATCCATCTATATCAATTTGGTTATTTACACTTTTATTTCACTATGTCTAGATGGTATAGTCTCCTCAATATAATTATTTGACCCTTTTTAAGGGTGAAAATCCTCTAGTATTTAGGGAGGATCAATTGAGGACTTGTGGTAAGCCAGATCTGGTGATTATTCCGGTCAACCTGGGTTAGCTAATTACAAAATGATATGAAATGTTTTTTATTTTATGATTAGGGGAGTTAGTGGAAATGTGGTTTTGGAATGGGTCAGAACATGTGATGAATATCAGCCTAGTGTCTCCTGAACACCTTTTCTTAAAGGAAGTCCATGTTTTTTGAGAATTAATTGATATTCGTGGATTCTTTCTTTGGGTATGTTATTTCACCTAGTATGATACACTTTGGTTTGTGTATTTATGTTTTTTTGAATCTTTGACAATGGAAAAGAGTCTAGTATTCATGCATAATTCTAGGAATGTATGATTCACCGGAAACATGCATATCTGTGGTTCTTTTATTGACAATGAATTTTCAATTGTTTAAAGTGTCAATAATTTATCATATGATTTTTTATCATATAACCACTTATTGGAATTATATTCAATTGAACCTCATTTGTATATTTTATTATGATTATAGGACATGTGGATCATGAAGAGTGATGCTCGTTGGTTCTCGAGATGCATTCCCATCATCGAGGGATGGATAAAGACACTTGTTGGTCGGTAATGATATTTAAGTTCCCTATTGGTGTCTCAATTATGAAAATTATTCTTGAAAAATACTTTTTTTGGTATCTAGTTTCCTTAATGTGGTGGTTCCCCTAAAGTCTTAGGTTCATGCTCTTTAGGAGGGACATGTTCTTTCCACAAGCTGTTTGAAGGGTCTTATGGTGGGACCCATGTTCCCACTATCACTAATGGCTTGGGTGGGTGTGATCACCAGTATGTGGTTATATTATAATTATTTTCTATTTTCATCAACAATCTCATGAAAGGGACCTTATATTATTTAAAAATATTTTATGCAATTTCATGTGTGTCCCTAACCTCACTTATAAAAGGGAACCCCTTCTCCCCCATTATTCAGGAAATTTTAGTCTTCTATATCGAAAATTATATACTAAAGAGACACCCTCTATTCCTTTAATTTATCCTAGATCTTTTTTTCTTCCCCCAAGTCCATCATAAGATGGATTATGGTGTAAGCCAAAGGAGGTATCTCAAAGAAGAGGAATAAATCTTGGCTGAGCTCTTTCAAATTTATTTATTATTCCATATCCTCTAAAACTATACTATGAATCATAAATTGATACATAAAATATAATAAATATACCTAGAACTTATCATGATGATAGAACAACCATTTTCCACTTTCTTTTCATCAAATGGGAAATAAAAGAATCGCTTATGTGTATGTGCAGACTACCGTCACCACATAGCAAAATGATTCATTTTCAACCACCATAATTTTTTGGTTAGTTATTAAGATATATTTAATGTTTAAATGCGATATTTTTTTACAAAATTATGCTTGTATAATTATAATATAGAATAAACCTTTTTACCATATCATATACAGGAAATGATAATTTTGATCACGCATCCATGTGAACTATAACCACCAAAAATTGATGGGATTCATTTTTCATTTTTGAGTATTGTGTCTAGTAATATGGATATATTTTATTTATATATATATATATGATATCTGTGAAATAATAATGATTACTCAAAGGTTAATTATTATTTATATTTATTTATTTCCATCAATCGTGTTACAAATAATGTGATTTGAGGTTTTTCTATGTTATGAAGATATTAGTTTAGATTTTAGAATATTTTCATAATGTGTTGATTTTTTTGTTCAAATTTAAAAAAAATTATAAAATAAATCACTTAAAATTGTTGAGGTTCAAAATTAATCAGATGGAATCCACCATCTCAAGGTTATCAAATGGAGTCCACTGACTCGTGGTTATCATATGGAGACAACTAGATCCAGGTTAGCAGACATTGTCCATTTGTTTTAAGTGATTAGATAGTGCATGATAGTGACTTTTGACCCAATAATTTTCACAAGTTAAATTTGGTAAAGATATATGATAAATTTATTCGGGTGATTCACTACTGATTTTCAATATTCTAAATATCATGGTCACTAAATATATTCATTAATGAAGCTTGAATACAAAAGGGGGTGTCTTTTTTACATTTATTTTAATGATTTAAGTTTACGATGATAAAAAGTTAAAAAAGTAAGAAGTATCATAAAAATACTTTTATGAAGTCTTACGATAAAATGGTGTTTGAAGAAGTATCACATAGAATGATTCAAGGAATTTCATCTGATGGAGGGAATAAAATAGAAATTCATTATGTAATATAACATTGTATATTGTCCAGACCATGGATATATGTTTATTGGATAGAAGGTTGTGAAAAAGGTTATTGATCAGGAAAAAGAATATTCATTAGATCAAGTTAACTAGAATAACCTTTTGAAAAGTTATTAGATAGAATAATGTTTTCTTATGTATGAATTCAATCAGAATTTATTTTAATAAGGTTAATATGTTATGTAAAAAATATCTAAATGACCACACTTATGTTTTAATGTCAAAATTATGATGTTTCGATATAAATTATTTGGTCTAATAGTTAATTATGAATTTTATCAAACATTGGTTTCAAAGAGATGGAAAAAGATTAATGTTTCTAATTTAATTAATCAGTCGAAGGAACAGTTATAAAAAAATCTACAAGAAATTCCTATAAATCAATGAAAGAAAACTGGATGGATTTTCATCAGATGGAATAGGTTTAGGATGTTATACTGTATTAATGGTTTAAATATTTTTATTTTGTTTTTATAAAGTAATTAATGTGATGATATTGAGGTAGACATTCAATGATTCAGTAATGATGATTGAAGTATTTTGTTTCTATCAAAGATATTTAGAATGTTTGAAGAATATTCTTTTGGGTATTATGTGACATTACCATCTTTAAGTATGTTTTACGGTAGTAAAAAATTGAATGTGTTTGAGTGGGAAATTCGAGTTATTAAGTAGGATGTTTTAATTTCATGTTTTTGCATCAGTCATAAATTTTAGAGGAACTATTCCAATATAAAGGGGTAAAGATACTTCATGATTCTATGTTAATTTTTAGAATATGGGAAAAGTGATTTAGGAGTTGAGTGATGATTGTAAAAACATATTAAAGAGATTTTTTAAGGGTATAAGATAATGTTCTCTATTAACAAGTATTAGAGGAATTGTGTGTAGAGATAATCATATGAATAGGTTGTAGAAGTGATCAGATGAATAGGTTATAGAAAGGATTAGCTGAGAAATTCATTAAAATGAGTTTCATTGGATTGAGTATACTGGACGAAGAACAGATTAGATAGATAATTACAAAAGAAATTACAGAAAGAAGTTATTTCCCACTGCTGTACAATAAACTGAAGGGTATAAATACAAACTTATCATAAATAATGTGTCAAGAAAGCTTAAAAGTGGAAATATAATAAATCTTATTTTGATGACCCTCTTATCAAGGGTTATGTAAATCAAGAGAAATTTGAACCTTTCATTTCTTGTAGTGTTAGGGTAAAAATATTAATTTCTCTTATAATATGACCTTGAATAATTTTATTAACAAATCTCTTGGTCTTAGAATAAGGAATTTACCTTAGGATAGAACTTTGGTGGAAATACATGTGGTTTGAATATTCAAAGAATATATAATATTTAATTAAATACATATTAATTTATTAATGGGTTTTCATTTTTTCAAATCATTTAAATGAAGCATCATATTGAGATTTTATCTCTTCGGTAGAGTATGTCATGATGATTTTTTACTAGGAAATCCATAACCATACATCAGGTTTCAATACCCTTTTCCATTATTTTTCTATTTTTCCTTTCTACCCTTTTTATTTTATTTTTATTCTTTTCCTCTTTTACCCTTTAGATCAAGTGTATGAACCTATGTGTTTGGTGTCACATGGACAAGTGAGGGAGATGAATATGGAGCGAAGAGGGAAGAAGAGGATGCACCACTTTCCATTCGTTCGAGGATTAGATTAGAATATGACGGTTGTTGGTGGTGAATTCAGCATGAAGCATTAATTGTTTCTTTCTTGAGGTAGGATAATTTTATTTTTTTACTATTAATCCTTGTAGAGTTTTTTTACATTTTAAATTCTTTTATGGGGCTTTTCGGACACATTGGGGGTTAATCTATAGATTTTGGGGTGAAATCCTGTTTTTCAGACTGATTTGAGGGGTTATTGTTCAGGAATACCCTTGTTCATGGTGTCTGGTTCCCAGAACACATGTCATTCATTATTCATATTTGTTGAAGATGATCTTTGTGGGACTAAATTTCATGTATCAGTGTTATATGTTATGTAGTGGTGACTTGGGGTTCTCTAGGGAATCCTGGCCTTGTAAGGTAGATGATATACATCGTGAGAGGTATAACGACAATGGTTGTGTACTATGGAAGTCCATACCACATTTGTGGGCACATGACTTGGTTTATGGATAGGGACATAAGTTGAGGTACATGGCATATATGGAGTGGTACATGTCATGTAGACAATGGTGTACACACCAAGTGGGGGTTCTGGTACAGTGACATGTACCCATGTGGGGGTACACCCCATATACAGGGAATCCTCACTGTAGACTTTGGAAAAGTGAAAACTGAGTACCTTTAGGAACATGATTAGGGACTATATTTGGAGTAACAAGTCATGTACCCCAACTTAACGTCATATACGTTTTCTTACCTGAACTAGTTTTCCTATTTTTTACTCTCTTGTTGGATGTAGACTTGTGAGTATTCTATTATAGGTGTCTTTCTATGTAGAAAATGATAGTGGAATGATTTTGGAATTTTGAGGCTATCTGGATGGTGTTTTGGTATAAGAGAGTTTAGTAGAATGATTCCATTGTTTTTTGGTTTCAAAATCCTTATAGGGGATGGGTTGTGAGCTACATGGATTGAGTGAGAGTAGTGTGTTCGATGATCATATTGGATCAATTGTACCATAATAGTTAGTTTTAGGTTTTTTTGGTCAGATTCTATAAGACAAGATCAATTGGTATCTCTAAAGAGATATGGTTTTGTACTTATATGTTATGACTGATTACTCATTGTTAGAGTAGTTGAGGTCCCACTTGTGGGTTAAAGGACAAGAGGTGTTGGATCCTTTAGAATGGGATGATTTATTGGATAACAGTTATGGATGGATACCATTGAGTAATTGAGATGAATTTGAGTGACTCTTGAGTATGCCTATGGGGTTGAGTGGGTACTCATAGATGAGTTTCTTTCAGAGGAGGAAATCAATGTTTTTTCTTACGTGTGATTTTCCCCAAGGTTTGGCTATTTTTGAGGATAACTTATTAGGTCCTTATTTTGAGGTAGGCATGATGATCATTTTAAATTCATGGGTTAGTATGATTTTATTTTTGGGGGATCATTGGGATCGTTTTTTATCAAGGATTATTTTGAGGCCACTGATGGCCATTTCAATATGATTTTTCATGTTATGACTAAGATATTGGGGGGAGATGAGGAGTACATCGACAGAAGTTACTTTTTTTATGACCCTAAGGACTATAAGAGACCGTTTGTTTTGGTTTGGACCTACGGTGGGTCATTGAGAGACTATGGTGGCAATTTGTTAGATGTTGATAATATTGGTGTTGAGAGAGGCCCCATTTTTTTCAGAAGAGAGTTGATCAGATCTACTAGTTTAACCTTTTTTATAGTGGTTTTACAATTTTATTATCCCAGGTTTTTTGGCCAATAATCATGATGTTTGAGTCATTTTATGCCCATGAATTTATTTTTAGATATCTTGAATTGTGTTTAGATCGAGAATACGTTCAAGTTTTCATATGGGAGGGAGATCCATGTGTTTTAAATCCCCTAATAGGGGAATGACTAGGTGTAGATTTACATTAGGTGTCAGACTATAACCTATGATTGGAAGTTTTCCTCTTTGTTTCCCCCCTCTTTTTATGGATTTCTTTCTCTTATTCCAACTTTTATTAACTTTGGATGGTCTTAGAAGATCACATGTGCATTCACTTTTTTGATATTAGATTTATAGGTTCTCCATTGGAGGTGGCCTACTATGATTTATTTCACACCCTCTGTTTATCTCCCTCGGTGTGTTTTATGACTGGATTTCTACTTTTAGGTTATAGGAATTTTTAAATGATACATGTGTCCAAGGCCTAGTTTTTCTTCATCAAGTGGATCCACTTGTGTGGATTCTCAATAGTGGGCCGGTGTAGCTCAAGCATCATTAATACTGGGTATGTGGTTTGGCTATATATTGGGTGTAGAGCCTATTGTATTCTATTTTCAACTTGTTTATTATGTATATTTGGTCCATGTAGTGGGAAATAAATTGAATATATTTCATTCTTGTGATTATATATGATAGTATTATGAATTATATTTATCATTTAATTCCTTTTTAGTCATTTATTTCTTATTTTATGATGTTCAGCCATCTATATAAATTAGGTTATTTCCACTTTTATTTCACTATTACTAGAGTGTATAGTCTCCTCAATATAACTATTTAACCATTTTTAAGAGTCAAAATCCTATCATATTTAGGGAGGATCAATTGAGGACTTGTGGTAAGCTAGATCTGGTGATGTTTCTGGTCAACCTGGGTCATTTAATTACAAAATGATATCAAATGTTTTTTGTTTTATGATTAGGGGAGTTAGTAAAAAGGGGGTTTAGGAATGGGTCAGAACATGTGATGAATATCAGCATACTATCTCATGAACACCTCTTATTAAAGTAAGTCCATGTTTCATGAAAATGAGATTGATATTAATGGATTATTTTTTTGTTTCTGTGATTTCACCTAGTATGATACACTTTGGTTTGTGGATTTTTTGTTTTTTTTTAATCTTGGAAAATGGGAAATAGTCTAGTGTTCATGCATAATTCTAGGCAAGTATGATTCACCAAACACATGCCTATCTATGGATGTTTTATTGACAATGAATTTTCAATTGTTTAAAGTGTCAATAATTTATCATATGATGTTTTATCATATAACCACTTAGTGGAATTCTATTCAACTGAATCACGTGTGTATATTCTTTTCTTCTGATTATAGAACATTTGGATCTTGAGGAGAGATGCTCGTCAGTTCTTGAGATGCATTCCCATCATCAAGGGATAGATATAGACACTTGTGGGTCAGTAATGGGATCTAAGTTCCCTATTAGTGTCTCAATAATGAAAATTATTCTTGAAAGATACTTGTTTTGGTATGAAATTTCCTTGAGGTGGTGGTTCCCCTAATATCTTAGGTTCTTGATCCTTCGGAGGGACACATTATTTCCACAAGATGTCTAAAGGGTCTTGTGGTGGGACCCATGTTCCTACAATCACTAATGGCTTGGGTGGGTGTGAATGTGCTTCCACAATGAAACAATTGAGTTATACTATCACCGGTATGTGGTTAGGTATAAGAATTATTGGTAATTTATATGTGGATAACCATGAGTGATCCCTATATCATGGATAGCTGAGGGTGCACCAGTTCATTGGAGTTGACCTACATGAGGAACATGGTCAAGGATTTTAGGTGAACTAAACTAGTTTTTTTAGAACTTTTCCCGTGTTAGAATGGGTTATACTGCTTGTTTGATAATGGTTTAAGGAAATACTTTTGGTGGGGAGTGAAATATGGGATTTTGGAGGATGTGGGCCTCATTTATGTTGTTTTTTTAGAATAAAGGTTGTGGGTTTTGTGTTGGTGATTATGTGTTAGTGGTTTGGCCATGTCTATCCATTGCTTTCACTCATGGATGTAGTATGGGTTGTGTGGTATTCTATTATGATGTGGGATGATGATAAGGATACTCTAGTGGAATGAAGCATAATATTAGTAAATATTTAATGTATTTTGTGTTGTGACAGAGTGAGGGAAACTCTAATACCATTCATTTAATGGTAAATGTAGCGTTAAATACACAAGTGATTGGGGATATCTTGGTAGTTGGCTATCCATCAGAACTTCTAAGTGGAAACAAAACTTTGTTCTGAGGAGTTTCGGACGACCCATATCATCACATGTTTTTAAAATCATGGAAAATGTTGATTCTTAGAAGTTATTAGGGGAATAATAATAATATCTACTATAAGATAAAATTGTATAATTTTTCTATCAACTATTTTGGCCATGGAATATAGTATTTATCATAGGACTAAAGTTTAGTGAAAATCCGATCCATTCAATTTTTTTCCAAAAAAATTCATAATTAATTAATGGAATTTTAATTTATTTATGTATGCTCATTATGTAGTATATTTCATAAAGATCCTTGAAATTATATATTTTTTTCAATATTTGAGACCATAATTGGAGTTTTCTGATCCAAGGAATAATGTTTCTTTGAGCACTGGGGCAGGGGTTAACCCCCATTGCATTTATTTTTTTTCTACCCTTTTATTTTTTTCTTTTACATTTCCCTGTTACCAATTTGTATTCTTATTTATTCCCTCATGGTTTTTGTACTTCGTGAATGAGAGAGTTAGAGGAACAGGGGGATGAGAGGTTAATGTAGAAGTTATCACCACGGTTTCATCTAAGGTTAATATCATTGTGCAGTAGCTATGGGTGGAAGTTTTGGCATGATGTGTTAGTGGTTTCCATATGAAGGTAATACTATTTTATTTTTTTTCTATATTAATACACATATCTGAGTTGTTTTTTAGATTTAAATACATTTATATGTTACCAGGGACCCATTAGGTGGTGGAGCTATGGCTTTTGAGGAGAAATAAGGAGTTTAGGGCTAATTTGAGGGGTTTCCATTCCGAAATTCCCGTATACATGACATGTCATTCATATAAAAAGAATAGTGTATTATAAATATTAATGGAAGGAGATTTTCTAGTACTACACATATCGTATCCAGTGTACACAATTTTTAGTAGAGACTCGGGGTGTTACAGGGTCATATGGCCATTTAAGATACATAGACAAACCTTATACAAGGTAAATAAATAGTTTCCATATATTATGCTTGCACAGACCCCATGTGGGGGTACGTTGATACTAATATAGATGGGATATCCTATGGGATACATGCTATGTATGAGGTGCTACACAATTTTTACACGATAGTTTACATGCATAGTGTGGGTCACGATACACGAGCAGGTACCCATGTGCGGGTATACTCCATTTACAGGGCATACATTCCATGTAATTTGTAAATGTACACACCACGTGGACTGGGGAACATGGTGAGGGAGGACCTTTGGGGTTAAACACTGAGTACCCCAAGTTCACACCATGTACTTTTCCTCCCCTACTCTGTTTTTCATTCCTTTCAACCTAGTATTGTATTTGAACTTTTGTATAGTCTATTCTAGGTGTTTTTTCAACATATAAAATAATGGTGGACTATGCTTATAATTTAGAGGCCTTCTAGATTGTATTTGGTACTAAGAGAGTTCAGTAGGATTATTTATTTGATGTTTGGTTTAGAATTTATATGGGGGTTGGGTTATGAACTGTGAGGCCTAGAATAGTATTTTGATCTCAGATATCAGCTTAGCTTGAGTGCTCCATGATGTACTATTTGATGTTATTTGGATATATTTTTGATGATGAGATTCAGAGGTATCTTTAAAAAATCTTGTGTTTTCCTTCATGTTGGTACTAGTTTCTTGAGGGTAGAGATGTTGAGTTTGAGCCCCCAAATTTGAGGACTAGAGTTGTTGGATCCTTTGGGTAAGGTGGAAGCCATGGATTGCAGTTAAAACTGGGTGTTATTGATAAATTGATACGAGTATGAGGGACTCTTGAAAATTACCTTGTGGGTGAGTTGGTACTTGTATATGGGTTATTTTCTAGGGAGGCTATCTGAGGATTTTCTTACATGAGATTTTCCCCTAGGTTTATATTATGATGCAGAGCACTTGCATAGTCCTAATGAAGAGGTAATAAAAAAGACCATTGTGAACATATTAGTTTCTTTACTTTTAATTTTTGATCCTCTTTGGGTGAATTGTTGATCCAATATCAGTGAGAGGCCACCAAGGGCTATTTGAAGATGTTTCTTCAGGCGAGGACAAAGAGATTGGGTGAATCTAGTTCCAAAATCCATTTTCTTATTAAATAAAATCCACTTTTGGGTAAGTGGGAATCATATAAGAAAGATCCACTAGTTCACATCAAAACCCCCCATTCATCATCTAAAATACAAAATAAAAGATTCAAATTTCAAAACGAAAATTCAAAAAAACTGCCGAATTCATCTTCAAACCATGAGATACCCACCTAAATCCTCATCACAGAGAGACTTCTAATCTCACCCACTAGAATCATCAAAACGATGGCTTGACATCGCATGACCTTCACCACCATCACATGTTCATGTTAAGAATATAAAACTTCATCATCACCTTAGCATCATTGATTACATCTCTGACCAATACTACTAGAATGATGAAACCCGTCAGAGTAGCATTGTGTCGTCCCCCAGCACCGAATCTCCGACTTCATCATCATCGGAACCAAAACACAACCTTGTCGTCCATGATTGAAATGTCATCAAAGTCAACCTCTTCAGGCCACCCCATCATACTCACATCCTAAAGGACCTTGAAAACCTCCACGCATCTCCAACTCAGAGAGAATAGTGTCCTCCTTGAACCAGAGCAGAGAAAAATAAGGCTTTTTTAATATGAAACATGGTAAGAAACATTGAGAACCTTCGATGCTGAATAGACCCATCCTTGTCACCACTGCGACATCCAATGTTGCAAAAGAAATGAAAAACACTGAAACTAGAAACCAAAATGAATTTTCCACTGAACAGATATTAAAGAGAATAAGGAATCATAGAATAACACACCAAACCTTCACCAAAAATCTTGAGGAAGAATCACAAAGGGGTTTTTGAAACCAAAAACCTACTTCACCAGAGAAAGTTGCCACAACCTGTGCAAGGAGCACCAAATGCCACCGAGCCGCACATCCCTACACTCCATAGTTTCTCCTGTTCCAGATCTGAAAGATAGAGGCACAAAGAAACCCGATATCAGAGTAGGGATTTAGAATCAAAGGGATTCGAACACCAGCATCCATGAAGAGGTAGAAGACTAGAAATAGTTTGGCTCCAGTAGCACTTGAAAACACTATGTTTGTCGAACCACAAAAACCCAAAGCATCTTTGAGACTTCCGCTCCATCACCAACTAATAGAGGCATAAACAATTGTGAGTCCAGAGTAGGATAGGGCAATAGAGTGCTTCCATAGCACACAAGCGAACGAAAAGGAAGAAGAAAAGTAGAATGGGGGAATGCCAGAGAAGGAAAACAAGGAAAGATCCATCACGACTGAGAGGGTCTTGGACACCCCTGGGGAGGAGCCGCATAGAGCGAGAGAGGTCAGGTGAATGTAGTTCCATATTGAATGAGAGAAAAACATGTGTTTCTAACACCGACTCCTAGAGGGGGGGGGGGGGGGGGGGGGAATCAGCCCAAGTGTGCACCACGTTCCCCAGCTGAGAATTGGCTTTGAATCACCCTGTTCATAATATGACCCATTTTTTGAGCCTGTCGGGACTCGATCCTGTGCCAGTTCCCATAGAGAATGATGGGTACAACTGGTGGGTTCCACTATAATAACACCCCTTGGGCACTTTGGTGCATCTAGGGAACCCATAGTTGTAAGTCCCTTTATGACTTGACACCACTGACTATAGGAAACCTGAGATTATGATTTGGCCCTAAGGTGGTTCGTTGAGAGCCTATGCTGTTTTTCTATTCAATGATGAGATCTAGGGTGCTAAGAGTGGCCCCAAGCTATATAGAATAGAATTTATAAGTGCTTCTATTTCATCTGTTTGTACAGTGAGTTTGAGGATGTATTGTCCCAAATTTGGTTGGCCTCTAGACATGATGTTTGTGATACTTTTTTCTTAAGACAGTATTTTGAGGAGTATACCCTTGGGATATCATTGATCAGGTATTGGACCTATGTTTATATTTTTTTCTATTCTCCACTGGTTGAATGTTTTTAGATGGGATTATGGAGTTAATGGACGATCTATTTGAGTAAATCCCTCTAGTTGAGTATTTTTCATGGATAGAGGTTATATTCCTTAGATATTGTGGAATACTTGTTGAATGGGTGGGTTCCTTGGGAAAGTGTTTCTGTTAGGCCCATGGGTTGATGGGATAATCTCAAAAAATGCATGTGTCAATCCCATAGAGAGGTGTTCCCCTGGGAGGGTGTATACTACTAGGCCATAGTTTAGATCCCGATTTGTTATGATGTATATTATGGAAATAACGGTTTGTTAGATGTGTGGAGTGGAGATCTATTACCAGTTAAATCATACCATTAGTGTCTTAGAGTCTGGTAAATGCACTAGGTCAATTTGATACCTATTCTTACACCTAGTGGTCTAAAATTCAAGGCCATTTAATTTATATATCGTGGATCTCATTTGTAGTTCTAGCGGAAATTTTCGTTGTTATGTGGTAGGTGATCCATTTTCTATAAATCCTCTCTTAGGGGCTAGAGAAGGGGTAGATCTACCTTGTCTATTAAATTATAACTTATGATTGGATACTATACCTTTTCCCCCCTTAATTTTACAGTGTTGTCTCTATTATTCCAGAAATTATTAGTTTTTTCTAGTGTGGAAATATCATATGTTCATGCACTTGTTATGACAGAATATTTATATTTTCACCCTAGGGGGTAGCATACAAAGATTTATTTATAACACTCTATAAATTCTCCTCAGTGTGCATGAATACATGATGTATTATTATTTATTGGAACACTGGTTTCATGATGGATGAGGCCAAGACCCAGTGTTTCTTGATCAATCAGATCCACTCATGTAGAATCTATTCAGTAGGACAATGCAACTCAAGCGTCGTGGATACTGAGTATGTGAATTTTTTTTATATTAGTTGTAGTGAATATTTTATTTTATTTTTAGTCTGTTTATTTTATAAATGTGGCCAACCTAGTGGATTTCTGATTGTATTTATTTAATTCTTGTGAGTATGTACGAATTTATGCTACATTAAACTTAACATTGAAATATTATATTTTAGTTATTTATTATGCATACTCGGAGGTTCATACCTATGTATGAGTTTGGATATTGTTTATGACATTTCAATCTAACCATAGGGTAAAATCTGCCCACTATATATATTAGACCCTCTCCACAAGTCATTGGCCTCTAACATTAAAAGATATTAACTTGAGGATTTATGTTGATCCATATTGTATGATGTAACAATTCAACCCGGGCTATTTTGTTACACTATTGTTCAAGGTTCTTAATGTTGTTACAAAACATTATTATACTATTTATCTATGTGAGGAGAACATTCACTATTGACTGACTATAGTTCTACACTAGTGAAATGCTATTACTTTCTTATTATAACAACCAAATTGAACTTTTTCCAGTGTTTGTTAAGTATTGGATTAATTATAAACTATTCCATTGAATGAATACTCCTATTGTGTAGAAACTATTATAAACAAATGGGCTCATGTGGAAGTACTTATTTTATCTTTTCTGATAAAGTTAATAGTTAATATGTATATGTGAAGTTTTTTTCATACATAAGAAAACATATAATTAAAAGATCACTGAATTACCCCTCCACATATCAGGGATGAAATTGATCCAAATTGATCCCTTAAATTGGTATTAAAGAATAAATTCCCTTAATTGATTCTTTGATGATGTTTTACTAAAAGATTAGTTTCCATTGATTATCTAAATCCTCTAACCAATATTGGTATTCCTATATTCTGTGGGAATAACTTACATATATGGTACGATATAATGTTACCTTATCTTATTTTAATTGGATATGAAGTTCATGATGTTATTATAGATGGTTTCCCTACTCATACTAAGGGTAATATTTTAAAAGAAATAAATAATAATAATCAGGATACCGAGGGGAGAAATTGAAATTATATTCTTTCCTACAATTATGACAGTTAATTTCTATGGTTTAAGGTATTGGAACAATTAGAGGAATTTTGGAAAATTAAAATAATACCTATAATGTAAATAAAAATGAGAAGAAAAAAATATTACCGATCAAGAGATTGATGTATGAAGATCTGATGATGGGTGATAAATAATATTTTGGTGACCTCTTTATAAGCGCTAATGATAATTTAAAAACCAAAATAAGTTTTGGTGAGATATTAGAATATTTAGATATTATTTAAAATATTATAAGAATTATTATAGATATGTTTTATGCAAAGGTGTCACCCACAAGAGATAGTGTTCATGGAACTATATCTCCAGATGATCTTGATTAAATTATCTTCCCACACCAAATGATAAGTGAAATGTTTTTTAATAAAAAAGAAAAAACTAATTATGATGATTCATTAAAATTAGTTAAGCATGTAAAATTTAATAATTTTTTTTGGGAATAAGTGAGTTACTCTATTAGAGAAGATGATATATGTAAAATATTTCATTAATTTATGCCATTGTTTTCTAAAAACCTGAATAAATGCATAGGAAAATAGAAAGAGAAGTTATTTTTGATGTTATTTAGCCACATATCCATTATGTAATTTTTCTCTAAATTTTCAAAGACTTAAAGAAGATAAAGATAGTAATTTATAAGATAACAATTTAGGAAGATAACTAAAATGGAATATATAAAAATTAATTTTTTTAAGGAATGGATAAGAAGTTCCCTAAATACAAAAAAGAGGAGCTTCTTGTCTAAATGTGATGAATATGATGTTAGTACAGTGAAATATGATAACATTAATGAAAATAATGATAAAAAATTTCATATTATAATAGTGAAAGATGATAATTTTACTAGTAAATAATATAGAATCTTTGAAAATGATTAAAAAGAGTCTCATATAGAGTTTTTATTAGGGAATATTTAAATTTTTAATCAAAAATATTATCAGAAATGAAAGAGAAAAAATTATGTTGAAGAAAAAATGACATTCATAAAACAATCAAAAAAATTTCTTAAGGAAAAATATTATTTGAAAAAGGAGAATGATGATATAAACAATTACTTATTGAAGAAAAGATACTCAACATAAATCTTGATCAGAGGATAAAGGGGAAGAAAAAATAATTTGATCTTGTTCTACAAAATCTTTTTGAAGTTCAATGAGAAATAAAAAACTTTGAAAACATTAATTCATAAGTTGGTAAACATTCTAAGAAAATTGAAAAATGTATTGATATAAAAAATTATCCCCATAGGTTATAAAAAGGTTGAAGATACTTAAAATAAAAATATATTTTAAAAGATCATATTATAGAAAAAACAGTAGAGTTAAAAATCATAAAATCACCAAGTTTTGAATGCATAAAACAAAATATACAAAAATTAGATATTTAGTCTAAGGTGAAAATAAATATAAACTAAAGAATAAACTTTTAAGAAACAACTGAAACATTTGTGGTCAACAAGATGCTTGGGTGAATTGTTGGAAAGATGAAAGAAAGTCTCTACACATACCAAGAAAATATTTATGTTAAAGGGAAAAATATAATTTCTAGGGATACTAATGGTATTATGGAGGCTTTATGCTAAGAATCTGTTAGTTAAATAATCATAAATACAATGTATCAAATAGGACCTTGAGGCTTGTTTTGAGTAGGAGTCAACCCAATAAACATATGTAACTTGATAAATCTATTTTGAAAACTAAAAATATTTTTTATACTATAGAAATTATTCCTAAAATATGTTATCAACTTGTACATATTATAAAATGATGTTTTTTCATGTTACTATCTCAAAAATTTTATATAATAAATCTTGAAAGCCTCACATGAGGGAAGAAAAAAGAGATGAAATAATTTAGTTGTTAAAAAATTTCTCAATGATAAAAAGTAAAATGATTTTGGATATTGGATTGTGGGTGTTCTTTATAAAAAATAAATTATTTTTAATTTCAAATATTTTAACATATTACTAATATGGGGTAATGGAATTTTTTAATGAATTTTCACTTATAATCCGAGGTGTTGGATCTCCTATCAATAGAAAAAAGAAATTGAAATCCAGAAACACATTGTTATTGAAGGGTTAAAACACATTTCCTTGAGTGTTTTACATAATTTTAATAAAGTAAAATTCTTTTTTATAAGTGGTAGTATTTTAAAGGGTTGGAATTTGGTAAAATTGTAACAAGATTACAACGAACCATGGGAAATGTGTTTCAAGTTGAATATTCGTAGGTTTCATGCTATCATATCATTATGACAAAAAATTAGTGATAGAATAAGAGTCTTAGATATATGTTCCAGAGAAATATAAGGAAGTTGAAAAATAGGTAGAGTATTCATGATATTTCTAACATGATAAGAATAAGAGTTTAGTGTTGTTCAATATGTCATAAAGAGAAGATTATAAACTCAGTATATTAGAAGTTTGAGATACATTCACCTCATAATTTATAGATTATAAATTATGATATATGTGGTCTCATGAGAATGAAAAAATATAAGTATTTATTTACTTTTTTTAATATTTTAATCTCAATATATATATTATGTTTTTGAAAAATAATTCACATACCTTCAATATGTTTAAGTGATTCAAGATACGGGTAAACAAGGAATTTTGTTATTTCATAATGTATATTCCAATTTATACTGGTGTTGAGTATAGAGATGAGGTGTTTAAAGACTATCTTGAATAGTATGGCTTCCATCATGATTTTAGTGCACCATTTAGACCATAATAGAATGATGTTTCTGAAAGAAGAAGTTGAATTTTGGTTGAGATGGAATGATTGATTTTGATTGAATGTCATACTTCTCAATTATTTTAGAAGAAATATATTTGGGAAACCATTTATATTCAATTTCATTATTTCTATAGGTTGAACTCTGATATGAATCTGTATGATATGTATTAAAATGAAAAACCAAAATTAAAATACTTAAGGGTGATTGTGGGTTCATGCATTATCAAATTAATCGGTGAGAATATTAGGAAGTCCGACTAAAGAGTTTTTGATGGAATCCTTATTGGCTATAATATTAATGGTAGAGGATACATGCTATACAATAAAGAAACATGGATGTTTTTTAGACACTATAGATGTGAAAATTATATAAATTTATGATAAGACTGTTTCACATTGATTTAAAGACATGACATGAAGTAAAGATAAAGTGGTTGTCCTTAAATAACATAAAATAGTTATTTATGAAGATAATAATATTAAATAATTTAACAATGTATATTACAACTCATTTATCCTTATTGATGATACAAAATCATGTTAATCCCATCCTAATTTGTGTATGTAAGAATAGAGGTATAACCACACCAATGATCGAGGGAAAAAGGATTAGACTAGATGAACATAAATGTTAGTTACACATATTTCCTTATATTCATAGGTTAAACCAATAGATTTTGAAGAAGCTATATAGAATCATGAGTGGATATATACAATGAATTAAGAGTTATAATAGATTAATTATAATTATACCTGAGAACTTGTACAAAAAAATAATGTGATATTTATAAAGTGGGTGTTAGGAAATAATTTAAATGAAAAAGTAATAGGGTAAGAAATAAGGAATGACTAGTTGTAAAGGTTAGTAATAGAATGAAGGAATTTAACTGGATAATATATTATCCATTGAATGAAGGAATGATCTATCAGATTATTTCTTATTTTCACCACAAAATGAAGATATAAGATATAATAGATATATATCTAGTATACTTTTATTAATGGATAGAATGATTAAGAATATATATTGAACAACACTGTTAATTTTTTCATGGTTAATACGAAAGATAAGTGTGAATATTGAAGGAGTATTTTTATGGGTTTATGTATGATTTATGATCTTGTCATTTTAAATTGAAAACTTGATTTAGGAAGTTAAACATTAGAAAAGAAAACGTTTATATTAACCTATATAGAGAATAAAATTAATAGGTTTCTAAAATTTCAATTATTTATAATGATGATATCATATTTGTAGGGAATTATGAATAATCATGTGAAAGGTTTGAAAAATAGATATAGATTCTTTTGATATATCTATTCATGGAGAAATGAAATAATTTATTTTATTACAAATCTCTAAAAATAGGAAATAAGTTTTCCCACCATACGAGAATTATACAACCAAACTCCTGAAACATTCATTGTGAAAGATTCAAAGCCTGTTTTCAGACAAATTTTGGTGAAAACTAAGATAAAAAATTTGGGAAAGGAAATGAGGTTAACCAGAAAACGTTCAAAAGATTTTTTGGAATTTTTTTATTTATAATATCTTTGAGGCTAGATATAATGTATGTTGTCACACTATGTTCTAGGTATCAATGTGAACCAAAGAAATTTTTTATATGGTTATTAAGAGAATTATTAGAATTAATAATGTCACAATTGATTTCAAAAAAAAATTATATTTGAAAAAATATAGATATTTTTTATTATATAGATGAAAACTTGGATGGTTTTTTTGATAAACATAAATCTATTTTTGGGGTAGTATTATTATTAGGAAAAAATGAGTGATTTGGAATATAAATAATAATTTTTTTGAAAGTCTCAATATTAATGAATCTGTGTATATAGATTCTACTTAATGAACAACATAATAAATACAGATGGAGACACAAATAAAATATTTTTTATTTGATATGAAGTTTCTACATCTCTTGGGTAATTATAATCAATGTGCAAAAAAATATCAATAAGAATAAAGTGAAACATTCTCAATCTAAGAACATTAGTATTAAGTATCATTTAATACTAAGGAATGTGGATATAAATAAACTAATCTTGGAATTTTTTTATAGTGGAGTATGTTTCAGATATGTTTACTAAACTGTTGTTAAAGGAATAATTTCATGAGAGGAGGTTGAAGATGGGTGTTCAACCTCACTCTCTTCAAGGCCAAGGTATTTTATTCCCATATCCCCTCTCATATTGTATTTTGGATAGTGTTGTCAAATGTTAGTAATGTATGTTACATAAATCTATCCATTGGTATGTTGTTTCATTTAAAAGGAGAGAATATACATATGGGGAGCTTCTAAAAGAGGTAATATAAGATTTCAACTTTTGTGAACTATTTTCACTATTTTTTAAAGTGGATGACATAAGTTTTTTCTTCTAGGTTCCAACCATATGTGGATAATAGTAGTTTGAAAATATATGTTAATGATTTTATAAGGAATATGTGGGAATGAAATATGTTAATGAAAAGTTTCTTAAATCATATTTTTAGGAAAAAATTGTTTTATTTTTTAATGATTCTTGTTTCTAAAATTGAGTTCACCGATGAAGGCTTAGGATTATTAGAAATGTAATTCATTTCCTTTGTTTCAAATTCATATGGATTTATGTTTTATAGTTGAAAAAAATATACAAGGGTTATTATTGGGACTATGATTTCTTTAAGTGGTTCTATGTTTAAAATATTTTGGTTAGTCTTGTAAAAGTTTTTATTAAAGTGTTATATTTTTTTTATTTAACATAAAAACATAATAATTTTGAGAACATAAATTACTTTACATTTTTAAGTTTCAAAGAAAATAAAAAATACTCCACTAACATACAGTTATAGGATGGATCACATTAGATTGAGTTTATTAGGTAAAGTCCTCAAAATCATGGTTAACAGATGAAATCCATCAGTCTAAAGTGATTAGATAGAGTAATATAAAGAATGATAATCCTATCATGCTCACATTTTCCCTAAAAGAGAGATGCTTTGTTATGTTATTCAGGATATAGCTTACTGATCTCCAATGATCCAAACTACATGGTTACTAAAAGTAATCATGATATGAGCTTGAGTCTAAAAGGAGGAGTGTGGGGTAAATATGTATCAATGTTGGTAGTTTACGAACACATGAATTCTTGAATATATATAGTACCACTAGAAACACATTTATGATGTATTTTGATCAGAGGATGTTAAAAGAAGTATCACACAGTGTTCTAAAAAAAATTCTACTGAAGGGTATCAAATGGATATTAATAATGTCATCAACAATTGTATTCCATTTAAACAATGTCTATAATTCCATTTTAAATAATTTTGTGTGAAGGATAATCAGATTGAAAACCTGAGATTTATCAAATTGTGTTCATCAGATGATCTTTTTTCTAATTCATCAGATAGAATAATGTTTTCTATTATATTATGTTTATTACAATGGCATTTAAAAATATTAATATCTGATCTTTTAATGCTCTAGAATGATTGGAGAGAATTTTTCGAGTCATAAATCTGATGTGTCTATATAATGTCATATGTATAATAGTTCCATATGAAGTACATTAGATATATGTTGACATGTTAAGGAAATACATGAAGGTTTCCATATAAATTCCTCCGTAAAAATACGAGTGTTGTAAAAATCTTTGAGTTTTTCTTACGAAGTTGTGGATGTACACTAGATAGATTTTTATCAATTGTAAGGGGTGTTTGGAAGTTATACCAGATAGAAGTATTAAATACCATTATAACGTTTTCATAGTCATTAATGTGACCATGATATCTAGGTATTAAATTATTTAATAATCATGAAGGAAATATTATTATTCTTGATAATATATTATGATGTTTTGGAGAGGAATTTTTATGTTGGGCCTTAAGGAAATTTCATAGGTTTATAGAAGACTGATGGTGGTCAAACATTAAAAGGGTTTAATAAGAACATTCCATGTTTTAACTTGGAAGTTATAATTACAAGTTCATGTGTAACACTTAAATAATAGTATAACTCTTCCTATATTAAGTGTTTAATATGCATCATGATTATGCATAGATTTTTGGTACTTGGGTGAAGTGATACAGAAGTGGTGGTATAACAATAAAAATATATTGAAGTGATATTGGTCTGATAGATACCAGAAAGAGTTTCTAATCAACTGGTATTAGATGACCAGTTCCGAAATGTGATTGGATGGACATGTTATAGAAGTGATTGACTTAATAGGTTGTAGATATAATCTGTTGAACATGGAATCAAATTAAGTATACCATAAATAGAAGTTATTAGATAGAAAATCTAATATTTATGTCTAGGATGATGTTATTGGTCACTATTAGTTTGGAAATAGAAGAGGAAGAAGAATATATTATAGGAATACAATAGCAAATCAGTAGATTGACAACATACTAAATCATATTGGGGTAAAACTTAAAGTTGTTATGAAACATTGTTATAACATTTATCTATGTGATGATCAGAAGCACTGTCATTTGAATATAGTGCTAAAAAATTGAAAGGATGGTCCTCGATTATTGTAAAAACCAAATGGATTTATTTATATTTGTTTTTTGTATTGTATTACATCCATACTATGTCAAGGTATTACTACTCTTATTGAGTAGTGACCCTTTTCAATACTTTTGTTTCTATGGTTATTCTTATTTGGTGTTTTAAAATTGATTCATTTCTCACTGATTATAGTTGAATGATTTTTATTATTTAAGAAAACAAAAATATAAAAGATAATTGATCCACACCTCCCCTCTTAGTGGTCACACTAATCCTGATTGGGCCCTTCGCATCGAATAGTGGACACATCACTTGTGCATACGTATGGAGTACCGTATTCATAAAGTGATGTAACTCATTTTTCATTTGCGATTCATCTAAATGGTTGTAAAATTGTATGATATTATTAAAAAATACGATTATTACATGATTAATATTCTATATATGATGGTAAAATTTCAATGTACAAATAATTTAACTCCAAAACAAAAATATACATGAAAAACAAAATAATAATCACATAGAAAAGAGGATTTTAATAATGAAATATTTGTAAACGGGTATCAAAATGATATGAGTGGATAATATAGGTTATTATATGTGTGTAAATTGTAATTTTATATAATTATAATAATTCTAATTTTTTATATAGGACAATAAAGCACTTACAAAACAATTCAGACATAAGGTAAGTGTTATTTGTCTTAATATGATTTTATTGAGACATGTTTGATATTATGAAACTATTTATATTTACGAGGTGTATATAATTTTCATTTTACATATAGTATCATTTATTTTTATGATTTCATGTAATTTAATTCTGCAATTAAAACTATTCTATCCATGGAGTATTGATTTGAATGATACCAAATTGGAAAGGGTTTATCATCTCAAATTGCCTTCTTTAAGTCATCTTTCTTATTATATACCTATATTTTTCCATGAATTCTATCTAACACCCCTTTATATATTATTTAATTAATATATTAACATTTTTATAATTTAATGTTTTATTTTAATTTATTTATTTGAGGATTGTTATGATACAAAATTTACCAATGTAGTCGGGGTTCTACTTTAAAATATCATTTTTACTTAGATATTGTATACTAAAATTTATGATAATGAATTTACATGATCTATATATTATAAATATTATTTAATTTCTCCTCATATTGTTATTTTTTGAGATTACATGCTTTTATTTTATTTTCACCTTTCTAGGTACTCAAAATTCCAAATGAATGTTTTTAGGAAAACTGGCCTTGTTTTTATATTCGACTAGGAAACATTATCTACATAGCCTTATTTTCTATAATTTTTTTCCAATAAATTTTTTAATATTCTTATTTAGTTTTTTAAAGATATTTTTACCCATGTTTTAATTTATATAAAATGTTTTTAAATTATTTATTTTTATATTCCAAATGATGAATGTTTTACCAAAGGTGTAAAAAAAATATTTTTTTAATATACAGAAGATTGGAAATTATTGCAATAATTACTAAAATGTAATTTTAATATTACTTTTAAATTTCCCATGGTTTTTTTCAAATAAATTTTTTCTCTTAATATTAAGTAAATTTTTAGATTTTAAATAAGTTATATCAAAATGAAAATTGTATTTTCCTGAGGAAATGGTCATGTGATCTCTTAAAGATATTTTTATTTATAAATTTTTTTTTGAGGTCTCTTATGATTTAATAGGGAATGATACAAAGTTAAAATAATTATAATTTCTATAAATTGTTATTTATTATTAGGATGAAATTTTGATGAAACACATTTTGTTTTCTATGGGTTAAGATATGATGAAACAATAAATGTTTTCAGGATCTTATGGAATACATATGAATGGAATATGATTATATTTAGATGGTTCCATTAAATATCTCTAATTAAAAGGATCATGAAGAATTTTTATCTTATCATAGGGTATATGTGATGTTATCCTAGACCTAAAATGGGGAACATGAGATTTCATTCCAAGCCCTAAATATGGTATATGAGCGGTTATACCTAACCTAAAAGAGCGTACATGAGATATTATCCCATGGTCGAAGAAGATACATGGGTGGTTATCCTAAGCTTGTCTTGTGGTGAATATATTAGTGGGTACCCTTGAAATATAATTTTTATGATTATGATTATTTCATACTTGTTATGTCAATCTTTATTTCATGTTTTTATACTTATTTTATAATCTAATGACTCAAAATATTTTATTCTTTTTAGATTTCTTTATTACAAACTACCGAAACCAAATTCAATAATTATGATCTAGGAATTATTGTGTATAGTTATAATAGGTAAATATCAGGTTCTCATACCCATATTCTCATGAAATTATTACATATGATGATTGATATATATCTCCCTTATTTACCCTTATATAGAATCTGAGATAATAATTTATTATGTTTCCCTTTACCGGGTATATGAAGAATGTTTTTATGTATGATTTATGCATGAAGGGTGTTAGTTGTGAAGAATTTTATAGGAGATGATGTAGATATTTTATATACTAATGGTTTATGTAAACATGTTTCTAAACACACTAAAGCATTATAGTTTTAGTGTTGATCATAATGATATATTATGAATACTGATATTATAAGATATATTATTTATGTAATCAATGTTTATTTCACCTCAATTAGTGTTATAGAAAGGTTTAATTATTTTTGGAAACTAAGATGACATAGATTTAGTGATAACAATTAGAATAAACCAATCTATAGGAGAACATACTATGTTATTATAATGAAATGATATTGGGTTTCATAGAAAAAAATATCTCTTTCTTGATACTATCAGGTATATGTTTTTTGGAAGATATGCACATAGGGGTATAAATGTTTAATGGAGTGAATTATGTGTTTACTCCATTTTAACTGGTACATAATGGGTATGCCTAATAGTACACACCTTATTAGACACTCTGGGGGGATATAATTAGATTAATTAACATTTTTATGAAACTTTATGATGTATTTGAATTGACAATAACTATGGATATCATAGTTTAGAACTAAGGTTTCAAATATTGAAAATAAGGTGTCATTATTTAGACATCCTATGAATAATTTTTCAAGATTATATGATTACTCACTATTATTATTTTTGTCGCACTATGATATTTGGTTTTTGTTAATAGTTTTAACTTAGAGCAATCATGTTAATTCTAAATTTTATGAATGCTAGATTCATTTTACTCATGATTAACTAAATTAAATGGGATATGAAATTTGAATCCGTATAGTTGTTTTATTTTTAAGTGATGAAAAATATAATATATTGTATGGATCTTTCTAATCCTCCAAAACATTTAATAGGAGAAAAAAATTATACATAAAATAAAATATATTTTTCAGTTACTTTTAAAAAAATATATACAACATGTTCTTAGCATTTGATCCGAGAGTGTGGGTCTCATGATGACTTATTTGGTATCATGGAAATGGTTTAGAAAACATCAGAGATTAATACATTTTTAGGATAATTTAAGATTTAGAGGTTTTATGATAAATTTATATGTAGTTTAGTGACCCTTAAAGAGTATTTAATTTTTTTCAATTATATTTTTCCAAATTATAAAGATGAAAAATTTTAATTTCTTTATGAACAGTGAAATAATTGTGCAGAAGCAATTTATTTAGTGTGTGGGGGGAATGCAACATCCTTGAAATTTTGAAAATATTTTTTATTTCCAATAAATATTTAATTATTAGTATATTTTATAATATAAATAGACTAAGATGTGTTTTAATATAGTTTTTAATGAAATATATTTATTTAGGCGAAATAATTTTTGGATATAAATTATGTTAAAAAATTCAAATATTGAAATTGTTACTTATATTATTAGGGAAATATAAATTCTATTTTAATGAAAATATTTTCATTTCATTATATTTAAATATATTTTATGATTTAAAAAAGAATAATTATTTATGATTGATTTACATAATTATAAATAAGTATTTTCATAAATAAGTATTTAACATTATTTCTATTAAAAATTTATATTGATTTGTAAAAAAATTATTTTAAAATAATAAATATAACAGAAATACAATTGATTATTAATTATTTTTATATTAAAATTTATAGTATTCAGGGGTATATGTTTTAATAATATTACTAGAGAATGAATTATTATTTTCAAGAAGTAATATATGAATCGATTAATATATTTAAAAGTCTCTATTTATGATTTCAAGTGTTTTTTGTTGAATATAATATTACTAAATTTAGTGATAATATTTCTTAATTAATTAAATTGATATGAAAACATTATGAAGGGAAAGTTGTAACTTAAATTATTATAGTAATTACATTATTAAAATGTTTAAGTAAATATATGCATAATGAATTATATAGTTTGTATAATTATTTAGTAAACTATACATAATTAAAGCTTAAATTATGTAAAAAACTTATCCAGTGATTGGATAGTCAAGGATTAACTCAACCACCTATGGACCCCTAGGGAAGAACACATGGGTGGAAATCTACCTGAACAGCTGCATGGTGATAGTGGAGGATTGAGTTCCTCATGAAGAGGTATGGTAGGAGAATTGTGCCTCCACATGCACTCTCAAGAAAGCACATGGTGTGGGCAGTGCAGTCCATATGTGTGAAGAGGTGTATGTTGGTGATGTTCCCCAACTTCCACTTAATGTTGTTTTTATAAAAGTAATTGATTTTTTAAAAAGAACTTAGTCAAGAGATTTATCAACTTGGTACATGATATCTATGGTACTGGTCAATTGAATTTCAATTTTATGCTTAAAACAACACGATCCAATCAAATTCATTCAAGCAATCTAATCATCATAGTATTCAACTTCTTAATCCAACTGATTTTTTTAAAACCCTTGACATATTTATCTTTGTCTTATTACTTCCTATTACAATGAATGACACATCAACCATGATTAATGCATTATTTAGTTATACCCCTTTGATATTCTCAAAATTATATTTATTATATTTAAAACATCTATCTTCTTCCTTATGCCTTGGTTTTCACTAGGCTATTTTCACTAGTATAAAATCATTAGTGACATATAATTTTATTCTATTCTATTTTTTGGTGGTAGCCCACATCAAAAATCATCACCAACACTATGTTTTATTCTAACATACCATACCTCTTGCAAGTCAAAAATATCAGCAACGTTGGGAAACTTCTTGATGATGCTCAAGAAACTGGCAGGCTAAGAGTTAAACACACACACATGCACACACACACATATATATATAATCAAATTTAAAAATCACATTTAAAGATAAATATTATATTAGGTTCATTTTAGTTCTCTTAATATCACTTTTTCTCCTCTGATATTTTAAAGCAACAGTAACAATATATATATATATTCTCTATCAATATCTATACTCATTTTCAGCTTTATTGGTAAGTTAGAAACTTGATTTTTCTATTTTTGAGATAATAAAAGAATCAAGATCTCTCCCTCCCTCTCTATTGACTATTCTTGTGGATATATACAACCATGTATGTACACACACACACACACACATTTAAATTAATATAATAGAACCCTATTCTAATATTAAATATATATATAAAATTCAATAACTATGATATATATAGAGTATTACCTTTAAGGTTCTTCATTTTTGAAAAAACATGTTTGTGTTCCATATTTAGGATATAAGATAAAATAATTGTGTGAGGGAGTAATATGAATATCTCCCAATGAGAAAATAATATTTAAAAAAATTCTATGGTAAGGGGATTAAATTTTTTATGAAAACCTTATTTTCTAATATAATTTTTCTCAAAGTAAATTATTTACTTTAAATTATTATAAAACCCTTATTCTTGGTAAGGGTATCTTTTTGTAAAATTATGTTTGGGTGGTTTATTTTTATTTCAAAACCCATTTTCATATAAGGGGTTTTTCAAATTGTTGCCTATTTCTTGGCAAAAAATCCATACATACAATGGAAATTATGTTTTAAAATTCCTTCAATAAATTGTTTTCACTAAAAAATCATTATATAAAAAAATTTATGTTTGAAATTCATATTTTATTATTAAAACATATTTTATTTATATTTTTCAAAAAACCATAACTATGGGGTAATGTTTTATTTAAATATTCAATCCTTTTTTCAATGTAATGTCAATTTAATGGATTTTATTTATTAGTTTTTAGTGGGTTTTAAAAGATCTCAGTTTATGTATAAAATTCTATTTTAAATTTATGGACGTTAATCATGATAAAAGTTATGCGTATATATTATAATTATCATTTAACTTTCATGTACATTGATAAAATAAGTTATTATATGATCAATTTACAAAGTTATTATGAATCCTTCCAGTAAATACATGAATTTACTATAAAATAATGGATTTCTTACAACCATTATTGTATTTATGAAAGATATATTTTTCTAAAGTTTTGAGAATAAAAAATTATTTTATTATATGATAATTTATGTATGTTTTAAAAGGTTATTAATGGAATATAAAAGAGAAAGTTAGGGCTGAAATAATGTATTCTTAAAATAAAACTATGGACAGGGGTATCAAACATTATGAAGAGGAATGGGGAGTGAATCCATAACCTTAATTGGACATTTTCTTAATGGGGATTCTACTAGTGACATCATGGATTTATTATGTGTTTGCAATTATCATTTTAATATATAAGAAGATATGTTTCTTTTCAAAATTATTTAAAGAAGATATCCAAATCTTATATCAAAGGTCATATATTTTAAAATTAAATTAGATTTCAATATGTTGTGTTCTGAAGGGTTTTGAGAATTATTTTACTACTTATTTATTTGAAAACACTAGGTTATTTTTGGGAAAATTTATTTATGAAAATAAATGTTTTATATTTTTAAATAATGTCAAATGATTTCTAAAGAGTTTTTAAATATTATTTAAATCAGTATTTTAACCCTAGTTTACAACCCCTTAATGGGAAATTTTATTCTCACTCTAGGTTTTATTTTTTTTTCACTAGATATTTAGAAGTTTCAATGGTATTTAATCTAATTTAATGATATAGCATGAGATAATTCATATATTAGTATAATTTTTAAATTCTTCAAAACTCTGATATATTATAAGTATTTTTTTAATCCTAAGAAAACTACACCCGATAAAATCCTTGGGTATGTAAATGACTGAATATTTTTCAGTAAATTTTTATAAATAAAATATATTTAACTTGTTTTTATCACCATATTTGGTACTGAGGGTCACGATATTTAATAACATGCCTATCAAAATAAATTATAATGCTAGGAAATGTTTGTAGAATATGCCACTTATTGAAACTATTTATAAAACATTTATAAATACAAGGATTGTTCTTGGGAAAAAATATACAAAGGATAAATCCTTGTAGAACGTGGTATGTGAATTGTGATTCAATAACAAGAACTCCTTAAAGCCATTTTCTAATTTTTATATTCTATTTAATTCAATGTTTCTAACAAGACATGACCAAGAGATAAATACTACCTTTAATTATTCTTTGTGATTATCAAAACTGATTTTTACTTCTAGAGGTGTGTGTCCTTTAACTTCCACTAAGTGATATATCTTAAGATCATGTAGAAGAAATTAGGATCTTTGAATTATTAATATAAATTTATTCCATTTTACTCTTCATTTTATTTTATTTAATTAATCTTTTTAATGAATCTTATAGAAATGGTTCTTAGTTGTGTTTTCTACTATGTTTGGAAAATTTTATTCCAAACTAAAACCCAAAAATAACTCCTTTAACCATTATGTTTTGAAACATGTGTGAAAAACGAACATGAGATACAGAAAATACAATTATATAACTATCCATTTGGTTTTTATGATGTTAGGTTAGATAAAATTTATAAATCTCCACCCATAACCCTGGTAAAGTCTATATATATATATAATATTTTATAAAATTTATTTTTAAGAAATCCTTTCATCACAATTTTTTACATCCATGATGGTTTTGTGATAAAAATAAAACATAGTGTACTTAATCCCCAATTATATTGTTACCACACTATATACATTTTTAAACAAAACCCAATATAATGATAATTGAAAAAATCCATATATTAATTTATATTTTATACATAATAAAAAAAATTTGTTGAATCATCATTCCATGGTTGGGTTTTAGTTCACAATTTCCAATATATAACATTTCCACTAGACATAATATCATATGTATTCCATGTATATACATTTTAGGTGGCCTTCAAGGTTATACATGAATCATTTGTTTTATATACAATTTATTTACACGATAAGTATCAATGATAATGAATAAATAGAGGGGTGAATTATTATTATAAAATTTGTTTTGATATATAGTGAGATTAAGGTTACTCATCTTGTATAATTAGTATATTAATGTCTAAAAAGAGATAAAAATGTTTCACTATTATAAAGAAAAATATTTCTAAAAAATGAACTCCATGATCTATATATATTCAATTATTACATTCAATGATCAGATGTATTTTGATTCTATTATCGAGCCAAAAATTATTAATCACATGAAAACCTTCCAATTAATAAATTAATTATTTTAGTTAAAAAGTAAAACTAAATAATATAATTTTTAATATATATTTTATTTATTATGACATTCATGTATTTTTGTCGCATATTCCAAAAACTTATCCAAAATAATTTATAAGTATCTCTTTGTCATTTTTATTTTTGGATGTGATCTATTAATGATTATTAAAATAATATACGAATCAATTTATCATTACATAGACATATTATACATTTGTAAACATGAATAACATGTAATTAATAAAAATATAATATAGTTATAGAATAATTAACTACATTCCTGTAATTCTACACTTAATTAAAAGTAAAATATGGAGCATTTAAATGTATTATTTTCTATATTACTTTGGTATAATCCCACAAATAGAATAATTTATCATGAATCATTTAAGATATTACCTAAAAATTTTAATATACTTGGTTTAAAAGGCCTACATGATCTATAAAATAAATTTTCATATAAATAATACACATATATATATATTCTCAAAATTATATATAGAAAAAAGTTTTTCTATTTCCAAGTCATAATAGAATATAAGTTGTACATACTATTTATAATAAATAATTTTTCATTAACTTATAAAATTATAAATATAACAACTATTATGATAACTCTCATTGAGACATGAGATACATCATTTTTAAATATTAAACTAAACCATTTTATTTTTTGTCGTAGTAAAAAATCATAATAATGAGAAGATGGTGTAAATTCTTAAATGGGATTATAAAACATTTATAACTTTTTTGGCATCCATTGAATGAAAAAACAATTTGTATATACTTTATACACATAATCTAGTGTGTTTGTGCAAAGAATATTGATTATGAAATCTAATTGATAATATCACTATCAGTCAATGTAATGTTGGATTCTATAAGTCTGAAATATTTATGAATTCATTAAGAAATAATCTTTTTGAAAAATGAAACATTTTATCATCAATGTGAGTATTACTTATCAATGAATAAAATGAACCTCATTAGAATTACCTAATATATTATTTAATCAACATTTTAATTTATTTGGTGTAGTTGGATTTTATATCATCCTTTATAGATCCCAAAAATATTTGGAACTTTAATGATGAATTACATCCGTGTTGGTTGTATACTAAATATAACTTCCTAAAACAACATTCCCATGTTCCATAATAAATTTTTATTTCTTTATCTTATGATATTTTTCACTCTTAATCATTATACCAAAAGTATATTTATAAGATTAATTTTAAAAAAGTTCTTTCGAAAATTACTCATCCTTTTTTGGAAATATATTTATTTTTTGGTCCGTAAATTCATGAAGATCAATTAAAATCCAACAAAATTTATTCGAAATATGTTTCATTTTTAAAATAAAACAAATAAAGGAAGATTTTTACTTAAAAAATTAAATATTATATCATTTTGGATGAAAAAATTTAAATGTATGTCATATTTAGGTCTTTAATTGATGGAATTCACACATTTAACGTATCTTTCACAATCCAATATTAATAAATATTAAAATTTGGGACACTTTCCAATTCATATATGGTATTGGGATATTTTTATCATTTTTATAGAATAAAAATTACTTTAATAAGAACTATTTATTTATCATAACCATGATATGTGTCATGAAAAATTATCCATAATTTAAAATTTTCTCACATGATTCAATTCATATTCTTGGATACATCATTTTTTGGGGGTTTCTAAGGGAAATGAGTTTAATTATATGGCTATTTTTGATATTTATAGAACTCTTAAAATTAATTTATTAATGATATAATCTCATTAAGAATCTTTTATACTATTTTGATTATTATTTTGAACTTCATCCTTGAATTAATTTATTTTTTAAAAGGATTCATAAATGGGTTTGATAGTGACACATAATCATATATTTTTATTCATAGATAATGGTAATGATTTATTAGTGAATAAATTGAGGAAATGAACTCTTATATCCACATAAATTTAAATTTACTTGTACTTACTAGTCATATTATCCCTCTATTTCCAAAAAGAGATTTTTTATCATATCCTAGTTGAAATTAAAAATGTATTAATCACATAAACACATAGATAATGAATAAAATAAGATCATATTTTATTTATAAAGAAAAATGAAAGAAAATATTACATTCATGATTGTGCTCAACCCATAAACTTGAAAGCACATATCCTAACCATGAACATGTTAAAAATGATACCATATAATTTCCAAAGACTTTTCATTGTAAAACTTTTTATATTAATATAATAGTTGGTATGAAAATATATGATACCTATATTAATGAAAAAGTAACCAAATTATGTGATAATGAACATTAAGGACCCCAAGGAATATTAAATTCATCCTAGTAAATTTTTTGATAAAAAAGTATGGCACCCATGAAAGAAAAGATCTTTTCATTGACCACTTCAACTAAAATTATGATAGAGTTCCATTCTTATATGTCATATGTCTAAAAAATTTACATAGTTTATTTTTAGGGATCTATTCATAAAGTGGATTACGCGATTAAGATTATAGTATATATCCCCTTAACATGAAATCATTTTACCAATAATTATAAATTAAAAAATTCAGCATCTTTATTTAAACCCTAATCCTTCAATAAGGCTTAAAATTTACCCAACAATAATTCCTTGATTATGATGGTTCCACTATACATTAGTACTAAAACCCTCAAACTACCTTTTTGATGGACCCACACTAACCATGTATCCGAATTTTGTGAACACAATGTTTTCCTTATATAAAGATCATTAATCATTCCTATTTTCTAATAAAATAGATTCATTTTCATTCCCTTGGACCAAACTATTTATATCACATGGTTTTAGTGTCATTATAGACTATTTTTTCAATGGTACAAGTCCTATCATTCACATTCATCATCTTGCACATATCTCAACATTCTATCTCACAAATATTCAAGAACATCCTTGGACACTAGTAAATAAGTATCATTATATTATTAATATTAGATAGTCAATGAAACTTATTGTCGTTAAAAAATAAACTTAAATGAAACAATATATTTTATTCCCTAATGATGTTAAACTCCATAGATAAATATTTACAATATATTTTAGGTGTTCTTTAAAAGACTATTTCAATACCATAACGGTCTCTATACCTCCCAAATGATATTTCTATGACCTTATTGGGAAAATTTAACATCCAATATAATCATTATGGTATAATTATAAGAATATTTTACTATAAAATAAATTCTATATCATAATTGGATGGCTTTAAGATCTAATAAAATGTATAGATCTTATATTTTTATCACATGTACTTTCTATTTTGATGAATCAATCCTAGCCAATTTTTTTCATTTTAAGGGAAACTACATCATTGTACTAGATTTTGGAAATTTAAAATATTTAATATTAAAATGGAACAATTTATGTTTCTATGTGGTTTTTTTCATTTATGGAATTATTTTAGAATTTCGTACTTCTATGGTTATTTTATTTTATTTTTTGGAAATGTATCATTTTGAGATAAAAAATTAGATTTTTTCTAAAGTTTTAGAATACATAATTTTTATAATACTGATAAATAAAATATTTTTTAAGAGAAACTGAAAAATGAAAAGGGTATAGTTCTAAAAGTTAATACATAAATTTTTTCTTGGGAAGATAGAGAAATTTAAAAATGGAATCATGCATAATATTATTTTTTCCATAGAATATGATTTATAATATAATTTTTAAGATTAAAGATGATAAAAAATATTTTTTTCCTTGGTTTTTGAAACTTAACATAATTTTGAGCTGATGCATGAATCTGGATAGACAAAAAATGCTGTGAATTAATTTTTTCTTGTTATTCATGAAAAATAGTTTTATATATTAAAACTATTCATATGTTTCTTATGTGTTATAATTTTTTTGAAGAAAGAAAATTTTACATATTAATAGGTGTGGAAGATTATATTATGTAAGAATTTAATTTCACAAGAATCATTTAACCTGAGATTTGTTAAGGGAAATATCATACTTTTGGGTGTTTATTAATAGGATGATTCATAGGATATTTTACATTGTGAAATTTTAATGGCTCGTGTTACATGTAGTTGTTGTATATTGTGAAATTTTAAAAAATTATTGGGAAAAAAGTTTTACACAACAACATTGGTATTTTTGATACAATGGGAGAAATTGGATTAGATAAAATGAATAATTTTATCAAAATAGAGGCCATAACACTATAGTAAAATGAGTTACACTATAATAAAGGAAGATAAAGTAATATCAATGAATCATGCCACTATCATACCTTTTTTTCATAAAGAAGTTCCCAATGATATTTCAAACAGTTCCATACTATAGACATAGAGATTCATTTAAGGGAAAATTAATAGGTTTCATGTCATGATAAGATTCAAACAGTATTGAAATAATGTTTCCTACTATAAATCTATATAAAAATCATAGTTTTATACCCCATGGATCTGTGGAAAGGATTATTTTCCACTATTACCTAGTGAATTAATTTAGATCATTGTTTCATGGGTTAATATTACTAGGTAGTGAAAAAAAGTATTATATCATTTCACAATATTTTCACAATAAATATGACAGATAAACATAAAAGTATAATGATATAAAGAAAACATAGGTATCTTCAAACAACGAGGAGAGGAATCAAAACTATACATTCAATATAAATAGTATAATTGAATAGAGATTGTGTATATTATATCCATTTTTGGCTATAATTTATGGAGCCTATGAGTAGTAGATAATCCCTAACACCTCTTCTTATTTCTTGATTTTATTTCTATTATCATGTTGGGTTTTATATAATTCAAGTTCATTAATTAAAATATTTTATTTTGTTATAGAAATTTACATCTTATGATTCTATTTCAGATTGTTATTTAATAATTGAAGGAGAATATATTAGAATTCGTTATTTAATTTTTTAATCAGAATATTATTTTGGATTATAAATTATTTTAATAATTTTAATCTCATATAGGTGCTTGAGTAAATAAATAACACATATATGAGAAATAACACTCGTAATAATGTTTTGGAATGGTTTTCAAGTATAATAAAGAATACATTTTGAGGGCTTGAAGTTTTCATTAGAAAATTCAAATATGGGGTATTATTTTGAAATTGAAAATGTGTGTCTCTAAATGTTGGAACTTGATAACTTATGCTACTTTTATATCCAATTATATTATGATTTTTATTAATTCTATTTTCCAAATACTCACCCTCTCCCATTTTTACTTTAATCAATTTTATTTTTTATTCTTAGATTTTGTCCCAAAAATATCCAATCCCTAATTTTATTATTCTTTAAAAAATCAGAAAAATCAATTTGATAGTATTGAACATATAATGAAAAAACTTTAAGGGAAAACCATATGGGATTTTATAATTTATTCCTTATGAATTAAAAAATTTCTATGGATTTCATGACAAGATCAACTATTTTTAATTTGGATCCATTGTAGGGGAGTTTTTTAAGTTGATTGAATATTTGTTTTGCATATATATGGGTTTAAACCATAATTTATTAGGTTTATATATTTAAATTTATCTTAATTACCACTATAGATAATGGTTATTCAGAACTTATGAAGAAAAAAACGTAGTTGTTGACAATTTTTACGAGCAAACTCAAGAGAACCGACATATAAGGATCATGTATATAAAAATATTTCATAATTAATTATCTTTATCCTATGAACTAAATAAGAATACCTAAAAAATACCCATATATAAGTGCTAGATTTTAAATAAAATAATTTTTACTTTATATGTTCTGAAGATTTTATAGACCTCTAGAAGAATATCTATACAAAATTATTTATGAATTTAGTTATATTTTTTAAATAAAAAAAATTGGGGTGAATAGAGATAAATTAAAATATAGGGACACTAATTTTTAGTTGAAATTATTGGACTATAAGTGGTACTTATATTCCCATACCAATTTAATTAGAAATTGGAATGAAATAAAGAAACTCATTATTGAAATTTTTTCATTGTTACTAAGAAAAATGGAATTAGAAAAAAAAATATTTGGAATTAGACAAACTCAATTAGATAATTTTCATTATTATTGGAAGATATTTAAAATATTTTATTTATTTTCCACCACTATCAAATTAGTGAAAAAATATTGCTTTAATATTTTGATGTGGTAATTTTTATAACTAACTGACTCCTGATAGATACTGATGCATAAGAAGAACTAATAGATAAAATTCCACATAAATCATGAACTTTTATTGATAATATGTCTCATAATAATAAGAAAGTTGGAACAATATGTCTAATTCATGTAAATTATTCTCAATAAGTTCCCACCTGAATTTAGAAAAAGAACATAATTATAAGCTAACTCATTGATCATACTACCATGGTGTGATCTATGATGTTTTCCAACTCTATAACAACCCACCCTTTAACATAAATTTTTTTTCTACATGATGTTTATTATGTATTTTTTTTCAAATAAATTGTTTAGTGATCAATTTGTATATATGAATGAACTAAATGTAGTGTGTGAGGATGTTTTTTCTAGGAACACCATTCCTACAGACCCAACCAAGGCTGCAACACGTGAATATTTTATAGTATGTAATGATTTTTTTATCTTGTAAGGATGTTTTATAGTATTTTATTTCAATTTATTCTATATCTTACATTGTATAAAATACTATGATAATATTACACTAAACACATCAATGAGTCGGCTTATGTAACACACAATGATGATTTTTACCGAACAACAATATATTATTAAAATAGTATTGTTAATATAACTAGATATAACCTGGCCATTAAGATAGTGGTTATGAATAGTAAAAACTAATTTTTTAAAATACATGGTTGAATTCATTGGTGAATAATTTATTAGAAATCAATATAGGAACCAACAGAATATATAATAAATATTGTTAAAAACACTTATTTTTATCCTCACAAAGTCATTTTATTATAATAAATTTAATTAATTAATATTAGACTATGATATTAATTAAAAATATATTTTATATATTCTATAAAATATTTTTTATATATATCTAATATATTTGATAGAAGTAATATAATAACAAACCCAATATTAAACATAAAAAATATTATATTTTTATAAAAGATTATTTACCGCATTTTAATAGAGAAACAACTTCAAATCCAATTTTTTACACTTATATATATTTTATTTGAGAAAATAAATTTTTTATTTTAATTTGTGATATAGAAATTTACTTCGGTTGAATTATTTTTTTTCTGATATGTTTCCTGCTTTGATAAATAGTGAATAAAAACTAATTTTTAATTTAAAACAACTTATTTCATCAAAATAATTAATAGTGTTTAATTATATTTCTGATTGGTTTTAAAGAATAAATATATTATTTTATTATAATTTAATCCAATTTAGGTTATTTTCATAAATTTTACATTGAATTTTGATATCAAAATGTTTCAATATTTTTAATGTTTAAACCTTAATAACCCTTTTTTTCATCCCATCGCCAAGATTAATTTTAAATTAATTAGTGCAACTTATATGTTTTTTATTTTGAAAAATGGAATCAATATTTGGAATTAGTGGGTCTAAATTATTAAAATAGGTTTCTTCTTATTGGTCATATGAATAAAAACTTTAGTAATATATTTTATTACAATGGTTAGGAGAGATTAGGTAATTAAAGATAAAAATTATATTATAAATATTATAGAATTACCCTCACACTGTTCATAATTTCATTGGATGTGTGGGATTCGACCAAAATTACCCTCAGGTGGAAATTATAACCTTTTTAAGCCACTTCGGTTAGAATATGACAATTATTATATTTTATTTAAAGATAAGTTAAAAATTTCATACACATATTTTTAATAACTAGAAAATTTTTTATATAGAGTTATAAAAAAGTTAAATTAGACTATAAGTATTCATTTGGAAGATAAAATATTTTTCTACCTCATGATAATTTATTTATAATTCGGAATGACAATTTAATTTACTAAAATAGTGACATAATGATGAATCATTAATTGATTAAATAATATAAGAATAAAATAAATGCTATTAAAAATGTTAAAATAAATATAATTTGAGATATTTAATGTAATAATATAAATTTATTTCAGAATTTAACATTTTGGTGATGTTATAGATGTATTTTTTAGTTTTTATATTGTTGTTTTTTTATAATAAAAATAACGAATTGTGTAAAAATTAACATTATAGATATTTTATAATAAATAATATTTCATTAAATGATACAAAATATCTAAAAATATAAAATCTACCAAATAATTGGGATAAGTTTAAAAATATCATAAATGATTAATTTAGTGATCTTTTGGAATTTTATAGTAATAATATAAACCTATAATGTATAAATTACATGATATCACTTTAAGAGTTAAATAGGTTAATTAAGGGCTAAACAAAAAATGTAAGGTTTAAAAACATAATAAATACTTGTAAAAAAATAATTAGATGTATGGTATTGGACCCCTATCACCTTAAGATCTAATTGTATTTGTTTAATGGATACTTTTCTATTAAAATAACTTATATGTTATTTAAAGTCAAAGATTGTTACAAAATATCACTATTGTATTTATTATATTTTATGTGTCTACATTAGGGCTAAATCATTATATGAATGAATATAAATTTCTAATATTATAATTATGAAACTAAATTAATCAAAAAATTTCTTTTAGTTTTCTTAAATTATATAATATCCTCAAATGCTTCTTTAATGTTAAAAGAATATTCAATTAATTAATATAAAAATAAAACAATTGATTTTAATTACATTAATATTTATAAATTTTTGGTTAATTGAAAAATATAAATAATTTTATGGGTATATAAGATATAATAGAGATTTTTTAATCCCTTATATTTTAATTCATACTATTTCTTGATGAATTTAACGTCAAATTAAATTAATAGTATCAAATTTGACAACAATGATACTTTATTGAATTTATAAATTACATTAAAATGAAAAATGAAAAATAATCACAAATAGGCTTACATATGGTCTAAAATGTCTTCCTCCATTAATTTATATCTCATTTGGATTTCTTCTCACTATAATAACCTTTTATATTTTAATATTTTGGGCATTTCCAAAAGTTCCCCTAACCTCTCTTATAAAAAGGCACATCCTCCCTCACTTCCTCACACCACATTGTAATATATAGCTCAAAAAACCCTAACATTTATCCACCCAAGTTTATTATTTATGTTTTTGAGTTCTCAGTATTCTAAAAATAAAACCCTAGTGTCCATTGGAGGAGACCAAAATGAGGTCCATCGAAGAAAAGGTAATTGTTTTACTAGTTCATTTAATTTCATTTCTTTATCTACTACCTATTACTATGTTGTTTCCACACTAAATTAATAAATAAAATATCATATATATTATGTTATGTTATTATGATCATGTGACAACTATATCCCTCCTTTTATCCATCATACAAAAAATAATATCACCATGTGTGCGAAAGTACGACTAACCGTCACCACACTGAGGCGTAATTTGTTTTTCACCACCATTTTATCTTTATGGGTATAATAATGATTATAAATAATATAAATAGTAAATATTAGATGGTATATATTATTTATAATTAATAAACCATCCATTTCCTTACCTCTTTACCATTAAGGTAATGATACCATCGCTCATGCGTACGTACGACCTATAGTCTCCTCGACGCGATGAGATTCATTATTAAGATGAACCATTCAAGAATAATTATAAAATTATATATGATGAGTGAATATAATATTTATGAACACAATATCATTATGTATATGAATAAAATATTTCATATGTATAAAAAATAGGACTTATATAGACAAAGAAACATTAGAAAATGTAACAGTTAATACACAAAACATTGGTAACAATAAAATATTATTTACAAAAAGATATAAGAGGATCATATATGATATCATAAAAAATAATATAGTTATTATATAATTTAATAACATTTTCTAACCATCCTAAAGAAGTTAAACACACCCTCAAGTAAATTAAAATACAAGGTAATGGTTAATTTCACAATCTTATTATTATCCAAGATTTTTCATACCTAAGTATTTACAGTGTCATATTTATCATCCATGTCAATGTTTATTAAAAATGTATTTCAAAATATTATTATTATTGTTCTAAAATTATTTGAAGTCAATTTTACCCATTTTTACTGTCTGTAAAATATTTTGAATGTTGTCTTTTTTCATTTAACAAATGAGTTACTTTATGAACTTTTCAACAAAATATGAAATGGATATTATTTTTTTCAATTATATAGCCTAATAAAATATTCCTTTAAGAGATTAAAATATTATTTTTAATGATAATTTTTTCTATTAAAATTTCATGCCCCTTTAAAAATAAGATTAATATAAAAAGGTTTATTTCTATTAATAATTTTTAATGATTTTATTAGAATACATTTATCTATGTCAACATAATTTGTTGGATTTTATGCATAATTGTAGTTGGTCTCTTAAGATACCATGTAAAATATTTTATTGAAAGGTTTTATGATATATTTGACTATGGATGTGCTATTTTGATATAATTCATGGTTTATGGTTAATGTATTAACATTTCGTATGATAATTTTAATACGAATATTTATATTTGTTATGTTTTACTGTTTTCATGTAATGAATGCACTGAACATAGTATGTGATAATAGAGGCCTTCTATAGCCCCTCGATGCATCAACAGGTCTAATGAGACAAACTAGTTTGGTATTTTACCTGTTTATATATGTATTCTTGGATAAAGCCTTGACAGTATGTTTATGATGTCAGAAATTATGAATTCTCTCATTATAATATTAGGTATTTATTTTCTATGTGATTATTTGACTATTAGAATATCCATGATTTAGTTTTATTTTCATGTGGTTATTTATATGGTATTGTTGGATTATCTTTCATTCTTACCATATTATGCTCAAGTTATTGATTAAATGATAGGTTCTTTAGTTAATCACCTTTCCATAATCATTTATAATTGTTTTTAAGGCTTCTACTATATGGATACCCTTACCGAGAATCAAATCTCAACCCTTTCTTATATTTTATTTTTTCGAGGATTGCATGAAAATTTTATAACTGATATACAGGGTTATTCTAGGAGAATAATGACATTACCAAAGGATTTAATATGTTTTATTCTATGTTTTCAATTATAATGTATGTTTCAAGTATGTAATCTATTTTCAAAGAATGATTAACTGATCGGTCCTTTGGGATTAAACACTAGTTTATATTCCAATTCAATAAAGTAATGCACTAGCTCTGGGCTACTGGAATTAAGGTGTTATGGTGGTATCAGAGAAAATTTAGTAGAAACATTTGAAACTATATTTAGAGAAAAAATATTAGGGAACAAAACCCCAAGATAGCCATTGTGGATAATTATAGAAGAAAATGCTATAATTTTGATAAATCACATATTATGTGTGTATCAATATCAATAAATACATATATTGATACTATAAGTGGATGTGGTTATGGTACAGATGAAAGTATGGGTAAAAACTCTGACAAGGTGTGTTGGGTACTATCAACATAACCTACTAGTACACAAAAACGAGCCTTACTGCACACCTGGTTTGACACTCCCAGGGGATATTCTTAGGACAATTCACATTTTAATTAAAAACCATTCTGATGGAATTTAATATATGATGAAGATGAATAACTAAAGATAAATCTATGGTTATTTATATTAAAAATAATTTGTATTGATATTCTACAAATGATTATATGTTATTATCACTATGACTATTATTACTTATACTATGATTTTTGGTTTTAGTCAAATAATGGAATATGAAGGAGTCATATTAACAATGAACTTAATGTAAATGGTGGTGGTGGCGAGAAACCAAATTTTATTTTGATAGGAGTGAAAGATATCATTTTCATGCCTAATAATTTTCCCGGAAATATGAATTAAAACATATTCCTTAACTAAATCCCAATATGACCATATAAGAGAAAGAAATAGATCACTAAGTGCTCTAGTGGTGGAGAGAATCAATAAAAGATGGCTTTATTTGCATAATGTAAGAAATGTGGAAGGCGACACCCAAGAAAGTGTCTCAATGGAATGAAGAAATGCTTTATCTTTGGGAAAGAATGACGCAAAGTAAATAATTTACAATACAAAATTAAGGGCATGATGGAAATAAATAAAAATGGTCCTGTGAATCCATTTTTAGTTCATTTCCTTAAATGTGGGGATCATGGGATTTACCCTAGTAAATGTCCTCTTCTATAGGATAAAATCTAGACCAAGTACGGGCCTACGTGGAAATAAAATGTTGAAGTATTTATGTATTTTTTATGTAAAAACATAGTTAAAAGGATATTTACTTATTAAAATTATTTCATGGTTGTATATAATATTTATTTTGGGAGTAATATTAATATATATTTTGAAAAAGGAAAATTCATAGACTGAGTGACAACTTGTCTTGCCCGACAATGCCTTGGGGTTTGAACCCCCAACTGAAGGGTGATAAGGGTGTAACGCCTTCCACTAGCCTATGTGATGTCAAAGTTATCATGAATTTTTTTAGTTAAAATATCTAATATATAATGGTTTTTTAATAATAGTGATATTTTTTTATTAAATAGTTAACCATGGGATTGAAAAATGTTTTCTTGATTAAGTGATTAATGTTATTTCAGAAGGCGTTCTCTATTTTGGTGAATCCTATAAGATTACAGTAAACCGAATATTTTAAGGAATAAAGAAGAATTGAATTTTGGCGTAAAAAATGATTTAATTGTGTAATTGTGGTGAATTATGATATTTTTTAAAATGGATAGCATATACTAAAGATTATTATATTTAGGAAATTAATTTTTGGTAAGAGTCATTTAGAGTTTTTTATGTTATTTGGAAGATAGTGATCAAATACTTATAATTTTATGGTATCAAACTTAGTCTAGAATGTTTTTGAGGAAGGATAGTTATTTTATAAATGTTCTATGTTGAAATTTTGGTTTTAATGTTTCATTTTGGATATTGAAGTCATTTTTCTTCATGTAATGGTTTATTATTTTTAGATAATTATCTTATATTATCCTAAAAATTTTGGTTTTTTTCATGGGTTGAGAAAGGAGAAATAAATAGTAAATATTTTATAGATTATTTTCTTCTATATAAGTTGATTTTATTACTTAAATTATAAAAACTGTGTCTTAATTACTCATCATTTGGAGAAATGGATGATATTTTAGTGGAATTTGATTAAAGGAAAAAAATCTACTTGTTAAGTAAGTATGTTTCCTTATGTTCTTAGTCTATGAAGAAAATTAATTATTCAAATTTTGGGAAAATCTCTTGAGAACAAAAATTTTATCCTAGTACCTTATTTTTAGATGAATCAAATTACTCTTTAGATTATTATATATTTATACTATTGTTATAGCTAACTTTTTCTAGACCATGTTCTCTATTACTCCCTATCAGAACATGATGGATAGATTTCTCTTCCATGTCCTTGTTTTTCTATATAGAACATATAATTTGTTATCTTTGGTGACCTTCATAAATAAATAAATTTATTTTAATGTGGAGGTCTCATTAATCATTTTTCCAATGTGGTATTTTAACCAAGATATTTTGAAAAGTTAAAACCCTAGTTTTTGTTCTCATGTTCGAATTTCAGGGATGATTTTTTTAAAGGGGGATAAAATATAACACCTCCAAATTTTACAGTATCTATATTCATAAATAAATTCAATTTCAATGATATATTACATTATATGAAACACTTTGATAAGCTTACACTACCCACAACAATGAGTTGGCCTGCGTTAGACGTAAGGCCGAGTTTTACCAAACTATGATATATTATTAAAATATTATAATTTAATATAATAAGATATAACTTTGTTGTTATATTGGGGGTTATAAATAGTATTAAATAACTTATGAGAACATATGGTTGAATTTATTGGTTATAAATTAATTATTGGTGAATATAAGAACCAATTGAATATATATGAAATGATTTTATGAAGAACTATTTTTATGCCCACAAAGTCATTTTATCCTAATAAATTTATTTAATGACTATTAAAAAATGATATTAATGAAATATATATGTTATATAATCAATAAAATATTTTCTATATTCATCTAATAGATTCTATATGCCTAAGATAAGAACAAACCCAATATTGCACATAAAAAACTATTTTTTTATAAAATTCCTTTTAAAACACTTTAATGAGGAATCTATTTTAAATAATTTTTTTTGACAATTTTATATAATTTATTTGAAAAATAAATTTCTTATTTTATATATGGATATATAAATTTTCTTTGGTTTACTTATTGGTATTTTTCTGAAAAGCTTCATGTATTGATGAATAGTGAAAAATAATTTTTTTAATTGAAAATTTTTTTTTCCATCAAAATAATTTAGTGTTAAATTATAAATTTGATTGGTTTTAAAACAAAAATATTTTGGTTTATTATAATTTCATCCAATTTAGGTTATTGGTTTAAATTTTATGTTGAATTTAGATATAATAATTTTTCAATCTTTTGCATGTTTAAACTTTAGTAACCCGTTTTCTCATCCATTCAACGAGATTAATTTTAAAATAATTACTGAAAATTAGGTGATTCGAATTTTTAAAAATATACTCAATATTTGTTATCAGTGGGTCTATGTTTTTTAAATGAGTTTATTTTATTTTTTTGAATATGAATAGTAACTTTAGTAATATTTTTTATTAAAATAGTTAAGGGGAAATGTGGTAATTAAAGGTAAACATCATATAATAAATATTATAAAATTACCCTAACACTAGTACCAATTCCATTGTATGAGTGTGATTCAAATAAAATAAATATTAGAAGGAAATTATATCCTTTTAATCCATCTGTATGAGAATTTTATATTTATTATGTTTTATTTAAAGATATGTTAAAAATGTCATACTCATATTTTTAATATATATAAATTTTTTTAATATAGTTTTATAAAAAAGATAAATTCTACTATAAATATTCATATAAATTATATTTTTTTATCTACATCATGATAATTTATTTTTAATTTTTAATGATAGTATAATTAACATAAATGGAGACACAATGATAAACCAATAATTGTTTAAATAATAGAAGAATTAAAAAAATGATTTTAGAAATATTAAAATAAATATAATTTGATATATTTAATGTCATAATAAAATTTTATTAATAAATTTAGAATGTTAGTAATGTTTAGAAATATTTTTTCTAATTTATCTTATTTTTTTTTGTTTTTATAAGAAAAAATAATGAATAATGTGAAAATTCCCATTATAGATATTTTATAATAAACAATATTTTATGAAATGATATAAAATTTATAAATATATAAACTTGGTAAAATGATTGTGATAATTTTAAAATTTTATAAATTACACATTTAGTGGTCTTTTGGAATTTCATTGTAATCATATTGACCCGTAAAATATAAATTACATGATATCATTGTAAGAGATAAATGGGTTAAATAATGGTTAAAACAAAAATTTAAGGATAAAAAACTTAGTAAAAAAGATGAAAAAAATTATTGGATTATTGGGATTCAACCCTTAACACCTTATTATTGAATTTTAGTTTTAAAATGTATACTTTTCCATGATGAAATCTTATATATTATTTAACGTCAATAATATTTATAAAATATCACTATGGTATTTAATAGATTTTATGTGTCTATATTGGGTCAAAATCAATATATAAACCAATATAAATATCTATTTTGATAATAATGGAATTAATTTGATTATATAATTTCATTATCTATTTTTATAAATTATATAATTACCATAAACACTTCTTTAATGTTAGAATAATATTAACTTAAATAACATGAAAATAAAATAATTGATTTTAATAATATTAATTTCGATAAAAAACTTTCCATTTATCACCAAAAAATTATTAGTTATGTTCTATAGGTCCTGGTATTCTGAAAAGACCAACCTTAGTGTCCCTAAGTGGAGATCCAATGGAACTCTATCAAAGAAGAAGTAATTGTTTAACCAATTAATTTATGTTTATTTCTTCTTATAAATAGACATACTTTTTTGTTTCCATACTAATGTAATAAATAAAGTATCATATATATGCTTATATTTTATTATGATTTTGGGACACTATATTCATCATTTTATCCATCTTATAAACAATAACACCGCCTTGCGTGCGTACGTACGACTTACTATCTCCACACTATGGTATCATTTTTTTTCATCTCCACTTTAATTGGATGGTTATAATGATGAATATAATTGATAGAAATAAAAAACATTACATGGTATTGATTCTTTATAACTAATATACCACCCAATTCATTACCACTTTACCATTAAAATATTGATAACCTCTCTCGTGCGTACATACGACCTACCATCTCCACGATGCAATGAGATTCAGTGTCCACATTAAACCTTCATGAATGATTATAAAAAATATATATGATGAGCGAATATAATATTCATGAACATAATATCATTATAGATATGAATAAAATATATCCTATGAATAAGAAACATACTTACATGATAAAATAAACATAAGAAAACGAAGCAGTTAACACCTAAAATAATCATCATAATGAAATATTATCATCAAAACGATATAATAGGACCATATATGATATCATAAATATGAATATAGATCTGGTATAATTTAGTAACATTATTTAACCATTATAAATGAGGTTAATTCACCCTTAAATAAAGTAAATTACAAGGTAAGTGTTAATTTTACAATCTCATTGTTATCTGGGATTGTTTATACACAAGTATTTACTAAGTCATATTTATCATCCATGTCTATGTTTCTTAAAAATGTTTTCAAAATATTATTAATATTATTCAATAATTTTTAAAGTCATTTTTACCCATGTTTTAATTTTTATAAGTTTTTTTAAAATAAATATTTTTTTATTTTCCAATTGAGGTACTTAAGAAACTTTTAAAAAAATAAAGAAAGGAATGGTCTTTCTTTTTACTTATACAACATTAGAAAAGATTACATTACAAGATTACAATATTATTTTCCCTAAAAATGTTTTTATTTAAAAATGTGTTCCCCTTTTGAAAAAATTTCAATATAAATGTGGGTATTTTTCTCATGAAGTTTTAATGATTTTATTATAGCACTTTCATCTATGTCAACATCCTTTGTTATTTTTTTGATTAATTGGTGTTGTTTTCTTAAGATAATATCTACCATATTTTATTGAAATGGTTTATGATAGTTTGATAGTGGATGTTCTATTTTGATACCATTCATGGGTTATGGTTAATGTATTAAGTTTTTATATGTTAGTTTTAATATGAATGTTTATGTTGGTTATGATTCTACATTTTGATATGAGGAATGCATTGGAATATTTATGTGAAAGGAGAGGTCTAATATAGTGCCTCAATGTATCAGTAGTTATCATGAAAAAATATTTTGAGTTTTTACCCATTTATATGTTGGTTCTTTGAGGATGTATTGATGATATATTTATGATATCCATCATTTTTCATTCCCTTATTATGAGATTAGTTATTGATTTTACATGTGATTACTCAAATAGTATAACATCCATGGTTAATTTTAATTATCATGTGGTTATTTATATGGGATTTCGGGACCATGTTTCATTACTACCATATTATTATAGGGATATTGATTAAATGCAATGTGTTTTAGTTAATCACATTTATATAATTTATTATACTTGATTTTAAAATCATCCACTGTATGTATTCTCTTACTATGCATCTGAGCTCATCCATTTATTATGTTTTATTTTTTCATAGATTCCAAAAAGTGTTTTATTACTAGTATATAAAGTTATTCTAGGAGAATAATGATGTTCTCAAAGTATTTTCTCCATTGTATTTTATGTTATGAATTATACTGTATGGTTCATGCATGTGATATATTTTCCAAGACATCTAAACATATCATTCCTTTGGGTTTTTGACACTTTAATATATGAAAATGTTAGAAAATAATGCACTAGATTTGAGCTATTAAGGTCAGGGTGTTACAAAGGCCTTTTCAACCAAACCAAAATTTCAACTAGGTTTAGAATAATCAATATAATAGAATATTTAGAAAATAAATAAATATTTCTCCAATATTAATATGGTAATTACTAACCTAGGTATTTTTAGGATAAATATAATTTATAATCAGTGAGAAATTTCCATCCTACATAATCCATTGAAAATCTAAAAAACCCATAAAGAAATTATAATGAAAAAACAAATTATGTTGAACAATTTGATGACTCAAATAGGTCAATTAGATGATTTTGGTATTATACAGATTAACATGATTGGTTTAATTAATTTATAAACACATGTGATTACTGATAATAAAGGAGAGGAAAATTTTATTTTCTTAAAAATCAATGTGGTAGTACATTTAACAACCCATAATCTATAACGATAAAACAGATTCTAAACCAAAATATGTAAAAGGTAACTCTAATGACTTTTCATCAAAAAAATTCATTTAATTAATAATTTTTTAAATACCATTTAATAATTTGGATATTTTATGAAATAAATAACACTATTGAAATAAGAAAAATTTCTTAAAATAACCAAAATAGATTAGAAATATATGATTGAGTCTTCATTTCTCAAAAAAGTGGTCCAAATTATTAAAAAATTCCCAAACCAACACTGGTTTACCCTATAAAAAGTCCACAAAGAAAGAATAATGTTGATAGGGACATTGATAAAGAAATATTATTTCATTTTAGGAAATTAAAAGTCAATTGTCATTTTATAGATAAAATATAATAGATTTTAAAATATTCCTCATTTTGAAGGAGATGTTCTCCCATAAAAGGATATTTAATTCTGGTTAAAAATTAGACATTGGGAGGAATATTGCCTCAAGTATTGGACAAGCCATTTCTATGAAATTTAATGTCCAAGGGACCTTTACCATTCCATGTACAATAAGGGAGGGAAAATTCAATGATTTAATGTTGTATTTAGAAGCCTGAAGAAATATGGTACCTCATTCAACATAATTTAATTTATAGTTTGGAGATATGAAACCATATTTAATTATCATTACATTGGATGATTAAAGTTCAAAATAATATAGTGGTTTTGTTGTGGATGTTTTAGGGCAAGTAAGAGATATGATTTTTAATGCTAACTTTTATGTTTTGAATATGGAGGGTGACATATTCAATGCACATGTAGCTTTGATTATTGCAAGATATTTTAAAAAGGCTTTAAAAAATAATATATATTCAAAATATAACATTTTTACTTTAATTTAGAAGAGAAATAGTAAAATTAAACATATATCTATCCATGAAATACTCAATAAAATATTATTCATCCCACCAAGTGAACATGATTGATCAGTTTTTTGTAAGATATTTCTTAATTTCATAAGTAATGCTATTTTAATTGAAAAATATGAATCTAATCATTTTTTTCAAAAAATTATATAAATCATATTTAAAATATTTTGTGTGAAGAAAATTTGAATTTTAAAACTACTATATTCAATATTATATAAATTTATAAATTTTACACTAATTTCATTGAATTTTATGAAGCTATGATATTTTATTGACCTACTTGTTGTTTTGTTATATAATCTAAAAACATGAATTCCAATAGAGGATATAGAATTTTAAAAATATTTAAATTGAAGTCTCTAATTCATGTCCTGATATTTTTGTCAAATTTGGAATGTTTTATAAAAATTCCATTTGGGAATAGATAGTTTAATTGATTTCTCCAACTGTTAAAATTTCAAAACATACTAGTTTTGGACCCACTATATGAGATGACTAAAACTATTTCAAGGTCATTAAATAATATTTGGAATGATAAAATAGTCCACCTAGGTTTTAATTCAATCATTCTTTTAGAATCTCAAATATAATTTTTTTTGGATGAGAATGAAAAATTTCTTATGATAATTATCAAGGAGAATTACATCGATTATAAAAACTAGATTTTAAAATTCCACTGAGCTAAAAATATTTTAATAGGATCAAATTTATATGTTATTTTGAGAATTAGTCCTTTAATTTTCATGTAAAAAATATTTTTAATTAATAATTCTAAAACTGATGTAGTAAATTCAATGAAGACTGGATCAAAAAAATTTATAAGTTATTAAAAAGAAGTAACTACCTTTATGGAATATAGAATCATTTTTATAATTTTTTATATATAATGTGTGAGATATATATATATTTTTACTAAAAAATATTTTTTACCGTTTCAAAAAATAAATTTAATAAACTCATTCCTATTATAATTCCCAAAAAATAAGTAGTGTGTATTGAATATAGAAAACTCAACCTAGTGACTATGAATGATCATTCATCTTCAATTTCTTGACCATGTTCTTAAAAATATTGTAGGAAAATCACATAACTATTTTCTAGATTTATTTTTGGGAACATTATATTGATATTACATTATGTTGTGCGGTATCTACCTGGTATGTGTGTTAATAAGTATAGGATAAAAGGGTATTGCAGGAATATTCAAGCCTAAATATTTTTAGAGGGATAAATAGAGTTCCCATGAAAGGATATATTATTTGTAGTGTGTTTTATATATTTCATGAGAATTGATGGAATAAATTTAATCTTTGAAGTTGGTTTCTACCATGTTTCACATGGTAGAGAAGAAGAGTTCCCAAGTCTAGATGATTTTATTTGTCAAAAAGTGAATAACAAATGTGTATTGGAGAGAAAAAGATTAGAGAAATTGTATTCTCTATCAAATTTATATGATAATTTAAATACTTACATTGATGTATCCTAGACACTGATTCATGGTTTAAAAGTGTGTCTTGAGTATTAGAGTTATTAGAATTGGATTATTTAAGAAGCATTTAATTTATCGAAAATATTGTTTAAAGAATAAACTCCTTTGTATTTCACATGTATATCTGGTTCAAGAATATTTTTTTAAATGATGAGTTACATCATTGTTAAAACTTTACATTGATTAAGTTGGAAGTATGTATAATGATTGAGGAAATAATCCTCATATAAAACACTTGTACTAATAAAGTGTAAGTTCTATCTACCAAAAATTATAGATATTGATGTTTTTCTAAAGAATGCGAAGAAGCTGGGTGATGTATGTTGGTTCTATGCATCTGATCACCATGTTAAAGCTTTTTTAAACATGTAGTATATATTTTTTGTATGAAGTTTTGGACTCCTAGTTTTAAAGATCAAAAAATCATTTTTATTATGATCTTAATGAGTATTATGTTTTCTGTTAGTATTTTACATTATAATGAAGCTTGGAGAAATTTAGCTGAGTATGAATCACCATAACCATTATCTCTCTACTAAGAAGACTCACAACCAAGGATGACATTGTCAAGGATGAGTCACCACCATTTTGGGAATTTGGCTAAGGGTTGGAATTACTCACTAACAGATTTTATTCACCTCTATGGATGTCACCTAGATACAAATTTGACAAAGTATGGAAAATATTCAGTACTAGAAATGAATCATCATCATCTATGACATATTACTAAAATGAGAAATTGAGAAAGTGTAGATATTACTTACCACCATCTATGTATCAGCACTATCACATAAAATTTCAAAAGTGTTAAGGTGACCTAAAATATTTTCTGAGTTACCATTGAGGTGACCTTACACCTAAGTAAAAATGTGGTGAAGTGTCGAGTCACCACTAGAGTCTGGCGCACCACTTGTGGTTCTCACTATTAAAAATAATCACCATCAGATTCTAAGTCCCCCCTAGATCATTAAACACACACACTTTGTGTCACAAAAAAATTATCTCATTGATAGATCTAGACACTACCAGTGTGTCTCACAACTAGACTCTGAGTCACTTCCAATTCAAGACACCTCCAGATTATGTCACTGTTCTAAAGTCTCACAACTACTCTTTTATATTCATTTGAACAAAATATCTTTGATAGATATTTTATGGAATTTAATTCCCAATGTTATTAAATTGATTTTTTCTTAATTTCTCAACAAGTATGAACTAAATAACGTGTCATATCTAGGTATCAGGAAAAAACATATCCCTATTGTTTCTCACATGGATGATTTTACTGCTGATGCAGATAAAAGTGGAAGAAAACTCCATTTTGTTTATAGATGTGTAGAACTAGAACATATATAAACCCATAGAGATGCACAAATGATGTGATATGAAAATAATTTAAAGAAATATAAGGGCTTTAAAGATGAATATTCCTTACACATGACTATTAGAGTGATTCATAAAGAACACTCAGATCGTTCAGTCTAAACAGAACAGGTCTATGATATTCTATTCCACTACAAATCATAGAACATTAAATCAAACCTCATATCAAGATACATTTATGATTCATAAGATACAGAGATTATCAAAAGGAGAAACATTGTTATTTATACCCTACTATCTACTCTGTTAGTTCATCTATATTTACATTGTCAGTAGTGTATTTATACTCTATTTATTACACGCACATTGCCTCCTACATTAAATTGGAAGATACATAGATATGTTATTAAACTATTTTTACATGTCTCTCACAATTATTGTGGAAGTGGTCCCTAAGTAACCTATTATCTTTTTTCCTCCCATTATTACTATGGAAGACGTCTTTATGAGTCCTGGAAAGTCGTCATACTGTTGTAAATTTTTATTTAGGTTGTGGATCCAAAGTTTATTTTTATATAAACTCCTTGGAAGTGGTCAACTTCAAAGTGGAGAGGAATTAGTCTTAATTTGACACTAAACAACATATATTTATTTTCCATTGTGTATTTTTGTTATTTCATTTAAAAAATTTAATATTGAATTTTCTTTAAATTATAAAAAAATTATTTTGATAATTTTCCTTAATTAGTGATTATATAATTTTTTTGACTGAGTAAAATATTTTCAAAGGATAAAGTAATATTATTTATTATTTTAATAGGGACCTAATCAATCTTTGAGAATTCTTTTAAAAGATTAATATTTATATCGATATGTCGTTTTTGTTAATTCGGTCATATTTAAAATAATTGGGGTATTTTATTTAAACTTGTTTTAAAAAAAACTTTATTGGGTACTCAATTCACTAACCTCTTCAAATAATCACTGTGACCATCATTTGGTTTCATAGGTTTTATATTTGGTATCAAAATTTATCTTTCAAAACTATTAAACTCTGATTTTAGTTGGGCTTTAAAGATCTTAAATTTATGTTAGGCCTAAATTTAATTCTTTAAATGGATAATATAAAAGGAATTTATTCTTATAACATAACACATTTTTTCAATGATAATAATTATTCTTAGTAGAAGATAAAAATAAAAATTCATATTTAAATTATGGGTTTTGATATTTGGTTTTCTATTAAGGATAAGAATGAGTAAACTGAGGATCCTAGGAGTACCTATGATGATGATAAAACACTATCTAATAATAATAATAATAATTACAACACTATTAATTAATCATATTGTTCCTTAGGAGATGTGAAATTAAACATAATTTATACTAGTAAAACCACCATTGAAATTTGGGACACATAAGCTGTTTCTCATGAGGGAACAAAAAATGTTAATTAGATGAGATTTAATACATATAATATTAAGTATGATACTTTTAAGATGAATCCTAATGAATTAATTTCTGTTATGTATCTCAAGAATAATGAAATTGTAAACACCATGAGCTCTTGGAAAAATCTAGTGTCTAACAGGATTAATTATAAGACTACTCGAATGTATTCTCAAAAGATGTAGAGGGAGTTAACTATCAATCAGAGAGTCATACAATAATAGAAAACTACCTGTTAAGGAGTTATTTGGTATGTTAATTAGGTATGAAGAATAAATGAAAGTAAATAGGGAAGAGGGTGATGAGGAAAAAATATTAGCCATTATGTCCACTACATCCAATCAAAAAGAAAAGGAAAAAAAGAAAAGATATAAGATGAAAGTTATAGTGATAGATATTGAACATCTAATAATTTTAAAGAGATGTCACATCTATCTTGAATATTCAAAATTTTCAATTGTAAGAAGATATTTTTTAGAAATCTTAGTTATAATGGAAAATATTATAATAAAGGAGACTCGAAGAAAGATTAGGAAATGGATGATAATACAAATGAGATAAGCTGAAATGAATTCAAGCATAATGGAAATGTAAAATAAGACTTTGAAAAATTAGAATAAAAAAAGAAACATGAAGAAAAGGATAGAAAATAAAAGAAATCCATGAAAGAAACTTAGTGTTCCTTTGGGGGAAACTCTAGTGACTCAAAATCTAATATTGAAGAAAAGTATGACCAAGCTAACATGTGCTTCATGTGAAAACCCTTTGGAGTACCTTATGCATGTACTATCATAAATTTTCATAATAATGATAACTATGAAAAAAAAAAAAAAACCAATGATGATATTTATTAAGAATTTATTTTTGAATATTTAAAAATTCTAGAAGTAACATTCAAAGAACTAAAAGATAAATATTAAATTCTAAATAAATTCTTTATATACTAATATGAAGTCTGCAAATTCTATTTAAAATGAGATAAAATCTCAATTTATAAAAAAGTAACTAAAATTAAACTATCCAATGAACAAGTGATGAAGGATTTATTAATGTTGAACCATGTTAGAGAAACTCTTTATCATATTTAAGTAAAAAAGTTACTCCAAAATGTGTTACATGTATATGACACTAACCTGGACAAAGAAGAATATTAAATAGCACATTTTTACCTGAATATAATTATGAAATCATTACTACATGTTATTTTTATGTAGTAATTGTAAGAACCCAGGTTTTGCTACTAAAGACTTTGGAATATTCTTGATGATATTCCAGAGCAGCAACTTCAGACGGCGTGCAATTCCGAGCCCAGGAGTGGCCGAAATTAAATTTTCAGTGCGTTCACACTAGAAATGACAAATAAATGGGATAACTCCAAAACGGAGTTCCAGATCAGGGATCCGAGTGTACGGATGGGTCCGGAATGGGGTGTTTACCCTAGGAACGACATAAAACTTGTCGGTGCGGGATTTTTGGACCCCTCGCCCGCTTCTGGAACATTAAAAGGATTAATTAATAAATTAATTAATTCGTTTAATGGTGAAACACTATTATCTCTTAAACGGTGGCTCGGTTTGGAAAACCGAGGGCACTGTTGAGTTCGGAGCATGCCGTTTACCCTAGGAGGGGTGTAAGTTTTGCGGGCGTGGGCCATTTGTGAAAAATGGCCCCAGGGGCGTTTTCGTAATTTGGCAGCCTAGGGCGCTAAGTTTAATAACTTTTGAACGGGGTCTCGGATTAAAATTCAGAGACAACCGTTGTGCTCGGGAGGTCATGTTTACCCCAGGTACGCCCTCCTTTTTGTCTGCTTCAGGAGCGGAGTCGGGGGCGTGCCGTGCGGGGTGTTTAAGTGTTTTTATTTAAACACGCACACCCCTCCTTCCTCTTCTTCTTCTTCCTCACAACCTCTCCCCTTCCCTCCTCCATTCCGGTGAGCTCCGGCGAGGCAAGCTCCGGCGAGCCAACTCCGGCGAGGCAACGGCACGGGGCGGATCGCGCGGGAAGCGTCGGGCAAAGCCCCACGAGGTAGGATTTTTTTCGTTTTCGTTTTTAAATTCCCGCATTCTTTGAGCCCGATTTATACCATCGAATTGTCGCCCGATCTTCGAAAAAATCCCATAGATTAGTAGAGCTGGATCGGAGCTTTCCGACGCACCTTTCGGATGTGAAATCGGAGCTCCGAGGCGTCCTCAGCGGCCCGGCGAAGATGGGGGTGGTTTTGCGGTTTCCGGCGGTCGGTAGGGCGGTCCGGCGAGTGCCGAAGGCGGCGGCTTCGGCTCCGGGCAGGCGGCGCGGCGGCCGCGGCTTCGGAAGGCGGCGCGGATCTGGGTGCGGCGGCGGCAGCTGGTGGCACCGGCAGGGCACCAGCGAGAGCGAGAGGGGGGCCGCATGGCGGCGGCCCCGTGCGGCTCGACAACGACCCGCACTTTGCGGGTCGTTGTGTGGGGAGTGCGACCGACCCTCGTGGCCGGTCGGTGGCAATCCCCCGCGCCAGGCGCGCGGGTGTGAAGGGGAGCGGGATGCGGAGCGGAGGCCCGCGGCGCGGCTGGACCGGGCCCAGCGGCTGGGCCGCGGTCCAGCGGGCCGGCCCAAGCAGGGCGGACCGGCCGGGCCGGGCCGGTCCGGCCCAAGGGGCTTGCCCCTAGCCTTCGGATGCCCGTATTTCGGGCTGCGGGCGTCCGTTTTGAGCACCGTCTTCGGCAGCGCAGAGCTTGAGTCAAGGCGGAGTTTTTGAGATGGTTTCGGGAATTTTTAATTACCGAAACGAGGGGTCTCGGAGACGCGACACGTCTTTAAGTTGACGAGCGTTCTTCCAGAAAATCTTGTTTTGGACCGCACGGACGCGAGCGACGTCCTCTTTGAGTGCCGTCAGTTGCATTGAGACCCTGGTGTCGAGGAGGAGGTTTCCAGGGTGGTTTCAGGCGTCGAGGAAAAAGTTGAGTCGCGGGCCCCACGGCCCGTCTCTTGAGCTGCGTGCAGCATTTCACAACTTTTCCATCGGATGTCCGTTCGGGGCGTGCGAGCAGTCATTTCTGGGTGTTTTTCCGAGGGGATTGCAATGGTGCAATCCGACCGCTCAAATTCGGCACGATGGTGTGGGGCCCATGAGGGCCGTTTTGGGAGTTGACAATGATTTCCAACTTTATCACTGGGCGACAGTTTTGGACAATTGAATAGTCCATTTCGTGTACTTTTTTGAGAGGATCGCAACGGTGCGATCCATTCGTTGAGTTTCGGGACCGGGTTGCAGGTCCCACGTGGCACCGCTCATGTGCGGTGCGCCGAGAGGCATCTTTTTCTCCGGATATTTGTTGCACTCAAGTGAGTAGTGCTTTTGACGTGTTTTCTCGAGGGGATCACAATGGTGCGATGCGCCCGACTATTTTCGGGGCTGAGGTTCGGGATCACGGGACGATGTTCGGGCGTGAGGCGGTGTTGGTGGATTTTTCGTCGGGTATCCGTTGGAGGAGAGTAATTAGTTGATCTCGCGCATTTTTCCTCGAGGATTACAACGGTGTGATCCGTTTGGTTGTGCGGAGCCTCTTGCGCGATCTTGTTAAATGTGGAAGCATGGAAGGTGCTCTAGTGGTGGTTCTCCCTAACTTATTTGTAGCGGACCCTTGGCGTGTGATCGCGCACTCTTGGGAGAGTGATACAATTGGTCCACGAGATGTGGTTGGCCGTGCCTGGGCCTTTGAGGTGGAGTTGTTACGTCACTCCTTCGCGTTGACGCTGGGTGCCATGTGCACGATAGCCTTTGGGCTGGAATGAGGTATACTCCAGGAGTATACGGGAGCGCTTGGTGGTACGTGTGGTTGTTTGTACCTGAGGATGGTTGGGCGCTCAGTTTGGGTTGAGATGGGGCCACACGTTGTGTGGGCCCCACGTGCGTGCCAGGTTCTGCTTGCGTACTTTGACCTCTCGCGGCGTAGAGGGTCCCTCTGTGTGTTTGTTTGACCAGCAGGGTGGAGCTCTTCCCCTGGCTCTGTGCTCGTTGGTTTGACCAGCAGGGTTGAGTGGTCTCCCCCTGGTTTCATCCTCGATGGATTGGCCGGTAGCGGTGCTAGTGATACCCAGTGCTGGGGCAGACGTTGCACCTCTTTTGGGAGAGCTGTTCTGGAGTTGGGTGGTTGCACGAAACCCACTCCGTGTTTGGTCGGCCAGTGTTGTACCCTCTTGTAGAGATGGCAGAGCGGTTCTAAGTTTTACCCTCCAGCAGGGCTGGGCAGTGGGTTCTCATCGACTTCCTCAGGCTTACCCACCAGCAGGGCTGGGTAGTGGGTTGCTCACTGACTATTAGGGTCTACCCTCCAGCAGAGACTGGGCAGTGGGTCACCCGACGCTATTAGGGTTGACCCTCCAGTAGAGACTGGGCAGTGGGTCACCCGACGCTATTAGGGTCCACCCTCCAGCAGAGACTGGGCAGTGGGTCACCCGACGCTATTAGGGTCTACCCTCCAGCAGAGACTGGGCAGTGGGTCACCCGACGACCTCTTAGGGTCTACCCACCAGCAGGGCTGGGAAGTGGGTCACCTGTCGTCTAGTTCTAGGTCTACCCTCCAGCACGACTGGGCAGTGGGTTTCCTGTCGACTTATTCCAGGTCCACCTTCCAACGGGGCTGGGCAGTGGGTCTCCTGATGATGTGTTATGGTCTACCCTCCAACGGGGCTGGTTAGTGGGTTGCCTGATGATTTATTATGGTTTACCCTCCAGCAGAGCTGGGCAGTGGGTCACCCGACATCTGGTTATGAATTATACTCTAGCAGGGCTGGGTTGTGGGACACTTGTTGGCATTCTAGACTCAGTCCTCTCGACTAGGCTAGTCTGTGGCTTACCTCCGTGATTACCGGAGTGGGACCCTTGGTTGTACGAGTCGGTGATGGAACAACTTGACTTTGAGGAGACCTCTTGACCGCGGGGTAGTGACGAGGTGTGGTTGGACTTTCCCTAGAACTCTCAAGTACGAGGGGTGCTTTCCACACCGAGACGCGTTCTTGTGACGCGATCTAAAACCGTGCGGGCGAGTCAGTGCCGCCCAAAGCGGATAGTATCGAGGTGCAGTGATTGAGCCCCTTGGCTTGCGGTTCCGGGCAAACGTGCGGGATGCTGGGCATCGATCATGGGGTTATGTCTGGGACTGTTGGCGACTCACTTTTCTTGGGCTGAGCTACGGGACAGAGATCCCCTTACGAGTTTCTTCGGGATTCTTGGTTGAGCATAAAGATATGTATATACCTTGTTCAGGCACCCACTTATTGAGTTTTGGCTACTCTCCTTCAGGAGAGGCGAAGACGTGCGGGATATGCCACGTGCTTTCCGCGTCCAGCTTCTCGTGGTTGGATGAGTTTACTCTCCTGCTATAGGCAGTGAAAGCTCGACGAGAAGTGCATCTTCTCACCGTTCCTAGCTCTTTGTGCTAGGACGAGTCTTTTATCTTTCTCTTAATGGGTTCAGCTGTTACTCTTTACTGCACTCTTTGTTGTACTCCCTTTGCTTTCCCTTGTTTGCTCTACCGCTCACCCTTCGGTACCTCCTTTGTTTCTCCCTCGAGCCATCGGGGTATCCTACTGAGTATTTTTATACTAACCCCTGCTTGGGCTTTGCCCACACTTGGTGTGCCCTTGAAGACGACGGACAGGTTGGTCGTGACTTCAGTGGAGCGTAGAAGCTTGGGATCTTGGACCGCGTGCGGTGGTCGTGGCCGGGTTCTAGGTAGGAGACCCGTCAGCTTTTCCTTTTTGTTTACCTGTTGCCCGGTTGTGGCACTTTTCTGGTTGGGCGCGTGTTTTGCCCCTTTTTCCTTTTCAGCATTTTGCTTGTACTTGTAGAGGTCGATGCACTTTGTGGTATTTATATAGCAGTTTCTCTTTCCTTTTCTCTGCTTGTTCTCTCTTTTACTCTACACTTTTTCATTGAGTGTGCTGCGTGTGTGTGTACAGGTACTTAGGCAAAGGCCTCCCCGAGTTTTTGTGCCTTCGGCGCTGGTCGCCAGCCCCTGGCCTATGGAGGCGGGCCTGGGGTAGTTACGGCTCGAGCCCGGGTTGGGTTGGGTCGTGAAAAAGTGGTATTAGAGGTGGTTCGTTCCTTGGGACGCTGTTCGGACGTCCCTAAAAGATGAATTGGTTGGGATATAGGGAAACAGTGTTAACGTGTATCGAGAGCGGCTCTCAGGCCAGGGAGTCCAGTGATGGTGCGGCGGCCGACGTATCCATTCACCATGACCTTGATAACCCGCTTGTCGACTCGGCATGCTGAGACACTTGTTGCAGGGAATTTGTTTGTGCATCACATAGGACTGAGTCTTGGCTGTCCTTCTTGAGTCAGATCCCCATCGTTTCTATTGGTATATACAAATATGATCATCTGGCCGCGACACTCCTTGATAATTTTCAGGATGTCTCTGTGAAGACAGCCAGCCCAGATACCAGCTTTGGGTGCGTGGCGACGACCCTGTGAGCTACGAGGCCACATTCCAGGACACATCATGCGAGCCCCTTTCTCCGGGTGGGCCGATAATAGCATCCCCACCTGTTGAGCAGCAGACAGTTTCAGCAGAGCAGGCTGAGCTCGAGCGCAGGTTGAGCACGCTCCGTGAGTTCCAGCGGCAGACACCGCTGAGGATCAGTGGTGAGCCAGACCCTCAGGCAGTGGAGGCTTGGCTCGAGATAGTGGTTTTCCTTTTCAGGCTAGTGTAGGCACCGACAGATCAGAGAGTGTCTTTGGCAGCATTTTTCGTGGAGCAGCTTGGCGTTGGTGGAGTCTGATGACTCAGTTCCTTGACAAGTCATCGTTTTCATTGGATGGCTTTCAGTTGTTGCTCCGTGGGGAGTTTGCCCCTCCTTCTTGTGCTCTGTTCGGATTCAGGAGCTCCTGCAGCTTCATCAGGGAGGGATGACGGTGGCCGAGTACGCAACTAGTTTCGCAGACTGTGCACGCTTTTACCCGGACTTGGTTCGTGACAATAACCTCCGAGCGCGAAAGTTTGAGCAGGGTCTCCACTGAGAGATTCGTGCTGTCAGAGTATCCTTGGGCATTTCCACGTATGCTGGGGTGCTAGAGCAGGCGCTGATGACAGAGGGCTTCCTGTCATGTTTTGCAGTTGGTAGTGGCAGTGGGCGCGATGGAGCCGGGATGTCTGTCGTAGCTAGCAGGCGCCGGAGGACAGGACCTCGATGCAGGTGTCCTTCCCCCTGCCAGTTTTGGAGACGTGGTCGTATACCACTGTTGCGAAAAGGCGCAAGGACTCAGCCGAGGATGCCCTTCCGTGAGTGGATCTCGGGCCGTGTTCGTACACCACAGTGGCGTCGGAGGGCACCAGGGCAGCCTAGAGAGCGCCCGTGCTATGCTTGTGATGGGCGAGGTCACTTGGCACGAGACTGCCCAACCCGAGTTGCTGAGAGCTTCGGGCAGGCAGCAGGCGCACCACCACGGCAGAGGCACCGCCGTGATCGGAGTAGTACCCAGAGAGGTGGTTCTAGCAGAGAAGCAGGAGGAGATGGTGGTGGGGGACAACTTTACGAGATCTTCCCATCACCACCAGGCGGTCCACGTCAGGCTCCAGGAGCTGACGGTTGGGACCACGGGTAGCCGCGAGCTTTGAATGTCTACGATCCTGTAGAAGCATGGGATGGTGAGAGGTACCCCTTGCGACTCTTCTACTTCTTGAATTTGAATTGTTAGGCTCTGCGTGTGAAAGGCTTTTCTTCCAGCTCCTTGTTTGAGGTGTTACCAGGGTGACGCAAGGCGTCGGGTGTAACCCTGTGTTGGTAAGGAAAAAGGCGCGAGACCTTTTCCTTTAGTCGATGGTGTTGACTCCTTCGCCTTTTGAGCGTGTAAGAGAGCATCGAATCTGGAGCCTCTAGCGTGACCAGATATCCTTGGGTGTTTCACCATATGGATATTCTGAATGAGGGAATCACCGGGCCTTGTTCCAGGTGCGGGTGGTGATTCCAGTCGTGGCGTGCGACGTAGAGGTTGGACCGGGGAGGTTAGCTACCCCCGAGGGCCCTCAGGCCGTTTGAGACCGTGCAAAGGGATGACGAGGTACCCTACCACCTTGCCCTAGAACCAAAGTCTGTAGTGGGTGCACGACATCGTCAAGGGCCGACCTCGCATGAATAGATCAATCCTTTGGTCTGTGTGCGTGGCACAGAGCTGTGCGTGGGTTCTTCTGGGTATGGGAAAGCCATGTGTGGGCTTAGTACCCTGTGTTGCTCCCTAGTTTTGCTTTTTGAGGATGAAAATCTTGAAGGAGGGAATGATGTAAGAACTAGGGTTTTTCTAAGAATTACTTTGGAATATTCTTGATGATATTCCAGAGCATCGCCTTCAGACGGCATGCGATTCTGAGCCCCAGAGTGGCCGGAATTAAATTTTCAGTGCGTTCACGCTGGAAATGATAAATAAATGGGATAACTCCAAAACGGAGTTTCGGATCAGGGATCCGAGTGTACATATGGGTCCAGAACGGGGTGTTTACTCTAGGAACAAGATAAAACTTGTCGGCGCGGGATGTTTGGACCCCTCGCCCGCTTATGGAACGTTAAACGGATTAATTAATAAATTAATTAATTCGTTTAATGGAGAAATGCTAGTATCTCTTAAACGGTGCCTCGGATTGGAAAACCGAGGGCACCTTTGAGTTCGGAGCATTCAGTTTACCCTAGGAGGGGTGTAAGTTTCATGGGCGGGGGCCGTTTGTGAAAAATGGCCCCAGGGGCGTTTTCGTAATTTGGCGGCCTCGGGCGCTATGTTTAATAACTTTTGAACGGGGTCTCGGATTAAAATTCTGAGACCACCGTTGTGCTCGGGAGGTCATGTTTACCCCAGGTACGCCCTCCTTTTTGTCTGCTTCGAGAGCGGAGTCGGGGGCGTGCCGGGCGGGGTGTTTAAGTGTTTTTATTTAAACACGCACCCCCCTCCTTCCTCTTCTTCTTCTTCCTCACAACCTCTCCCCTTCCCTCATCTATTCTGGTGAGATTCTTCTAGGAGAGCTCCGGCGAGCCAACTCCAGCGAGGCAACGGCGCGGGGCGGATCGCGCGGGAAGCGTCGGGCAAAGCCTTACAAGGTTGGATTTTTTTCGTTTTCGTTTTTAAATTCCTGCATTGTTTGCGCCCGATTTATAACATCGAATTGTTGCCCGATCATCGAACAAAGACAATAGATTAGTAGATCTGGATCCGAGCTTTCCGACGCACCTTTCGGATTTGAAATCGGAGCTCCGAGGTGTCCGCAGCGGCCCGACGAAGATGGGGGTGGTTTTGCGGTTTCCGACGGTCGGCAGGGCGGTCCGAAAAGTGCCGAAGGCGGCGGACGGCGGCGCAGGGCGGCGGCTTCGGCTCCGAGCAGGCGGCGCGATGGCAGCTGGTGGCGCCGGTAGGGCACCGGCAAGAGAGAGAGGGGGGCCGCGGGGCGGCGGCCCCGTGCGTCTCGACAACGACCCGCACTTTGCGGGTCGTTGTGTGGGGAGTGCGACCGGCCCTCGCGGCCGGTCGGTGGCAATCACGCGCGCCGGGCGCGCGGGTGTGAAGGGGAGCAGGCCGCGGAGCGGCGGCCCGTGGCTCGGCTGGACCGGGCCCAGTGGCTGGGCCACGGTCCAGCGGGCGGGCCGGCGCGGGCAGGCCCAAGCACGGCGGACCGGCCGGGTCGGGCCGGTCCGGCCCAAGGGGCTTGCCCCTCAGCCTTCGGATGCCCGTATTTCGGGCTACGGGCGTCTGTTTTGCGCACCGTCTGCGGCAGCGCGGAGCTTGCATCAAGACGGAGTTTTTGAGATGGTTTCGGGAATGTTTAATTCCCGAAACGAGGGGTCTCGGAGACGCGACGCGTCTTTAAGTGGACGAGCGTTCTTCCGGAAAATCTTGTTTTGGACGTCGCAGATGCGTGCGACGTCCGCTTTGAGTGTCGTCAGTTGCGTTGGGACCCTGGCGTCGAGGCTGAAGTTTCCAGGGTGGTTTCAGGTGTCCAGGCTGAAGTTGAGATGCAGGCCCCACGGCCCGTCTCTTGAGCTGCGTGCAGCGTTTCACGACTTTTCCATCAGATGTCCGTTCGGGGCGTGCGAGCAGTCATTTCTGGGGGTTTTTCCGAGGGGATTGCAATGGTGCAATCCCCCCACTCAAATTCGGCACGATGATGCGGGCCCCACGAGGGCCGTTTTGGGAGTTGACGGTGATTTCCAGCTTTATCACCGGGCGACGGTTTTGGACAAGTGAATAGTCCATTTCGTGTACTTTTTCGAGAGGATCGCAACGGTGCGATCCATTCATTGAGTTTCGGGACCGGGGTGCGTGTCCCACGTGGCACCACTCATGTGCGGTGCGCCGAGAGGCATCTTTTTCTCCGGATATTCATTTCACTCAAGTGAGTAGTGCTTTTGACGTGTCTCCCCGAGGGGATCTCAATGGTGCGATGCGCCCGACCTTTTTTGGGGCCGAGGTTTGGGATCACGGGACGCCGTTCGGGCGTGAGGCGGTGTTGGTGGCTTTTCCGTTGGGTATCCGTTGGAGGCGAGTAAGTAGTCGATCTCACGCGTTTTTCCGCGAGGTTTACAACGATGCGATCCGTTTGGTTGTGCGGAGCCTCTTGTGCGATCTTGTTAAATGTGGAAGCATGGAAGGTGCTCTGGTGGTGGTTCTCCCTACCTTGTTTGTAGCGGACCCTTGGCGTGTGATCGCGCACTCTTGGGAGAGTGATACAATTGGTCCACGAGATGTGGTTGGCCGTGCCTGGGCCTTTGAGGTGGAGTTGTTACATCACGCCTTCGCGTTGACGCTGGGTGCCGTGTGCATGATAGCCTTTGGGCTGGAATGAGGTATACTCCAGGAGTATACGGGAGCGGTAGGAGGTATGTGTGGTTGTTTGTACCTGAGGATGGTTGTGCCCTCAGTTGGGGTTGAGATGGGGCCACATGTTGTGTGGGCCCCACATGTGTGCCGGGTTCTGCTTGCGTACTTTGACCTCTCACGGCGTAGAGGGTCCCTCTGTGTGTTTGTTTGACCAGCAGGGTGGAGCTCTTCCCCTGGCTCTATGCTCGTTGGTTTGACCAGCAGGGTTGAGTGGTCTCCCCCTGGTTTCTTCCTCGATGGATTGGCCGGTAGCGGTGCTAGTGATACCCAGTGCTGGGGCAGACGCTGCACCTCTTTTGGGAGAGCTGTTCTGGAGTTGGGTGGTTGCGCGACACCCACTCCATGTTCGGTCGGCCAGTGTTGTACCCTCCTGTAGAGATGGCAGAGCGGTTCTGAGTTTTACCCTCCAGTGGGGCTGGGCAGTGGGTTCTCATCGACTTCCTCGGGCTTACCCTCCAGCAGGGCTGGGCAGTGGGTTGCTCACTGACAATTAGGGTCTACCCTCCAGCAGAGACTGGGCAGTGGGTCACCCGACGCTATTAGGGTCTACCCTCCAGCAGAGACTGGGCAGTGGGTCACCCGATGCTATTAGGGTCGACCCTCCAGCAGAGACCGGGCAGTGGGTCACCCGATGCTATTAGGGTCCACCCTCCAGCAGAGACTGGGCAGTGGGTCACCCGACCCTATTAGGGTCCACCCTCTAGCAGAGACTGGGAAGTGGGTCACCCGATGCTATTAGGGTCTACCCTCTAGCAGAGACTTGGCAGTGGGTCACCTGACGACCTCTTAGGGTCTACCCTCCAGCAGGGCTGGGCAGTGGGTCACCCGTCTTCTAGTTCCAGGTCTACCCTCCAGCACGGCTAGGCAGTGGGTCGCCTGTCGACTTATTCCAGGTCTACCCTCCAGCGGGGCTGGGCAGTGGGTCTCCTGATGATGTGTTATGGTCTACCCTCCAGCGGGGCTGGGCAGTGGGTCTCCTGACGATGTCTTATGGTTTACCCTCCAGCAGGGCTGGGCAGTGGGTCACCCGACACCTGGTTATGAATTACCCTCCCGCAGGGCTGGGTAGTGGGACACTTTTTGGCATTCCAGACTCAGTCCTCTCTACTAGGCTAGTTTGTGGCTTACCTCCGTGATTACCGGAGCGGGACCCTTGGTTGTACGAGTCGGTGATGGAACAACTTGACTTTGAGGAGACCTCTCGACTGTGGGGCAGTGACGAGGTGTGGTTGGACTTTCCCTAGAACTCTCAAGTACGAGGGGTGCTTTCCCCACCGAGACACGTTCTTGTGACGCTATCTAAAACTGTGCGGGCGAGTCAGTGCCGCCCAAAGCGGATAGTATCGAGGTGCGGTGATTGAGCCCCTTGGCTTGCGGTTCCGGGCAGACGTGCGGGATGCTGGGCATCGATGATGGGGTTATGTCTGGGACTGTTGGCGACTCACTTTTCTTGGGCTGATCTACGGGATGGAGATCCCCTTACGAGTTTGTTCGGGCTTCTTGGTTGAGCATAAAGATATGTATATACCTTGTTTGGGAACCCACTTCTTGAGTTTTGGCTACTCTCCTTCAGGAGAGGCGAAGACGCGCGGGGTATGCCACGTGCTTTCCCCGTTCAGCTTCTCGTGGTTGGATGAGTTTACTCTCTTGCTATAGGCAGCGAAAGCTCGACGAGAAGTGCATCTTCTCACCGTTCCTAGCTCCTTGTTCTAGGACGAGTCTTCTATCTTTCTCTTGATGGGTTGAGCTGTTACTCTTTATTGCACTCTCAGTTGTACTCCCTTTGCTTCCCTTGTTCGCTCTACTGCTCACCCTTCTGTACCTCCTTTGTTGCTCCCTCGAGCCTTCGGGGTATCCTACTGAGTATTTTTATACTCACCCCTGCTTGGGCTTTTCCCGCACTTGGTGTGCCCTTGCAGACGACGGACAGGTTGGTCGTGACTTCAGTAGAGCGTAGGATCTTGGGAGCTTGGACCGTGTGCGGTGGTCGTGGCCGAGTTCTAGGTAGGAGACCCGTTATCTGTTCCGTTTTGTTTACCTGTTTCCGGGTTGTGGCACTTTTCTGGTTGGGTGCGTGTTTTTCCCCCTTTTCCTTTTCAGCATTTTTCTTGTACTTGTAGAGGTCGATGCACTTTGTGGTATTTATATAGTAGATTCCCTTTCCTTTTCTCTGCTTGTTCTCCCTTTTACTCTGCACATTTTCATTGATTGTGCTGCGTGAGTGTGTATAGGTACTTAGGCAAAGGCCTCCCCGAGTTGTTGTGCCTTCGGCGCTGGTCGCCAGCCCCTGGCCTATGGAGGCGGGCCTGGGGTAGTTACGGCTCGAGACCGGGTAGGGTCGGGTCGTGACAGTAATAAACAAAGTTTTTTATTTCAAAAATATTACATTGTATTTATAAAGAAAATTATAGACAAATATGCGTTCTAATGCACAAATTACTGACACATTTGGACCCAAGAAAATATTGGTACTAAAATCATTTAGTGCATAATTTTTTTTATGAATGCTACTCAAAGGCATCCTATAAAATTTTATGGTACCTAGACAAAAATTGTTCAAGGAATATGACTGGAGACTACTCAAGTTTCATGAAATTAATAAAGGATAATAGTAGACTTGTCACCTTTGGTGGAAATGCTAAAGTGAAAATCACCGGACTTGAAAAAATTAGTAACTATAATTTTGTTTTAATTTCCAAATTACCATTTTTAATGGTTTGAATTTTAATTTTTTTAGAATCTCACAATTATGTGATTATGGATTTCATATTAAATCTGAAAATAATGCATGTAATGTTTTTGATTATGAATATGTTTTAGTTTTTACTACTTTAAGGAATTAAAATGCTTATGTTGTTGATCTTAATTAATTAATTTATCCGAATGATTCCTTAATGAGTGAATTTTATAAAGAATATTTGATTTGGAATAGGATATAAGGTCACTATAATATTCATTCACATAGTAAGATTACTAGAAAATGGGTAATCAGGGATCTGCCCAAACTAGAGTTCCCAAATGACAAATATATATCCCCTATAAGAAAAGAAAAAACACAATATTTATTTTAAATCAAAGATGGATGTTTTAAATTCTCAACCTATTTGGTTCATATAGATTAATTTATACCATATAGACTTTCTTTTGTAAATGGTAATCACTATGTTTATTCATTAGTGTATGAATTTTCTATGTATACATGGGTATTCTTTCTATCTCAAAAAATTGAAGCCTATTCTTATTTCCCCAAGTATGATAGATCTAATAAAAACATAAGTGGGATTATGAATGAGACACTAAAATGTTAACATGGATATGATTTTGAAAATCAGGACTTTTAATCCTTCTGATCACGAAATGGCTATAGTTACAACTTCTTTTCTTTGAGACCCCTTAACAGAATGGAGATTTCGAAAGAAGGAATAGAAAACATCAAGAGATATCCTGGAATATTTTATATGAATATGAATTTACTTTCTAATTTTGGACAGAGTCTATAAACATATCCTATTATATAATATATAGAGTCTTAATTAGATATATCTTGAAGAATAACCCTCATGGGATTTAGAATAATATGAAGGCTACGATTAATTAATTTATATTTTTTTGTTGGAATGTCTATATTGATAAAACTAATTATAATATGGACAAATTTTACTCCAAAAGTGAGGAAGGATTCTTCCAGTGCTGTTTAACTTCGAGTAAATCTTATACAGATTTTCATAGAAGGACCAATATCATGGAAGAATATGTTCACCTAAAATTTAAGAGACAAATCCACATGAACCTAATAACTCTTTAGAAAACCATGAGGTTGGTTTGTCTTCTGTAAAAATAAATTCCAAACCAAATAATTATATTTTTATGTAATCCTAAAAATGATCTAGTTATAATGAACTTCTAGAACATAAAAATGATCCTCTAGAAGATCCTATGGTGACTAGACCCTCTTTTTCTGGAGTTGTTAGAGCCCTTAAGTTCCATCCTCTAGATGATATTTTTGAATACCGAGATAGAGGTACACATACATGATATTATCTAAGAAATTAGGTTTAACATCAATAATTATCTTCACAACATGAGACAAACAACATCAATAAATAAATCAATGATGAATTTTGGGTAACGTAAATGCAATAAGAATAAAGTCAACTTGAAATAAACAAAGTATAAGAAATTGTGGATATACCCAAATACACATTGACTATAGGCACTAAATGGGTGTTTATAAATGAGGTAAATGAATAAGGAGTGATAATAGGGAACAAATATACACTAATTGCACAAGGTTATAGTCAAGAAGAAGGATGATTCTATGAAGAGACCTTTTCACCAATAACTAGACTTGAATCCATTAGTATACTGTTTTCTTATGAAGCTCATTTAGAGTTCAAACATTTTCAAATGGATGTCAATAATTATTTCTTAATTGGGTATATAATTGTGTATATTTTTATTAAAAAACCCCATAGTTTTATAAAACCTCATTTTAGTAATCATGTTTCAAATTTAAAAAAAATTTGTATAGTTTGAAAAAGGCTCCCAGAGATTGGTATAATAGTCTCAGATCCTTTATTATTTCAAAAGGTTTTTGAAATGTTATATAAGATCATACCCTATTTATAAAATTAATTTAAAAAGAATTTTTAGTTATAAAAGTTTATTTAGATGATAATATATTTGGATCTTCAAGAAATTATTTACGTATTGAGTTTTCAAAAATAATGAAAAATGATTTTGAAATGAGTTCGATGTGTAAAATTAATTTCTTTCTTGGGTTTCAAAATTTTCAAATTAACGAAGGAATTACATTGAATCAAATTAAATATACCAAGGATATTTAAAAACATTTTCAATTTGATAATACTAAGAGTACTGATAATCTGATGATTACTACATATAAATTGGACCTTGATGAAACAATAAAGCTAGTGTATCAAACCAGTTATAGAGGTATAATTGTAAGTCTTCCCTACTTGACACCTTTCCGACCTAATATTATGTTTAGTTTGTGTATGAATTCTAAATTTCATTAAAATGAAAAATATTCAATCTTGATTTCTATAAACATAATTTAAAAATACCTAAAATAAACTACCAATTTAAGACTATTTTATCCAAGGGGACAAGAATTAGACATAGTTAGTTTTTTAGATATTGATTTTGGTTGATGTTAGATAGATAGTAAAATCACATCAAGAACATGGAACCTTATAAGAAATTACATAGTTAATTGGTGTAGTAATAGACAAAATTATGTTGCATTATTTATTAGAGTAGCTAAATACATAGCTGTAGGTACCTGTTATGCACAAATTTTTTATATGAAAGACACATTACTAGACTCGGAATATCAATCCAGATAATTCCCTATAAATTGTGACAACAAAATTGATATAAATATTTCTAATAATACTATGACACATTACAAAAAAAATATATTTTGATGTAAGACATCCCTTTTTGATAGATCATTTTCAAAAGGGTGATATCACTCTTGAATACATTTTTAAAGAACATAGAATTAGTTATATATATAAAAATACATTCAATTATGATAAAATTAAATACATAAAACATGATTTAGGTATGATAAATTTTGGTTATGTTTAATTTTATGGGACTATGTGTTGTGAATGTCTCACCATTTTGAATGTCCTACAACTATGAATGTCTCGCCATTATTAATGTGTCACTATTGTGAATGTATAACCATTCTGATACCTTGTGAGGATTGTTTTAAAGGATTTAAAATCCTAACTCAATGTATTATAGTTCAAGTAATAATCCTCCTCATATTTTTGATCCTGAGTTGCTTAAATATCTTGTGTAAGAAGAACTCACTGGTTTTTTACATTTTCATTCAGTTGCTATGCCTTCTATACCTAAGAAAACATTGAGAAAGTTTGAACATGACTATGATTATGCACACATTATGATTTGAGAATACATGAAGTATATGAAGTCTAACAGAGAAACCATATCCAAAGTCATCATGTGATATCTATTTAGAATTTTTCCCAAACATGGAATGGATTCTCATTTTGTGTTCTTAGTATAAAATCTAAGAATTCATCAGGTTTCCCTCACCTTCAAGTATAAAGAAAACCAGTTGAAGGTTATTAATCCTCTACTAATTCTTTTTATGGAAGATTATAAATAAATTTTTAGTGTAATTGAGATACAAGGAATCATCATCAGGTATTTTTAAATCTTATGAAACTATTTCATCTTGGGCATAGAACTACAGTTGTAGATCATGAGGCCATACCTGTTACTGTCCATCTGAATCCTACAGATATGGATCCAAATTTATTTTGAGTATGTGTGACCAGAAAACCTCTTGGACCCTTACTAGCCAGATTCTAGCCTATTTATCTCTGTTAGACATGATGTTCATCACCTACAACCCACCATCATCCGAGAAACTATTTCTTTGACTGGTGTTTCTACATACCCCCTCGAGCTCCCTCAGATCCGACTTCACTATCTATTTTGGATAATGGGAAGTTAAATGTTTATCCTAATTCCTCAACCCCCGCAATAATATGCTTTGATTTTATACATTGGTATTTGATGTGGCTATGTTTTATTTTTTTATAAAAACTTTTTTATGTAACATATTTTTTTGATAAACTTCATTTGGTTTCTAATGAAAACTATATTATTCATATTATTTTTATGAATTTATAGTTTTATTATGAAAATTTTGATAATCCCAAAATGGTGAGAAATATTTTATTGTATTTATTTATATTAATCTAATGAAACATACAGTTGTTTTTGTTTATGTTACATATTATTTAATATTTTTTCATACTATAAGTGTTTTATTTTCTCTTTTACTTTATTTATTATCTTGAATAATGATTATAGTGTTTATACCTATGATCCAGTTCCAGGTTTTTCTTGGTTTATTCCTTTGGCATCATATTAATTTTACATTAGTAAAACATATTTTATAAAATTTTATTATTTACCGTTGATTCCATTAATTATCTATGATATCATGTGTATAAAATGCCATGATTTTTGATCATCAAAAGGGGATATTGTTGAACTTATTATTTTAATTATAAAAAAAATCATGTTTCCTATGATTTTCATGATTTTCATGTTTTCTATTAGCATTTTAAGTTATAAATCATCATTGAAAAATTTCGCTAAGTATGACTCACCATCACCAACATATCACCGTCAAGAAGACTCAATGCCAAGGATAACCCCATCAAAAACCAGTCACTGCCTGTATGGAAATTTGGATAAGTGTTGGAAATAAACACAACCAGATTTCAATCCCTCTTTTCAATGTCACCAAGATGAAAATTTGAAAATGTTTGGAACAGATTCACCATTAGTAATGAATCACCATTGGATAAGACATACTGTTGACCCGAGAAATTTAAATAGTGTAGAGAATACCAATTGACAGCCATGTCTCACTACGAGTAAGTAAAATTTATTATGTTTCTAAATGACCTACTTTTATACCTGAGTATCCATTGAGGAGAACTTCCGCTAAAATAAAAATTTGGTAATGTTTTGAGTCACCACCAGAGGACAAATCATAACTATCAGTTCTCACCATTCCAAAGACTCACTGCTAGACTCTGAGTCACCTACAATTCCAGAAACCACTATAGTCAGCTTCACGACCACAATATCCAACCACCAGATCATGAAAATTCTAGTGTGTCTCACCACTAAAATCTGAGTCACCTCCATTTAAAGACACCTTTAGATTTTTTCACTGTTCTAAATAATAACAACTACTTTTTAAAATTTATTTTGAATTAAATATCTTGAAAGGTAATTTTATAGAATTTAATGGAAATTTTTTTTAATAATTGTTCCTTAATTGTTCAATAGAGATGAATTATTGAATGTGTAATCCCTGAGTTCAATGTTGAAGTATATCCAGATTACTTCTTCCCTGGATTCTTTTACTTCTACTACTGATAAAAGAGGATGTAGACTCCCTTGTTTGTACCTATGTATAGAGTGGGAAAATAAAGACATAAAAAGATCTAAACATGTTAAGTGATATAAACCTTATTGTAAAAAATATAAGAGATATCATGCTATATTTTTCATATATGTGACTATGAGAGTGGATCTTAATATGCACTCAGATCCTATAGTGTGAATGGAAGGAGTCTATGACACTCTATTCCACTACAAATCTCATAACCTCAACATTAGCCTCATATCAAGCTACATTCAAGAGTCATGAGCAATAGATCTTATCAAACAAATTAAAATTATTATTTCTACACTCTAATATTCTATTTTTATTCATCTATATTTACATTATGAGAAATATGCGTATAATCTATTTATTACATGCACATTGCCTCCTGATTTAAAATAGAAGATACTTATATATCTTGTCAAACTATTTTTACCCATCTTTAATGAATTCATTGAAAGAGGCGACTATGTGTTCTGTAATAATTTTTATTCTCACGATTATGGTGGAAGAGATCCCTGTGTGTCTTGGATGGTAGTTATACCACTATAATACTCGATCCAGGTTGCCAATTAGAAGTTTATTATTATATAAACTGCTTGACAATGGGTGACTTCCAAGTGGAGAGGAAAAATTATCATCTTAAGACTGAACCTATTGTATTTATTTTCTGATTTGTGTTTTTTATTTTTGTTCTAATATTTAAAATAGAATTTGTTTTAGACTACAAAAAAACCATTCATTTGGTTGTTAACCTTAATTAGTGTTTGTATAAGTTTTTAATTGAGTAAATTAATTTCAAAGATTAAAAATAATATTATATTTTTTTAACTGAGTCCTAATAAATCATTGATAAATATTTTAAATGGTTAAGATCTATATTGATATTCTATTTTTGTTGATTGGGCCATATTTAAATTAATCAAGGTATTTTATTAAAACCTTTTTTTATAGAAAATTTTATTATGCACTCAATTAACCTCTCTATTGAGACATCCACTCCAACCAACAATAAGTTTGAATAATCCCTATATAATATGAATCAAATTTTGTTTTTATTTGAGGAATTATAGTTTAAAAAATAATGTGATTTGGAACTACAAATTTAAAATTCATCAAGCCATTGGGTACTTTGTATAACTTTAGATTTATTTTTCTATAAACCAAGAAAAATTTCAATACTTCACTCTAGTTTATTTATAAATTATAAAAAATATATGTCTTTTAAAGTTATTTTATATGACTTCAAATTTATATGGAAATGAGGAAATGAATTTTATTGAAAGGGTCGATATGTAAGTGGTATCTTGACACAGTCAATCCTCATGATTGATTGAGTTTTACATGTGGTTTATCCAAACTTACACATGAGGTGAATATAGACTTTTTCATACTTGATGTTGAACCAAATAGTTGATTGATTTTGTTCACGTAATCAATTTTTATAGAAAATCCTCACGTTCAATTGGAATGATCATGTTGTTGATATAAATGCATGATTGTAAGGAAACGTTGATTCAAAATGGTAAATTTGATCTCTATGAGTGGTTTAATTGAACATTCAATCCATATGATCGAATTGTAAAGTCCTTATTGATCTTGGACTTTGATAATTTCAAAAACATATGTTGGTTTTCTAGAATAATATATATTTTGATGTTTTAGTATATTAAAATATGTAGGTGTGGTGTTAGTCTCAGAAAAATAATCATGATCATACACTAATAAAGATGAATGTTAAGATGATATTAGCTCCAATTAATGGGACACAAGCTGATGCACAGACAATTGCATGTCACAAAATGGGGATCCATGTTGCATAGCCATGGATTAGATAATAGATTTATACATGGATTATTATTTTTAATGTTTTTTAATAATTCATGTTTCCAAGTGATTATGAGGTAGTGGAATTTAAAATAGAAAATGGAAGAATAAAAAATTGATTTTTCAAGTTTTTTTCTGAGGAAAATATTTGGTGTTATTTTGTATAAAATATAAATGGAAAGAAGGACACGTTATTTAATGATATCAGGAGGAAATTTGAATAGAGGTATGTAAGTCTTCTTATAGTTTTGTAGAAATAATTTTAATAAATATGCAAGTTTATGAATAGGAATTGGAATTCCTTGAAGAATATTATACTCTAATCTATTTAAATAAATATTCTATAAATAATATTTTTTAAGATATAAGTTTATATATATTTTTAATAAATCATAGGGAAAACATATATTTGAATGGATCTAACTCTATGCATACTTATTACTCCTTCATTCAAGGAATATAAAAGAGTTCTCATGTTTTTTAGTGCACATAATTAGAAAATGTTTTCAATTATAAATACAACATATTTTTCATTTCAAAAGATAGAAATAAATATGAGAAACCTAGTAAAATATATGTTTCAGTCCTTGTTGTATTGAATTTATTGAAGAAGAGTAACCAATATGAACACCTATTTGGGATCTTGTGTATTGAAGAAAACAAGAAGATAACATAATATGAGACCAATTAATTAAATAAGAAGAGTAATTAAGAAGATATTATGAGTGTCATGCTTTAATTTATTATATATTGACTAGAATTCTTAGCGATCTAGTCTATAACATTCTTGAAATTGATGTTTGAGGAGGGGAGAGTTCAATAATGATTATTCTAATCATATTACAAGATTTTGAGATAAAAAAGATATACTACAATCATCTACTACAGAATTCCAATGAATCTTGAGGTGGTCTACTTTATTTCTATAAGATCAGAATAAGTTCAATCTATGTAGTCTTAGAGGGACTTGATATATCATAAGCGATCTTTCCTCATAGAAGTCCACACCTATTCATTTTTATAAATAAAATATAAGCCCTCTATTTTATTGGTACCATGTTGGTGATAGGAATGTTAGGTGAATTTTATACCATTTCCCCTTATTTCATTTATAATAAGAAATAATTTTTTAATGTTGGATAATTACAATAATGTATTAGAGACATAATCATCCATAGGGAGGAAAACCAAATTAAAAAACCCATAATGTTTAATTATCTTTCTTTAATTTTATTTATTTACTAGCTAAAGGAGAGAAATATAGAGTGATATCCACTCACTGAATAAGTGAAAATGTGATTAATAGGTAAAAGTATAATTCTAATAAATGTTATTCCACAACGATTCACTTATCTTAGTGTGAGAATATTTCAAACTATTGATAATAGTAGGAATATGAGTTTTAGTCACACATCTATTAGGATAATATTTTTCCAAATTTTATTTGAAGATTTTATATTCTTTTGAAAAAAGGATACATTCAAACTAGATTAAATAAAACATATAGATTCCCTATGAAAAAAAATCATAAAATCAATATCAACCAAGATAATGAATAACATAAAGAAAAGCGTTGAAAATAATTTGAGAATGGACACATCTAATCAAGGAGAAGATAAGGAATCTATACTAATTAAAGGTACTCAATGGAGTGTTCGTTACTTTTAATAATTTTTATTTTAAACAATCAGTGATAAGAATCCATTATTATAAAGTAAATAGAAACAAATATTGGTCTCCCTATGTGTCAATTATGATCAAGATTGAATATGAATGGATGAAGAAGAACCAAGAATTAGAGTGGAAGATCATGTTTCTCTAGAATCATGTGATATAGTGTATAATGATTCATTCATTATATGATAAACACACAATTTAATTTTTATTGTGAATTTTTAACATTTATTTATGACTATTTCAGAAGAATTCAAGAGGACATCACCCATATTTAGGATCAGAAAATATTTTTAGATATTTCTTCGGATCAATTGATGCTTATGTCTAAAATATATCTAATTAGTTAGAGGCTATAAATATCTTCAATAGGTATATTGATGAAAAATTATCCAACTATGATAATGAATAAATCACTATAATTTAAAATATTGAAGAATAAAATAAATGGTGAGGTTATAATCCAATAATATGAAGATATTATTACTATAAAATATTATCAACTTGAGGTCAATTCAAATAGGAGTAATGAGATTGACCATCTGTTATGAGAGAAGAGAATAATACATGAAGATCAAATTGAAGAGATTGGAATGGATTTTGATGAAAATAAAAAATGAATATAGAATTAGTGGAGAATTTTCAATATGAGATGGTTGGATCTTTCTAATAAATTGACAAATCTGGAATAAATCCAAGAGATATCTACTCAAAAGTTTGAAAGGAATGTTGCTTCCACAGAAATAAAAAAAAATGAATCTTATGGAAAAATAACTTTATTCGGTGGTAATAATATCTTGAGACATCTTGAGATCAATATATATCATCTATAAAGGAAAAGGTGACATTAAAATCTGAAAAATTTAAAATTTCTAATTATATTTGTTTATTTAGTTTATTATTAAAATAAATATCTATATGCAGATGGATGAGGAAAAGTTATGAGAATCCTAAAATCATGTCATGCATGGATAAAAGATTTTCTATATGATTTGACTCACCAACTGAAGCCCAAAAATCTAATTCAATTGAAAAAAAATTAAGTCACTATTCTTAGAAAATCTAGACAACATGTATTTAAAATAATGAAACCAAGGTTTACTGGTTATCGTTTTTTCTATATGATACTAGAATATGGATGTATATTTATGGTATAATATGTCACCCTATATAACAAAAAGGGAAACTATATCAGGGTAAAGGAAAGTTTTATATATAGAAATACTTATAAATAAAGGGTAAATTAATTTACTCCCCAAGGAGAATTAAAAATATTATACATATTTTTGGTGTTCATAATGGGATTGGTCATAGAGGAGAGACATATAATTATAAATAATTCAATAATGAAACAAAAAAATGAGAATAAAATACCAGGAAAAGTAAATAATGGACAAAAACCTACCTTGGTAAAGAACCATGAGAACGATGAGGAAAATAACACTCCCAAGATGATTTTGGAGGAGTAATGTAATTTATCCTTACCTGACAAGAAAAAGAAAAAAAATCAAAACACCTAGGAATATTGAGATGAGTGCTACACCATATTAGAATATTTTTTTTTTGAAAAAGTGGTCATAACATGGAAACCACTAAATAATACATGAGTTAGGGAAAATATAAAGGCAAGTTGAAACCAAAAATATAATAGTCTAAGAAAGGATTAAAAAGACTGATGTGGTAAAAATCTTACTTGAGAAGACATGTGCAAACGGCAAGAAGTATAATCATATTCATGATTTTTTTAACCACAATATATGATAAGGAGAATGTAATAGAAATAGAATCCAAAAAGTAGATAAAATCCAAAAATAAATAAAATGTCCCTCACAAATAAGAAATCAAATTTCATGATAATCTATTAAAATGGGATAACCAATGATCTCATGAGGATCCATATGAGGGATGAAAGTAGGATCGACACAGTTTAATTGATTGTCTCACAGTTATTTCAGTATAAGAATAAATAATAACGAACATGATTGATGTACCCAGTGATGAATGTAACATGATGGATCATTCTAAAAGGAAGATCCCATAGAAGGGTATAATAAAATAATCCATACTACCTAAATAAAACACAAATTTTATGAGTATATTTTCATGGATAGAAAATCTATCTGGAAATTGTACTAAATTTGAAAGAGTAAATTGGTTGATAAATAATTCTCAACCTAGTATTTAAAATTAATGAGAAGGGTGGTTCCACCATATTTTCTTATTTTATTTGTATTTTTATCCTATCCTTAATGGGTATTAAATTTGATATAAGTTATCAAATTAAGAATAAATGAATATATATAGACTAAAATAACTATTCAAGATTTAAAAATGAAACTACATTGGATTTATTTATCCAATGGTTTTATAAAGAACTATTGGACTAACCTTTTTTGACAATCCAAAATCATGTTTCATTTATGTAATAGTCATGTTTTTATTGCAGAATCATCATGTCACTAATATTTATAGTTTCTATCTAGCGATACCGATATATCATAAATCTCAATTTTTTATTGTTTAAGCATATAGTGCAAAATTCATCTATGTATAAAGGTAACCGATGATAGGTCATCGATGGCAGTTACAAATGAAAGGCCACCATTGAAGGTCACCAATGAAGTTCACTGATTAAGGTCACCAATGAAGGTCACCAATTAATGGTCACCAATAAAGGTCATCGATGAAGGTCACCGATGAAGGTCACCGATGAATGGTCACCGATGAAGGTCCCCGATAAAAGGTCCCCGATGAAAGGTCACTGATAGAAGGTCACCGATGAAAGGCCACCAATGAAAGGTAACCGTTGAAGGTTACCATTGAAGGTTACCATTGAAGGATACAGATGCAGTCTACCATTGAATCCTATTTTTAGAAGGCTACTGCTACCAGTCTACCGATGCTCGCTCTTTTGCTCCATACTTTGTCAAATTCTGAAGATTATTTTAAAGGTCATATTTGGTAAATTTAATGCTTTTGACATTAATTAATGCTGATTGTAGTCATATCATGAGATTGTATCTGGGGACAGTATGAGGTATGAGGAGGGCTACACATGGTTCAGTTATTCCTATGGTCAGACCTCAAATATAAAATAGAAGACCGAGGAAGAAAAGTGTGTGGTGAAAGAAGTGTGGGTATAAGAAAAGACAGAGGAATGCAGGGAAAAGATTTTACTTGCTAGATTAAAGAGAGAAAGGAAGAACCATCCAACAATTACATTGTGAACCTAAGAGCATCATGATGATCATCTGGAAGAACAAATTCAAGGCTGGATTCTATGCTTCATCATATTTCTATCAACAAAAGAAGTAGAGCACTCAGTTCCTGAAATCTAGAACATGGATTTGCGACAATCTATTTTAATGAAAACTTTCAGAGAAAGACTCGAACTGCAAATTCTTCACTCCAAAGATTCAAGAGATGAACTACAAACACATTGAGCTTTCCAAACTCAATCTTATAATATTTTCTCTATTGTGTTCTTTTATTTTACGTTTATGATAATTGTGCGTTTTTCTGTTACACACATTGTCTCATATGATTGAGTTGGAGGATAAATGTGGAAGAGACCATGTGTGGTATATATTTTTTATTTTTCCTATGAATAATTGTGGTAGAGGGTGTGAGACCTGGACAGTTTGTGAAAACTGTAGTGAAGCCCAATACAGGATTTGTATCATGTTTATTATTTATATAAACTTCTTGGTGGTAGGAGATCACCAAGTGGATATGATTAAGACTTATATTGAGACTTAACCTCTATTTTAACTCTACCGTGTACTATATTTTTGTAGTAATTTTTTTATCTATTTTACGCTGATTAAAATTTCAAAAATAGAAAAATATTTTTACATTGACTCTGATAGTTTGTTCTAGATAGGGTGTGTTTGTGTTTAATTCAGTAAACTTGTTTCAAATGTTGAAGAAGTATTTCACACTGATTCGAATGAGGACTAATCAACCTTTGAGAATCCTCTTGACCAACTAAATAGTTATATCTCTACTACCTTAATTAACTAGGTCATTTCAAAAATTGGGGGGTCTTTATAAAAATGTTTTTCACAAAAATTTTAAGTATGAACTCAATTCACCACCCTCTTGAGATTCCACTATGACAAAAATTTGGCATCAGAGGAGTGTTTTTTATTGCTTCTATCTGAACTATTGTGAAAATTATAAAATTCTTTCCAACTATGATTTTAGTTGTATCTGAAAGATCATAAAATTTCTGTCATATCTAAATTTTCACTTCTTTAAAATTCTAATTAATAATGGATAACAGAGTTGAGAGTGCTAATACAAAAAGAATACCTTTATTTAATGGTAACAAATATGCTTAGTGGAAATTAAAAATGAAAATGTATCTAGAATTCATGGGTCCTGAAATTTGGTACACAATTGAAGAATAACATGCATTGCCTCTTACTACTAGAGACACATGGCCTCAGTTGACTAAAGATACATACCACAATAACTGTAAAGAAATGAATGCATTGTACTATTCTCTAGGTAATGAAAAATTCAATATAATACCTTCTTGTAAAACTGCTTATGAAATTTGGGATACTTTTGGTGTTTCTCATGAGGTAACAACCAATGTAAATGAAATGTAGTTAAATACATATACTATTAAATATGAAAATTTTAAAATGAATCCTGATGAAATTATATTTGAAATGTATCTCAGGTTCAATGAAAAATTAAAAACCTTGATTTTTTTGGGAAACCAGTAGAAAACAAGGATTATATTATGAGGTTGCTTCGTTGCCTACATGACGAATGGAGAGGAACTTATATTTCAGTCCGAGAATCCTATGATATAAGCAAGCTACCAGTGAAGGAACTAATTGGAAAACATATGATGTATGAAGTAGAGCATAAGTTAAATCAAGAAGCTAATGAATAACCAATAATGAAATCCGTATCATTCAAGACTGCTACCTCAAAGAGAAAAGATAAAGAAAAAGTTCAAGATCCAGTAGACACTTCCACCAGTGAAGTCTCAGAATTTGATAGTAATGATGAGATGGATAATCTTGTAAGTAGATTCAAAAATTTATACTGTAAGAAGAAGTTATTTATAAAATCAAAATAAAATGGAAGGTATGATAGTATAGGACAGTGGAAAAAGGACAGAAAATGGAATGACAACACAAATGAGATATTCTGTTATGAGTGTAAACAAAAAGTCCATGTGAAGGATGATTGCACCAAGATGAAATTTAAGAAGAAATATGAAGATAAGGGTGAAGGATATAAGAAAACTATGAAAGCTACTCGAAGTGATTTAGAAGATAGCTCTAGAGAATTTGACTCTTCTGATATTGAAAAGAAAAATCACGAAAATCTATGTTTCATGACAGAAACATATGAGGAAATACCTAATTCTCTTATACTTAATGCTTACTATTCTGGGAATGAAAGTGAATAAAATAATGATAAGAATATGACTAAAGATGAACTATTTGAATATTGTGCAATTCTTGAGGCTACCATTAATGAACTCGAGGATAAATATAAATTATTGAAAAGGAAACATGATTTAAATGCTAATTATAAGTCTAATTTGGATATTGAGAATGAAAAATGTGTCCAAATATTAAAATAAAATACTGAACTTAAAATATTAAATGATCAATTAAAATGGGATCTTGAAAAGTTTACTGTAGGTAGAGGCACCTCAACTCAGTTTCTAGAGAAACCTATTTCTCTATCACACACAACTGGTATAGGATATCATCTCGGATAGAAAAGTATTATTCGAAATAAATTTGTTCCAAAATATGGACAGTTCAAAGCTAGTTCAATTTCTGGACCATCTTTTGAATATCAATTCTCTAAAGGACCTAAAAAAGTGTTCATGTCTCAAAAACTATATATTTATTATAGTAAACATGAGGAACAAATATGGGTTCCCAAATATTTACATGCTAACCTCTCTGGACCCAAGAGAATCTAGGTACCAAAGTTACCCCATGCTTAATTTGTTTTGTAGGAAAATTGTTTAAAGAGATTATGTAAAACTATATGGTACGTGGACAGTGGATGATCAAGACAAATGACAGGAGGATATTCATTCTTCAAGAGCCCAATTACAATTTTTGGTGGACATTTCATATTTATTGATAATTCTAAAGGGAAGCCTGTCCACTTAGGCTAAATTGGTAACCCTAAGCCTATATTAATTTCAAAAGTACTTATTAATGATGTGGTAAAACACAATTTACTTATTATCTCTCAGTTGAGTGATGATGGTTTTAATGATAAGTTATAATATGAAGCATGAAATGTTTTTAATTATAGAAATGATTTAATATTCACCACACTTAGAAAGGAAATGTATATGCTATTGACTTTAACTCTTTAACTAAGAAATTTTTTTCTTGTTTAAAAGCTTTTAATAAGGAATCCTGGTGATGGCATAGAAGATGAGGACACAGAAATGTGAACTCACTTAAGAAACTGACCAGGAAAGGTTTAGTTAGAGACTTACCGAAATTGGAATTCCCCATTAACAATGTTTGTAATTCTTGTTAAAAAGGAAAACAACACAAAGTTTCTTTCAAATCAATGAAATAATTTTCTACTTCTCAACTGCTTGATTTGGTTTACATGGATTTTTTTAGACCATCTAGAGTTTCAAGTTTAAATAGGAATCTCTATTTTTATGTTCTTATAAATGATTCTTATAGATATACTTTGGAATACTTTCTATCTTACAAAAGTTAATCATGTTCATACTTCATTAAATATTCCACTTCTATAGGAAATTTTTGTGGAATTAGAATTAATACCTTGAGAAGTGATCATGGAAGTGAGTTTGAGAATTAAGAGTTTGAATATTTTTTCTCACAAAATGGCTATAATCATAGTTTCATTGCTCCTAGAACACCTCAATAAAATGGAGTTTTAGATATAATAAATAGGACACTTTATGAAATTTCCCATACTATGCTAAATGAGTATAATATATCTATCTATTTTTGTGCCGAATCTTTTAATACAACTTGTTACATAATCAATAGAATCTTGATTAGATCTGTTCTTAAGAAACCCCATTATTATATCTTGAATGATATGATGCCTAAGGTTAATTACTTAAGAGTTTTTGGATGAAAATTATTTATCTTTAACACTAAGGATAATCATGAAAAATTTTCTTGTAAAAGTGATGGAGGAATTTTACTAGGTTACTAAGCCTCTTGTAAAGATTATAGAGTATTCAATAAGATAACCAAATGTGTTGAAGAATCAGTTCATGTCAAATTTGATGAGACTAATCCACATGAACACAAAACCTCCATTTAACATAATGAGGAAGATATGTCAATTCAGTACGATAATGATAAGGATAGTGAACCCTTAGTGAAAACAACCATTTCTGGACATTTTCCAAAATCTGAGCATGGTGAATCTGAATTTATAGTCAACCATGAGGAGTCCAGATGAAATCATTTTAGAGGTATTATAAATTTCAAGAATCATCCTTTAGATGATGTAGTAGGTGATATAAATAGAGAATCACAAACTAGAGCTTCTTTGAGAAACTAGGTTGAACATCAAGTCTTTCTTTCACAAAATGAATGAAAAAATATTGATGGTGTGATTAGTGATAAATTTTGGGTGATATCTATGCAAGAATAATTAAATCAGTTTTAAAGAAACAAAGTTTTGGAATTTGTCGAAATATCTAAAGACACTTTGACCATAGGCACTAAATGGTTATTTAGAAATAAAGTTGATGAATATGGTAACATAGTTAGAAACAAATCTAGACTAGTTGCGCAAGGATATTTTCAGGAATAAGGAATAGAATATGTGGAAACCTTTTCACATATAGCTAGACTAATAGGTCTTAAAATATTACCTGATTATGCAGCTCATCTTAATTTTAAAATTTTCAAATGGATGTCAAAAGTTCATTTCTAAATGGGTACATAGTTGAGGATTTATTTGTAGAACAACCCCCTAGTTTTCCAAATCCCCATTTTTTAAATAATGTCTTTAAACTTTCTAAAGCTCTATTTGGTATAAAAAAAGCTCAAGGATCTTGGTATGATATACATAGTTATTTTCTTATTTCAAAATGTTTTAATAATGGAATATATGATCATAATATTTTTATTAAAAGGATTTCAAATGATGTTTTAATGGTACAGATTGATATAGATGCCATTAGTTTTGGATCCTATAAAATTTCTTTATGAAATGATTTCTCAAAAATGATGAAAGATGAATTTGAAATGAGTTTAATGGGGGAACTTAAATTTTTCTTTGGATTTCAAATTTTTTAAAATAAAAATGGTATTATTTTAAATCAAAGTAAATATACTAAGGATATTTTTGAAACGTTTTGGATTAGTTGGATATAAATTTTGTGATACACCTATGAGTTCCACCTGTAAGTTGGATGTTGATGAAACTGGTAAACCAGGGGATCAAACCAATTATGGAGGTATGATTGGAAGTCTGCTCTATCTAACTGCTACCCGACCTCATATTATGTTCAATGTATGCATGTGTGATCATTTTCAAGACAATCCCAAAGAGTCTCAATTAACTACTATTAAAAGGATTTTTAAATATCTCAAGTAAACTATAAACATAGGACAATTTTATCTAGGAGTCCAATCATTTGATTTAATATGTTATTCGAATGCTGACTTTGCTGGTTGTAAGCTAGATATAAATAGAACCTCTAGAACATGTCACATTTTGGGAAAGTCACTAGTATCTTGGTGTAGTCGGAAACAGAATTCTATTACATTATCTACTACCGAGGCTGAATATATAGCTGCTGGTAGTTGTTGTGCTCAAATTTTGTGGATGAAACACACTTTACTAGACATGCATATCAATTGAAACATGTCTCTATAAACTAAGTCAATAAAAGTTATATTAACATATCTAAAAATCCAGTATAAAATGCTAGGAAAAAGCACATTGATGTGAGACATCAATTCTTGAGAGATCTTTATAAAAGAGGTGATATCACTCTTGAATTCATTGGCACTGAACAACAATTGGATGATATATTCACAAAGCCTTTGAGTTCTTAGAGGTTATATTACATCAAACATGAGTAAGGTATGATAAAATGATAATGTTAGGAACCTCACTATTGGACCACACAGTTAGGAACCTCACAGTTAGAAACCTCACCATTGGCCCTCAATATTAGGAACCACACCGTTGGACGTCACCGTTAGGAACCTCACCGTTGGACCTCACAGTTATGAACCTCACCGTTGGACCTCACCATTAGGAACCTCACCATTTGACCTCACCATTGGGACCTCATCGTTGGGACATCACCGTTGGGAGATCACCAGTGGGACCTCACCGTTGGGACCTCGCCTTTGGGACCTCACTATTGGGACCTCACTGTTGGACCTCATCATTGGAACCTTACAGATAATTGACTTTTCAAGGACTTTGCGTTTTTCTGTTGGAATTTGAAACATTTTTTAGTATTACTTTTTTCTTTTAAATAATTTATTTTTTCAATCCCTAAATGATAAAAATAAAGTACACACCATATTTTGATCCACTTCAAACCTCTCTTGAACCTCTTACTCTATAACCTTATAACCTCACCTCTTGCTGAAACCCTCAAACTACTCCTAATTGAAATGGAATGATTGAAGAGACAGATGGTCAGTGACTAATGAGATGTACCGAGCCCTAAGAGATCTCAAGCTGAGTCTAGTAGTGGAAGCAATGTAGTGGAAAAGCTGATAAATACACATGTTTTAAAAAGGAAAATCATGGTTGAGAAACAACTAATATCGGAATGGCTAATGTCGACACTACTAGAAATTTTATCCTTACAAACGGGTTCAAACCGTTGGTAAAGGCTGGACAACCGTTGGTATAAACTATTCCAACGGTTTTCCAAACCATTGGGTCTTGATACGTATGGATAGAAATATCCCAATAGTTCTTATAAAACCATTGGGATTTGTTTGAAAAATTGAGTATACTCCAACAGTTTAATAAACCATTTCTATAAACATTTACCAACGGTTTAAAACCATTGGTAATATCAAAAATCATCTCTATACCAACGGTTTACGAAACTGTTGGAATATACTTTTACCAACAGTTTCCCATAAACTATTGGTAAATATCAAGTAAAAATATCTATGCCAACGGTTTACATAAAAATGTTGGTATATGTTATACTTTTAAACATATAACAACGGTTCTAAACTGTTGGCATAACCTTTTTACCTATAGTAGCAAGCCGGCTTGCTGGAATTCCCCTATGCACCTGCAACAATTCCACCACCAGGATTGCAGAATTCATACACAATAGAATATATACAGGGGTTTGGGGGGGGGGGGGTCATTCTAAATACCTACATAATACCTGCACAATTCTCAATACATGCATAATACATATAAAATTTTGTATGAATTCATATAGAATTCATACAATATAGAATTCATACAAAATTCTGAATACCTTCAATTCTGTATTTAATTACCCTCTACACACATACAGAATTAACACAAAATTCATAATGTAATTACAGCAAGTATAAACATAAAACTAGTATACACAAACAATAAGCATACACATACAACAAGTATACCAATAAAAAAGTATACCCATACCCAATTAACACATAATTCATAAGTTAAAAAAATACATTAACAATTAAATTCAGAATTCAGGGGGTTTGGGGCTATTTAGGTGTTTGGGGTGGTTGTCCAAGGGTGTAGGGGGTTTCCGGGGGATATGAGGTGTCCAGGGTGTGTGGGGAGGGGGATTTCTATGGGGTGGGGGTGTCTAGGGGGTGGGGTCGTGTCCAAGATTTGTCCAGGGGGATGTCTAGGGGTGGGGGTGGCTGTCCATGGGGTAGGGGTGTCTAGAGTGGTGGGCTTCCAGGTGGTGGGGTAGTGTCTCGGAGTGGGGGGGGGGGATCCAGGGGTTGGGTAGTTTCCAGGGGGTGTCCACGGGGTGGGTGTGGGGGGGGGGGGGGTGTCCAGAGGGTGTGGGGTGGTGTCTAGGGGGTGGGGGTGGGGTCTAGGGGGTTAAGGGGGATTTCTAGGGGGTGTGGGTGTCCAAGGGGTATGGTGTCCAGGGGGTGGGGGTGTCTAGAGGTGGGGGTGGTGTCCCGGGGGTTGGGGTGGTTCAGGGGTTGGGGGGATATCCAAGGGGGGTGGGGTGGTGTCTAGGGGGTGGGGGTGGCTGTACAGGGGGTAGGGGTGTCTAGGGGAGTGGGGGAGGGAGTCCAAGTGGTGAGGTGGTGTCTAGGAGGGGGGTGTCTAGGGGATATGGGGTTATCTAGGGGGGGTGTCCGTGGGGGTGGTGGTGTCCAGGGGGTGGGGGTAGTCTGGGGGGTTGTGCAGGCCATCCAAAGGGGGTGGGGTGGTGTCTAGGGGCTGGGTGGGGGTGTCCAGGGGGAGGGGGGCTGTCCATTGGGGTGGGGGTGGGGGGTTGTCCAAGTGGTGTGGTAGTGTCTAGGAGAGGTGGGGGCTGTAATGGATTTAATGGAATTAATTTCATATATTTTAAGATCATTGGTATTTTTAAAATGGTTTTGGAATAGTGTTTATTTCAATAGTATGTATTTCTTTAGGAAAAAATGAATTCTTTTGGAGCATATGGTAGGAAGAGGGATTTGTTTATTAGAAAATGGATTACATTTTTATTGTGGGACAAAAATTCTATATGATTTTTAAAATGGAACCTTAAAATGGATTTTTATGAACCATTGGGGAGTTTTAAATTGAAAGAAGTCTCAATTATGTGATTCTGAAATGGTTTTTTTTAAGAATTGTTTATGATGTATCTTTATGGGATTTGTGATTTTGTGTCCCTTATTTTAGAACATCAGTTTATTTTACTATAGAATTTGTTTTTGATAATTTTTTAGAATTTTATAACTATAAATGAATCGAACAGTCCATAAGGGGATATCTCATGTAATCATTCTTGTGGTCCAGCTATTGTCTTCTAAGTCTTGGTCTCTACTCAAACTATTGTGGAAGTGGAATATCCATGTTCTTCTCAGATCATTTATTATGGGTGAGAGTTTCTAAAATACCATCCACTATTTTTTATTAGAGATCAAGGATCCAAAGAGGAAATGAAGTGGGTATATATGATTGATGGGATCTTTGAGTTGTAAGAATCCCTATAATCTAGGCGGTGGGGGGATGTCCAGGGGGGATGTCCACGGGGGTGGAAGGGCTGTCCATGGGGGTAGGGGTGTCTAGTGGGTGGGCAGGGGTGTCCACAAGGGTGGGGTGGGGGGGGGGGGATGTCCAATGGTAGGGGGTTTCGAGGGATGGGTGGGGATGTCCAGGGGGTACAAGGTGTCCAGGGGGTGCGCAAGATGTTCATAGTGGTGGCAGGACTCTCCAAGGGGTAGTAGTGTTGAAGGGGGTGGGTGGACTGTCCACAGGGTGGGGGCTGTCCATGGGGGGAGGGGGTGTCCAGGGGGTGGGCATCTATCCATGGGGGTGGTGGGGCTGTCGAGGGGCGTAGGTTGTCCAGGGGGTGGGCGGGCTATCCATGGGGGTGGGAGGGCTGTCCACAGGGTGGGGGGGGGGGTGTCCAGGGTTACAGGGTGTTCAGTGGGGTGGGTGGGATGTCCATGAGGGTGGACATACTATCCATGGGGTACGAGGTGTCCATGGGGGTGGGAGGGCTGTCAACGGGGGTAAGCTGGCTATCCACGGGGGGGTGGGTGAGCTGTCCAAGGGGTTGGGTGTGTCCGGGGTGGGGGGGGGAGGGTTGTTCACAGGGCTGGGGGGTGGGGTGTCCACAGGGGGGGAGGGAGGGGCTGTCTAGGGGGTGGGGAGCTATCCACAGGGGTGGGAGGGTTGTCCAGGGGGTAGGGTTGTCCAGGGGGTAGGTGGGGCTGTCTACGGTGGTGGGGGCTATAAAGGGGGGTACAGGGTGTCCAAGGGGGTGGACGCGGATGTCCAGGGGGGTTTTCCGTAGGTGTGGAAGTGCTGTCCAGGGGGTCGGGTTGTCCAGTGGGTGGGAGTGTTGTCCAGGGGGGCTCTCCACAGGGGGAGGGGGTGTCCAGGGTGGTGGGCGGGCTGTCCATGGGGGTGGCGAGGCTGTCGAGGGGGGTAGGGGTGCCAGGGGGTGGGAAGGCTATCCACTAGGGTGGGCGGGCTATCTACAGGGTGGGGGGGGGGGTGTTCAGGGGGTACAAGGTGTTCAGTGGGGTTTGTTGGCTATCCACAAGTGTGGAAGGGCTGTCCAGGGGGGTACATGGTGTCCGCGGGGGTGGGCGGGCTGTCAGTGTGGTTGGACGAGCTGTGCACGGGGGTGGGTGGGCTGTCCAGGGGGTAGGGGTTTTCCAAGAGGGGGGGGGGGGGGTGTCCACGAGGGTGGGGTCTGTTCACCAGGGTAGGGGATGTCCAGGGAGTGGGCAGGCAGTTCACGAGGGAGGCAAGGCAGTCTTGGTGGTATGGGGTGTCCAGGGGGTGGGCGGGCTGTCTACAGGGGTGGGGGGGGGGGGTGGATGGATGTTCAGGAGAGGGTTGAATCAGTTATAGCAAATCATGAAGTCATGTTTTATTCTTTATTGATAAAAAATAAGATAAAGTGACCTACCTAATTATACATATTCATGAAAAATGAATGCTTTTGGTGTGTATGGTAGGAAGTGAGATTTGGTTATTTGGAAATGGATTATATTTTTTGGTTAGACAAAAATACTATAATATTTTTGAAATGGAACCATAAAAGGAATTTTTATAAACCATTGGGGAGATTTAAATAGAAATAAGTCTCTATTATGTGATTTTGAAATGGTTTTTTGGAGAATTATTTATGATGTATCTTTATGGGATTTGTGATTTTGTGTGACTTCTTTTAGAACATTAGATTATTTTACTAAATGTATTTTTGATAATTCTTTTGAATGTTACCACTATAAAGGAATAAAAAAGTCAATATGGGGATATCTCAGGTAGTCATTCATGTGATCCAGCTATTGTCTTCTTAGTCTTGGTCTCTACTCAAACTCTTATGGAAGTGGAATATCCATGTTCTTATTGGATAATTGATTATTCGTGGTAGATTCTAAAATATCATCAAATATTTTTTATTGTTGATCAAGGATTATAAGAGGCAATAAAGTGGGTATGATTAATGTGATATTAGAGTATTTAGAAACTCTATAATCCATAGGGGCTGTCCAGGGGGGGTTGGGGGGATATCCATAGGGGTGGTAGTGTTGTCGAAGGGGTTTGGGGGAGTCCAGGCAGTGGGAAGGGTTGTCCACAGGGGTGTGTGTGTGTGTGTTGGGGGGGGGGGGGCTTTCCATGGGGTACGGGGTGTTGGGGCGGGGGAGGGAGGGAGGGATTTCCACGGGGGTGGAAAGGCTGTCTAGGGGGAGCTGTCCATGGGGGTGGGGGGCTGTCCACTAGTAGAGGGGTTGTCTAGGGGGTAGGTGGGCGGTCCACAAAGGTGGTAGGGATGTTGAGGGGGGTAGGGGTGTCTAGGTGGTGGGCGGGATATCCACGGGGGGGGGGGGGGGGGGTGTTCAGGGGGATACAGGGTGTCCAGGGGTGGGTGGGCTGTCTACAATGATAGTAGGGCGGTCTGGGGGGTACAAGGTGTCAAAGGGGGTAGGCGGGGTCTCCACAGGGGTGGGCAGCCTATCCGGAGGGGGGGAGGGGGTGCTTTCCACAGGGGTGGGGGTAGTCTAGGGGGGCACGAGGTGTCTAGGGTGGTGGGAGGGGATTTCCAGGGGGTTAGGTGTGTCCAGGGGGCGAGCTGTCCATGGGGGTAGCAAGGCTGTCCAAGGGGTACATAGTTTCCATGGGGGTGGGCGGGCTGTCCACGTGGGTGGGGGCTATCTAAGGGGTACATGGAGTCCATGGGGGTGTGAGAGGATGTCCAGGGGTATGGGGTGTCCAGGGGGGGTGGGTGGGAAGGCTTTCCATGGGGGTGGAATGGCTGCCCAGGGGTTGTAGGGGGTGTCTAGGGGGTGGGTGAGCTGTCCACAGGGGTGGGGGCTGTCGACATGGAGAGGGGATATCCAGGGGTGGGTGGGCTATTCACGGGGGTAGCGGGGCAATCCACGGGGTTCAAGGGTGTCCAGGGGGTAGGGGGTGTCCAAGGGGTGGGTGGGTTGTCCACGGGGGTTGGGGGGCTATCTACGAGGGGAGGGGTTGTCCAGGGGGCGGGTAGGCTATCCAAGGTGGTGGGTAGGGATGTACATGGGGTGGGAAGGGGTATCCAAGGGGGTATGGGGTGTCCATGCGGGTGCGTGGGGCTTTTTAGGGGGGTATGTGGTGTCCAGGGGGTGGGTGGTGCTGTTAGGGGGGGGGGCAGGTTGTCCATAAGGGGGTGTCCATGGGGGTGGGGAGGTTGTCCATGAGGATGGGTCAACTGTCGACCTGGGAGGGGGGGGGTTTCCATAGGGGGAGGGGCTATCTAGGGGATGGGTGGGCTTTCAACAAAGATAGAACGACTGTCCAGGGGGTGGGTGGGCTATCCATGGGGGTAGGGGTGGGCTTTCTAAGGCATGGGTGAATCAGTCCCATCAAATCAGCAATTCATGTTTTATTATTTATAGATAAAAAATAAAGATAATGTGACCTACCGAATCACTCATATATTCAGGAACAACAAATAAATAAATATCAAATGTCTGTAATATCAGTCAAAAATTTAACGGATCATTAGGTCCCTCATCACCATCACTATCATCACCGTCATCATCAACCTCACCCTCATCCTCATAGTCATCCCCGTCATCATCTACACCCTCCTCAACACCCTCCTCCTCACCCTCGTGTGCATCCTCGACCACCTCATCAACCTCCTCCTCTGCCTTGACCTCCTCCTCACCCTCCTCCTCACCCTTGGACTCCTCCTCATCCCCGCCAGCCTCCTCCTCGCCATCATCTCGACTACCACTAGAAATGCCACCTGGTTCACCATATATAGAACACATCTACGAAATTTAATCATCACAAGCTGTGATGGACTCTGGTAGAAGTGTTGGACATAAAACATCCATTAGTTTCATAAATGCAGTGTTTGCCCTAGCAGACTAGTCTTCCATCTCTATGGCCCTTTTCTCTTCTTGTTCCACCTATGGATTAACCTGATGGAACTTGGTGGAACTACAACTCGTACTTGAGGAGGGACAATACCTCATCAGAACTATACTCTTCCCAAGTCAGTAGCATACTCCAACAGGGTGCTTATCTCCCAACACCTGATGTAAGTGATCGTTTGGCCCAAAATTGCCCGGTTCCTAGTCATCAAGGGTCTCTAAAGAATCTTATTAGAAATATTAATATATTATTAAGTTAAAAAATATAGATTAAAATTTTAAACCTACAAGTAAAACATACAATCTTCTACTGAGTCGGTTCATTAACCGCACTGCCATCTTTCATCCTTTTACTCGAGAAAAACGGTTTTGCTCGAGGCACACTTCATTCTATATTCAATTTATGCCTCTATAAAAACATTGAATATATGGAACCAGAATTAAAAATTGGATACAAATAATTAATTTCATTAATAAAATTATATAACAACTTTAGTAATTGAATAAATTATGGAGGAAGCAACAGAATGTGCATGTCATAAAGAAAAATTATAAACTGTCATACCTACTGCCTCTCATGATCTGGCATCGTAGTACTTCCCAATGTGTGAAGGTGTTTTGTAGCATTAATATATTTTTATTTCCCCTAGATGAATCTTAAATAATATTCAGTAATTAGTATTAACAAAAAACATGAAAATTTACATTTAAATACCTCTAATGTTATTAATAACTTAAATTGGCTAGTCTCCCAATGGGTAATCATCTGTCAATACTGTTCTAATGGAAAATAATCCATGACAAGGATGACCTATAGCTCTATTCCCACTCTAGCATGCAATTAAATGTACAAATCATGCTTATAAGATCTGCAAAGCTCGCCTAAATCCTTTAGACGTGCTGGTCATGCACCCTCACGATCAGGGAAATTAAACTGAATATAACACCAAAATATTAATTCATATAAATACATAAAATAATATATTGCATTAAATAAAACAGATTTTTTATCCATATCTATGCACAAGATTAATCCTTGACATCATTAAGCAACAGTCTCCTTAGATCAGGTTGATAGGAATGATGTCGGAGTATTTCGAAAGCATCGCCCAAAAACTCCGACATTACTGCCATGATTTTTCTATCATTTGACTATCATCATTGTAGTCCACCATCAACTACGTTTGATAGCTTAACACCACATGCATGCATGTACGCCCTCACCCCTTCCACATATTATTATATATATCTATTAGGAATGAAATACAAATATTTTACCAATAAATTTTATAATGAGAATAAATAACGGTGTACAAATTTGTTAAAGTTGTATAAGTATACGTTTGGTAGTCTGATTAATGGGACCCACTGGATCTACAGAAACTAAAGGAACACCATGTACAGATAGAGTGGGTTACAATGTAAGCTCCATAGAGACAGACTCTGGTAGAGAAAGAGTCAATGAATATGGAATATAAAAGCCCCGAGAGAAGGAAGTAGAAGTAAAAAAAGATGATAGGGATGGCTGGCTGAATTTTTGATCAAGAGTGGGAATCAATATCAGATATGGTATAGACTTCTAAGGAGGATTAGATGTAAATTGTGGTGAAAACATGGGAGGCCTTAATATCTCGTGTGTCCCTAATGACACATCAGGATAAGAATGTAGGATGGAAGGTGTGTTGGTAGGAGGGGAAGAGTCTAATCGGGTACACTGACCAGATGATCTAGCTCTCATAGCACCCCCCTCATACAAACACCTAGTGTATTGGGACCACTAATAGGTTTCTCATCAAATAATTGTCACCTAATAGATGGATCCTAAAAAAAATTTGAAAAAAATTAATCACATGACATTATATATTATTTAAATATATATATTTGAAATAAAATAATAACTTCAGGAACAAGTGGTAGAATGCCCATCTCATTCATGTGATGATTGTTTTCCATCATCTGTTTTCATCACCCCTCTTAAATTGGTTTCATTTCCTACATTTAAAAACAAATATGGATGTAATTAGGAAAGGATAACTAATGTGCCACCCAAATAACAAAATAAATGGGCTTGAACAAATATATAATGAAGTCAATAAATCATACAAGATGTAATAAAAAAATTTAATTTTTAGTGGGATGGTTATTTAAGAATTTTCATTAGTCAATTAAAATCATGGAACATTGATTATACCATATTTATAAGGGGTACATAAGTTATTAAAATTAAGGAAAACTTTAATTTCTTTATCCCCGGTAGATGATACAAATTTTTATACATGTTTTGCAGAAGAATACAAACCATCACGTTCATTAACAGGTAAAATGTTGGTGAGAGGCCTTAGAGTTATACTAATTTTATACAAATCACAGTTGATGCATTGAAATTATCACCAAGTTAAAAATGTTGGTTTTTTAGGTTTGAATACAATTCAATTCCAAATTAAAAAATGCAATTCAAATAAAATTGAAACCAATAAACATTGAAAATTCACATAACAGTCTAGTTAGATACAACATATTTGTTATCAATATTAAATCAATTTGAATAGTAAAAAACTTAGCAACCCACATCTAGGTAAACCAAAATAATTGAGAACATGAATGTATGATTTTATATATTTCCCACCACAACTTCAAGCTCATAGTAAACTTTAAAAATTGAGCTATTGGAGTCATAAAAAGTAATAAATGGATCATTTCCAATTGAAGTAGGGTTGGTTTCAATTACATCATCACCATCATAAAAAATATGTCTTGGAATAACATTAATAATAAAATAAAATTTAGGTGGAAGATGGCCTTTAAAAAAAATTTATTTCACCATTAATGCCAAGACATATGGTTCATCGGTAGCAAGAGTGTGAGTCATATCAATTACTCAAAATCTAAAATCATCAATTAATATGTCCTGCATCATCATTGAATCAAACCACTATAATTTCATTATCATGACTCGTCCATGAGAATAATAATCCAATATTAATTTTTTTTCAATGACTCCATATTAACCTACATTTTCAAATCATGGTCTACTATCTAATGCACTAGCATAATAGTCTATTGTGGTTGTAACTATAACACCATCATGTTGTGTTCTTATATTCTTTTCCAGTTCAATGATAATAAATCTGTATCCATTGATACCAATTTATTTACATTCATGAACCTTGGTATTATGACCAAAATCCAAATCTATTATTTCCTCAGAGATAGAGTCAGCAGGAAAACTCAATACCTGAAATATAAATGAATATTAAAAATCATTAAAAATTATTTTAATTATTTTAAATAGTAATATTATTACCTTCAAGTTTAACAAATCATAAAACTCTTTGTTATGAAAAGTCTCCCTCCTTCTTAATGATAAAGAATGATACTTTCTATTTATCATCACTTTAGGTTCCCTGTAGATAAAAATAGGAATATATTAATATATATGTATATAATATAAACATATTGAATTTACATACAAAATTTTGTTATCAAAAAAATAATAATTGGAAAAAACTATGCGATGTGCCATCTCCTGCTATTTAAGGCTTAATATCATCAATGTATATGATCCAGGAATTCCTCCTGTTTGAGGAAGTGATAGAAAACTGGGTTCAGTTTTCTTATATTGTTCTTATTTTTTTCTCACATTTCTGTTCATTCTTGTTGATGATCAAACAAATACATTGAGTAAAAATCCATTCATTCTTGAGAAAAGTTACCCTTCAATATAGAACCATCAGGATGATTCCTATTACAAACATACGAATTTAATGGGTACACATTTCTTTTCATTTGGATACATCCAAAGAAAAGAAATAGGTTCTCCAATAAGTATTTCAATTGTAATATAGACAGTCAGGTGCAGCATGCATGTGAAAAATTATAGAGGAAATATTTTCTCTAACTCACACAAAATTAATGGGGTATCTACCAAAATTTTTTGCAAGAAGGACTTGGAAAACTACTTAGTAAAAAGTTCTCTAAAAAAATGGCACAACCAAATAAAATCTACCAATACATTTTTGGAAAAAACTATGAAGAATTTCTACTGGAATCAACACAGGAAGAAGGATGTGATAATCACGAGTCTTCAAAGATTTCGACTTCAAATATCTTCTATTGACCCGTTTAGATATGTTTCTTGAATAGCCATCAGGAACATTAATAGTCTCTAGTAATTCCAGAAATTTCTTTTTTCTATAGGTGTCACCACATATGATGCACATGGAACTTGCCATTTATTTTCACTGATACACATATGAGGAAATTCTGGTCTGATGCCCCAATCTGCCAAGTCACACCAAGACCATAAATCATCATTTTTCTTTCCCATAACATTTAGAATAATCAAAAGAAAGATTTGTCATATATTGTTTTCAATGTTCATTACATCTAAGCGATGACATAAAAATTTGTTGACAAAAAAAAATCATAGAAGATAATTCTCGTCATCCAATTGTAATAGGTTTCAGTGGAAAAATTCTTTCTCTTTCTAGATTTCATTTGACCCTTACCAAATAAAAAAAAGAAAATCTTTCAATTCATTAAGAACATCAGTTCCAGACATACACTAAGGTAGATCATCAGTCTCTATGGTTTTGTCAAATCTTCGATGATTATTTCTATATGGATGGTCTATTGGAAGGAATTGTTGATGTCTTATAAAACTGAAAATACAATGATGTTTCAGTCTTTTGGATCATTTATTCTTTATAAAAATAGGACATAATAGTTTTCCCTTCGTGCTCCATCCAGACATCATTGCATAAGAAAGAGAATCGTTGATCGTCCATATAAGCGCAACATGAATTTGAAATATTTCATTTTAACATGCATCGTATGTGGGAACACCCATATCCCAAATAAGTTTCAACTCTATTATTAAAGGTTTCATTTATACGTCTATATCATTTCTGTGATCAGAAGGGCCAGATATGAGTATACTCATAAAAGTGAAAGGTTTTTTCATACACAAGCATGGGAGATGATTATAAATGTTTATAAATACCGACCATGTGCTATGTGATGTATGAATATGGCCAAAAGAATTAAAACTATCACTTGAAAGACCCAACCTCACAATACGAACATGAGCTACAAAATCAAGATATCAAGCATCAAATCTCTGCCATGGAAATCATTCTATAGGGTGAACCAACTCATCATTAATCTTCTTTCTCTTAGTATCATTCCATTGCATTTTTATTGATATTTCACTAGACATAAAAAGATTCAAGAGTCTGGGGATCAATGGAAAGTTCCACATTACTTTCTATGGTACATGAGATAGGGTTCGATCAGCTTTTGGCTTCTAGAGGTATGTTCCCCATTTTATACAATCATTTCATTCAGTTGTTTCCTCCCAGAATAAACTACAATCTTTCTGGAAAGAATGCTTTTTTTTCTTAAAAATACAGGTTCCTCAACTAACTTGCATGCCATATAGTGGTTTGAGGGAATATCCTCATTATATATAAGTAATTCCATCATGAAGGTAAGAATATAATCAACGACAATATTAGAAATTCCATACATAGTTTTTCCATGAAACAATGTGATTAAAAATTGTAGCCATTTCGTTTTTCCGCATTGTTGATATACTAGAGTCGTGGCAGCATCATTCAATTTTTTAACCCTGACAACATCACCATTTTCAGTAGATGCATTATGTGTGCTCATATAAAAATCTACATGGGTCAGAATACTTTTTTTCATGATGAAAAATAAACAGATATTGGTCATATAAAAAAATTATCCAATCCAGTCCTCTCATTTGGATCATCAGCAATTTGAGATTTCATTTTCTCCCCATTTTGATACAACACATAGTAGTTTGCCTGAAAACCAAATTTTGTTTTGTGGTAGCTAACTTCTTCATGGCTCAACCAAGGTATTCAAACACAATTGTATTAGGGACAGTGTATGTGACCACAATTTGAAGCATTGTGAAATGAAAAATCTAAAAAGATTTCCAAATTGTTCTAAAAATATCTTGAGATCTGATCGGTTTCATACATCCAACATCTATCCATTTTGTAAAAAAAGAATTATAAGTCATTTATTCAAAAGCAATTCAATAAGATTGAAATTTCATCGAAAATATATTTATGTAAACAAGAATTGTTCACTTTATATGAAACCATAACAGACACACTACTCTATATGAGAATTATAATATAAAAAACCAAAAATACTTTATTTATAACAAAATATCTTTGAAGAACTATAAATGAGTGTACAAGATCATGTACACTTGTGGAGGAGAATTATTCAGTAGTTGAGTAAATTTTAGATAGAAAAAATTTAATAATTTAGTAGATTATTTGAGTGATGGCATACACAACCCATGGGGGTGGGGCTGTTCAGGGGGTGGGGGTATCTAAGGGGTGGGAGGTTGTCTCGGGGGGTGGGGGCTGTCCATGGGGGTTGGGGTGTCCAGGGGGTGGGCAGGCTTTTCATAGGGTGGTGGGCTGTCTATAGGGGTGGCAGGGATATCTAGGGGGTAGGGGTGTCCAGGGGGTGGGTGTGCTGTCTATGGGGGGGGGTGTCCTGGGGGTACAATGTGTCTAGGGGGTGGGTGTGTCTGGGGGGATGATGGGTGTCTGAGGGTGGGGGTGTGTCCTGGGGGCGGGCAGGCTGTCCACAAGTTTGTGGGGGATATCTAGGGGTTAGGAGCTATCCAGGGGGGGGGCTGTCCACGGGGGTGGTGGGCTGTCCAGGGGGGTAAGAGGTGTCTAGGGTGTGGGCGGGCTGTCCACGTGGGTTTTGGGGCTATCCAGGGGGTAGGGGTGTCCAGGGGGTGGTTGGGTTGTTCACGGGGGTGGGGATGTCTAAGGGGTTAGGGGGTGTCCAGGGTGGGGGGATATCCATGGGGGTGGGGGTGTGTCCATGGGGGTGAGTTGGTGGGGGGGGGGGTCCATGGGGGTGGGGGATATCTATGGGTGGGGGTCTATCCAAGGGGGTCAGGGTGTCCAAGGGTTGCGGTGTCCAAGGGGATGGGGGGTATCCGGGGGGTGGGATGTCCAAGGGGGTAGTCGGTCTATCCACAAGGGTGGGGGATGTCCAGGGGGTACAGGCTATCCATGAGGGTGGTGGGCTATCCACGGGGGTGTGACTGAGAGCTATAATATTTAATTGGGTTGTCCATCAGGTTATAAAAAACAAACAACGGGTTTTAAGGATTAGAGCCTTATTTTTAGTGAAAATTCAATTTGGTTGGTTTGGTGACTTGATAACATGATGGTATCTATTTTTAAATTGAAAAAATGTCTGGTCATAAGATTTTGTTGGATGGAATACAAGTTTGTGAATATATATAGGTAGTTATTAGGAAGGATATGATGTATGGTAATGAGTTTTTAAGGATTTACATCAATGTGGCATGATTATTAAGGGTGTTTTTCACATGAAGTTGTATGGATTCCAAAATATTTTTTATTCATCATAACATGAATTAAATTTAAGATGTCATTAGAAGGTAGAGTCTAGAAAAAATCACTGTTCATTTAATACATGGAGAGGTATGCTTATGAATATGGGACGTGCATATGGTAGTAGGTCCTTGGTCTAGGTAGATATATATGGGGATTTTCCTCCCCTGGTCTCTGTATGAAAAGATAATAAAAGGCTCCCCCACCCACTGCACACTCCCCCACCTGCACACACTCCACCAACCACCGCACCCCCACCTGTAATCCACCCACTTGCACAACCCCCCTCTCCCTCCGCCCACCTACATGCATATCCCACCCCAACCTCCACACTCCCCTCCCCCAACCACTTGCACAAACCCCCCTTCTTACACCCCACTTGCACACCCACCCACTCCCCACCCTCACCTGCACAACCCACCCACCACCCGCCTGTAAAACCCCCACCTCACGCCCTACAGACTCCCCCACTACACACCCCCACCTACACACCCCTTCCCCACCCACTACACCCCACCACCTTCACCCTCCACTTGCACAACCCCGCTCCTCCACCCCCATCATCACAACCAACCCCCCCACTTGTACACCCCCCCCCACCCCCCGACATCAACCCATCAGAATCCCCCTATACAACACCCCTCCCCCTGACCTACACACCCACACCTACAAAGCCCACCCCCACCAGCCCAACACCCCCCATCTCACCTCCACCTGCACAACCCCCCCCCCCCCACCGGTGGGAGAAAATATAGTACCCCTAAACACTAATATTTTGTAACACTCCTAGATAAATTAGTGATGGTAGTGGTTCGAGAAGGGAAATTCATTGTCTATGTGTTGGATGATGTATTTGGAACATGCCAATTTCACATTCAAGAACAAACAAAAACACAAAATGATGAGAGTACATCGGATGAGGAAATAAACTAAACATGGTATATAAAAATCCAAAATAAATGTAGGCATATGATATAACTCCAACTCACTTATTTAAATTGGAAACAGCTAGGATAGATCTTTAGAAGAGTAGGGGTCACTGATTGGGAATAGAGAACTGCTCTGGTTGGGATAAAATCAATTTATAGAATATGGAAAGGGAAGTGGGGACTCCAATTTATTTGGGAGAAAAAATTCCAAATGGTTTTAAAAAACCATTGGGAAACATCAATATATCCCAACTATTTTAAAAAACCATTGTGAAACATCACTATACTCTAATATATCCCAACGGTTTAGATAAACCATTGGTAAAAATCCTTATAAACCAAGGGTTTTCACAAACTGTTTGGAAAGGCTACAGTAAATCAATATATTCTAACGGTTTTCAAAAAATTATGGAAGAAACTCTCTGTCCCATTGGTTTAAACAAACTGCTAAAAAAATGGTGTTGGTATAACTATGATTTATAGTAGTGTGAGAAATTCTTTAGTGTTAAAGGAACTTGAAGATCAGAACTGGGTCGAATACTTTGCAAATAAAAATGGTCCTTACTACCCAAAGCTAGTGAAGGAGTTTTATGAATCTATGAAATTCATGCAGTATGAGAATGAGAATAAAATGTCTTCAGAGGTAAATAGAGTAGGTGTGAGCTTCTCCCTTGTTGAGTGGGATAAATGTTAAAGAGTTACACCTTAAAATATTTTTGATTACTACTCAGGAGTGGTACGTCCCACTAGTGAGTTCTTATGTTATAAAGATTCATTGGATAAACAGACAGGGAATGGAATCCCTAGGAATATAATTACTTTTGAAATGGAAGAAAAAACAAGTCACTGTTTAAATTTGTTCAACATGTATTGAGTACTAGGAGATGTAACTTTTCTGCCTTGAAGTATCAGGACATATTTTCTTATCTATTGAAGCATAAACATAAGATAAATATATGTAGTTTGATAATGATTCAATTATAAGACATGAAAAAGCCTAGTTCCAAGTTCAATGATTTTTTCATTTTATATTGATATCCCTAATATTGAAAGGGAATGGAGTTTATGAAAATTATGAGAAAACAGCTGTTGCAAGTGACAACTTATGCATTATCAAGGTGATTTTCAAGTTGATTATGATAAATATGAACCCTTGGAAATGAAAATGGGTGAATTATGAGGCTAAGTTGTATAAGGAACTCGACCCTATTTCTCATCCTACTAGGCCTAAGAATAAGAGAGACCCTGGTCTAAAGCCTATTGAAGTAAAGACATTATACTCATATGAAGAAGAGGAGACTGTTGTTATATATGAAAGAGAATATTATCTTATAGATAACAAGAGTGATCCTGAACTTCCCTCAAATCCTCATTCCAATACTGTTTACTTTGGTGAGACTAGCCCACCAAAATGTTTTCCTAAAAGAGAGATTGTCCTAAGGGACATTGATGATGAGGAAACCAGTGAAGAAGAAGGAGATCAAAATGTCTTAAGATACACTAGAGATACTTAAAAGGAGAAAGATGAAACTGAATATAGTAATGATGATTCTGAGACAGATTCTAATGAAATTAAAGAGGAATGTATAATTCTTAGTCCTCTGATTGGACATACTAAAATGGTAGAAAGTGTAGATGAAGTGGTTGCTAATTCATTTTAAGCTATAATTGCAATGGAAGTAGTTAAAGATTCTATAGAATAAGTGGGAATGGGCTCTCATATTGATGCATTTGATCATAAAGGTATAGAAAATATGGATGTAATTAATTAGTAGAATTATCTAATTGAGGGGGAATAACCTATTTCCACAAGTTTAGTTTTTGTAGCTCATGGGATAGAATATTGGGCAGAACACCATAGATTCCTAGTCTTGGTCTTAAACTATGTAGACTCTAATGATGACATGCCTAATATAAGACCGCCAATTCTTTATATCTCAAAAACAATAATATATAGCTAGTAGTGATTTTACCTCAAGACGATGTGAAAAATGATGATTTAAAATACATTAAATTAGATTTGAAATGTCACTTTGATGAGAGATCTGTTGAGATAGAAAGAGTAGTGGCCCTATATCAAGAAGTTGTAGTATCTACCTTAGAAAGAGTTATTTATACCACTCACTCAAATCTACTACATAAAGTGATGGATTTTCAGAATCAGATCAGAACCTTGGAAGAGGCTATAGAATCTATGATGTAGTAAATTTCCACTTTAGACTTCTATATGGCTTCAAGGGTTCAAGTGGATAGAGACCTTATGTATGTTTAAAGTGTTTTTCATCAGATGGTCACTGTGTTTGAGGACTTTAAGAAATCTGTGGAGGCACATGTGAGTGGATAGGATAATGATGTGAAGAGGCTGATCAGTGGTATGACCAAATATTTTAAAGAGAATATTGATTTCATTATGGAACCTCTAGGTGCATCTGATTCCTCTTCAATGTCTCCTCCTATTGCTCTAGAAGATTTCAGATCGGTAGTTACAGAATAAGTGGAGAATTTCTCTCGTGGAAGCTCCTTAGACTCTTAGTCTATGACTCAGGTCATTTTTACTACCAGATAAATTCATAATATTTTCAGATATTATTTATGGGAAGCTGATCAAGGCCAGAAGGCCATCCAAGAGCAGGTTTATTTCTTCTAAAAAAGGGTGTACACTAAACATCATATGGAAGGTCACTTAAAGATGCTATTGGAAAACATGAGGATCCAACATGTCACTCAAGAATTTAAGGATCATGTTAGTAGGCTTAGAGAGTTGACTCCTGCCTTAGATAAATTTATGGAGAATAAGGATGATTTTATCTTAGCTATAGAAAGAGGATGAATCATTTTTATATATTTCAGAAATCTTCTCTTTCCCTTCCTCCATGAGGACTTCCATCCCATAATTATTCCTCCAACATTACCTTCTACCTCAGCTGGCTTAGGATCTACTAGTGCTGTACCATTGATGACTTCTGCACAGGCCATCAGAAGCTTAAACCCTATGATTCCTCGGAGATCTACTCACTATCAGTCTACTGATGATTCTATAGTAGCACCTCTTACCCTTCTCACTCCCATACCTTGGCATATCCCTCCATCTTCTGGACCTGATTCCTTATATTACGAAGACAATTATCCCTTGGAAATATCTGATGTGGATTAAATGTCGTATGTTTTAGTTGATAGGGATCTTTTTTACACTTTTTGTATCTTTTATTCTTGTTTCATTCATAATAAAATCATCTTTTGTATCTTTTTGTCTCTCATTCTTTTTGTTAATCCCAAAAGTGTAGAAGTTTTAAGTTGTCTGGAGTCCTTGCATATATACACTATCTATATTTTCCACAATCAACATGGTTCAATTTTAATTATAAACACCTCTAAAGATATTAACAGATTTTCATAATCGATATTCAATAATACTTAATTCTAAATTTCCAGAGACATAATTTGTGATTATCAAAAGTGGGACATTGTTGGACTCACTTGTGTTGATAATATCAAATAATGTTTCATTTATGTAATAATCATGTTTCTATTATAGAATAATCATGTCTTTAATATTTATAGTTTCTATACATTGATACCTATGTACCTTTAATCTCACTGTTCTATTGTTTAAGCATACAATGAAATATTTATCTATGTATAAAGGTCACCGATGGAAGGTCACCGATGGAAGGTCACCGATGAAGGTCACCGATGAAGGTTGCCAATGAAAGGTCACCGATGAATGTCACCGATTAAAGGTAACTAATGAAGGTCACCGATGAAGGTCACCGATGAAGGTCACCGATGAATGTCACCGATGAAGTTCACCGATGAATGGTCATCGATGAAAAGTCACTGATAGAATGTCACTAATGAAGAGTCACCGATGAAAGGTCGCTGTTGAGGGTTGATATTGAAGGTTACCATTGAAGGAAACCGATGCAGTATACCGTTGAAGCCTACTATTGAGAGTGCTACCACTACCGGTCTACCTATGCTGTCTCTTCTACTCCATACATTGTAAAATTATTCATATTCTTCTAATGGTCATATTTTGTAAATTTAATGATTCTAACATTAATTAACGATGACTGTAGACATATCAAGAGACCATATCTGGGGGTAGTACGAGGTATGAAGAGGACCACACGTTGTTTACTTATTCATATTGTCAGACCTCAAATATAAAATAGAATATTGAGGAAGAAAAGTGTGTGGTGAAAGAAGCGTGGGTGTGAGAAAAGCCAGAGTAATGTATGGAAAAAATCTTAATCTCTAGATAAAATAAAACAAGGAAGAAAAATCAAGAATTTATATTGTGAACCCAAGATAATCAATAAGATGTTCTGGAAGAACAAATTCATGGCTATTTTCTATGCTTCATCAACTTTCTATCAACACAAGAAGCAGAACATTTAGTTCTTGAAACTATAACCTGGAGTTGCGACACTCAATTTTAAGGAAAAATTCCAGAGAAAGACTCAAACTATAAATTCATCACTCCACAGAGTCATGATCTGAAATTCAAACACCTAAAGATTTCTAAACTCAATCATATAATATTAAATCTATTGTGTTATTTTAATTTACAATTTTGAGAAGTGTGTGTTTATCTGTTACACACACTTCCTCTTATTCTTGAACTAAAGGACACTTAAAATACTAACTTCAAAATTCACTTACATATTGTTTCCCAAGTATAACTATGGAAAGGAATGTGTGCGGTATGTATTGTTTGTTTTTTCTATGAAGAACTGTGGTAGAGGGTGTGAACCCTGGACAGTTTGGGAAAATTGTTGTAAATACTGATACATGCTGTGTATCAAGATTATTATTTATATAAACTTCATGGTGCCAAGTGATCACCAAGCGGATACTATTAATTATCGGCTTGAGACTGATCCTCTTTTTTAACTCTAATGTGTACTATATTTTTGTAATACTATCTTTTGTCTATTTTCCGCTTTATATAATTTCAATAACAGAAAACGGTTTTTACATTAACTCTAATAGTTAGTTTTGGTTAGTATGTGTATGTGTTTAATTCATTAAACCTATTTCAAAAATTGAAGAAGTGTTTTACTCTGATTCAACTGAGGACTATCACCCTTTGAGAAACCTGTTGACCAAAAAAACATTTATATCTATACTTCCTTAATTAACAGGTCCGTTTCAATATTATGGGATCTTTATAATAAAGTTTTTAACCAAAATTTTAAGTAGGAACTCAATTCACCCCCTCTTGAGATTCCACTCTGACCAACAAAAACATATGGAGAAAAGACCAACCATGATGAAGGATAATATGTTTCTAACACTCTATATTAGAGTGAAATAATTACTCATCGCGTATAGAAATAAATACATGATATATTTAGGACCATTAAAAAAAATAAATATTCCCTGAAGAGGATATAATTCTTCCAATAAGGTGTTATCACAAAAACTAGAATCATAATTATTATTGGATAATTAGATTACTATTGGTGATGTGAATGAGGCAATCATCCTTGGAGGGGGATTGCTATTTGATGAGTTTCATGATTCATGAAATTCATATAAATATGATGTTTTAAAGTTATTTACATTTGTTCATTGAAAATACTTAAATGTTCATTCTAGCATCCTTTGATTAAAATAATTCATAATAACATTAAGTTGGAGACATTATCTTAATCAAAAACAATAAAGGGCAATTTTTTTGAGAAATTTCTATGTTTGTTTGAAATTAAAACACTTCCATTTAACTTTTATGTTTGAAATATAGGTGTTTAGTAGGTGCTATAAATATAAGTTGAAAAATGATAGAAAATATTTTCAACAAATTGATATACACCAATAGTTTCATCATGGGTATAGGTGAATAAACCTTTAGTAAGATAATTGACAAAGGTAACCATGGGTATGATATTCTATTGATTATGGAAAGCCTTGATTTCATTGTTAAATAATATTGTTTTCTACACCAGGAATGGAACATGTTGACCTATAGTTGAATGATGATTAGATAATTACTTAATAATGATGTGATACAATACTCTCTCTCTTATAAATTTTATTTTTTATCGATAAGGGAGAGAGAAGAATGTAAAAAACATGAATGTATAAGAGGAAAAAAAAATCATATGTGTAAAAGGTATAAAAATATAGAAATAACATTTTCTTATTGGTATAGAAAAAACAAAAAGGGGGAAATTTTTGAGACCATAATGTGCTGTGTTGATTTTTTTTCATTGTGTGTCATTGTGTAAAAGAGAAAAGATTTTGGAAGGAAGATGAAGAACCTATGCATAATTGTGAAATGAGAGGGGTTCCAAATAAATTTATTATAATTTTTAACTTGTTATCAATATCACATGAGAATCGGAAGAAATCCTTGAATCCTTGAAGTTGGATGCTTCCATGGATCATAGTGTAAAGAAGAAGAGGTCCCAAGTATAGATTTTTTATATGTTGAACGGTGAAAAATGGATGGATAATGGAGATACAAAAAAATTTGTAATTGTTAAATGTTTTCATATTTAATTAAAATGGATGTACTTTTATTGAATTATTTTTAATATCCATAAATGGATGACCATGGATTTTTGATTATTGGTGATATTCCATCATATTGTTAAAGAATAATTCAGTTGATGGAATTGTTCATCTAAAGATGATATTTCTTGTTATTTATCAAGTACATCTAGTTCAAATAGATTTGGTGAAAAGAAGAGTATTAGATTTTGGAAAATATACATGGATTAATTTGGAAGTATGTATAATGATTGATAAACTACTAATATATTAGATACTTGTAAAAATAAAGTTGAAGTTCTATCTAATATAGAGTATTGATGTTAGTCAGTTCTAAATATATGAGTTAGTTTCCTAGGCAATGAATATTTTATACATTTTACCACCAAGGAAAATCTACTATGATCAGGTAGTAAAGATCTTTTGGATGAAGTGGCGAAAATTTTAAAGAATCCCTAAAAGAAGTGAAGGAATTTGTTTTTCCATTTTAAGATGTCTATGTTTTGAAATAAAGTGAACTATAATTTAAAATGGATAAATATGGAATTCACCATGTGTTTAATGTGTCCTTATATTTTTTTTTATGACTGTGTAAAAATAATACGTTTTCAAACCATTTTTATATGAATTCTATTAAACATATGAGTTTAGAGTAAGGTTTATATGGATTCAATCACACATAAAAATGAGAAAATATATTTCATTTACATGGTAAATCTATTTAGGGTGTCTTAAAATGGTCAATCCTTACAATTGATTGAGTTTTTATATGAATTAGATCAAAACATATACTTCTTTTTGATCTAGACTAATTTTATACACATGTTCAATCCTTATAGAAAATTAATTTTGTTCAAGAAGTCGATCTAGTCGATCACTCCTCATGGTCAATTGGAACGAACGTGAGGTTAATTAAAAGGTATAGTTTATTGGAAGGAATAATTTTTTCTCCATATCCAATTAGATCCCTATGTGTGGATAAATGAAATTTTCACATAATATGATCATTTATGAGAAGCCTGATGGATCCCAGACCCGTAGAATTTTGAGAAGACCTATTGAGTCTCTGGTATACTATATATTCTTTTGGATGAGTAAATAAAATGATGCAGGTATGATACTATTCATGGATAAGTCACGATGTTAATAAAATGATCATGACCTAATATTGGATAAAGTTATATCCATATGTATAGATAATAAGAGGATGCTAAGAAAATTACAAACTATGAAGTGAGGAGCCATGTAACTAACCCATGAATTTTATTATGCATGAATACATGGATTAGATATTGGAATTTTATTAATCCTTGGAGTTTTCTTGAGATAGTGAGGCTAGGATATTTTAAAAATCACATTGAATTATAAAATACTATTTCTTCAAAAAAAATTATAGGAAAATATACCCATGAATTTAATAAAAAACTTGAATGGAAAGAGGGCCACACTATTTCCTAGTATTATGATGAAAATAGAAAGGAAGAATGAAAGTATTTTATTAGTTTTATAAGAAGAATTTGAAAAAAATTTGGATGAAATATTATGAATTTGAATCAATATTTTTATTAATATTATTAAATTCAAAAAACTATTATGGAAAAAATATTTTTGAAATTATATGTGTATATAAATTAATATTAACTCATAGGACTAAGGTATACTTAAAGAGATCTAACTCCTTGAATTCTAAAAATTCTTTATGTTAAAGAAAAATAAAGTGTTAAATTTGAATATAGTAAAATAAATAAGGGATTAATCTCAACTAAAACCACTTAATATTCATTAAGTTAGAAGAAATAAACAATAGTGAGAAACTATATATGTAATAATTTATGGACCATGAAGTACTGAATATAGAAAAAGAGACGAACTAATACAAAAAAATGTTTTATAAATGACAAATAAAATAATGATACATGATTTCCGAATTCTATTCCAATATTAACACCCAAAAAAATATTTTAAATGAATACTATGCTTGATATCTTTCTTATTAGACAACCCTTATCTTTAAGCGAACTATGATATACAATAAAGATAATATAAATTAAACACGACCATTATAACCTAGCCATTAAATAAGAAGATATGAATAGTAACAACAATATTATAAAAATTATCCCTATTTTTTTAATAATGGAAATATATATATTTATTTATAATAAATATGTTGTCAATTTTATAGTGGAGTCATTCCATGATTCAAAAATATATTTTTCTAATAAAATAGGTTTTATTCCATTTTTTACATGAAAATAACAATTAATTCATAAAATTTTCTCAAATTTTATTTTACATAAATAATATCATTTTTTAAATAATCATTTCAATATTATCATATGGTGATTTTTGATACTTGTCTAATAAGATTTTTTTTAGTGAATAATGAAAAATACCATTTTTTGTAAATTCATAATTTATTTTCATTAAATAAAGTAATTAAAAAGCACCATTATGTTTTGATTCTGATATTAGACTAGTATAATTATCATTTAATTAAAATATTATAATTAATTACATAGAAATAAATATTATACTTGAATTTGGTATAGATTCTTTTTTGGGCTTAAAAACACATTTGTTCTAAAAATAGTTTTTATGTGTGAAATGTACTTTTATCAAAATAAATAAATTAAACTATATTGGTCATTGGTTTTTATAAAATTTTTAGATTATATTTTAAATAAAATATTTTAGCATTTGTTTTATGGATTTTATATGGAATATACTGAAATTAAATTCAGTTTTATTCATAAAAATGTATTTTCTTGAAAATAGGTTTTCGTTGGGTTTTATGCTATTACTGAGAATAAAATTATGAAACTAATAAAATTAAATCTAATAAAATGTAATTAATATTTTTAATCATCATAATTAATATAATGTGATAATTTATACATAAGTTTTTTCATTATAAATAGTATAAATAGTAAAATTTTGTTACCATAGTTAATGCTTAAATAGATTTATCGTGGGATTACACAAAGTTATAATGGAATTAATGCCACATAAACATGTGAAATTATTTTTTATTTAATATATTTATACCTTATAATATAATATATTATAATTATTTTCCATTTTCTTCAAAAATCTTATTAAAGTGACATTATATTTTCTTTAAATAGTTTATCCAATTTTATGTGTGTCCCTACCCTCACTTATAAAAGAGAACCCCTTCTCTACCATTATTCAGGACATTTTTGTATTTTATATCAAATATTATATACTAATGAAACACCCTATATTATTTTCATTTATCCTGGAACTTTTTTTCTTCCCCCAAGTCCATCATAAGATGGATTAAGGTGTAAGCCAAATGAGGTATCTCAAAGAAGAGATATAAATCTTAACTAAGCACTTTCAATTTTATTTATTATTCCATATCCTTTAAAACTATAGTATGAATCATAAAATGATACATAAAATATAATAAATATTCCTAGAACTTATTATGATGATATAACAACCATTTTCCATGTTCTTTTCATCAAATGGGAAATACAAGAATCACATATGTGTATGTGTGGACTACCGTCACCAAATAGCGATATGATTTATTTTCAATCACTAAAATTTGTGGTTGTATAATATGATATATTTAATATTTATATGGGATATTTTTTTTAAAAATAATGCTTGTATAATAAAAATATAGAATCAACCTTTTTACCATATCATATGCTGGAAAATGATAATTTTGATCATGCATCCATGTGAACTATCACCCCCATGAATCGATGTGATTCATTTTTTATTTTTGATTATTGTGTATAGTAATAAGGATATATTTAATTAATATATATATGATATCTGTGAAATAGTAATGATTAGTCAAGGGTTAATTATTATTTATATCTATTTATTTCCATTAATCGCATTACAACAAAAGTGTTTTGAGGTGTTTCTATATTAAGAAGATGTTAGTTTGGATTTTATAATATTTTCATTAAGTGTTGATTTTTTTGTTAAATTTAAAATAAATAAATAAATCATAATATAAATCACTTAGAATTGTTGAGGTTCAAAATTAATCAGATGGAATCCACCATCTCAAGGGTATCAAATGGAGTCCACTGACTCATGGTTATTATATGGAGCCTATTGGATCGAGGTTAGCAGCCAATTTCCATTTTTTAAGTGATTAGATATTGTATGATAGTTAATTTTCACCAAATAATTCTCAAATGTTATATTTGTTAAAGATATCTGATAAATTTATTTAGGTGATTCTCGACTGATTTTCAATATTCTAAACATCACTATCATGGAATGTTTTGATGAATAAAGATTGAATCAAAAAGGGCATGTATTTTTAACATTTATTTTAATACTTTATGTTTATGATTATACAATGTTAAAATATTAAAAACTATCATAATAATACTTTTATGTAGCCTTATAATAAGAGGGTGTTTGAAGAAGTATCACAAAGAGAGAATCAGGAAATTTCATCTGAGGTAGGGAATCAAATGGAAATTAATAATGTAATAAAACATTGTATATTGGTCAAACCATGGTTATATGTCCATTGGATTTAAGTTTTTGAATAAGGTCATTAAATAGGAAAAAGAAAATTCATTAGATCAAGTTAACAGGAAGAACATTTTGAAATGTTATTAGATAGAAGAGTGTTTTCTTATGTATGAATTCAATCAAAATTTATTTTAATAAGGTTAATATGTGATGTAAAGAAGATCTAAATGATCATACTTATGTTTTCATGTCATTATTAATATTTTTTGATATAAATTATTTTTCCTAATATTTATTCATTAATTTTATCAAAAATAGGTTTCAAAGCGATGAAAAAAGATGAATATTTCTAATGTAATTAATCAGTCGAAGGAAGTGTGATAATAAAATCTAAGAGAAATTCCTATAAATCAATTAAAGAAAACCATATGGAGTTTCATCAGACGAAATAGGTTTTATGATGTTATAAAATATCAAAGGTTTAAGTATATTTATTATGTTTTTATAAAGTCATTAATGTGATGATATTGAGGTAGACATTTAATGACTCCATAATGATGATGGAAGGATTTTGTTTCTATCTATGATCTTTAGATTGCTTGATGAATATTTGTTTTGGTATTAAGTAAGATTACAATCTTTAAGTAATTTTTAAGGTAGTAAAACAACGAATGTGTTTGAGTGGGACATTCAAGTAATTAAGTAGGATGTTTTAATTTTATGTTTTTGCATTAGTCATAATTTTTTGAGGAACTATTCCTATATAAAGGGGTAAAAATGCTTCAAGATTCTATGTTAATTTTTGGTATATGGTAAAATTGATTCAAAAGTTGAGAGAAGATTGTAAAAATATATTTAAGAGAAAACAATTTTAAGGCTATAATATAATGTTCCCTATCAACAGGTATTGGATGAATTGTGTATAGAGATGATCATATGAATAGGTTGTAGAAGTGATATGATGAATAGGTTATATAGAGGATTAGATGAGAATTTCATGAAACAAATTTTCATTGGATTTAGTATATCGGATGAAGAACATATTATATTGATAATTTAAAAATGAATTATAGTAAGATGTTCTTTCCCACTGTTGTACAATAAAGTGAAGGGTATAAATACAAAATTATCATAAATAAAGTGTAAAGGAATCATCAAAGTGGGAAAATAATTAATCCTATTTTGATGACCCTGTTATCAAGGGTTATGTAAATCAAGATAAATTTGAACCTTTTATTTCTATAAGTGTTAGGGGAAAATATTAATTTCACCTATAATATGATCTTTAATAATTTTATTAACAACTCTCTTGGTCTCAAAATAAGGCCTTTACCCTAGGATAGAACTTTGGTGGAAATACATGTGGTTTTAATTTTTAAGGAATATATAATATCTAATTAAATACATATTAATTTATTCATGGGTTTTCATTTTTTCAGATCTTTTAAATAAAGCATCATATTGAGATTTTATCTCCTCGGCTGAGTATTTCAGGACTGTTTTTTACTTGGAAAGCCATAACCAAACATCAAGTGAAAATCCATTTTTTACTTTCTTTTTCTAGTTTTCTTTTCTACCCTTTTTATTTTATTTTTCTTATTTTCCTATTTTAGCTTTTGTGTCTAGTGTATGCACCTATGGGTTTGGTGTCACATGGACAAGTGATGGAGATGGAGATGGAGCGGAGAGGGAATAAGAGGATACACCACTGGCCATTCGTCTGAGGCCTGTATTGGAGTATGACGGTTATGGGGGGTGAATTCAGCATGAGGAATTAATTGTTTCCATCTTGAGACAGGATAATTTTATTTTTTCACCATTAATCCTCATATATTTTTTAATGTTTTAAATTCATTTATAGGTTTTTTAGAAAACAATGGGGGTTGATCTATAGATTTTGGGGTGAAAACAAGTTTTTCAGACCGATTTGAGGGGTTCTTGTTCAGGAATACCCTTGTTCATGGTGTGTGGTTCCCAGAACACTTGTCATTCATTATTCATATTAGTTAAAGATGATGTTTGTGGGACTACATTTCAGGTATCTGTGTTATATGGTATGTAGTGATGACTTGGGGTGCTCTAGGGAAACATGGCCATGTAAGGTACATGTTATACATTGTGAGAGGTTTAAAGAAAATGGATATGTACTATGGAAGTCCATACCCCATTTTGGGTACATGTCTTGGTACATGGATGGGGACCAAAGGTGATGTACAAGACATGTACAGAGTGGTACCTGTCATGTTGACAATGGTGTACACACCAAGTGGGGGTTCTGGTACACTGAAATGTACCCATGTGGGGGTATACCCCATGTACAGGGAATGTTCACAATGTACTTTGGAAAAGTAAAGAACTGATCCACTTGAGGAACATGATTAGGGACTATTTTTGGAGTAACATTCCATGTACCCCAAGTTCACGTCATATATGTTTCCTTACCTAAACTAGTTTTCCTATTTTTCACCCTCGTATTGGACCTAGACTTGTGAGTATTCCATTATATGAATCTTTCTATGTAGACCAGGATAGTGGAATACTTTTGCAATTTAGAGGCTATATGGATGGTGTTTTGGTCTAAGAGAGTTTAGTAGGAGGATTCCATTCTAGTTTGGTTTCAGAATCCTTATAAGGGTTGGGTTGGGAGCTACATGGCCTGATTGAGAGTAGTGTGGTCGATGATCATCTTGGACCGATTGTGCCATAACAATTATTTTTAGGTTTTTTAGGTCTGATTCTATAAGACAAGATAAATTGGTATCTCTAAAGAGATATTTCTTTCTAAATATATGTTATGAATGATTACTTATTGTTAGAGTATTTGAGGTTCCTTTTATGGGTTTAAGGACTAGAGGTGTTGGATCCTTTAGAATGGGTTGATTTATTTGATAATAGTTATGGATAGGTACCATTGAGTAATTGAGACGAGTTTGAGTGACTCTTGAGTATGCCCATGGGGGTGAGTGGGTACTCGAAGATGAGTTTCTTTCAGAGTAGGAAATCAATGTTTTTTCGTACGTGGGATTTTTCCCTAGGTTTGGTTATTTTTTAGGATACCTTATTGGGTCTTTATTTTGAGGTAGTCATGATGATCATTGTAAATGCATGGGTCAGTGTGCTATTATTTTTGTAGGATCATTGGGATCGTTATTGATCAAGGATTGTTTTGAGGCCACTGAAGGCCATTTCAATATGATTTTTCAATCTATGACTAAGATATTGGAGGAAGATGGGGAGTACAGAGATGGAAGTGACTATTATCTATAACCTCGAGGACTATAGGAGCCCGTTTGTTTTGTTTTGGCCTTAAGGTTGGTCATTGAGAGCCTATGGTGGCTATTTGTTAGTTGCTGATATTCTGGGTGTTGAGAGAGGCCCCATTTTTTTTGGATGAGAGTTGATCAAATCTACTAGTTTAACAGTTCTAATAGTGGTTTTACGGTTTTTTATCACATGTTTGGTTGGACAATAGTGACGATTTTTGAGGTATTTTATGCCTATGAATTTTTTTAGGAGGAGGCCCATGGGCTATTGTGAATTGGGTGTTGGCCTTATGTTTTGATATGGTTCTCTCCTCTTTTGGTTGGCTATTGATAGATGATATTTAGGATCTAATAGATTATCTGTATGAGTATACACCTCTAGTTGAGTATTCTATCATGATAGAGGATATATTACTTCAATTTTGTGGGATCCTGGTTGCTTGAGTGGGTTCCATGGGATGGTTTAACTATCATGAATATGGGTATATGAGATCTACTAGGACAGTGCACATGTTGGGGCTATAAATAAGTATTCCCCTAGAATAGTGTATACCATCTGACCCTCATTTAGTGCCTTATTTCTTATGTAGGACATTCAGGATATGATGGTTTCTCATAGATGTGGAGTAGAGAAATTTCACAAATTTGATCATTCCATTGGAGTACTAGAACTTAATGGATTTTATTTTTTGATTGGAAATATATGGTTATGCTCAAGGGTCTAAAATTCAAGAAGCATTAATTTAGATGTCTTGAATTTTGTGTAGATCTAGAATATGTTCCAGTTTTCATATGGGTGGTAGATCCACGTGTTGTAAATCCCCTAGAAGGGGAATGACCCAATGTAGATTTACATTGGGTGTCAGACTATAACCTGTGATTGGAAGTTTTCCTCTTTGTTTCCCCCCTTTTTTATGGATTTCTTTCTCTTATGCCAACTTTTATTATATTTGGTTAGTCTTGGAAGGTCACATGGGAATTCACTTTTTTGATGTTAGATTTATAGGTTCTCCATTGGGGGTGGCCTAATATGATTTATTTCACACCATCTGTTTATCTGCCTCGGTGTGTGTTATGACCTTATTTCTAGTTTTAAGATTTAAGAATTTTTAAATGATAAATGAGGCCAAGAACTAGTGTTTATTGATATAGTGGAGGCACTTCTGTGGAGTCTCAATAGTTAGCCAATGCAGCTCAAGCATCATTAATACTGGGTATGTGGTTTGGATAGATATTGGGTATAGATCCTATTGTATTATATTTTCAACTGGTTTTCTATGTATATGTGGTCAGTGTAGTGGGAAATTAATTGTCTATTTTTCATGATTGTGATTCTGTATGACTATATTATGAATAATATTTGTTATATAATATTTTTTTGAGTCATTTATTTTGTATGTTATGATGTTCATCCATCAATATCAATTTTGTTATTTCTTCTTTTACTTCACTATGACTAGAGGGTATAGTCTCCTCAATGTAACTATTTAGCCCCTTTTAAGAGTCAAAACCCTTTGGTATTTATGGAGAATCAAATGAGGACTTGTGGTAATCCAGATCTAGTGATTTTTCAAGTCAAACTTGGTTAGTTAATTAGAAAATGATATCAAATATATTTTTGTTTTATGGTTAGGGTAGTTAGTAGAAAGGTGGATTAGGAATGGGTAAGAACATGTGACGAATATCAGTCTAAAATCTCATGAACACCTTTTCTTAAAAGAATTCCATGTTTCTTGAGAATGACATTGATATTATTGGATTTTTTTGGTTATTTGATTTCACCTAGTATGTTACACTTTGGTTTGTGGATTTATGATTTTTTGAATATTGGATAATGGGATAGAGTCTAGAGTTCATGCATCATTCTAGGCACGTATGAATCCTAGGACACTTGCCTATCTATGGTTGTTTTATTGAAAATAAAATTTCAATTTTTTAAAGTTTCATAATATGATGTCTTATCTTATAGCCACTTAGTGGAATTATATTCAACTGAATCAAATGTGTATATTTTCTTCTGATTATAGGACATTTGAATCTTAAGGATAGATGCTCGTTGGTTCTCGAGATGCATTCCCTTCATCGCGGGATGGATAAAGACACTTGTGGGTTGGTAATGGGATCTAAGTGCCCTATTGGTGTCTCAATTATGAAAATTAATCTTGAAAGATACTTGTTTTGGTATTGAGTTTCCTTGTGGTGGTGGTTCCCCTAATATCCTAGGTTCATGCTCCGTGGGAGGGACATGTTCTTTCCATATGTTTTATGAAGGTTCTTGTTGTGGGACCGATATTCCCACTATCAAAAATGGATTGGGTGGGTGTGAATGTCCTTCCACAATGAAACTATTCAGTTATACTATCACCAGTATGTGGTTAGGTATAAGGATTATTGGTAATTTAGAAGTGGATAACTAGGTGTGATCCCTATATCGTGGCTAGCTTGAGATGCTAGGTTTGGTTTGTTTTTTTGTACCTAATCATTTGGTTGCACTTTGGGTCTTAGAGTGGAAGAGTTATAGGATTCTTGGAGATATGGATCAAATCTTGAGCAGAGGGTCTTCATGTGGTCGATCATGGCATGAGAGAGATGTCTTGTTTTGAAGTAGGGTGCTAAGGGTGCACCAGTTCGTTGGAACTGACCTACATGAAGAACATGGTCAGGGATTTTAGGTGCACTGAAATAGTTTATTTATAAAATTTCCCATGTGATAATGATTCATAATTCTTGTTTGATAATGGTTTTAGAAAATCCTTATTGTGGTGAGTCAAACATGGGCTTTTGGAGGATGTGAGCCTTATTTATGCTGTTTTCTGAGAATGGATATTGTGGATTTTTGATTGAGAAACTTTATCTATATAGCCTTATTTTCTATAAATTATTTTCAATAACATTTTTAATATTATCATTTAATTTGATAAATATATTTTTACTCATTTTTTAATTTATATTATATGTTTTGAAATTAAATTTGTTATATTCCAAATGATGTACATTTTACCAAAGGTGTGAACAAAATATTTTTTTTAATATACAGAATATTAGACATTCTTACTAAAATTATAAATATTTAATTTTACTATTACTTTAAAATTTCCCATGGTTTTTTTCAAATAAATATTTCCCTTAATGTTATGTAAATTTTTAAGTTTTAAATAAGTGATATCAAAATGAAAATTGTATTTTCATGAGGAAATGGTCATGTGATCTCTTAAAGATATTTTCATCTGTAATAAAATCCTTTGATGTATCTTATGATTTAATCGTGAATGATACAAAGTTACCATCATTATTATTTCTCTAGATGGTTATTTATTATTAAGATGAAATTTTTATGAAACTCATTTTGTTTTCCATGGGGTGATATATGATGAAATAATAAATGTTTTCATGATCTTATGGAATACATAGGAATGGAATATTATTATATTTAGATGGTTCCATTAAATATCTCTAATTAATTGGATCATGATTAATTTTTATCTGCTAATAGGGTACATGTTAGGTTATCCCAAGCCTAAAATAGGGAACATTAGATTTCATTCTAAGCCCTAAATATGGTACATGAGATGTTATACCAAAACTAAAAGTGTGTATATGGGATTTTTTCCCAAAATCTAAGAAGATACGTGGGTGGTTAGACCAAGCCTGTCATGTGGTGAATGCATTAGTGGGTACCCTTGAAATCTAATTTTTATGATTATTATTATTTCATACTTGTTATGTTAATCTCTATGTCGGGTTTTTATACTTATTTTATAATCTAATGGCTCAAAATATCTAATTCTTTTTAGATTCATGTATTATAAACTACCTAAACCAAATGAAATGATTATGATCTATGAATTATTGGGTATGATTCTCAGAGGTTAATCTTAGGTTCTCATACCTATATGATTATGAAATTATTACATAATATAATTGATTTATATCTCCCTTATTTTCCATTAAAGAGAATTTGAGCTTATCATTTATTATGTTTCCCTTTCCCTAGTATATAAATAATTTTTTTAACTGTGATTTATGCATAAAGGGTATTAGTTGTGAAGAATTTTATGGGAGATGGTGTAGATATTTTATGTTCTAATGGTTTATATATCCATGTTTCCAGACACATTAAAACACTATAGTTCTAGTGTTGATCATAATGATATATTTGGATATTAATATTATAAGATATATTGTTTATGTAATAAATGTTTAGATCACCACATTTAGTGTTAGAGAAAGGTTTAATTATTTTAGGAAACAAAGATGACATAGATTTTGTGATAACTATTTGGATAGAACTATCTATATGAGAAGATCCTATGTTATTGTAATGAAAGGATATTGGGTTTTATATAAAAAATATCTCTTTCTAGATACTATCACGTAGATGTTGTTGTGTAACATATGTACATAGGGGTATAAATTTTTAATGGATTGAATTATGTATTTACTCAATTATAACTGGTACATAATGGGTATGCCTAATATTTCACACCTTGTTAGACACTATGGAGGGATATACATAGATTAATTAACATTTTTATGAAAATTTATGATGTATTTGAATTGATAATAACTATGGATAACATATTTTAGAACAAAGGTTTCATATATTGAAAAGAAGGTGTCATGATATAGACATCCTATGAATAAATTTTCAAGATTATAGGATTAATCACTAGTATTATTTTTGTCACACTATGATTTTTGGTTTGTGTTAATGGTTGTAACTTATATCAATATTGTTAATTATAAATTTTATGAACAATATATTCATTTTACTCATGAGTAACTTAATAAAATGGGATATAAAATTTGGAAGGTTGTGAGTATTTTTAACTAAATATCTCAGAAAATGATTGACAAGTGTAAATTAGGTGAGTTTCTAGATGAAACATATAAGTTAAAAATAGAGTTTAATGAAGGATATAGAGTAATAATTATTAAACATTATACATTTTGATAGTGTGGGAAGAATCACCCTGGGAAATATCTCAAATAAATGAAAAAATGTTTTCTGTGTGGAAAACAATGGCATAATGTGGTAAATTTACAAGGAAAAATGAAATATTTGACTAATGCTATGATTGTGAATAATAGTATTTATATGGTATCATTTATGGTTAAATGTTTTATATATAGAAATCATGGGAATTATGAAAATCATTATCCTACGTGGAAATATCAAGAAGTGGATAAACAAGGTTGTAGGAATAAAGGTTTTTTAGTTTCTGATGAAGAGATTATGATTGAAATCTGAATGGTATGAAATATTTCAATTATATTTATTATGATAAAATTTAAAAACAAGATTAGATATAAGTTAAATAATATTAATACATTATTTACATTTAATTTAATAGGAATAAATTATTAAGGATTAATATGATGAATCTTATTTAACAGTTTGAAAGGAAGTCAAATGATTTAAGTGTTTATGTATTGGGATTCCATAATTATGTTTTAGAAGTTATTTATCAATTATATTTTTGTTATAAGAAAAATTAAATATCAAAGGATTGTTCTTAAGTAGTTTTTCATTAAGGAGTAATATGAATATGTTTGATGATACTAATAACCTAGAAAAGTGATTTAGTTATCAAGTGATACTTTTGGAAAACACCTGATAAAGGGATATGTAACCCTTAATAATTCCTAAATATAGAGATAATAATGTATTGTTAAGATAATGAAATGAATGAAATTGATAAAGTAAAATTGATTATATTGGTAAAAATGAAATTGATTAATAAAACTATAAAAAAGTTAGTTATGTCATTTTGATGAAGTTTTTTTTTTCATTTTTGATTTATAAAATATATTGGATAGTCATTGATTTTATATGCGAAAAGGATCGATTTATTTTTTTGGAAGAACATACGTTTTCATTCATGTTTTATTAAAATTTATGTTATTATCATATTTTATTAGAATATATAATCAAGGTATTTATTTGTTTTGAATGATACATTATGTGCTATGTAAAGTTATTTGGGGACTAAAGTTATATTATTTTTTATAATTTTGAGAAAAGTTTTACTAAATTTATAGATTTTAATATTGGTTAATCATGCCTTGAGCTATTTTGTAGTTTTTTTATTTATGGAAGTAATTAAGTTTAAATTATTTATTATGATTATTGAAATCTTTGAGAATAATTTTCAAAAGATTAAATATTCATATTAGTTATCATTAAATGTACTAAAAGTTTTTGGTATTTTCTACCCCTTTGTGATTTATATTTTTATAGTAAATAATTTTCACATGACTATAATGTCTATCCTTATCTATTATTCCACAAACATTATCATTTTTTTAATGTATATTTTTTTATTTCTTGATAATTTTATCCTTATATAGGAACCGAGTTATGTGTTATTTCAGGTAATGTTTTTGTTTCTCACATCCCCTTGTCAAAGGAAGTTTTATTATTCCTTTGTACGGTGTGGGTTTTTAACAATGGTATTATCAAATATTAAACCCCTTTTTACTAATATCGATATGGAAAGGATGCATCTATTTAATAAGATATAATTCAACATTATGAAAATTTATTATTAAATAATACTATAGTTGATAGTTTTCTTAACACGAAACATCGATCTTTAAGAAAACTATGATATAAAAAATAAATAGTATTGTTTGAATGTAACTAATATAAAATTTTTGTTAAATAAGTAGGTATGGATTGTAATTACCACATTACAAAAAATAGGTATAATTTTTTAAATAATAAAACTATATGGATATATGCATAAAAAAAGTACTGAAATTTCACTAAAGTAATTTTTTCTTCTAAAATATGTTTTAAAAAATGTGTTTTATTGTATTTTATACATATACATTATAATTAATTTATAAAAAATTTAGATGTTTTTTTAGGTAATGACTAAAATTTTTGAAATCAAAATTTCAATTTTATATTATAGGAAATTATGCTATATTTCTAAGTAGAATGTTTTTTACCAAATAATGAAAAATACATATTTTGTAAATAAATCATTTTATTTCATTAAATAAAATAAATTTAAAATTACATTATGTTTTTACTATGGTATTAAAGTAAAATAAGTCCCATTTAATAAGAAATAATTTAATTAATTGCATTAAAATCAATATTGTACTTGATTTTGATATATGTTCATTTTTGGGATTAAAATCACAGTGATCTAAAACAACTTTTTATGGGAGAAATGTATTTTTATCATAATAAATTTTATTATCATCTATTAATTAATTATTTTAATTAAATTTATAAATTATATATTCAAAAAAAAAAGTTAAATTAATTTTTTATTTTTTATATGGTAAGGAATGAAAGTTAATTTACAATTATGCCCAAAATGAATTTTTTTAAAAATGGGGTTTTATTTCATTTTTCCCACATATCTAAAATTAAACTATGTCAATCATAGAAGATGAATCTACTAAAATGGTTTCCAAATTTAAAATAATAAAATTTAATAGTTTCACCTTAGTTTTTCCCATAATGAAGAGTAAAAATAGTAATATGTTTACCATGGTTAAAGTTAAAATGGGTTGATCGAGGGGAGTGGTGGTGGTGGTAAAACTGAGAGATAACGGTATGAATTAAACATAAAATTTTATCATATCAATTGTATGATTATATTTCAATTGTATCATATATTTTCATAAAATTAGTGTCCATTATTGTCAAATTTATCTTGAAAGGAACCTTATATTATTGAAATATTTTAAGTAATTCCACACATGTGTCTCTCCCACATATAAATAAACACCCCATATCCTCCATTATTCAAACAATTTGAGCCTTATATCTCAAACAATTAATACTCCAAAACATCCTAGATTACTTCAATTAATTATAGTGATTCTAGTGTTATTATAAGGCCATCTTAAGATGGATTAATGTGTAAGACAAAAGAGGCATCTCAAAGAAGAGGAATAAATATTAACTAAGATATTTTAATTTTATTTCCACTTCCATCTCCTTTAAAACTTTTGTATCCATCATAAAATGATTGTTCCAAAATCAAAAATATACCAAGTTGTAGTTCTTATGATATAATAACCATTTCCTCCTCCTTTCAATCAAATGAGAAATAAAAGTATCTCTCGTGCGTACACATGAACTATTGACTCAACAAAATGATATGATTATTTTTCCATCCCCATCATTCATGATTGGTTATTATATTGGGTTCTGTGAGGTACCAACCAATATTACCATATAAAAACATGAGTAGAGACACCATAAAACCTTATTCATGCCTCTCTATAAGAAAGAGATTTATGAAAGATGGTAAGGGTCTAAGGAAACGATAGGGATAATCTACCCTCAATAGTCATAGCCATGAATCATAAGATATAAATAAAATAAATAATCTCAAAGTATCATAACAGATGTTAAATTATCCTAATGTAATAAAGAATATCATCCATGAAACATATATAAATAATCAAGAATCCAAATTTGAAAAAAATAGAGTAAGAATGGTATAAGTGAATAAATAATAAAGAATCACAGAAATCCTTTAGATTTGGTCTGGGTACCAATACCAACTCCATGCTACATATATTAGATAGATATTGTAGTCCCTTTATAAATTTCAATACCCTAAACATGAATTCAGTACGTACATTGAGATTCATAGGTATGGTGTGAGTAATAAAGCAAAATAATACACCACTAATGCATCCTTAACATGTGTGCAAATGTATAACAAGTGTATACCATGATACCAGTAATTTCACAAGTGAGAATAAACAATAATATACTGAGAAATAAAATAATAACCAAGACACCATGATCCTGGACCATTCTTTCATTGGTTTCATGATGTAAAGATAATTTAAATTATATTTGGTGAAATCAAAATTTAGACATAATGTTGGTGAACATGTCTCTTGACATTCTGAAGGTATCATGTTAGATCAATCCACAAGGTCATTGAATCCTAACTCCACCATGTGTTAGACCTCAAGTATGGAATACCTGAACACTACCTCAATCTAGGACAGAAGTCCATCATATCCTAACACAGTGGCTTAGGTTAGGACATTAGGCCATAATGCCCTTACTACCACTACATTTTTCAGGTCTCAATGTCATCATGATACTAACCAATGTTTATATCTATCATCATTATCATAAAATTTTATTCATAATATCCCTCTAATAAATAACCTTATCATAATGGACCATGTATTATGAGTACCAAGGAAGTTACTCAAAAGGCACGGTAATAACGCATAATTGGGTAGGTCAAACGTGAAATAACATAACATGTCCTCCTGAGAATTAATAGCAACATAAAAGTACATGTGATCAACATCAACCCTGGAATATGAGGATACTCTAGAAAAGTCATGTAACCATTCATTTTATATTGGTATTCTAGACTATGCATAGAAACATAGACAATGAAAATAAATCATGGTCAAACAAGACATGCCAACCAAGGTATCACATAAAAGTAAAAAAAGTATACAAGTTCCCCAAATGGTAAGGAAATTATTATATTTATCTTGTAGATAAAAAACATCAAATCCGAGTAAGAGGGGATACCTGTTTCATACCTGAGCTCTAACCAGATTGATGTCTCACACCAAGAATCCCTTGAACCGATCAAGAAATGATGAACTGAAATTGAGATGATATAGAAACCAAATCATTATAGGAAGGATAAAAAGTTAATTGATTTTATAGGGATATTGATAGAAATAAAAAATATCCAAAATATTTAATTAATTCATATTAATTGGTATTTTTGAATCATTAAACCACGCACACAAGGTTTGGTTGCATGTTTTTAAAAATCGAGTGCCAACTGTAGAAATCTTATTTACTATCCTTGGAATTGGTATTATTTGGTTGTATGGTTTCTCAAATTGTGAACCAACCATTATTTTGGTTAATGGATCATGTTGGAAGGAATGGTATTAAATATCAAAGGGTTTTATAAACCGTGTTCTTTAACCATGCTCCACGCTAATTTCTTCTACCATTAGCCACATGGTTTCCTAGTGGACCACCACTACTTGAGAAAATCATTCTCCAACTATACACCATCAAAAGGGATCTAAAACTCTATAAAAAACTATAAATCTCCATAACTCAACCTCAAAAATTCATAGTTTAAAAAACATATTAATAAATTATAAAATTGACTAATAATACACCATAAAAATTTAATGATGTTACTATCATCCCCTCTAAATACTTATCATCCTTGAGAAGTAAATTTATGAATCTTTCAGGAAAAACATAGGCCATTGGGAACAAATATCATACACCCACTCCAAATATTCATCCTAAATACATGCATATCACCATAGGATCAAGGAAGGTGGAACTACATTTCCCTGCAACACCTTCTCACTCCAGTTTAAAATTCACACTATGTGTTCAATGCATGATGTATAATTCTCCAGCTCAACATCATCATAGTCGACCATATACATAGGATGAAACATACTCCTATGGAGTTGAGACAGATTTAACAAACCATGTATAACTCAATATTAGTGTGGGATGTCTACAAAGTTAACCATATTCCCAATAATCATAGAAATATTGAATGATCCAACATATATGGTAGTAATATTTTCATGTTTCTATAATCATTGATTCCTTAAATGAGGAGTTACAAATATGAAAAATATTTTCCACTAGTAAACTATAATGGTACTATTCTCCAGTCATCATATGGTCACTACCTACTCTTAGAAGTGGTAAACTACTTCATGGTCAACTTAATTCTCTTATAGGTCTCTTATACTGTGCGCATCCCCACCAAATATACCTTACCTACCTTATGCCAACATACTGGTGAATGAAACAACTGAAAAAATAAGGACACAAAGGTTTCCATCCAAATAGAATATAGAATGTTATTGTTTTACGTGACTTCAAAATACTCTATAAAATCATCCTAAGATCGATTGAAATATAGGGTGCTTGATTGTAAAATATCCTCTAAAATATAGATTGTCCTCTCTAATTGAAAATTAGTCTATGGATGATACACTATAATCAATTTCACCTAATTACATATAGCCTTATGTGAGACCTAACAAAACAATGACATGAAGAAAATGTATCTATTTGAAAAAATTCAATAGATAATTACATACAGGTATAAAATCTCCCAATTTTATATCCTTCCCATCTCATCAACTAACCAAGTCTCATAGATTGACAAGAAATAAGAATGTTTTTTTCTTGCTGGTAAAGAATCATCCAAACTAGATAAGGAATCCTAAATTTCCGTGGTAACCCCATCATGAATTAAATTATCACATCATCCCACTTCTACATTATCAAACAAAATGGTTGGATAAAACCATCAAGATACGGATGCTGACCTTTACCCTCTAATAGGAAAGGAATCATAAAACAAAACTCACAAAATCCCTCTTTATAACGGCCCCCAAAACTAATATTTGATATTATGGTACATCTTTTTTGACCTAGATGAATAACCAATCTTAAATAATGAGAGTCTTGTACCATATCCTCTCTCATAGTGACTAGAAGTAAAACCCATCCACGTATATTGGTCACATCGTCAACATCTATTTACAATCCTAGACTTGGGCCACTACCCACTAATCATTCCTATATCTCCATACACTCTAGATATGAACATTTCCAAGTATTTACCCATTCCACTAATGAATATATTTTGAATAATGACACACATGAAAATAATCCATGATCCTCATTAGAATCCACAATCCATTCCACCATCAAACTCATTAATCAAAATTCATCCAATGATCTCTATTCACCAAGCTCTTATATCTCCAGTGTTTTCCTTCTAAAAAACCTAATATGACATTATCTTTCCCTACACAATAGGATATCTAAAATTTTAATTTATATAGGAACTCGACTCAAATACTCTACCTCAAATTGAGATCCCGTTGGGAGAAGATATATCATGCCTCTTGTAGTCCGTGTAAAAAAAAACCTCTCACTGAGGAGATAACATCACCAACATTTTAGATCATGGACCATAAGTTCCAAATATAAGTCATGTGTCAGATTGTTCAAATCACGGGTCCATAACATACAAGGCCCATAAACAACTATCTGATCCCTTAACATCAACATTTTTCTAAGTCCAAGACATAGGGCATCACAATACACTAAATATGAAATCCTCGGATCTTTACGAATAAAAACTGGAGTTTCCATAAAAAATATTTGTATATCAAGATTAATTTCTACACATTTACTAATCCACTCAAAATTTACCTTTTTCTTGGAATGACCCATCATCGATGCTACTAAGTGTATGAACATCTGAATGAACCTTCAATAGTGTCCAAATAAGTTTACAAACTCCTAATCTTAGAATCATTATGAGGTCGAGTCCATTACATCACCTCTTCCACCTTCAACAGTTCCAGTGATACTCCTAGCCCATAGATCAGATAAATAAGTTAATTCAGATCCAATAGGTCATATGATGAAGAAAAATTTTCTCTAAAGTATATAAGATACATTTCTAATGATTGGAATAATTATGATACACTAATACTGTACTCAAAATTGATTATAGGTGTCTCACATATAACTATAGTGTCTAAGTGTATATATTGATATCATTAACAAAGACGACGATGAATGTTTCGAGATATGAATGGAAAATCATGTTCATGAGAGCCACAAATACTAATAGGTAAAAATTTAAACATATAATAAAGGGTATTTACTCACAAATCTATATCTTCTCATAAAAATAGTCTTATAAATATCATCTTCTCTGACCCACGATTGGTGGTTGCGTAAATGAAGACCAATTTCAGAGAGCCCCCACGATACCTATAACTGAAAATAGAGATCATAAACCCTGGGTAAAAGATAAATATTATTTAACATCACATTTACTAACATCATATAGTCCACAAAAAGCTATATACTACTTTCCTTATTCTTTAAAAACAATAAGGTAGCACCACCTAGTTATCTGCCCGATTTGACGAAAACATTCATCTCTAGGGGCTCAAGATGAATGTTGATCTCTCTCAACATAGCCCACAATATAGAATAAAGAGGAATAGAAATGGGTTCTACTACCAGTATGAGCCTTATCTAAAACTATACTTCTTATTTATAAGAAATACATGAGAATTAATATATACAGAGAAACTCTTATAGAATAAAAACTGGGGAAAAAAGAAGACCTTTCATTCCATTCCACCATGAGAGGTAAGCTTGAAACCAATGCAATAATATATCTAAAATAGATCAAATATTTCCCCACTCTCTTATATTCAACATACCACTCAACAATATTCAAAAATTATCTACCTTAATAGATATAAAGGATACCCACCTCTGATAATAGTCGATGGGGCCCCACAAGTTGGTCAACCAGTCCATTAAATGGAACACATCAATGTTCTTCATCTAAAGGGTCATGAAATCCCTAAAATTTTCATATCCATAAATATCTATAGTATTGTTTGAAAATATATTTATATGATCAAATTTTTTCCCCAATGATGTTTCAATAGAAAGAAACTTAGAAGAAAAATTAATAGATAAGTCAAGATTATAAAAATTGTTAGACAATGTAATGAAATAATAAGATACAATATCCAAAATACTAATTAAAAGATAAGTGGTTATCAATACCTTTTCTTTAATGATTGATGGTACCTCAAAAAATTTATCAAAAACCTTTTTAATCACATATACTTGTCCTATTGTAACTCGATAGTCTTAACCATGAGGTTCCTAAATCACCTGAATCAATGTCATATGGGGGTCTATACAAGCTTCTAAGGACCTCAACTAGATTCTGGGATCATAGTTCATAAATTTTCTACAACCATATATTATCCCAACCAAAAATATTAAGGGAATAAAAACGTGGATATGATCCATTGTTATGGATAGTTGAAACTTAATTAGAGGTTTTGTGTAGAACATATGGTAATGTATGAGTTTTCCATAGTTGAGGTACTACGAAACTTCTCCAGGGGGAGTGAAGTATCCGTACCATACTAAAATTGGTTACCCACACAATGTTTAACATCCCAGTTATTCATCTTCTTACTACTGGTTTAGAAACTCCCCACCGTAGTGGGAGGTCCACCAACCCAAGTAATAAAGGATGAAATAAGTAAAACTACTTGATCCTCCTCCATGACCCTCTCATTAGTCAATATCCTATATAGAACATTCAAGTATGTTGTTAGGAAAAAATCCATAAGTTTCTATATTATATTAGGAGGAATAATGATCTAAAAACTTCCAGGACTTAGGTTCCTCATTTCTTTCCAATAAGAGAGAAAAAATAAAACAGTTTGGTGAAAAGAGAACAGTATGTAGATGCCATCATAGACACATGATGATGCTCCATGAATTTCTAGACATAATCCTGATTTAGTGTGTGGGGAAATAATTCCCTAAAAAATAGGTACGTGATGGTCATATAATTAATTCCCTCACTTCTACTTACTTTTCCCACAATACCCCACCATCTCCTTTTGGGTGCTTAAAGAATAAACACTTCCTGATTTTCCCGTTGTTTCTATAATGTCTCAACCAAGTTGAATACTCCCCAAAATTTTCTATATATTCTGTGATATCCTTTGGCCGCCGGTTCCATATATGGATAGAAAATTCTGGAGTTGGATTCCATGTTTCTAGTTAACAAATATATTATACTCATATTCCATGGGAAGGTAAAATTATGAATTCTACATGCTACAGTAGATCTGATTCTTCAACGAATGAAGAAGGAATGAGACCATGATAAAGTGAATATTACTTCATAGACTATGGTGGAACTTTGGAATTCTACCTAGTGGTAGAATTCATATTTCACAAATGAAAAAAAAAATTGAAAAAAAATGATCATTTAAAATTTATATAAAAACTTTCTTACTAGAACAAACTATGTAATTATAAGTCTTGTGAAAAATATTTCTATGGAAACCTATCATAAGAGATACCCATAAAAAAATTATAACCCTTATATTTATACTCAGGGATCAATCCTATCCCTCCTACTCCCACATTAGTAACAATAATTTATATAAAAAATACAATATCCTTATCATGTTTAGAAAAATAAATCCAACATAGATATATAAAAATAGTATAGAACACACATTAATCACTGAAAAGAGAATACAAGTCTATCCTATATAGATATCACAATAAATGAATTAAATTAGAGAACATAAATGCAATAAAAAGCATTTATATATACGTAATGTGATACTATATTCTTAATCATGATGCATAGATACATCCCAAATCCCATAAAAATATAATATCCACCATTTAAATGGTAACATGGAGGCCTATTATACATGAGGTGGATAGGCACATGAAAAATCCTCTACCAAAGTTTTACATAGCCTATTTACTTTTTAACATGTTCTAGGATATCCAAAATAAATAATGGAAATTAAGGATATGATACTATTATGTAATATCCCAACATGGATTTACCAAGAAACACCTGAGTATATATTCCATAATATATCATTCATACCTCCCAATGCTCAAGAGGCAGTCAACTAGAAGAGAGGGTCTAAAGAAATTTTTGGGAGACTATAACCTCAGTAAACATAGGGAAACACCATAATATATATAAATTAAACAAAATCATAGTATCATGGAGGAAGATGACGTATCATTATGTAATAAAAATTGTCACACATGGAAAACATATAAAAAAAACCAATCTTCCAATATAGAAATGAAAACTAGATTATAAAAGGTATAAGAAGATAAATAAAAAAATCACTGTAAAAATAATTTGTAGTCTATCTAACTACTACTAACATTTCCACCCCACAGATTCTCTATATTTTGTGGAACTCTTTACCTAGAATCTTTAATCATGATTTTTTCATTCACATCATGATTCTCATATAGGATGTGATTATTAAAAACCCTATTGGGATCCACTAATGAATCCTTAACACATTTAAACAAGTATGATAGGTGCATTCCATGATAGAAATTCATTCACAAGAAAATATAAACTACTAAATTCTTATCAATATTATGCTAACCAATCAACCATGAGTCCCAACCACACCTTCCTCATCTCTATAAAAGAATCAAAATTATGTAAGGAGTCATCAATAGTGATCCACAAAGTTGGATAAAATTTCTCTTGGAGGTCCTATGGAATCAAGTCTAATTGGGAAGAAAGTTTGTCATTTACCAGCTCCACTATAGGTCAGGGCTCACGGTCGTTATATTTATGACAATGCCTAGGTTAAGGCCATAATAACTTTATATCAAGAGAATGTGTCTTTTGTGAGGCCCCAATGATACAATTCAGCTACTATTGATGGATTAATTCTTGAATCAATTTCATCATACCCATAGACTTTTCTAGATCCATTATAACTATCATTAAATATCATGCACACTCCCGCTTATGGAATAACAATATCATGATGTTCCTCCTATTTTGGGTACCAAGGAGATGCTTATAAAGGAATGGTTATAAAACGTAATTAAACCCCCTCATTTTTAATATATTTGATATCTTAAGTTAGAACAAATACTAAGTTAATCTTGTAATACATTAAACATTGGGATAACTTATGGTATACATAACAAGAAGTTTTAACCAAACCGTTATTTATTATTAATATTGTTATTTAAAAATTAAAATTATAACTTTTTTGTTGAACATATAAATATTAATAGTAATAACTAAATTTTCAATATTAGTTATAATTTTTTATATAAATGAAACACATTGATAAAAATACTTAATTTTCTGTATATTCCTTTTCTGTTTTGAAAATATTATTTTATCAAAAAAATGATTATTATTTTTTTTGATGAAAATTCATAAAATAATTTTTTTGAAAATGTACAAATTAATTATATAAAATAAAATTTATTTTATAAATTATCTTGTCAAAACTATCTTCGGGTGAAATTTTTGGTTTTTTCTAAAAATATTCAATTTTTGATGAATAGTGAAAAATAATGAATTTTAATTGAAACCCGAGTTATAATTTAATTAATTTATAAATTTAAATTATATTTTAAATTAGTTTTAAATTAAAATTATTTCTATTATACATCCATTTATCCAATTTATGTCATTGGAATCAATTTCATAACGAATTTAGATATAAAAAATTAGAAACATTTGAATTTTTTATCTTAAAAAACATATTTTCTCATCGCTTCCACGAGATTAAATTTAAATTCAACTTTGAAACATTAATTAATTGAATTTGGGAAAATATATTCCATATTTTGAATCATAATAATTTAAATTATCTAATAATTTCAACTTAATTTTTACCCAAATGAATTGTAAAAATAGTAACTATTATTTATCATTTTGTAAAAAATGAGTTTACATGGGTTGGGGGGGGGGTAAACTAAAACAATATGGGTTAAAAATAACCAAATACTTGTAAAAAACCCATTAAATGGAATTATTTCATACGTATAGCTTGTATTCTAGATATAGGTCTATTTTTATTCCTATGGCATGATAAAAATGTGTGAACTCTTTTTTATTTTTAAAAATATATAAGTTTGCTACTCACCTCACTTATAAAAGGCCACCCCCTATCATCCATTATTAAAACCTTAAAACCCATTTCATTCATCCATAACCTTACCAAATCACATTATGAATTCCCTAATCTCACCTTATAATCCTTAGATTGTATAGAAATAGAACCTCTAAGGGATTTTGGGGAAAACATCAGGAGGATAACCAAAGAAGCGGCAATATTCATCAATGATCCTTTTTATGTTATTTATTCCCAAACATCATTAAATTATTATTATACAATGATGATATAACAAATTTAGTATTTTTTATGTACTAATATTTTTTATGTTAAGGGGATGAATTATAACGAACTCCACATCCATCAAATGGGTTATGATAGCATCATTCATGTGTATAGAAAACTACTGCCTTGCGAACCAATGTCATTCATTTTTCCATTAAAAAATATCAATGCTGGACATAAATATCTATTTGTTATTTATATATTATATTAGTGATATTATTTCACTTCATTACTCATCACATAACAAATATCTTTCTACTCTCTATATTGTGGGAATACGATAATGTCACTCGTGTGTACAATGGGATACCAGATCGCAAAGCGATGTGATTCATTTAGGCATTACATGAATGGTATTAAGGATGGGTTTAAAAATTATTTGATATATATGAAATAAAAATTATTTTCTAATTATAATAAAAAATTTACCATAATTTTACTCAATCCGACAAGAAAATGGAAACAACGTTCATGCGTACGTATGTCATACCTTCTCCATGAACATTATATTTCATTTTCTATCACTTATTTTTATCTTTTAATCGAAATATATATATTAATAATATATATTTTATTTATATAATTTTAGAAAATATATATCTGAATAAATCATTATCCAATTTATAGAACCAATAATAACAATTCAAAACCAACATAAAAAAAAGATGTTATTACCTAAAACGTAACTTTAATATTGAATTATTATTAAATAGATAATAAAAGATTATAAAAAATGATTTATAGTATTATATATATATATATATATATTTCTATAATAGATTTATAATTAATGTAAAAATATTATACTCGAGGTTTAAATGTGTATCAATAAAGTCATGACTTAAGGTAATAAATTTTTGTCCCAATTTTATTTCTTTAAGACATACGTTATGTTATGAACATATATTATTTCAAACGATGTATAAAAACCACTTTGATACGTAATACTAGGAATTAATTAATACTAAATATTTTTTGAGTTTAATTTCATGATATTCACTCATGGGGCTTACTATTCAGTGTTACTAAATTGGTAATGATTTAATGTTATAATCTCATTATTTAATGAGATTTTTTATAATTATATTTCATATGATAAAAAATTAAGATCCGTATCTAAATAAAATTATGAATTTAATTTTAATCTGGTTATTAATAATATTTCCATGTAATATTATCATTTATTTCACTATTTGGTACTTAAAATAATTAAGAAAATGTTTTTAAGAAAATATGAATTTAATTTTATTTTCAATTATAAATTTTTTCTTAAAAAAATGATTTCTAAATATGTTTAAAAAATGTTTTATTATTATCCTATGATATTTAAATTCAAATTTTAACCATGTTGGATATTTTATAAAAAGATTTAATGTAATGTTAATGTAATTTTCTAAACAATACCCATTTGGAATTTAATAAGAATATAAAAGGAATATAAGTTTTAAAATACACAAAATAAACAAAACATACCATATCCATCACCATTGTTTAATTTGAATATTAGTTTTTAAGTTTTCAAGGTTATTTTGAAAGAAAAATATTTTCAATTTTTTATGTTTTAGAATGTTTTTTTTTAAATAAGAAAGGATATTTTGTTCCAAAAATGTTTTAAAGGATTGTTCATGATCATTCCCTATTTAAGATGACATCCTTTTAGGTAACTTAATCCTTGATGGGGATGTAAACCAAGGATACCATTCTGATTAATTTTCGAAATGGTTTTTGTTTATAAGATGCTAATGAGTATTATCTTTTTCCCGGGGTTATACGATGATAAAATTCATATGAACCCCAATTCTTATCATGGGTTATTATATGGTGAAATGATGAAATGATTCCAAAATCCGTCTCCTTTCCATAGGTTATGATATGAAGAATGATTTATTAAACCCATATAATATCATGGGTTATGATATAATGACATTTTTACGATATTGTTGTGTATATATATATATATATTTAAGAATGTTATGGGTGGGAGAAATATCTCCCTTCAATGCATTGGGTAAAGATATATATCTCTAGAGAGAGAAAAGAATGAGGCAGCGGGTAAACTTTGTTCAGTAAGGGACTTTTTCTACTGTGTTGGTCTTGGGATTTAATCGTGACTACTGTGATTGATTATGGATTGAAACCCTTCAACTATGATAGCCTTGATATTGATACTTGCCTACAATTGAAATTATTTTCTATGTTTTTGTGTATTTAACCAACCTAATTATTTTGTAAATGTTTTTCTCTCATAGATCATGTTATTTGATTTCATTATTATTCAAGTCTTATGAAAAACAAATCTTTTTTCCATGACTCAAGATTATGATATTTGATATAAAGGTTGTGGTTTTCAAATTCTATGACTATATTCTAATTCTGTTATGTTCATGTTATACTTATATATCTCCCTTGTGTACCCTTACAGAGAATCTGAGATCCGTCTTATCTATGTTTCCTTTACCCAGGTTATAAAGAAATTTATTTTGTATGATATGTCTAAAAAGGGTGACAGTTATGAAGATCATAGCGGTAGATGATGTAGTTTACCTATGAATTAATTATTTTTATTTTTAAGTTTCCAAAGACACTAAACTATTATATAACTTAAGAGTGTGTTTTCATAGTGTAATGAATATTCATAAAAAATGATTTATTATCTATGTATGATAATCCTAGTTTACTATAGTTCGTATTAGAGAATAGGTTTAGTTAACCTTTGGAAACTATAATGATAAAATGTTAGTGATATCCCTAAGGAAATGTATAAGGATATGTCTATGTATGAGTTAGAGTATAGGAAACTATATTGGAAGTTTGATAAATGATTTTGTGAGTGGTTTTCTAGAAAACAAATCATTGTATAGATAATACAAGTGGATGTTAATCTAGGAAAGAGGAACCTAGGGGTATTTAATGCTAAAATGGAACATTGATATAGACTTAATCGTCAACTGGTGCATGAAAATGGGAATTGTTGCAAAACTAGGTTGACTCTCCTAGGGGATATGTTTCAAAAACTCACAAACTCTTTAAAAACCATCATGAAGGGTTTAAATAGTTGATGAGTATGAATTACATAGGAAAAACCAAATTTTTTATAGATTAATAATAATTTATCATGATTTTGATATCCTATAAGTGACTCTTCGAGATTATGTAGTTCCCATAATGTTTATAATTTCTTAAACTATTTTATTGGTTTTAGTCAATGGCTTGAAACCAAAGTAACAATGTTAATGCTGAGTGTGATGGAAAATGAAATGATTTTACTTATAAGATTCGAAAAAGTATTGTAGTTGGAATGAGAAAATACCAGTTATGTGCTCACAAAAAATTCTCAAGCTACGAATCATAATGGTATTTAAAATAAAAGAAGGGAACAATATTCTATTGATTCCTTGATGAGGAAACATCCACCTTAATTCAGTGGGTCATATGATACACTGATTACTAAATAATGGATCACAACTAATAAAAATATATTTTCCACTCTCTAGTGTTCAAAACATGAAATAGTCATTTTGGTTGTTGACTATTTATAAGTTAATGTTGATCAATGGTGGAATCTTATCAAGAAAATGAGGAAATAGGATTGAAATTAACTACACTGAATGGGGGAAGTTCAAGAATTTTTTTCAATAAGTTTATCCGTTGTATTCTTTTTAGGAATATGGATAATTAGTTCTTTAAGCTAAATCAAAAGGATGCTGAATATGTTAAAACCTCTGGGGAAAATTTTACAAGACTTTTGAGGTATTGTTATGGCATTATCATTTAACCTGAATGTATGGTTGATTATAATTTTAGTGGCTTAAAACCAATACTCTATAGGGATTTAAACATAAGATACATTAGTATCTATAATGATATTATTTTATGAGCAATAATGGTAGAAATTAAAGTCCGAGTTATGTATCAATCTCATGGGGTTGATAAGAAAATAAAAATGAAATTGATAGAAAAATATTTGAACAATGAAGAGAATAATTTGTTTTTTTCATTTATTCTCAAAGCATGGGAAGAAGCATGGTGTAAATTCCCTTAAGTGGACTAGTAATTTTTTTATGTGTTGAAGGGAAGTTAATTGGGATGTTTAATTCCAATGTGATGGAATGTAGTTATCTAATGATACAAATAAATAGAATGTTATACAGAATGCACCACCCATACTCTAGGGTTTAAAATGTAGGGAGTATGGGAATTATTATAACCAACTTACATATTTTAATTCTAAAGAAGATAATTGATGTTAGAAACCTATTAATCCAATATATAAATGGAAATGTCATGTGATCACTTTTTATGATGAGGGGTATGATAAACACATGATGAAAAGTATACTTATCAACCAATCTTGAACTTCTAATGTCTTATTTGACTCTGGATCCAACCATTATTTCATATGTGAATAATTTTCTAAGAGAATTATGATTCCACCCCTATAATTAGATGTATAATAAATATAGAAAACCCATAATGGTATGATTATTGCATCTCAAGTATATTATTTATCTCTGATTGATGTTGGATGAAATGTGTATCACACAAATATTTTCATTATTCCTTTAGTTTAAATGGTTTTTATCTTGGGAATGGATTTTATTTTTATATATAAATCCAACATAAATTATCAAATAAAGGAAGTTCTATTTTAATTCGCAACAATCCAATGATAATTTATCAATGTGATTAAATGTATGAACATACAACGGAGATAACATCCATTGTATGTGTATTAATTCCCATTCATAAGGGGTATTTATCTAGAATGGTTGCGGAGGAAATCAACATCAAGGATATTCTTATTATGTGAGATTTTTTTATGTCTTTTCGAAATAGTTTCATAGTATTCCACCAAAACATGAATTTGAGGTCTCAATTGAACTCATACATATTACCATACCAATCTCAAATTCTCTCTATAGAATAATCCCAAATGAGTAGTGGGAATTGAGGAAAAAACTCCAAGAAAACCTTGACAATGGATTCATTTGGAAAAGTGTGTCATCATAGGGTTAATATGTTATTTTAATTGAAAATAAAGTTGGATCAATATGACTCTGTATTGATTATCGAAAGCTGAAAAAGATCACAATTAAAAATAAGTATCATCTTCCCCATATTGATAATTTGTTTGGTCAACTACACAAGGATTAATAAAGTTAGAATATTTAACTTTGTTTTGGATATCATCAATTAATATCTTAGAAGGAGGATATAATAAAGACATAATTCTCTATATGGTTAGGGAACTATGAATATATAGTGATGCCATTTTATCTTACAAATTCCCTTACTATGTTTATAGATTTAATGAGTAGAATATTTTGATATTACCTTTATCAATTTTTGGTATTAGATATATATGACATTATTATCTATTCAAAGATAAAGGAAGGTCAAGAAGACATCTTTAGAATTGTACTAATGAACCAATAGAATGATAAAATATATAAAAAATTTACAAGTTCTGAATTTGGGATACAAAAAGTTTCTATTTTGGAGCATATAATCTTTAGAGAAGGTATATAGATAGATCCATCAAAGAAGGTGGTCATTGAATGTTGGCCCATACAAACTATAGTGACTGAGATCCTTACATTTCTTAGTTTAGCTGTATATTATCAATAGTTTTAGGATTATTTATCATGACATTATAATCCTATGATGATATTAAATCAGAAGGGAGACAATTTCCTCATTAGTATGTTTTCTTCCATATAATGACATTTCAATAATTTATGCTTCACGAAAAATGATTATTAATGTGTAAAATTACTGATGTCTTGATTTGGTGTTAATTGTAAAAATTAATACATTAAATATATAGGTCCATTATCTTTATGGAGAAAAGTGTGATATATATATATACTAGTCATAAATATTTAATATTTATATTAACAAATTAGGATTTGAATGTGTGCTATGGATGATGGTTAGGGAGGAATAAATATTTTGTTTACTCAATTCATTACCACCTTGAGAAGGTGAACAAGGTGGTAGACGCTTCAAGTATAATTGATCATCTTATCTTATCCATGATAAGGATCATAAAAGATCTAACATTTCTATATTTTCATAGGATGAATCTGGATATCCTAAATTAAGGGGATAGATTTTATTGAGCACAATTGAATGTTCAACAATATATCTAAGTAAATATTGAATATTCATATAGGGAAGATGCATAGCTACAAAATAAGGTTATAAATGTTCCTATGTTTAATATTGATCATGATGAAATGATAAGGTTCAGGATCCATTTTCACCTTCCTTCCGTACCATATTTGAAGGAGTTGTTAGAGTAAGATCATAGTTATTCGTTCTATCTTTATCTAAGAAGTTGTAATATGTTTAGAGATTCTCAAGAGTATTTCTAGTCATACAGAATGATATAAGATATCAAAGAGTTTGTATCTTAGTGCTGGTTAAGTCAAAAATTTACTGTTGAAAGAAAAAATTATAAGGGGATTTTGCATTCATTAACCATACCAGAATAGAAATGGGAAAACATCACAATAGATTTTGTCATTAAGACTCCCTAAAATATTTAAATTGAATAATGATATATAGGTTGTCGTCGATCACCATACTATGTAATAACACTTCATTGATATCCAAGAATAAAAATATTTGGATTATCTTTCTAGGACATACATTGAGGAAGAGATAAATTTTTATGGAGTTTTGTATTCTATTACGTCTGGTTAGGAACCAAGATTTAGCTCATTGTTCATGAGAAGTATTCATCAATGTATTTATATAGATATAATTTTTATTACTACATATCATCCATAGAAATCTGGTCAGCCTCAAAAAATAATTTAGAAATTAGATGATATATTGATATCTCTTTCTCTGGATTTTAATGGTGGATACCCTGAGAGATATTTCAGATGTACCAAAAGATTCAGGTAAGGTGATCCTCTTTGTTCCATTATTCTCTTCATTACTGAATATTATTTAAGTTGGTTTTTTCTCAATATAGAAAGTGATGATAAACTAAATTCCATCAGAGAGTTCATGAATTTCCCCCCGCACTCTTATTTTATGATGATGAAACAATTATTTTCAATAAAGGTCATAATAGAAAAATCAAGAACATTAAAGATTCTCTTATTCATTATGAGAATGTATCATGGCTTGAGATAACATGATTAAGTATTACTTTTAATTTTAAAAAGGAAACACTAAATCAAGAAAAGATGACATCATTAGAGAGTTATGAATTGGGGAAGGTGTGCTTCCTTTCATTTATCATTGTGTCCCCATGTTTTGGGTAAAATATTGACTTAGAAATTTTTCTCTAATTATTAGATATGATAGAAATAAGATAACTTTGATAAAGGGAATGTCACTATAAATGTATTAGAGGGTTATTTTTGTCAAGGAACAGATAAAATAAAAAAAATTAACTTTTTATGGTTTATAAATGGGTAGTGGATCTTATTAGGATTGTTAATACCTCCATTAAAGTTTTTTTGAGTGAAAGAATTCTTCATTAAAAAATTTTAATGGTTACTTGGAATAAATGTTTTAATCCAATTTATTATGTTGGGATGGTAATTAGAAATATGTTCAAATTAAATGAGTATTTTTAGGATAATTTTATGCGGTGACATATTAATGATAATCCTAACTAACATTATTTTTTGAGATCCATATTTTTAAATAGGCTCAGAATTTGGAATATAAATTATTTATAATCTTCTATTTGGCCTAAACTCAATAATTATTTCTACATATTCTCTATTAATTATCAATTGTTATAAATAATAAATTCATCATTAATTTTTTGTTATATAACTGGACAAGTATTCCACTTCTCAACAATATTAAGTATCATTGTACTTCTTTTTACAGAAATGTGTCAATCAAATAAAATTTAAAAATTTCTTTTTATATGGATCATTTTTGTATCAAGTATTATGTTTTGAATTATGAATTAATAAAAGGTGAGGATTGTCTGGTTTGGGAACTTGTATCTAATCTGAGACTTCCATTAACAGTTTTTTATCATGAGGCTTTGAAAGGGTATGTCAATAATTAGGATACAGATTTGAGAAAAAGTGTTATTCCTCTATCCAAATTTTATTTTTTTGAGAGACTCTAATACTAAAAACTATATACTGATGATTTTTGAGGGTGATGGTATTAGTATTTCTCACAAATGTTCACCTTTTTATCAGCATAGAGAATAAATTGATCATTTTTTTCTGAGGATTTTATACTACCTATGTGTTATGAACTATAATTAAGAACTATTTTAAAATTACAATTCCAAACAAAATCACAATCTAGGATAATCTTCTTACTTCTATTTCCCTTCTACTTTCACAATAGATGCACAACCTCTTTATTTTTTCATGTTTGGAATTTATTCATTATATATAGAATAGTCAGAATAAAATGATTCATGGGGGAACTAATTTTATTCTTCAATCGAATTTGGATTATATTTTCTATACTATGTAACATAAAAATGATGAAAAAATGTATATTGTCATAACTCAATTCATGATTTTTTCTATGCTTCAGAATTTTGGAATGAAAATTAATTTTAATCCCCCTTTTGGGACGATGTATGTCATGAGGATTTTTCCTTTTTTGGGATGGATCAAATGCAACATTAATGATTCATCAGGAGTTAATTTAGGTACTTCTAGTTATGGTGTGTTTTTAGAAACCATTTGGTAAAGAATCCGTATTCCATTATAGTTTTTATTGAATAACCACTTACCTTAATGCTAAAATTCTTGGTATTATCAATGCGGTGATGATTGAAAAGAAATGAGTATATCACAACTTTTGTGTTAAGTGTGACTCAAGTAACATTTTTCAAGATATTTAGGATGGTGTCATTAATTAATGATAAAAATTGATTACAAGATGAAGTAAATTCAAGGATGTTCTCTCATCTATGAATTATATCATCGAAGACACATTTTCAGGAAAACTATTTGATTGATTCAATTTCTAAAAAAGGAGCCACTCCTCTCGAGTTGATATGGTAAAACATCATGGTGGATAGTCATTTATCTTTTTTAAAAAATCTCTATTAATATTATTTTTCTAACTATTTTAATCTTGTTATTATTCAATAAATGATTCCTTTACTTGTGGGAAGTTTCTCATTCAACCAAAATAATCAATGATATTCTGGAAGAAAGGGGAACTTCACCCTAGGTATATCAGTCCCTTTGAAATTATTAATATTATGAAATACTATATCTTATTTTTTGATACTTCCACAAAACCCCTCTCATATTAATTATGTATTACATTTTTATCTATGAATAAATTATATACCTTAACTTTCACATGTACTGAACATAGAGGTCAAACCACTAGAGAAAGATTTTTCTTATGAGGAAAAATTGGTGGAGATCTGGATCATATAGAGTAAGTTATGTGAAACAAGATCAGTGAACTGGTCAAAGTTGTGTGGAAAATCCACCTGGTTGAATAATCTACAATGGATATTGAGGAAATAATGGGGCAGAATCATCCTCATATATTTCTATCAGAGTGATGAATTTTGAGGGAAGAATTCATTTTAAGGGGGATAGAATGTAACACATAGAGTTTTAATGAATAATTATTTTGTGAATAAATAAAATTTATCATATAGCTTACGTTATAAGAATCACCAAGATAATATTATGCTATACATAAAACAAGGATATCTTGCATGACACATGACACTGATTTTTAACAAAATCATAGTATATTATCAATAAAGTTATTTAAACAAGGCCATTATTACATAGATTTTAAACATATATATATGAATAATAATAAATAATTTTTAAAAATCAATTATAATGGTTTTATATAATGTGAACATATTTATAAAAATTACTTAATTTTTTTAAAAATATTTATATGTTTTGATAATACTATTTACATAAAAAATTATTTTTATTCCTCTTTGTGAACATTAAAAAAATTAAAATTTCACACTCTAATAAAATTATTTTTCTAAAATGGAATTCATTTTTCAAATCATCATTTCAAAATTACCTTAGGGTGAATTTTTTAGATTTTTATGAAAAGATTCACTATTTGATAAATAATGAAAATTACAGAATTTAAATTGAAAAAATAATTTTATTTTAAGTAATATATAAAATTAAATTATATAATAATTTAGTTTTAAATTAAAAATAGTTCAATAATACTTTAATTAATCCTCATTTGGTCATTAGTATCAAATTTATATTGAATTTCAATATAAAAACTTTGTAAACATTTAAACACTTTCTCTTTAAAAACACGCTTTCTCATCGTGTCTGCGATATTAATTTCATATTAAAATTTTCCACTGTATTGAATAGAATTAAAAAAAAATTGATTCCATATTTTTAATTATTATAATTTATATTTTCTATTAAGTTCAAAATAATATTTTACCTAAATGAATATTAAAAAAGTAAAAACTTGTTACCAGGGTTATTGTAAAAATGGGTTTATAGGGGTTAAATGAAAATATATGGGTTAAAAATAACAAAAAAAAATTCAAAACCCATTTTATGGCCTTATTTTAAAATTATATTTTCTAGGATAAATAATGGTCCATTTTTAATCCTTGTGTCATTATAAAATCAAGCGTTCACCCTTTTCTTCCAAAAAACTACAAGTGTGCCACACACCACACTTATAAAAGTCTAGCCATATCATCTCTTATTCACACTGTAATGATATTTTAGTTCAAAAAATAAATACTAAAATCACATAAAAATTCCCTCCTCTCATCTTATAAAACATATTTTGGACATAAATCCAATCTATAATGGATTTGGGGAAAACGAAAGGAGGATACCTAAAAAAGAGGTAATGTTCATCAATGGAATTTTTTATTTTATTTTCTACTTCTTCCCAGTTAATTATTATTATACCATAATGATATAAAAAATCAGGATATTACATATAATTTTATAATTTTATTTTAATTCCTGGCCTAAAACCACATCCACTTCCATCAAATGTTTTATGAAATCATTATTTGTGTTTATGGTGGACTACCACCTTGCGAACCGATGTCATTTTTTTACACTACCAACTGTCAAAGTTTGAAATAATGATAGATTTATTATTTATATATAAAATTTATGATATAATTATAATTCATGAATCTTTATATCATAAATACCTTAATACTCTTTATATTGTAGGAATATGATAACGTCGCTCGTGTGTATGGTGGACAACCGCCCCATGAAGCAATGTGATTCTTTAAGGATTTACATGGAAGGTATTAAGGATAATTTTAAATGAATTATGGGATATATTTGATATTAAAATTATTCTGTAATTATAATATTTCATTTAACTTTCTTTCTTTCAATACAAAAAATAAGATCAACTTTCATGTGTAGGTATAACCTACCAACTCCATGAAAAGAGTATTTCATTTTCGATCCATAAATTTTATTGATTACTCTAAATAAGTATATATTGAATGTATATGAAATTTATACCAAGGAAAAAATTAATGAGATGATGAAATCATGACCAAAGTAAGAGGACCAAAAATAAAATTCAAAAACATATATAAAAAGGCAGTTATTACCGAAAACATAAATTTATCATGTAATTGTTATTAAATGGGTAATAAAAATCATAGTTAAATAATATTAGGTATTATATATATATAATTATTGTTATTTTATTTATTTTTAGTTGGGGTTTGGATTAGTGGTAAGAACCTCATAATCCTACATGAAAACGCGGTTTCAAAACCCATTTGGAACAGGTTACTATAGCAGTACGGTAGTAGTGGCAGTATTGTAGATCTGTAGGTACAGTAGTGGTGGTAGGGCACTGTACAAGTAGTGGTACTGTGCAGTACCACAACAGGTGGATTTCTATTCACATAATGGGAATTGGGGAAAACTTTTTGGCCTACGGGCAATATAATGGGCTACAAGCCCACTCGGCCTTCGAGCTATGTAATGGTTCTCCCTCTACCCATTCAAAAGTGGTATTTTATTTGCTTTAATAAAATGAAGCCTCCGACCCAACATTTAAAAAAAAGTTATTTAATTTATTTATAATTAACTTATAATTTTTATAGACTATTTTTTAATGTGTATGATGATATTTATCACTAAAGTTAAAATATATTTTTTCCCAATTTACCTTTTTTGAGATGTACATTATACTATGCACCTATATTATTTCAAGAGGTGTATATATATTCCATATGAAATGTAAAATCATGAATTTATTTATTATCCTGAAAATTTAAGTTCTATTTAATTTTATTCCTACATGGATTGATCAATATAATATTTCGAAAGTGGTAACGATTTTATGTTACAATCTTATCATTTATTAGGATATTTTATGATTATGTATACGATGATAAACTATTATGATTAATATCTCAATAAAATCTAAAAGATTCTTATACATTGGTTATTCATGATATTCTCAAGTAACAATATAATTTTACTCTTTTCAATGCTTTAAATAATTTAGAAATTTTTTTAATGAAAATCAGAATTTGATTCCCTCCTCAGACAGAAATTTATTTTCTTTAAAAACCATGTTTTCTAAATGTTTTTATGAAATATTTTTATTATTATCCAGTTATTTTTAAAACAAATATTTACCCATTATTGAATTTTTACAATTTTTTTAAATTAATATTCATTTATTTTTTCAAACAATACCCATTTGGGTTTTAACGAAAATGTGAAAGGAATCATTTATTTAATGTGTATGATAATAATAAGTGTTACCATCAACACTACAATTAATTCATTTGAAACATCCTTTATAAATTTTCAGGGTTTTTTGTCATATAAAAATATTTTCAAAAAGTTTTATGTTTAAGAAGTGTTTTATGAATGAAAAAGATTATTTTCAAAAAGAAATGTTTTAAATGATTGTTCAAAATAAATTTCCATCTAAGATGACATTCTTTGATGTATCCTATGCCTTTTTTGAGATATAAACCAAGGATACCATTATTATTATTTATATTCATGATTTATGATTACAAGATGTTTTTGAAACCTCTTTATTTTTCATGGGTTATACCATGATAAAATGATTATGAAAATATCTTCTTATCATGAGTTTTCTATAATGAAATGACGAAATTATTATAAAAAAAATCCACTTTTACATAGGTTATTATATCATAAAATGTTTATTAATGCCATTTAATATCATAGGATGTGATATTATGATTATTATTATAATATTGTGGCACACACATATAATATTTTTTGTATGGTAAAGGTGGGACCTATATTGGTCTCTAATTCATTAGGTAACAATTTATATCTCATAAGATAGAAAAGACTAGAACATGATGTGAACCCTCTTCAATAACAAAATTTTTCTACTATGATGGTATTCAGAATGAACCATGACTACTTGGATGGTTTTTTGAGTGAACCCATTCCACTATGATATCCTTGAAAGTTATCCCTAAATACTATGGATATTTTTTTCTATGATTATATGTATGCCACAAATGTATTTATTTTTACAAATTTATGCTCTCATCTACCATGTTCACTGATTCCCTTAACATTCACATCTTATGAACTATAAATCATTATTCCATGACTCAATATTATGATATTTTTATGTAGGTTATGGTTTTAAAATGTTATTCTCATGTTATCAAAGCCTTATTTTCATGTTATAATTACATATCTCCCTTTTTACCCTTATATTGAGGGTTTATGGTGCAACAGAAGTGTAGTTAGGACGATAAACAACTTTTATTTTTACCATGATCAGTGATTATTCTGAGATCAATACTACTACGAAAACCAGTCTCCATGAAATATAATAAAATATTTAGATAAACAAGAAAGAGTCTTGAAACCTTAGAGTGGATCTTTCATATTATGTTTATAGTTAATTTAATTAATTTCATAAAGAAAAATAAATCATGTATCTTTGGTATTTTTCTTCATTGATGATATTGATAATCCAGAATGACCCTTTCGAATTATCTCTTTGTGATTATAATGATCCAAACTAGAATCCCTCTAGCGGTGATCCACACGTGCTTCGATGGCCTTCAATCCACACCACTCATTCTACAGGTTCTAGCGTGGTGAGATGAGTGTCTTGTATTGGACATTCTTGATCTCTTGTTCGTTGAATTTGAAGAACGCTGCTCGTTCTTGAGAGGGGAGTGAAGAGGATTCAAGAGGGAAATTCTTTGGCTCAATAATTCTCGGTTCACCAGGTGTGTGGTGTGGTGTTTGGCATAATAGGTATACTTTCCTATTTATATACATGGAATTTCAGTTACAATATTTAATTTCATAGAAATAATTAAATACATTCATTAAAATAGAGATAACCCATGCATTTATTAATAATACCACATCATTATTTATGGTGCATCAACTTGCGCAAAATTGAATTATGAATAAAATTCCACATCATAAAATAATAGTAGTGTAATTTTAATTTGTGCCAACTTAATAAATAATTATTTACCGCCTATCGAAAAATTATATTACAACCGGAATGACCTTGGTCTTCTCCTACTCCACTTCCATTTATTGAGCACACGAATAAATAAATAAATAACTTATTCACTTAAATAAATATTTTATTTAAATACTAGAAAATAAATATTTATTAAAATTTCAATAAAATTAATAAATATGTTTTATTTAATTCATGCGATCATTGTAACTTGAATAAAATCATTCAATAGTCTTGAGAATAATATTTATGTCATTAATTAAATTCAAAAAAAATTTAACTGAGACCAAAAAAACACTTAGTGTGTAACCCTCTAGGATTATTTGTCGTTGGCATTTTCCAAGAGTATGGTCTAGAAATGGGTCAAGGCACCCAAGAGAAAGAACGTAATATCACAACAATGACATCCACATACAAATACTCACTATGTAATATAATCACTTTTTCACAATATCTCATCAAACATGTTTCATGATTATGTCATAAACTTTTATTCTTGATACATCATTCTTTGACTACCTGAAATAAACTCATCGTTACACCATGGACATGGAATTTTTCACGATTGTTATATTTCAATCAAAGGGATGATATATCAACTTTAAAAAATTTAAGGGACAAATCCTTCCATGACTTTTCCATTAATAACATGGTACTCGTGACACACCCAATATACCCTACATCCCGCCAACTGTCTACGTGATGGTTTTCATCAGTAAATTAAAGTGCGTAAGTCTTGATAAGTATTTATGTTAATATTAATGTATAAGGATCATTACAAACAATCTCAGATAGAAATAACCAATGACACCAAAACACGTGGGATTCTTATTAGTGGGTCTGTTCCCATAATCTCTTATCCTAGAGATTACCAAGTGCGAACTTCATGAGAGGAAGTCTCATATTCTTATGAATAATCCCACCTGACGGTTTGCATTCTATGTGTCCCATCATAGCATGTCATCCAACCACAAAACTCTATTTAAGAATATTGTTATAGAATTTCAAGGTTCTCATCAGAGTGGGAAACTTCTATAACCTTAACAATGCAATAATTACTCTAGGACATTACTACATTATAGTCATGCAGAACAACAAACAATATGTAATAATACATTAAATATCCTTCTAATCAAAGTAAAACAAGTTGGTTCTAGGACACCAACTCTTACAAACTCCCACTTGAACTAGATCCAACTGCCAAATAAGTTCAGTCAGCAAGACCTCACATGATGATCATGTTTCTGCTGAGTCAAGGCTTTAGTCAAGGAGTCTTCCATGTTTTCTTACGTGGAAATACTTCTCTCTGAAACATAACATCTCTGAGAAAAATATCTCAAGATATGATACTTCTGAAGTATGTGCTTCATCTGCTGATGTGACCTCGGCTCTTTTTTGAGAGCCACCACTGCAGTATTATCATAGTATAATGTGATGGGATCTTTACTGCTAGGTATCAAATCTAGCTCTTGGATGAAGCTTTGCATCCAAATTGTGTCTTTAGTTGCCTCATAAGCTATGATATACTTGGACTTTGCAGTATAATTTGTGACCACACTCTTCTTTGAGATCTTCCAGCTCACTGCACCTCCATTCAATGCCAATATGCATCCTGTTTGTGACTTCATGTCATCTTTATTAGTATGGAAACTAGAATTTTCATATCCTCTAATGACTAGTTCCTCACATCATCCATAAAACAAGAATATATCCTTAATACACCTCATATACTTTAGGATAGTCTTGACTACCATCCAATTGCGGTCACCTGGGTCAGCTTGATATCTTCCTACCGCACTCAATGCGTAGGCAAAATCCAGCATAATACATAGCATGAAACACATGACTGAGCGAATCAATGATGTGTATAGAGTCATTTCCATTATCTTTCTTTCCTCATGTGTGTGAGGAAACATTTTCTTAGAAAGATGAATGCCATGTGATACTAGAAACAATCCCATTTTGGATTGTTCCATACTGAATCTCTTCAGTATCTTATCAATGTATTTAATTTTACTTAGACCCTACAATATCTTAGATCTATCATGATGTATCTTGATCCCAAGATTATACGATGACTATCCAAGACTTTCATGGGGAATAATTGATTCAACCATGCCTTAATAGACTGTAAGGCTGGTATCTCGTTTCCAATAAGTAATATGTCATCAACATATACGATTAGGAAAACGACTGCACTGCCACTAAACTGTTTGTAGACACAAGGCTCACATTCATTCTTGATAAAACCAAATTATTTTATGGCTTCATCAAAACGAATGTTCCATGACATGGATGCTTTATTTAATCCATAAATGGATTTTTGAAACTTTCATACCTTATTAGAATCCTTTGGAGTCACAAACCCTTCAGGTTGTGTCATGTAGACATCTTTTTGAAGGTTTCCCATTAAGGAATTATGTTTTGACATCCATTTACCAAATTTCATAGTCATGGTAAACCACAATTGAAAGTATAATTATGATGGATTTTAGTATTGCAACTGGTGAGGAGGCTTCATTTTAGTCAATTCCATGTCGCTGTTTAAAACCTTTCACAAATGGTCATGCCTTATAGGTATTAACTTGTCCTTCCATGTCCAGTTTCTTCTTGAATACCCATTTTCAACCAATAGGCTTTACATCAACTTGAGGTTCTACCAAAATATAGACATGGTTTTTGTACATGGAATACATTTCAGAATTCATGGCTTTATGCCACTTGGAAACTTCTATACCACTTACTTCTTCATTGTTGGTTAGAGGATCATTAATATCAACTAATATGGAGTCACCATCCTCATTAATAAGAAAATCATACCATTTCAGTTCTCTAACCTCTCTTGTACTCCTACACAGTACTAGTGTCTATAGAACGTATTCTTATTCCATGGGGATTTTTGGAATCTGTTCTGGTACCAACTTTTGTATACCGTGAGCCTCAACATCATCAAACCCTATCTCACTCTGACTATCTCTTTTGTAGATGTGCTCCCCCTCATGTAATATGGAATGTCCTGCCACTATACCGTTTTTTTTCTAACAATTCATATAGGTAATATCTCCTTGTTTTATTATGGTACCCTATAAAGGTACACTTTGTGCCTTGGAGTAAGAGTTTTTTACTTGAAGAGGCCTTAAAAATGCTGTGCTACCCCACACATGTAAATTAGATAACATTGATTTTCTTCCAATCTAGAACTTATATGGAGTACCATTTATCGATTTAGTTTGTACTTGGTTTAGTATGTGTGTCGCTGTTAGTAACTCATATCCCCAAAAGGATAATGGAAGACTCACATGACTCATCATTGATCTCACCATTTCCAACAAGGTGTGGTTTCTCCTTTCACTCACACCATTCCATTGGGGCGTGTTTGGAGGAGTGTGTTGGGTTAGGATCCCAAAATCTATTAAGTAATCAATGAAGTCACCATTAAGATATTCTCCACATTGGTCTAAGAAAAGTTTCTTAAACTTCTTACCAAGCTGGTTCTCAAATTCATTCTTGAATTCTTTGAATATATCCAAAGAATCCGAGTTATACCTCATTAAATATATATATATCCATATTTACTCAAATCATCAGTAAATGCTATAAAGTATGAGTACTCTCTACTTTCTTCAACAGAAAATGGTCTAAAAACATTAGTATGAACCAATTCAATAAGTTCTTTATCCCTTTCACCTTTCACCTTTACCACTAAATGAGGATTTGGTCATTTTTCCTTGTAAACTTGCATGACATATTCCAAGTGTTTTTAGTTTGAAAGAATCTAAATAAATATATTGATGTAACTTTGTCAATCATTTCTTGTTTATATGACCTAGTCGGTGTTTCCAAAGCTCGGTGTGGTATGAGTCATGTGAATTATATTTGTTATCGATTGCCATTACTTTGTTTGTGTAATCCAACATGTAATTCCCATTGTATAAATGTGCCCTATCATAACAAATGATATATTTGTAAAAGAAGAAACATTCATTTACAAACATGAAAAAAATCCATTTGTATCTAATATGGACATAGAAATAATGTTTTTAGTTACAGAAGGAACATAATAACAACCCTTTAACACCAATATCATCCTAGTTGGAAGTGTGAGGTGGTAGTCCCCTACAAATACAAAAGCAAGTCTAGATCCGTTAGCTCCTCGTAGATCTAACTCCCCTCGATCAATATTATTGAATATACTTGTTTTCTTTATTTTGATACATATGTGAGAACCAAAATCTGTATCTAATACCCAATTTGTAGAAATAGATAGATTGCATTCGAAAAAAATGCACATTATGCTTCCCCTTACTTATTAGCCTCAGTGCAATTCTTCTTCCAGTGGCCCTTCTTGCCACATGTGAAACAAACGACCTCTTGTTCCCTTGCCTCCATATTGATCTTCCTTTTAATGGAATGTCGTGAAGAAGCTTTGGGATTAATTCTCTTCCCCTTCCCTTTACTATTATTCACCATAAGGACATAAGGCTTTTCATGCTTCATATCTGTGTCTACTTGGAAAATATGGATAAAAATATCAAATAGGGACTTCTCAATGTTGTTCATAATGAAATTGACAACAATGTTAGAGAATCTCAGAGGGAGTGATCCAAAAATGAGATTAGTACCCAGTTATTTAGGGAGTTTAAACCCTAGAACCTCAAGGTGCTAAATGTAGCCAATGAGCTTGACTACATGAGGCCCAGCTGGGGCACCTTCTCAAAACTTACTCTAAAAGAGTTCCTTAGAGATCTCAAACCTTTCATGTCTTTATCTCTCCTAGTAAAGACAATGGAGGTTCTCGAGAATTCTATAAGCATCCATGTTTTCATGAGACTTGATGATTTCACTAGACATTGATTATAGCATCAAACATTGAATGTCAACTGCGTCATTCATATGTATCTCATAGACCAGAAAATCTGAATCACTTGCCTCTTCTTCAGGAGGATTATGTAATGCTGAATCCAACATATAAGAATTTTATTCACAGTTTAGGATAACATGACGGCCTCTAAACCATTCTTAGATGTTTTTTCTGGTGAGGATGTTGTCTTTATCAGGAATTGATCATAGGGATAGTGTGGTTGATGAGTTTGTCATTTTTATTCTACAATTAAAAGGGCATATCATTAGTACTTTCTTGATTATATTTTATAAGAAATAATTTTTTTTTACTAAGTCTCCTACTATTTTATCAAGTCCCAATAGCCATAACTATTTAACATTGAATGTCTAGTTTCCATGAAATTCTAGTGAAAAGGATCCATATTCCCCTTATCGTAACCCCAATAAGGGTTTGTCAAGATATTAGAAGGTATTTAGGTATGAATGTCTTTTCCAATTACAAGGTTAAATCTCCTTGATGTTTTGAGTGGACTCCCCAATCCTGAAATCATGAATTTGGATTTCCTCAACTATTGCCCCCAATATTACACCATGTCTACAAAGGGATACTCCTATTTATGTAATATGGTTAAGTCAACCCAAAAACATTCATAATGGTTTTCGTTATAAAATTAGGTGTCACAACAAGGGTTGGTCAAACATATAGTTTTATTGAGTTTTTCCCTCATTCCAGTAACTAAAGGCTTGTTCTGACTTAATATTTTATTTGAGATATTTTGTATCTCTTATGCATGAATTTCATAATATCATTATCACATGCTTGTTAATATTGAGTAGAACATAATTTAGTGATTAAAAATGTCTTGGTAATATTTACGCGTAAGTCTAGTTTATTTTAGTACCATCTTGCATGCTTGATTAATTCATTAATTATGTGATAGTGACCACACATCCATAATGACAAACCATCCAAATGAAAGAAATAAAATAATGTAAATGGCAAGATCATGAGCTTTTCTAATGGTTAGTTTATCCAGCAGTTGATAAACTAACCATGACCTAGGGGAGAAATACCTTGAAACTTTTGGGTTTGTGTTTACAGCTTCCACCTATCCACCTCTGTATCTTCTGGGATTGGTTTTTTCTCTGATGCATCTTGAACCGCCTCCACTTGCTTGGGAGTTCCATCCATTACATATGCCTTTTTTAACTCACAAGTAGGTGAGGGGTAAAAAGGGGTTTTACATAAAAGATACATTGGGCACGCATGCCCTATATATTAATGAGGAGAAGGCTTGCATGTCAACAATTTTAATTAATATAAATAATTTAAAAGAAACCATCAACATACAAAGGTCTTGGTTTAGCTCATGATCGTCCATACATGCAACGATATATATGCATAAATAAAACTAGAAATCAATTCTTTATTCACTCTTGTTTAAGATAAATAATGATCTAATCAATTAATTTTAATATTTAATAAATCAATACTTTTATCTTAAACCATTTTATGAATTTCTAGGAGATTATAATCCATCATAATTTTAAACAAATATATTCATTTAAAATTATCTTCGTACGTAACTTGTACGTTAGAGGAACCCCGGTGAATTCCTATTCATAACTTCCCAATGAGTAGAAATGAACATTACGTAGAAGTTAAATTAAAACAAATATATATAAAACACCTATCTTTATTGTGCCTCATCTTTATTCTAACATGATGGTACACATATCAAGGGTTTTTATAATGTAATAATAAATTTTAATAAATTTGCATAATTAGGATGAGTACACGATGTGTATTTCCAACTACACGATGTGTATTATATTTCACCACCTATCTGAAGTACGCACATGGGGTAACAACATGTGAGTATACATAAGAAATCTTAAGAGTACATGGCATGTCCAGTGGGACACACACCATGTGGTTCCCCGTTACATAGTCTCCAACCGAGCAAGTCGTGTATGGGGTACACAGTCCAACTCTAAACTGAAGTGACTACATTCCATGTCCATTGGGCCACATGGCGTGTAATCTGGAAACCACGTGCCACCTATTCGTAGTAAACACACAGAGACATTTAAAATTTAGAAAGACTCCAAAACGTAGCTTGGTTTGGCAGATCGGTCCGATGCATTGAATCTTCAGTACACGACGTGTACTGCCGAATACATGCTGTGTGTTCTGGTGTTGTACAGACATGAAGATTTGGAACCTCCAGATGAGATCTCCTATTTTATTTTAATCAAAATTAAATGAAAATATCATTTCTGTTAGGTGAATGAGAAATGAAAGAGGAGGAATAGGTCTCAAGATTCATATTTTTTGAACGATTAACTTGAATTGAAACAAGTAAATTATTAAATGCCCAATTCATCAATAAAATATTTAAATAATTATAAACTATGATGTAACCCCTCTGATACCACTTGAAGGTTTCGAGAGTAGTGGAAGCATGGTTGGGATGGTACCCAACTTTGATTTTTACCATAATGATTGATTATTATGGGATCAATACGACGATGAACACTAGTCTCCGTAGAATATAATCAAAGATTTAGTTAAAGAAGAAAGAGGCCCGAAACCTTAGAGAGGATCTTCCACATCTAGTTTATAATTAATTTAATTAATTTCATAAAAAAAAATACCTCTATCATTGGTATTTTTCTTCATTGATGATGTTGATCATCCAGAATGACCCTTCCAAATTATCCCATTGTGCTTGTAAGGATCCAAACTAGAATCCATATAGCAGTGATACACATGTGCTCCAATGAACTCTGATCAACACCGCCCGTTCTCCGAGTGCTAGCATGGTGAAACAAGTGTCTTGTGTTGGTCATTATTAATCACTTGATCTTCGGCCATGAAGAACATCTCTCATTCTTGAGAGGGGATAGAAGAAGACTCGAGAGAGAAATTGTTTGGCTTAAAAATTCTCAATTCACCAGGAGTGTGGTGTAGTGTCTGGTATAATAGTCTTACTTGCCTATTTATATACATAGAATTTTAGTTAAAATATTTAATTTCATAGAAACAATTAAATACATTCATGAACTTAGAGAAAACCCATTCATTTAATAATAATACCATGTTATTATTTATGGTACTTCAACTTGCGCAAAACAAAATTATAAATAAAATTACGCGTCATAAAATAATAGCAGCGTTATTTTAATTTGTGCCAAATTTCTTAATAATTATTTACCATTTTTCCAATAATTATTTTACTTCCAGACCAACCTTGGTCCGTTCGAACTCAACTTCCATTTTTTGAACACTCGAATAAATAAAAAAATAATTTAATCTCTTAAATTTATATTTTATGTACAAACTAGTAAATAAATATTTATTAAATGTTAAATAGAATAAATGAATATATTTTATTTAATTTATATGATCATTGTAACTTGAATAAAATTATTCCACAGTATTTATAATAATATTTATTTCATTAATTAAAGTCAAATAGAATTTAACCGGGGCCACCCAAAAAACTTAGTGTGTGACCATCTAGGATTCATTCTCATTGGCATTAAGTGAGCTTTCTTAAAGTCCAAGAGTAATATTTATAAATTTGTCAAGGAACCCATGATAAAGAATGTAAAGTCATAACAATGACATCCACATACAAATACTCATTGTGTAATATAGTCCCTTTGTTTCCATATTTCATCAAGTAGGTTTCATGATTGTGTCATCAAATTGTTTGCTTAATATGATGTTCTTTGACTACCTAAAATAAACTCATTGTTACACCATGGCCATGTAATTTCATGTGATGGTTCTATTTCAATCAAAGGGCTGAGATATCAACTACCATAAATGGAAGGGAGAAATCATTCCTTGAATTATCCATTAATAACATGCCACTCATGATGCACCCAACGTAACCTACTTCCCGCCAACTATATGCGTGATGGTTTTCATCAATAAATCAAAGTGCGTAAGTTGTGACATGTATTAATGATAATATTAAAGTCTAATGATAATTACACATGCTCGAAGAGAGAAATATATGATGAAACCAAAACATGCAGAATTCCAACTAGCTGGTTTGTTATCATAATCTTTTATCTTGGAGATTAGCAAGTGAGAACTTCATGAGAGGAAGTTTCATCTGCTTACGAGTACTCGCATCTGATGTTCTGAGTGCTATGTGTCCCATCATAGCTTGTCAGCTAACCATAGAATGATATTTAAAAATATTTTTATCGCATTTCATGGTTGTCATCATTGTGGGGAATAACCATGACCTTATCAATGAAACAAATAATATGGGACATTGTTACATCATAGTCATGCAGAACAATGAACAATATGTTATAATATATTAAATATCCATATAATCAAAGTAAAACCAGTTGGTTCCAAGACAAAAAATCTTACATATAGATCATATGATATCACCCTTTATTATGTTTCACTTCCCAATGTTATGAATAAATTTATTACATATGATTTATCTAATAAGGGTTTTATTTATGGAGATTATACTGGGAGATGATGTAGTTTACATATTAGGGAGTTGTTTGTATTTCCATGTATCCAAAGACATTAAAATATTACAGTCTTTATGCATGTGTTTGTGTAATGTAATGAATATCCATAAAAATGACATAATATTTAATCCTTGGTCTCTATAAAAAACACGGTAGAGTATAAAAGGAAATATATAGAATTCCATCAGAGGAATTTATTGTAATATACAACCACATGTGATCAACATAAAACATGGTCTATCAAGGTACTCTAGTATAATCTTGGAATCTTAAACCATATATGGGTATCAAAAGCTACACACACATGTGATAATAATCAAGAATGGAAAAAAATATATATTCCAAATTGGGTATCACATCAAGAAAACTAGAGTATATCAGGGAACCAAAGGGTGAGGAAATTCTAACCACTAACTTATCGATGAAAAAAATCCAAAACCGATCAAGAGATGATATTCAAGTGACACCCAAGATCTAATTGGATTTATCACACCTCAAAATAATACCTACAAAAAATATAAACTGAAAAACATCATTGTTTTGAATAATATTCCTGATGAATAAAAGATAAGGGATAAGGGATTACACAAACAAACCTCTTGGAATTTTTTATTAAAGATAGAATTTAGAGTGATAAAAGGAGGCCCCGCTAACACCCAGAATCCACCACTATTCTTGAAATTATCTTATAATTAATTATTAAATAGAACCATAATAAATTGACTTATAGATGCTATTTCAGATCAATGATTTATCTTAAAGAAATAAGATTAGATCTAAAGGAAACCCATGGAACCGAGGTTTATGGATTAGATACATTAATTCCAAATCATCAATAGACTCAGATCCACTAGAATCAAACGTGTATGGAGGGGAAATCATTATAAGAACAATGTTTAGTCTTTTGATTCAACATTTGTACACATATGAAGAAAAAAGAGTCAAAATGAGGAACTAATAGTAGTTAAAGGATATTTATATATCATTAAATCATATGCACATGGTTTTGTCACGTAGTTTTCCAAACTATTGATGAAATGTACAAGTATTACTACCTATACAGCCCACCCTCATTATTTGTTCACATAGATTTTCAAAACATGTACCACTGGTGACTTTGGTACTTGGAGAATATATTACAGTTTTCATGGTCAAGCCTCATGGTTTGGTAAACTGTGAACCTGAATCATTCTTCAACCTATGTACAAATATCACTAGCTTTATAGTTTCTTAGATGATCTCCATAGTTTGATAAAATCATTATAAAACTTTGAAACATCCAAATTGACTTTATAACTCTTCAAAAATAAAAAAGAAAGCCCTGAAACTCTACAAAAAAAATTCATTGTTCAAAAAAACAAGATTAAATGCTAAAATTAACTCATAATTCACCTGGAAAAAATTTGAGGTTGTTATTGATTTAATGTTAATATATGATAGTTTTTTAAAAAAATTATTTTTGAATTGTAATATATATTCATCCTTTTTACCATGACATTCATTGGAAAATGATAATGTTTCTCATGCATGTCTGTGGACTACCACCTCCACAATGCAATGTGATTTTTTATTCATTTACCTTTTACATGAAAAGTGATAATGATATATTTAATAGATATATATGATATTTAAGAATTAAATATTATTATATAAAGGTATATTATTATTTAATTTATATTCACTTTATCCATCAAAAATTTTAATCATCACTCTTTCATACGTACAAACTACTATCTCCAAGAAGTGATATAATTTATTTTCCATCACCACTTTATATGAATGGTTATAAAAATTTATATAAAAATTTATAAAATGATTTAATATGATTCTTATTACATGATTAATATTTTGGAGATATTGGAACCATGATTAAAGTTCAAGGATCACATGTGCCGAACTGAAACATACATGAAACATGAATTTGCTGTCACCCATAAATGCGGGTTTTAGTAAATAATTATTAATAAAATAGTATTGAAATTTTATAAGTTGGTTATATATGATAATTTAATGGTTTAAATGTTATTGATATTTAAATTTTATAAATAAAAAATTATTATGTAGGAGGATAGAGAAATTAAAAATCATGTCAGACATACAATATGGGTTCACCATATAAATAATGTTTCATTGAGACATATTTGATGTTACGAAACTATTTATGTTTTTGATGTTTATATAATGATACTTTTAAATTTTATATCATGGATACATCTTAATTTATGTTATTTAAATTAAAAATAAAATTATTTCATCTAGGAGGTTTTTTTAATAGTTTCCAAAGTGGTAAGGTTTTATTGTCTATAAATTTATTTTTTTGAAATATGTAATATTATACACCTATAATATTTTATGCAGTGTACATAATACCCGTTGAATATTTTATTCCATGAATATATTTATATTCAAGTTATTTAACATTTCATTTGAAGTTTTTCCTTTCATTGGGGTTATGATTAAAATATTACCATAGTAGTAAGAGTTTTATGATACAATCTCACTTTTACGAGGATTATTTAAGATTAAATTTTTGATGAGGAGGTTATATGATCTATCTCCCAAAAAATCAATTTCTCATATTCTTATCTAGTTATTTATATGTATATCATGTATTAATTTTATTTTCCTCTCAGTATATACTAAAAATCTAGAAAGAACATTTTTATGAAATAGTGACATTTTTTTCTATTATGTCCTGAATCACATTCTTCTATGTCTAGGTTTTATTGAAATATTTTCTGGAATAATTTTTTAATTATTTAATTAAAAACTAAATATTTAGTCCCCATGTTTTATTTTCATAAATAATGATTTAAATATATTTTCTTATCATTTTTTAAATGAGATACTATTTACCAAATGCGTGACTGAAATATTGGTTTTAACATATAATGCATGAGTGACCTTTAATTCCATAAAAATAATATTTTCATTAAAAAATACTTTGAAATTCTACATTCACCATTTCAAAAAAATATATTTCTTAATATTTGTGGAAATTTTAAATTTTAAATAATTTATTTCAAAATGAAAAAGATATTTACGTTATGAGAAGTTCATATAATGTTTTAAATGTATTTTCATGAAAAAAAACATCCTTTCATATTTTTTGTATTTATTGGGGAAATGAACCAATGCTAAAAATTTTATTCATTATCTATATGGTTATATATTATAATGTTGAGAACTTTAGGAGACCAATTTTCTTTTCTAAAGGTTGAGCTATAACGAAATAAAACATATTTTAATGGTTTCATGGCATACATATAAATGGATAATCAATTAGTTATTGGTGGGCCCATTAAATATATACAATTAATTAGGTAATGATTAACTTTTTAAGAATTAATGGAATTCTAGTGGTTATCCCAAAATCTAATGATGGTTCCTGAGGGATTATCCCATGTCTAAAATAGGGTATATGGTTGGTTATCCCAAACCTAGAAGAGGGTACATGAGAGGTTATACCAAGACTGAATTAAGTACAATGGTGGTTTACTCAATCCTAACATGTAATGAAAGTGTTTCTATGGTTCCTGGACATAATATCTTTATGATTATGATTATGAAAAACTTTTTATTCTAACCTATATGTTATATTGTTATGAATATGTCCTAACTCATTGATCATAACCATTGATTATTTATTGTTTAAAGTCTTATTAACTACCTATGAATTATTCCTTTTTCATGATCTATGAATTACAAGGTTTTATTTTCAAAATTTATAATCATTTTCTCATACCCTAATTCCAATCACATTCTTAAATATTTAAAATGATGATATATAACGTTTTTACCCTTTCTGAGCATCAAGTTCACCCTTTATAACGAATTATTTTCCTAGGATATCATGAAAGGTTTTATATCTTATATATCTATGAAGTGTGTTTTTTATGCTATTTATGGGAGATGATGTGGTTATTTTATTTATTGGTTATTTATTTATATGTGTTTTCAAATACACTAAACCTTCATGGTTATAAATTATTCTTAATGATATGTAATGAACATTAATTTAATAACATTTAGTATTTACGTATGCTATTTTTTAGGTTCAACTTAGTTGTACAAGAGTAAGGTTTAGTTATTCATGGAATCTGGGATGGAAAATGTTTTATTGGAACAATTTGGATGAGGATATGTATAAAAGAACAACCTATGTTATGGTAATTAAATGAGTATACTTTTCCTATAAAATATATTCATGTCTAGCTATTAGAAAGTTGGTTCATATGTGGAAGAAATGAATATATGGGTAAAAAATATGAATGGGGTGGATTGGGTATTAAATCGATTGTCACTGGTTTATGATGAGTGTGCCTAGGACTAGACACTAGGCTTGTTATTCCTAAGGGATAATAATGGATTAATTACCATTTTATTTGTGAACCAATATAATGGATTTGAAAAAATTATATCCAAATATTACCTACATTAAACTGATGTTTCCATAGATTGAAAATAAGGTGTGAGAATTTAGATATACTAAGAATTATTTTTCATAACTTCAGTATTACTCACTAATATTATTATTGATCACACAATTTTTTTTGTATTTTTTTATTTGTTAGAAATAAGAGGAATCAAATTAACATTGAATGTGATGGGTGATTCAATGATTATCTTTATGAGTAACTAAATGAAATGTGATATGGAATTAAAAATACTGTTATTATTCATAATTATATATCTAAATATATTATTATAAAGAATAACATAGGTGATATTCTTCATGAAAAAATAATATATAAATTGAGTTTCATGAATACTATGTTGTGAAAAAGATTCACATTGTTTCATATAAAGGATGTGGGAAGAATCACCCAAGTAAATATATCAATGTAATTCTATAATGTTTTTTGTACTGAAAACAAGGTTATAAAAATGTAAATTTAAATGAAAAAATTAATTGATTGGTTAATATTATGGATTATAATAATAATTATCATAAGTTTTCATGAACTATTGAATTTTTTAAATATGGAAAGTATGTGCATTATGAAAATTAATGATATAGGGGGAAAGGACAATATTAGGATTAACATGGTTGTACAAGTTAATGTGTTACTATTTAATGATTAAGATATAATGAATAATATATAAATAGTAAGAATTATTTAACAACATTTATTACATTAAAAGTTGGAAACATAGAAAACGTATATTTTTAGTTCGTTCAAAAACCTTTTTTCTATATAATTATGAGGAGGAGTGAGTTTTTTAATGTTTTTTTATAATAATATTCCATGTCAAAATGGTGAGAGAGAAAACATATATTCTTAAACTATAGAAGACTGATGAAGATTGAGGCTGCAATACTTGATTACAAAAAGAGATGAAGAAGATGAATCCATATAATCAAGGATGGACTCGATCCATCACAAGTGATTTTGTTTCAAATAATTACATCCAATTCTCATGACCCAAGGAAAACAGGGACTCTGATGTTTTTTACCTGGTTGGTATATGGAAAATGAATCAATAGAATTTTATTTGGTCATCATTACACTATTAATAAGAATAATATATATATATGGGATAATATCATTTATGTTATAAGTTTGTAGCCATATTTTGGAGGTAGAACATCATATAAAAAACTAGGGTTATCTTCTATTGCTTTACATTTATATATTTTTTTACCGACCAAAGGAGGGAAAGATAAAGAGTGCAACATGCCAAGATGTTAATATATGATTATATTTAAATAATTCAAGATGGTCAATATCTTTTTCAAAATTCAAAACCATGATTAAATGAAACCATGATATATTTTTTAATAAATATAATTAAAAAATATTGTCATTAGAATGTAGCCATTGAATTTTTAAGAATAAATAAGAGTAACGTCTTTATGAAGTAATTGTAGAAATAAAAATAATGGAAATTTTTATAAAATTAGTGATTCCTTGCATGAAAATATGTATTTTATGAATAGATTGTAATAAAATATTATTGGTAATATAAATAATTGATTTCTAATAAATCAATTACTAATTGATATGAAATAATAATAAAGAAAAGTTAACATTTTGAAAAAATATTTTCTAATGTGAATATTTATCAAATATATTTTAAGATTTTATTTAAATATAAATTTATTAATTTTCAGAAATTTAATTTTCAAAAATGAATTTTTTTTGGATGCATCATAATAATATTTTATTAATAATATTTTTTGTATTTTTTCTAAAAAACGGGTTTTATGTGGACAAATGCTAAAATTAATTTTCCTGACACTTATTAATTTTATTTGATAACATGGAAATTATATTTAGATAAAATAGGTCTAAATTATTTAACTATATGAGCCCTATTGTATGTGATAAAAAATTACTTAACATATATAATAATTACCATGGTAAAAGTAAAATGGTTGTTTTCAATGAATTATTATTAGAAGAGTTATATAATTTTTTTATAAATAAATTATATTAATATAATTTAAAATATGAATCTAATATTATGTTAAAACACATAAATAAACATATAAAAATAATTCAAATACTAATTAATAGTAAATGAGAATATAATGGAAATACTATATAAAAAGACTTTTCTCTATAAAATCATTTTTTCATATATATTAATTTTTGTTTTAAAATTTAATTTCCTCATATTTAGAAAATTAATTATGTTAAATATATCATTAATTTAAATATATATCATTGAAATTTTTAATAAGGGACATCAACTATTTTTAGTAATAAAATAATTAGAATTGTTAAATTTTAATCAAGATTAATATGTATAAAATGGGTAAATGAGGAATCTGAAATTTTTAATAATTAATGAGTTATATACAACTTATAAAAATATATTATTAATTATTAAATTTATACCCACATATATATTAATTTCCAAATATTCCTCTATATCAGCTAAACCTCCTGAAATTCTATTCTTATCCCTTATCTAACAATAATTTCCAATGATTTATCCCTCCTTTCCACTTATAAAAGGAGTTGATATCCATCCACTTCATACAACACACATAGCTAGAAATTGCCAGAGAAATATACCTAATTAATATATTCTATAACATATCTACTTATTTGGCTAACCCTATCCCCTGTAATGTTCCTCACATTCTTCATTTCCAAATAATTCTTAAATAAAAGATCTGTAATTTTCAATGTATGTATTACTTACCCTTTTACTTGTTTTAAATATTATTACCATCAACCCTAATCCAAACCCATTCTTAACACACACATATATATATATATATCCACATAATTTTATATAATATACTTAAATATTATTATGATTATGGTATTACACTTACCTATTTCCCTTCTAGTCAATCAAAAAAATAAAAATATATCTCATGCTCGTGTACGGACTACCACCTCCATGAATGAGATGTTTCATTTTTCAAGTCCACCATTAAAGGATTGTTATATAAATGGGTTTAGCTAATAAATATGTTATTTACATGTTTAATTATATTATTTAAATATAAATTAGGAATTTTTTAATTAATATCAGAAATAAGTGATCCTTAACATTATCTATCATAATCAAAATCCTAAAAAAAGAAGAATATTTTTATTCATAATGTGTAATATTTTCTAATACGTTAAATTTTCTTATAATTCCTCCCAATATTATTATATCACACTAATGAATACTAGAAATTATAATTATTGTTCTATTATAATGAAAATATAACCTAACCACCTCAAAACCATCCATTAAATGTGGTAGGTTTATGTTTGTGTCGGCTAAGGCACATATTTGAATAGTACTATGAATTCATATCATGGACGACTATGAGAAATTATTTACAATCATAATATGATATGTGTGTGTGTGTAAATAATTATTATTTTTTGGTTCCTTTAATTTTATATGAATATTAAAAACATTTATTAAGATATCAACATTCATTCATTAAGAAATGCTGAAACATTGTCATCATCAATTTCAACCTCATGGATCACAATAAAGACTACTATGTAAAGAAATTATAACATTATAAAATTTATTGTAATATATATTATATCACCTTTAATTTTCCTAGAATGGTTAAAGTTTTTATAATAAATAATACCCACACTATTATTATGAATTTAGTAAAATGTTATAAGAATTTCATAAACTGGGTGTTGAAAATTGGTAAAAACCAATTAAAATTTTTATATATAGAATGGTTGTAAATTAGGAGTATAAATGGTCTATGTTATGAATAAGGTTTTTTGGTATTTATTTTATAAACATAATTTAATTATTTTTTATGTTTAGGAAAGTGTAGAATGAATCCGGACCAAGGAAGTAGTTTTGGTATCAAATTCCTCTCTTTGATAAAATCGTGGTATTATGTGACTAATTTCATTAATGTGGTGTATATACTGAATATTTGGGATATAATATCCGGAATTATATTTTAATAATTTTGTTTTAAATTTCAATTATAAGAGATCTTTTTAAAAGGGTTTTGATTAATGTTTCACTCAGGCCCAATAGTTTTCATGGTGTCAATTCTAATTTTAAGAAAAATGATAAATATTATGAACCATGTTTCCTTTTTAAGACATTAAATTTATTTAATATCATATGTATGTTTTATATATTTCTTCACATTAATTACTGAGATTAATATCATATGTATGTTTTATATATTTCTTCACATTAATTACTGAGATAAATAAAGAAAAATCATGTTCTTTTTTTGAATGTATTTTGACTCAAGGGATACACAAGTCTTAAGTTATTTTGATAACTCAATTTCCATTTATTATGTTTTTTTTCATTCTATTTTACATAAAATTCAGGACAATTCTTCTAATTTATTATATTATTTGTAAATATATTTGTTTTCAATGAATTTATATTACTACCACATAATTCACTTTTATGAAATATTTCTTACCTTAGGGGGTATGTTTCTTTAATGGAATAATGGTAATTTAGGTCTTCTTTACATGAGTTATATCATTTAGTAATTAAATTATATAATCAATTAATTGGGTCTTACAGATGATTATTTTATTCAATTGAAATTTCTAACTCTATATTATAAAAAAAATATTTTGATAAAAAATAATGTTTTGTTTCTCTTTTTATAATTTTAGTTTTGAAAAACGTATTTTGAAAATATTAAAAGGTTGGTTATTTCCATTCAAATTCATATTTTTTTGTATTCGTCTACTCACTTATAAAAAATATACTTTATATCTTATCAAGGATCAATTATTATATATTATATTCCAAATTAATTATTTCAAAAAAATTCATGTCACATTTTCAAAAGTTACCTTTAAAATAGACAAGTTAATTTGTATTTTTAGTCAATGTTATAAATGTTTTATAAAATATATTTTATATTTTAACATCCATTTCCCATATAATTTGAAAAATAATTTACAAAATGGGGGTTTATGTTTCATGATATATATATATATATGCCATCATTTAGCAGATTCAACTTAAGGTTTTGAAAAATTTAGTTCTTGGTCCCTTTTATTTGGATACCGTTCAATGTATTCCTTTACAAGGATTTTTAAATCTATGTTAGCATATTTTTATTTTACTTTGTTGCACTGGGGTTATGCTATTTTGAAAATATTTTCCTTATTCCTCTATATATATTTTGATCGTGTAATTATATTATTGAATTAGTCATATACTCTTTGATCCATATGGTGTGAACATAATATTTTATATAATTCTGATTGGATGATGTTCACCTTGAGAAAAAGATAGTCTATTGTCCTTGGAAAAAGTATTGGCATTACAATATGGATGATTATTGGCATGTCATCTATGTTTTGTTTGAAAATCCACCTTCTTTCTCTAGATGAGATAGGACCTTATTACCCCTTTTGTTTTTATGGGAAAAAATATTGATATTTTTTATGATTATTTACTACTATAATAGGTTTCCTATGTTATCAAATTCTATATACTTCATTATAAAGTTATCAACTATTTATTTAATAAGATGTTTCTAGGGGAGGTGTATAGAAATTGTTATTGACAGTTATGGTGAATTCATTAGACATAGTCATGGGACTGGTGTGATGATAAATTATTTATCCCCACGATGCATCAATAGGTCAAATGAGGAAAATAAGGTTTTGGAATTTGGTGTATGTCTAAATAATATAGTAAGATTTATTCAATATATACTCAATAAAAATTAAATGTCTTATAAAAAGGGATTGAAAACATGTTTTTTATGTCTAGTGTTATGCATTCTATAATGAACCAAGATTTTCATACTTGGATATTATATATTTTAAGATGAATATTTAATAAATTATAGAATAAAATGCATAAAAACCATAATAGTTTAGTGTCTTTGGGGACTAGGCACACAATATTTTAATTCTGTGTAATATATTAAACATATCACATAAAAAGCATATCCTTTCGTACTCTTCACAAACATACCCTACTTAAAACCATTCTACATAACCTAGGGAAAAGAATCATAAGAATTGGTTAGTTCAGATGATTAGTAAGGGTAAAAGTCGATGATATATAAGAATAACATAAAAATAAGTGTACGATAATATGATCATAAAACTTTAAAACCATGCCCTCTATAAAAAATATCATAATCATGAGTCATAGATGAAATAATGGTAGTTCATATGGCATGAATCATAAGGAAATCAATGATCATGATCCATGTGTAGGATAAAAATCTTTTCTAGTGATGTATCAAGATCATTTACAGGTAATATTGTGCCATTTTTTAGTTTATGTTGGTTTGGTTTCAAGTTGGAGATTATTAGGGTCAAATTTGTGGATTTTGAAAGTAATAGGGGCAATGCATGGTTGGTGTATGGTTTTCCAAACTGTGCGCCTAGACCAGAAAATTATTCGAAGCCAGACATAGGGTATTCACATAGTTGACACATGGGTTTTCAATCCATGTGACCTAATAGTAATATATGTGCGACACTCCTAGGAAAAGGTGCATGGTTAGGGAAAACCATTCACCCCATATAAGAAGACGTACATGTATAAATTTAACCCCCCCCCCCAAATACCAAACCCTCGATATTAATCTATTACCACACCCATTATGATCTAAACTATTCCTAAAAATTTTAGAGTCTCCCAAATGAGTTCTAAGTCTTTTTTAACATCTTTTCTTGATGAACCAACGGTCTGTTAATAGATCGACACCAATTTCTAGTATGTGATCTCATCTTGATAGGTTTTCTCCCACTCCCCATCTTTACCTCATCCTTTAATGGTATTTTTTCATCTATTGGTAACAGTTATATATCTAGGTATTCATATATCTAATATGTTTGATCATGGATCTAGTTTTTGTATCTAAATCCCATTCATTTCTATGATCTAGGTCGTGCTGCCCTAATTAAGGATTTCCATTGGCAGACACTCATCATCATTCTTGATGCATGTGGTCTAAATTCAATTCCCTTATTCTTTAATTCCAATTGTGTTTATGGGTTGTGAAATTTAAATTGGAATGTTTGGAAATCAAATCTTGAATTGAATTAATTAATTGATAAATTAATTTATAGAATTTTATTATTGATTAATTTATTTTCCATGTGATTACAAAATGAGTTGAACTTGGGAAAATTGAATTTGGTAATTGTTATTATTAAATTGGTCAATAATGGGACATTAAGTTGATTGAATAATGGGATTGTATAATTTGTCAATTGATGGGATTGTGGAATTGATTAATTAATTGAATATTGAATTGGATGCTTAATGGGAATAAAAATGATGTTTGGATTAACCTTTTACGGGTCAGTTGATTATATATTTGAATGTTTTTTATTAGTTTAATGTTGATTTATTCATATTAATAAATGTGATATGATTAATGAATTATTATTTTTGTGATAAATAGAAAAGGAGACTTAAATGAGAATGGATGATGATAATGTTAGGGTTTCATAACCTTTACATATATGAAATTATTATTTATGTGATATTTTTATATTTTTTTTATTTGTGATATATGTCATATTGAGGAGTGGGGTAGCGTATGAGGCTCCAAATAACAATATGAGACAATGAGTGTAGGATGAGGAATAAGGCTCCAAATACCCATATGTGATTATTGTTGTATGGGACAAGGACAAAGGATACAAATACCCATTTCTGATAGTAGGTATGGGATAAGGACTAAGGTTCTAAATACCCATGTAAAAATGAGGTGTGGGATAGGGATAGAGGATCCAAATACCCATGGTGTGTTAGAGATGATTTTCTATTCCCATGAGAATGGTATTGGACTGCAGTTACAATTTACTATGGAATGAATTGAAATGAAATGATAAATGATAAACATGGTATTTTGATATGTGGTATCCCATGGGAATAGTCCAGTCACTCAAATGGGCCAAAGTAGGTATTGATAATATGGGTGACATCATGAACTCGATAAACTATGTGGTTAGTTAAAGAATAATGAAATGTGATAATTATTTACTTATGTATTGTAATTTATTCATTATATAACTACGTAAATTATTATTGACAAGATATTATTTTAGACACTATTGGTGGTGGACTACCATTTTTTAATCACATCCTACTCCAACTATGTAATCGGTACCTTGATAGAATTCATGTCTGCAAGACATGATAAGGGAACGAGACCTAAGTTAGATGTCTAAGTGAGGATGAAGCATGGATGAGGGAACCATACATGGTGTGGGGAACCACTTTAGAGCGTCAGTGTGCCTCTATTCTGGTTTTTCAGTTGACACATGGCATGTACATCGCATGACATATCTACTATTTTGGTTTGGATATTGTATTTATATTTTTTTCATCATGTGATACTTCTTTTTCTTGTTATTGGTAATATGATTTGGTTATTCTTGTTTTATTTTTAGTATTTTATAACTATAATAAAGATGGTATATTATACCCATGTTTTATATTAGACCCTAAATGCTATTAGGCATCCTATAACATAAAAGGATGCGTTCTGGAGGTGAGGTAATTGACTGGATCAGGGTACTGGGGTGTGGCACCTAGGTCGAGAAATTACAAAGTTGTATTAAAGGGGATTTTATTTTATTTTATTTTTTCTTACTATTTAGGAAAGGTAAATAAGAGACCAGGAAGAGTACATCCTTGGAATTGAGGTTATGCATGGGAGTAGCTAACCCATGTATTGGGGAAAACCCAAGTACATAGGGTGGGATTATTTTTGTTGGTGTTTTCTGGTATAGTTGGATGTTATTTCACCTTGGGTATTGATTTTATTGTTGGATGTGATATTTTTTACTGAGATTTTTTTGGATTTGACTCATGGTCTGCTGTGACATGAGTGATGAGAATCTATGCATCATTCTAGGAAATCTGTAATTATGGTGACATGCATCATTTTTTAGCACACAGTGAAAAATGAGTTTTGGGTATGTTATTAAAATATAATTTTTTTCCATTCAAGTATAATTAAAATAAAAATGGTTCCTGATATTGTAGTTCAAGTGGTAAAATGATTCAAAATTTTAATAATTGAGTCTCTAATGTAAAACTAGAAAATGAGAATGTGTTTACCCTTATGAACCATGAATTAGCTATAGGATGGTTAATGATAGTGATAGTGCCTCAGTTTTGACTATGTGGTAGGAAAATATGGGATGAATTGTTTTGAATTATTGTGAATCCCAATATTTATGTTAATATTGTGAAATGTTTTTGAATTCGTGTGCTAATAATTATAGAGAAATTCCAAAATAAAAACTTTTCATGATAGGTCAATGAGAGGATATGGTTCGATATTATCTTCTAGAAGTGGATCCTGAGGCCCCTGTAGTGCTAGGTGAAGGTGAAGGAGAGCAGTTCCATTAGAAAATTGTTCATTTCATAGATTTTATGGAGAGATACCCAGAGCATGTCATGCATGGTACATCTAACATGATATTCTTGTTTCAGTTACAACACCCCTTGAATTTCACCTAAGAGGGTGGACTCGAGGAAACAAAGTTCATGATTGAGTCCATTTTGACTATACGTTACCATTTAGAGACTGTTGCTAATAAGAGGGCCATGTTGGATGATTATATGTTATGATTTTCAACAAAGAGATGATGGGATGTTCAATATCAGGTTGGAAAATCATATGGAATGGCATGGAATAAATTACAACATCAGTTTCTGGGGAGCTTTTATCTATAGCATTGAGGCAGGAGAGGGTAGCTAATTTCATGTGGTTGATATAGGGGAATATCTCTATTATAGACTACGTTGGTCACTTGACTGACATATAGTTCATTACTCTAATGATGGAAGGGGACAAGACAGCTATGAGAAGGCATTATTATGACATAGTTAAATGTGAGATTAAGTCCCAATTTAACATCATTTAGTTAAATATGTTTTTTATGGGGTGTATTAGGCTCTTATATTGGATGGGAAACTGAATGAGGATTCCAGTGGAGGACATGTGGTTTCCGCTGAATGATCCATATGTACACCATTTGAGAGTAAGAAGTGTCACTATGATAATGTTGACCAAAGTATCATAAAGATGAGTGACCAGAGGGAAGGATAAATTAATCAAGATCTTACCTAATTTCTTTTCCACAAGTTAGGTAGACCAGTCCACTTTTATAAACATTTTCTTTTACCACTAATAAAGTACCATGCTTTCATCAAGATGTGAAATCTACAGTGGTTCTACATGAAGACAATAAACATGGGTAAAGATAGGGTGGATTAATAGAACTAGAGTATGTGAAAGGGGTATTCTACACCATATCAGTATGAAAAATAGAGTTCTATTGGCCATGGTGGTAGGGGTATTGGACTAGATACGTATAGGAAATAGAAACCAAATCAGTATAGTGGTGCATCTTTGGGGACTCATACTGCATGACATGGAAGAGGGACAAGATAGTTGCATGTACTTCATTTTATACTGGTGGATAGTTAGGATAGACCATTGATTATTACAGGTAATATTATTGTAGTTTCTACAGTTCATAGTTCTTTATTTGAGACTTCTTCCACTTATTATTTAATATCTAAAAAAATTAGGAATGGGGTGAGTCTTGTAGTGAATGTACCTAATTATGGTTATGTAATGGTATATTTCATACCAATCCCACATACAATTTTACTATATGAGAGTGATTTTTTCATCTCCCAAGGGTGACAATTATATCCACCATGGAGAATGGGATATCATGGGGGTAGTACAGGGGCAGTTAATCAACAATTAGGGGAGCTCAATGCCAGGATTTATAGTTTATTTTTGGGATGATGGGGGTGTGAAATAAGATATCTTTCCACCTATAGTTTATATGTTCCAAGACATGTTTCTTGAGGACTTCTCAAGGATGTCATGTAAGAGAGAAATGGATATTATGATTGATCTCATGCTGGGAGATGATTTATCTTTATTTAAATTATAAAAAATGATACCAATAGAACATCAAGAGCTTAATACTCAGCTATAATACTTGATGGTCAAGGGGTTTATCCATTCGAGTACATCACCTTGGTGATCTACTATCTTGTTTTCTTATATGGTGCGTAAAATGTTTCACTAATGTTATAACACCCTGCCCCTACCTCATTAGATTGAGGAGGCGGTGAGGGATACTTGACCTTAAGAGACGTTCCCAAGATGCCAAAGGCACAAAATAAATGCTGAGGGCTTCAAGATCAAATTGGGGAATGATTTTCCCTTAAGAAAAAACCAACCAAACCCTCCATTAACCACCACTATGTGATGCGTGTTAATAAAACATTTAACCATGAATTCCCAAAATACAACCAAATGTTCTAAAATACATCCCTAAACCAAAACAAACATCACAATATCAGATTACTATATGGAAGAACAAACAAAAAAGCACCACATGCAATGATACCACCACGGCTCTACACCAAGATCCAAGCTCCAAGCTCTAAACTCCACCCAGACATCACGATACACCACTAAAGGAGGGTGATGCCTTACCTTTTCCCACATCACTGTACACAACATCTGCAAAGACATCAACATGCCAAAGTACGGTGTGAGTACAAAAACTTAGTAGGTTTTCCCCAAATGAATTCCCTACACATTCCACTATGATAAAACCCTTAGTACATTTATATAAAACAGTTTATATAAAATAATCACAAGTGAAACTATAACCATAAACCAAATACACCCTTACCAAGCAATCTCACTCAAACCAAGCAACCAGGGGAAATCCAAATAAACATTCCAAAAGCCATTTCATCATTTACATACTAGCACAAAAATTTCCAACTTACAAAGAAATGCACAAAAAACAAAAAACAATGGGACTTCTACCCTACCCGTTCATCCATTCACACCAAAACAACCAAACGGTGGGACTTCTTCCCAACCCGTTCACCCATTCACACCAAAAAAACCAAAATGGTGGGACATCCGCCCAACCCATTCTCCTATTCGAAACTAGCGGTACTTCCCGACCACTACTCATATAGTGGTTCTTCTGACCACTATACATCACCTTTTATAGTGAGACATCCCTCCCACTTCCACACAACATTTCATACATTCACAACCATGCATATAACCCGAAAATGCCAAAAAAACATGAAATCAACCAATTCCATCACATAGAAATCCACTTCAATAAATCATCCATTTATTGAAAAACATTTTCCATGCCAAACCAAATTTCAATAAAATCAACATCTTTATTGAAAACCATTTTTCATCTACCATTATCCCAAATCAATCTCAACAACCCATTTTGAAATCTCCGTTTTAAAATCAACAACAAAAGCATTCCACCATAAAACCCCTTTTTTCCCAAAAATCCCTAAATATATTTCCAAACAACTTTTCACATAAAAACACAATTAATTTCAAGCAAACCAAATTAATTTTAACCAAAAAAAACTATCTCTAACAAAGTGGAGTCGAGAGGGAAGCCACCTACCTTTAGGGATCCCATGAAATCGACCCACGAGCAACCACACCTCAAATCCGGTGAACACAAGATCGAAACATCTCTAGATCCCCTTCCCTAACATTCATAACCCTTAAAATTATCATCCAAGGCAACCAAAACCCTAAATCTACACACAAATGATGTAGATCTAGAAAATTGATGGAGAGGGAGATGTACATCTATAGGAAACCCCAAAGAACCACGAGAGGAGAGTAACCCGAGAAGAACTGCCTTCAAATCACCACGAAACCCCTGATATTTGCTTCCAAAACGTGTGGGAGATCCCATCCATCCTTTGAGAGGAGAAAATATCAAGTGAGGATCGGGTGGGAGAGAATTTGGAGAGAAATGAGGCAACCTCGAGGGAGCCTGGATTTAAAACTCTATTTTTAAGTGGCCGCACGGTTAGCCAGCATGGTTTGGAAAACCGTGTGCTAACTATGCACATGTTGTTTCCTCGAGAGAAAGGGTCCACATGGTTGCCTTTCATGGTTTGACAAACCATGCGCTGGCTATGAGAAGCCTACTGTCTCCCCTAGCACGGTTTCATGGAGAATTTGCACGAATTCCACTAACCGTTCTCAAACTGTGCTCCCTATGCAAAGCCTCCAAACTCATTCAAAACCATTCCAAACACTCTCAACCTCTTCCCAATTCATCCCATGCAATTTAAACACATAAAATGCATAAAAAAAGACCACATACCTCAAACCGGGGGTACTACATTCTCCCCACCATTGGTCTTTCCGTCCTCAGAAAGTAGTGAACCCAACCTTTGCTGAAAGAGCTCAGGCCATTGCTCGACCATCTCTTTATCCCGCTCCCAAGTCTCCTCTTGAATCTAACCATATAGCCAAAAAACATGAACTAAACCGATTATTTTACCACGGAAGACTTTCTCTTGCCTATCCACAACCCGCACTGCCACATGCACCAATGAAGCATCTGGTTCTGGTTGAACATGATACCATCAAATCAAATGGTCATGATCTGGCGGATACTTTTTCAACTGCAAAACATGAAACACATTGTGCACTGCACTAAACCTAGGTGAAAAAAACCAAATGATAATCCACCTCACCAACCTGATCAAGAATCTCAAAAGGTCCAATATACCTCAGGGATAACATTCCCTGCTTCCCAAACTGACAATGTCCCAACCTAGGAGAGATCCTCAAGAGAACATGATCACTCAACTCGAATGACAACGGCCATTGATGATGATATTCATATGATTTCTAACAACTCTGAGTCGTCTCCATTATCTTCCTGATAAACTTGATCTTCTCCATAGTCTCATGGACAAGGCTCGGTCCAACCATTGAGGAATCACCTGTTTCCACCGAACATACTAGAGAATGACACGACTGCCTATACAACGCTTCAAACGGAGCCATATGTATAGATTCTTGATAACTGTTATTGTAGAAGAACTAAACCAACGAAAAGTGATCCTCTCACGAGCCACCAAAATCCATTACACAAGCCCGCACATATCCTCTAGAGTTTGTATCGTTCTCTCAGATTGACCATCCGTCTGAGGGTGATACGCTGTACTCATGGTCAACTTAGTTCTAAGGGATTGCAATAAGGATTTCTAGAAATGAGATGTAAACCTCAGATATCTAATGGATACAATCGAAACTGGAACAGCATGCCTCTTTACCACCTCCCGGATATAGATTTTGGACAGATTCTCCACTGTATGAGATTCAAAAATCGGGATGAAATGGGCCGAATTCGTTAGCCGATCCACAATCACCCAAATAGAATCATGCTTTCTGACCATTCTTGGGAGACCATTGACAAAATCCATTGCTATTTTCTCCCACTTCCAAACAGTGATTGGTAAAGACTACAACATTCCTGATAGCCTCTGATGCTCTTCCTTGACCTGCTGACAAGTCAAGCATCTCCAAACAAACTTAGCCACCCCGCTTTTCATACCAACCCACCAGAACTAAAATTTCAATGCTTTATAAATTTTATGAATTCTAGGATGAACAATCGACCTGGAATGATGATTCTCCCTAAGAAGATCCTCCTGAAAAGATACTAGTACAACAATCTGATTCTGAAAACACAAAACTGAATCTCCATTCAGATGCCAACCTTCAATGTTCTCCCCACCATTGAGTCTCGACCCCTTGGTCACACACTCAGAATCAGATATCTGTGCCTCTATAACCAAGCCAATCAAGTCAGAAATCAACAAAACTAGAATGAAGACTGCTCTATCACCCGGCTCCTCACATTCCAACTACATATTGGCTATAACTGACATCAACTGCCACTGTTCTGATGCCTGTTTCACCATCTAAGCATATGATTTTCTACTTAATTCATCTGCCACCAAATTTCCCTTACCCAGTGTGTACATAAAGTCAAGATCAAACATTTGGATATATTCTATACATCTCCTTTGCCTCAAGTTTAAATCCCTTTTTGAGAAAATGTTCCCCAAGCTCTTATGATCTGTATATACCATGAATTTCTCTGCGAAGAGACAATGTCGCCACAATTTCAAAGCATGGACCACTACTACCAATTCCAAATCATGAGTTGGGTAGTTCTTCTCATGAAACCTCAACTTCCATGATCCATATGAAACCACATGATTCCCTTGCATGAGAACGCACCCCAATCCTGATCCTGATGCATCCCAATACACCACGTACCCTTTTCCTGGTTCTGGAAAAACCAAGATTGGTGCTGATGCAAGGTGACCCTTTAGCTCTTAAAAATATTTCTGACACTGTTCATTCCACTGGAATGGAACATTCTTTCTTTTAAAAGCTATCATTGATGATGCCAAACGTGAAAAACCATGACCAAAACACCGATAATACCCAGCTAGACCGAGGAAACTCTGTACCTCAAACACATTATTTGGAAGTTGACACGAGATAACATCCTCTATATTTTCTATATCCAATGAAAAAACTTTTTAAAAAATCACATGGACAAGAAAATGAAATGTCTGTATCCAAAAGTCACACTTTGACAATTTGGCATACAACTGCTGATCCCTCAAAATCTCCAGTTCTTTCACCAAGTGCCGCTCATGCTCCACCCTTTTCGTGAATACACCAGAATATTGTCAACAAACACCACCACAAATGAATCTTGATATATCTGAAATATCCGATTCATCAATGCCATGAATACTGCTAGTGCATTCGTTAGACCAAAGGGCATAACCACATATTCATAATGGTAATATCTACTTCTGAAAGATGTTTTAGGAATATCATCAATTATCACTCGTAATTAATGATATCCTGACCTCAGGTCGATCTTGGAGAACCACTGGGCTCCCCTCAACTGGTGAAACAAATCATTAATTCATGGAAGTGGATATCTGTTCTTTATCGTAACTTAGTTATGTCTATGATAATCAACACAGAGCCTCAAAGTTCTATCCAACTTTTTCACAAACAACACTCGCGCTTCCCATGGGGACATGCTAGGCCGGATAAACCCTTTGTTTTATAACTCTTCCAACTAGACATTCAATTCCAACAATTCAGTAGGGGCCATATGATAAGACGAAAGTGAGATAGGACTGGTCCTCGGAAAGAGATCAATCGTAAACTCCACTTCTCTTATTGGAGGTAACCTAGATAATTCTTCAGGAAAAACATCCATGAACTGATCCACCACTACCAGAAGAATACTCTTCTCAACACTCAATACCAATTCTAATGACAACAATGCCAACTGATATGATAATATTCCCACTACTGGTTCCAACAATCCCATTGCACCCTACCTTTCATGCCTCTCTCATCTAAAGTGATGTCTAACACTATCGTGTGTCGAAAAAGGCATTGTCCATGCATTATAGTCGATGTGGGACTTAAATGAAAGTAGCCAATCCATTCCAAAGAATACATCATACCCATCCATCTCATGCACTGAGAAATTCCATGTTATCTCAACCTCGACCACAACAATACTACATGCGCAACACAAGAAGGCCCGACACTCTCTTCAACCCAGTGAAGTTTGACGTTTCAAAACCGAAGGCATTATTTCTGCTATTCAACCTAGAAAATAAATCACACATGTAGCAATAGAGTTCCCACCATAGGAATAAGTGTCTCTCATCTACTTGAACCCAGCGTTTGAGTTCCCACTATTTCAGATCAGTACTACCATGCTTCCTCCGGTCGGAGCTCCCAACAGATCCCGCTGAGCCACCAATGCTTGATTCACCATCGCTATGTCATCACCAATACACAGTACTACTATTTTTGAATGGATCTCTTTCCTTAACCCAGCTTCGAAGATCATTTCCTTCAAGTAAATGCTACCCGCCACCTCAGGTGCAAACCGCACTATGCTCATAAACTTAGCTACGTAATCCAGCATAGACATATGCTGTTGTTTTAGACTGAATAAATTAGTTGTATTCTGAATTCTGAACATATGTGGGTAGAATTGTTTATTAAAAAATTCCTCAAATCCATCCCATATCATAACCTAGTCCATCCCCGCTTGGACAACCAACTCCCACTACTGAAGATCAAGATCCTCTAACTTATACGTTGCTAGCTTTACTTTCCACTCTACTAGCATCCGAAGAATTTAAAAATTGTATTCATTCTGGAATACCATGCCTCTGCCCTTTCCGGGTCCGAATCACCCTTAATGATGGGTGGATTCTTCTTTTGAAACTGAACTGCATGATCCACATGCCTTGGTTCATCCACTTTATTTCCACTTTCCACAGCTTGGAAAGCTTTCCCTATACTTTGCACTAACTGCTGGTTCACCTAGGGCTCAGGTGAAAACACATTCTCATCGGCCACATCTGGTTGGTCTCTACGACACCTAGCCGGTTCCATTACTATAAACAAAAAACAAACAACCATGAGTCTCACTTCCATAGATATCATGAATTCACATTTCACATTGCATTAAAAAACACTATCACAACGGGGCTTTCCACATTTCCACCTTTTCCATGTTTCACTATTTTTTAAAATAATACCATTTTCAAAATACCAAATTTATTCACATTACCATTTCACAAATTTGAAAAACTAGCTCTCAATTTAGCCCTTAAATCATTATTCCCAATGAAATATGCATCCTAAAGGGAAGTTATTTCTACTATGCATGTCATGCTCATCTCATTGGCTACACCCACGACAATGAGATATCCAATGCCTATAAGTGTCTCCAAAACACTTATCTACCCAACTCACTGGTAACTTGAAGTTTAGAATAAAAGGGTTAGCTACATTCTTTTATGATATACATTCCATGTTCTGACATTCCTATTCCTTGCTACCATCCCGACTCAAGAAATACACCACAATTAATGTCAACTCCAAATCTGAGAATCAACTCCAAAGGACCGAACAAGCTGATACCACTTGTAAAACCCCACCCCTAATTCATTGTCTTGAAGAGGCGGTGAGGGCTATTTGGCCTTAAGCGACATTCACAAGATGCCAAAGGCTGGCAATAAATGCTAAGGGCTTCAAGATAAAATTGGGGAATGATTTTACTTTAAGACAATACCAACCAAACAATCCGTTAACCACCATTATGTGATGCGTGTCAATAAAAAATTCCAACATGAATTCTCAAAAGACAACCAAATGTTACATAATACAAACCAAAACCAAAACAAACAACAAAATATCAGAGTACTATGCAGAAGACCAAACAACAATGCACCATGTGCCATGATACCACCACAGCTCTACACCAAGCTCCAAGCTCCACCCAGACATCACGATGCACCACTAAAGGAGGGTAATGTCTTAACTTTTCCAACATCATGGTACATAACATCTGCAAAGACACCAATGTGCCAAAGCAGAAGGTGAGTACTAAAACACAGTAGGTTTTCCCCAAATGACTTCCCTACACATGCCACTATGATTAAACCATTATGACATTTATATAAAACATTTTATATAAAATAATAAAAAGTGAAACCATTACCATAATCCAAACACACCCTTACCAATCCATCTCACTCAAACCAAGAAACCAAGGGGAAGCCCAATAAACATGCCATAATCCATTTCCTCATTTACATACTAGCACAACAATTTCCAACTTGCAAAGAATTGAAAAATAAACAACCAAATGGTGGGGTTTCTTCCCAACCCGTTCACCCATTCACACTAAGAAAACTGAACGGTGGGACTTCCACCCAACCCGTTCACCCATTAACACCAAAACAAACAAAATGGTGGGACTACTGCCCAACCCGTTCACCCAATCTAAACTAGCGATACTTCCCGACAACTACTCATATGGTGGTTCTTCCGACCACTATCCATCACCTTTTATAGTTAGACTTCCTACCCACTTCGACACAACATTTTAACTATTCACAACCTAGCATATAACCCAACAATGTCAGAATTACATGAAATCAACCAATTCTATCACATACCAATCCACTTCAATAAATCATCCATTTATTGAAAACCATTATACATTCCAAACCACATTTCAAAAAAAAACAACATATTTATTGAAATTTTTTTCACCAACCATTTTCCCTAATCAATCTCAACAACCCATTTTACAATCTCCATTTTAAAATCCACAACAAAAGAATTCCACCGTAATACCCCCTTTTCCCACAAATCCCCAAATGGATTTCCAACCAACTTTTCATATCAAAACAGAATTAATTTCAATCCAACCAAATTAATTGTAATAAAAAACCACTATCTCTAACCAAGTGGAGTTGAGAGAGAATCCACCTACCTTTAGGGTTCCCGAGAAATCAACTGACGAGAAACTGTGCCTCAAATATGGCAGACGCACAACCAAAACTGCTCTAGATCCCCTTCCCTAACATTAATAAGCCTTAAAATCATCATCCAAGGCAACCAAAACCCTAGATCTACACAGAATATGTGTACATATAGAAAACCGATAGAGAGGGAGATATTGATCTAGAGAAAACCACAAAGGACCAAGAGAAAACACTTACCTGAGAAGAACCGCCTTCAAATCAACATGAAACCCCTTCGATTTTCTTCCAAAACATGTGGGAGAGCCCCTCCAACCGTTGAGAGGAGAAAATCCCGACTGAGGCTCGGGTGGGAGATAATTTGGAGAGAGATGAGGCAACCCCGAGGGAGCATGGATTTGAAACCTTGTTTTTAATTGGCCACACGGTTAGACTTCACAGTTTGGAAAACCGTGTGCTAACCGTGCACATGTTACTACATCGAGATAAAGGGTCCACACAGTTGCCTCGCACAGTTTCCACTAACCACGCTCAAACGGTGCTCCCTATACAAAGCCTTCAAACACATTCAAAACCATTCCAAACTCTCCCAACCTCTTCCCAACTCATCCCATGCATTTTAAACACATAAAAATGAATAAACAATGGCCACATACCTCAAACTGGGGTTTCTACCAATGTGTAGATTATTGGATGTTGAATCGAATGAAAGTGAAGAACTGGTATCATATTTCACATATTGATGATCTATTTTTCTAGTTGAGAAGAAATTGTGGTTTATCTAAGATAAAATTGTGATCAAGATATCATTCTTTGAGTTACGAAATTCTGAAATACCTCAGGGTGCATTTAGAAGCAGGTATGGAGAATATGAGTTTTTGAAGATATTACTTGGGTTAATGAACCCTCAAGCTATGTTTATGCCCTTAATGAACAAAATATTCCCTTTTTACATGGAAATGTTTTGGGTTGTCTTTTGGAATACATATTACTATACTCTAAGACTCATGATGATCATTCCCAACATATTGACCTCATACCAACAGAACTAAGTGTGAGTCGGGTATAATCCAAGATATATAACTGTTAATTCTTGATCAATATGGTTCAGTTCTTGGGTCACATAATTTAGGAGTAAGCCATGTCAGTGGACCTCGAGAAGGTTCATGTAGTTGTATCTTGGGAGAAGGCCAATAATTTTTTTGAAATCCGCAATTTTCTGGGGAGAGAGGGTTATTATAAGAGGATCATTCAAATAATTTCTTGAATGGAAGGACCACATTCGTGTTTGACCAAGAAGGGAGTGATGTTTCAATAGTCTAGTGCATGTGAGATAAATTTTTAGGAGTTGATTAAGAGTTTAACAACTTTGACAAATTTTATCCTATCCAATCTAGGGGAGGATTACATGGTGCTTTGTGACACATATGGGATCTATCTTGGAGTGTTATTGATGTAAGGAGATCAAGTTGTGGCATATGATCCTTAGAAGTTGAGTCCACAGGAATGAAACTACCCTACGCATGACCTAGAATTAGCTGTAGTGGTTTACAGTTTGATTTTTTGGGGAAATTATCTGTTGGGATAAGAGTTTTCTATGTACATTGACAGTAAGATCTTAAATTTTATCTTTTCCCAATGAGATTTGAATCTACTGAAGTGGAAATGGTTTGAGTATATACAGTCATTCAACTTTAATATAGAATATACACCGAGGAGGGGAAAAATGATTCTAACTCTTTGAGTAGGAAAAAAAATCAAGAAGTTTATGACTCCAGCTCTATGTAGATGATGAATAAATTGATGACCAAGATGCATGTTGTGGATCAGGAGGGTCAAGAGTAGAAGAATTATTTATCTGTTTTAATGGATTCTACAATTTTTAACAGATCAGGGAGAGAAAATATGAGGATCCAGATTGTTTTTCCTTGAGTAAAATCCTCAAATAGAGAGTCACTTTCTAATAGGACTGTAGATGATGAAGATATCATTTATATAAGGAATTGGGTTGTTGTTCTTATGAGTATAGGGTATGAGATGATTCAAGAATGACAATCCTTGAGGTGGGTGATGCATTCTGGTTTGACCAAAATTATCCATGACCTTTGACAATAATATTTGTGGTTGGGCATGAAAAAGGATATTATAGGGTTAGTGACATGATGGTACTCCTATTAATATGTGACAACCGATCATTAATGACCTAGTGGTTAACTACAACCAATACCCAGTCTAGAATAGATGTGGGATTACCATACTATAGAATTTCTAGTCGGTCTATTGAGTATGACTCAGATTAATGATGATATTTGTGTGGGTGTAGACCTACTGATGAATGTATCACATTTCCTTCCAATACGAGAAACTTTGTCAGCTGACAATTTGAAAGATTTGTACAATTTGGATATAGTCCATCTGCATCAAGTGCCATTAAGTATTGATTCTAACCATTTATCATGTTTTACTTCATTCTTCTTGTAGGTATTAAAAAAGGTAATTGGTACGCATGTTTAAATAAATCTGAAATTCTACCCACATACATATGGGAATTTTGAACATACTATACATGTTCTTGAATGATATGAGCATGAGTTCAAGAATTTGGTGGGTCTTGCGGATGAAACTACCACTTATGGAGTTACCTATACAAATATTTATAGGTAAACTATTCATATATAACCATATAAAGCTCTTTATAGTAGCCTATATAGATCACCTCTATGTTATATGGAGTTAAGTGATTCAGAGTAGTTGGGATTGTGTCTCATATATGAGACGGTAGAGTAGGTTCACCTAATTTTGAAGAATTTTGTTACATCTAAAATATGGCCAAAGTAGTATGATAATAGAAATAAATGACCTATAGTGTTTATAGAGGTTGATCACGTATTCCTTTGGGTGTATCCATGATTGGGTCACCGTAGGATTGGGAGATTGGGAAATCTGGAGCCCATGTTTATTGGATAGTTTGAGGGTGTGTAAAGAATTAGGCTAATGGCATACTGATATGCTCTTCCCCATAGGTATAGTGCTATGAATTACATTTTTTATATTTCAAAACATTGTGGGTATCACCCAGAACTATATCATGTGATCTATTTGAATGATTTTGAGTTAGAGACCAATGTATTCTTTGACGAGCATATAACCCGTGTGTTGGGTAGTAGTGAGTAAGTGTTTCTGAGAAAAATTTTGTTGATAGTTCAAGTATTGTGGAAACAAGAACGTGTTTATGAGGAAAAAAGGGAGAGGGGAATGGATATGTGGGATCAATGGACCAATCTTTTTGGCTAATAATCTTAGATATTCATGGGATAATAAATCAATGATAAGATGTTATAATGCGGAAGATTGTAAGATCTTGAACTTTTCTGGTGATGTATCAAGGTATTTTATTTGCTCTATTTTTCCTTGTTTTAGTTTATCTTGTTTTTTATTAACCATGTGGTGTTTTGGGGTGAAATTGGTGAATTTTTAAAGGAAAAGAGTAATGCATGGCTGGCACACAATTTTATTAGGTCTGAATATACAAACATAAGAGGGGTGGGAGGGGGTGAATTATGTCTTTTCAAAAATGTTCCATAATTATGGATTTGACACCCACTCTAGAAAATAAGTGTTTTATTATATATGAAAAGAATATGTAGATGATAAGAAAATAATGAACATATATTTTTATAGTGGTTCAGGGCACAATAATCTCATAGACCACTCTACTAATCACTGTCTCTACCAGATTGGTAAATTTCACTATAATGGTCCTCTTATCACAAGACCATGCTTTCACAATTGAGTGAAGGAAATTAAAACCTTTACAACAAGAGCAATAAAAAATAATTCTGGTTCTATAAAAGAGAATAGATTATCTAGATCTTAGTTCGAGGAGTTGATACTCCACCACAACTGAGTATGAGGAGTTGAAACTTCTATAAATAAAATAATTTTGATTTGTTCATTCAGGTTTTTCTTCACAGTTTGAAGAGTGTAAACTGACAGATGAGGGATATTCATCTTTAGAAAATAATATATTAAAGAATGAAAATGTATGAAGCGATACTTATTCAAAAATATTATTCAATAAGATGAAAACTTAAACAAAATTATTAATATTATAGTATTAAAAGATTGAACATTTATATATCCAAAGTGTAGCTTCTTTTAGTAGAAATCAATCATTGTAGAGACACTATAAATGATAATTTTAGTAATATATTTCTATATGAAAATATCTTATCACACAAATATTTTTGACGAGATACTCTGAAGAATGATGCAGAATAGAAATTTCACTTTGGTATTCTAGATCCAAAATAATAGCTCGATTGATCATGGGAATTGAAATTCCAATTTACTATGGTAGTATTGGAATCCTTTAAGAAAATTAGTGATTTTATCTAATGAATACAGTTTATTGAAACAATCATTTTGATCCTTGAATCGGTCTTCAATTCTAACTAGATTGTTGTCACAATCTCAGAATAAAAACATAGCATAAAAAATTCACCGTTATAAACATAATGTTGGGTTAAACTACATAGCATAGGGTTCCTTCACGTATCATAGGTTTCCATCATGTATCATAGGTTTCCTACCAATATGTGGTTTCTTATCCATACTTTAATCTTCACGTAACATAGGGAAAAAACTAGAGTATGAATAACAATCCATACGTTCACCTTTTTAGAAGATGATCTAAATGTAGCATTGATTAACCATATATTCAAATTCCCAAATGTAGAGATTATGAATAGTAATCCCAAATTCCAAAATATGGTTGATGATCCATATGTTTGTCGATTCATTGAATGTAAGGATTCGAATCCAAATGCAAACTATTTAGTGTAACATAGGGTAGATAGCATACAAAAGTGTTATCTTTTCAACATAACATAGAGTTGATACCATATATTTATATACCAAATGTAATGTCTTGAAATATTATTTCCAAATTAATTCTTATAACATTAATTTACACAGATTTTCATATAAATTCTGAAGAAAATCACTACCAAAAACATCATTAGAAAACAAAAAAGTGTATTTGTGAGCATCAAAATCATCATAATTTATTGAGTAATTTTTTTACAATACATTCCCACTAATCTCCAACTTTTTGGTAATAGAAAAACATAGAATAATGCATAACAAAATTTATATAAAATTTAGGATTTGTAAACATACAAATATAGATAAAGAAAATATTTTGATATTTCGATTTCACATTATTATTTTAATAAAGTAAAGTAGATATATATAAATTAAATATTTTCATCTAATGAAATTTTTTGATAACCCCCCCCCTTTTTGTGATTTGTAAAATATTATTTTAAAGAATAAATTATATAAACCACAGTTAATATAGTAGTGAACAATAAATTAGAAGTTATAAAAATAGATAAGAGAAATAAATTTAGGATTTGAAGTTAAGTATTGAACTTAAATAAAATTGAATAAACCTTAATAAGAATAAACAAAATTAAATTTATAATGAATTAATATGTTTTGAAAATATAGTAAAATCCCCAGCCAATAAATGTTTATCATCAAAATTAGGTAAAATAATCAGAATTTTTAGTGTTATTGGGTGTTATAGGATGATGAATGGATTGGAAAAAAATGTTAATATCACTGAGATATAGAAGCAAGCTCTATAAATGTTTTTTGAAGACCTCTGGCCATTTTTTATGATTCTTCATTAATTCATGATCAATCTTTAGATTATAAACCATATTAACCTTTATAAACTCATTCATTTCTTTCTATAACATATTTAATAAAGTCAAATTATATTTAACTTGATTAAGAACTAATACCAAATATGATTTATTTGATGTTAGTTGAATAACCAGATGAATTTGATTGTCTAACAGAACACTTAAAGTGGTACTATCACACTTAGGAGTGTGCATCCTTAAATTAAAATTAGGCATCACTGAAGTAATTTCCTTAAACATTCTAATCAGGTTTGGAGGTGTCCGTTTAGAGGATACTTATCCTTGACTTATTTCCAAGAGAGATTGAAATTATATCCTTGTCACCATATTTAGTCATCAAAATATGACTTCTTGACAAATTATTATCTCAATAAATTGATATCTCTATACATTTTGATGATTAACTCTTGAATGTCTCCAATAAAAATAAGATTGACTTTGAATTACCAGATATAGAGCTTCTGAGCCTCAAACTCGAATCTCAACGTGGTGGTACTTTTGAACCCTTCAAACTTCTTTTTCTCTGCTTCTAATTTTTATATAAGAAACATGTTCTGAGCCTTCAATAGATTAAACTTTATAACTAATTATTCAGCATGAGAATCATATGTTTCAGAATATTGAGTGCCAGGGCTAAGAATATTATCCATTCTATGAATTTCTATTGAGGAAAAGCATTCCTCATCATTACCAACCGATCTGTCTCTTAAGTCATTTGCTCGAATAGCTTTATAATCAAGAACAACAAGATATTGATATTGAGGATTAGGAACATCTTCCCTTTAATGTTCTTGACTATGAGCCTCTTGTTAAAAATTTTATTCTACTAGATTCTCATGATCAACTCCAATAGGAGTGTCATCCATTGTCTCTGGAATGTCGACTGTTATTCTTCTTCTTTGAAAAAGGAATTATTTTAGCATTAATTCGGCCACTTCATTAGGTCTCGGTCTAATAGTTCCAATCAAAGGAATCATTAATAACCACCCCCTGAGAAGCTGTCATAAGCCTTTTTTGTTGGTCTAAACCAACATACAGAAGAATATTGTATGAATTTACCAACAAAATCTTAATCTCTTAACTATCTAAGCATTTAAAACGTTGTTGTGAAGAAATTTTTTACAAGAAAACATATCAACAATTTTTCATTTTCATCACAGAAAAAAGGAAACAATCCCTTCATAGGGATTATATCCCATATTGGCATCCTTGTCGAAAAAATGATTTAAATAATTTATCATAAATTGATAGAAATTGAAATTGATGTCATTAACAAAACGTGACAAACATGTCAAGATATAGGACTTTATCTAGCTCAAAATTCATTGTAAAATCCCAGATTGATTGATTTTCATCATTACTCACAGATTAAGAGTAATCTAGTTTGTCATTAGTTTTTGACATTTCTTGTTCCAAATAATGAGAAAATAGTTTCCATTTATTTTTTTCATTACCTATATTCATTAAATCAAACTAAAACTCCTCCTTAGGGGGACAATGTAACAACTCAGCCATTTCACAGAAGAAATGGAAAATTCAGAATTGTTAATCTTAGAGACAATAATATCTTCATTGAATCTAAGAATGAATGAAGAATTTATACAAAATTCCTTTACTTTAATTTCATATAATACATGCATGTTATCTTCTCCAAAAGCATAAGCATACATTTAAATCTCCATGCTTCTATGAGAGAAATATATATTGAATATAAATAATTAAAATTAATTACCTTTAAATTGAGAAATTTTCATTATTTACCTAAGTATAAGTACCTGCACCGAAATCAAAAACATCAGATATTTATGAGATTTCCATCTATGAAGGTTTCGAAATTTAAGGTATTAAAGGTTTGGGGTTTTGACCAACACGAATCAAAAGAGTGAGATAGATACACTATAAACTAAAGGGATTGTAGGAGAGGGGAAATGGAGTGGGAGAAGGTGAAAATTATTCTAAATAACTTGTAACTAAAAAAATAAATATTGATAAATGTTTATATAAATCATATATAATCAATAAAATATAATTATGTGATTAAAATAAAATAAATTAAAAAAACAATTCATTTTAAAATTACATAATCCTAACTCTGTCTTAATTAAATCAAAACATGAAGTGGGATGTGGTTTAGTAAGAATATCAGCTAATTGATATTTGGTATTAACAAATTCTGATGATATATATTTTTAAGGATATGATATCTTTGAAAAATATTCCTTATATCAATGTTCTTAGTTCTAGAATAAATTATAGGATTTTTGAAATATTTACAGCACTAGTATTATCACATAAAATATGTATACTATTAAAATTAATTCCAAAGGCTAGCAGGGTGTTTTTCATCCACAACACTTATGCAAAACAACTTCTAATAGATACATATTTTTCTTTAGTTGTAGATAGGTAAATAGAGTTTGGTTTCTTACTAGACTATAAGAGTAAATAATTTCATAAAAAGTGATAGTTTCTTGAGGTGTTTTATCTATCTAATCTACAAACCTCCAAAAATATCATCTGAATATTAAATTAAATTAAAACCAGATGTTTTGGGTTAAATAAGATATTGAAAAATCGTTCCTTCTAAATATATAAAAATTATTTTTACAACAGTAACATGTGACTCTTTTTTATTAGATTAAAATCTAGCACAATCACATACAGAATACATAATGTTTGGTATGCTAGAAGTAAGGTATTACAAACTTCCAATCATACATATATATAACATATTTTCTGTTGGTTTTCTAGATTCATCTAAATCAAATTTTATATTGGTACACAATGGAGTTTTATAGGTCTTAATATTTTCAATTCCAATCTTTTTCAGTAAATCAATAATATATTTATTTTGATTTAAAACATTACCATAATATATTTGAGAAATTTGAATTCCTAAGAAGAAATTTAGTTCACCCATCATAAAAATTTAAAATTATTTTGGAATTAATTTTAAAAAATCATCATAATGGTTTTTTGTTTGTTGAACCATAAATAACATCATTATCATAAATTTGAACTAATAAAATATAAAACAAACATGTTTCTTAAAAACCGTTAGATCTTCCAATCGAATAGTAATTTCTTTTTTTTAAATAAAGGAACTCAATATTTTTTTACCAAGATCTAGGTTATTATTTTAGGCTTTATAGAGGTCTAGTATGTTTAAACACAGAATTTGGTTTTTGAGAATTTTCAAAACCAAGGGGTTTTTCAACATAAACATCCACCCTTAAATTATCATTTAAAAAGATAGACTTGACATCCTCCAGATATAATTTAAAATTCATGAAATATTCATAAGATAAAATTATTCTAATGGATTATAATTTATATATAGGGGAAAAGGTATCATCATAATATATGAATTATTCTTGATTATATCCTTTAGCTACTAATCTATCTTTATTTTTGTTTAGTATCCCTTGATCATCCTATTTACTTTCAAATACTCACTTAGTTTTGATAGTTGAAAAATTGGTTATTCTTTCTACTAGTTACCAAAACATCCTATATTTTTAATTTTTTAGCTCTTCCTACATTGAAACCATCCCAATATCATCTTTTAAAGAGTCTTCAATAGTCATAGGTTCTAACTGATATAGAAATGCATATAATTAATCTAAGATTCCTAAATTTCTTGTATTTCTAATACTAAGTGTAGGCCTCCTATAATAGTGTCTAGAGGATGGTTCTTTAAATTTTTAGAATGTCTAGGGAAGAAATTTTCAGGATTTTTAGTATCATATTCTTCTGAACTGGACTGAATTTTATTAATATTATTTTCAAAATCTGTTATAGGGGTTTAAATTCTCATGTTTCTTAAAGCTTTAGTTACTTTATCAACATTATATTTTTCTTTAATAAAAGGGTTGGTTTCATCAATCTTTACCTGAACTAATTATTCAACAATACTTTACTTGTTATTAAACACTATATATGACTTAGAGGGAGTAAAATATCTCAAAAATATTCCTTCATTAACATTTGGATCTAACATACCAAGGTTTTACTTAGTATTCATGATATAAACCCTGCATCAACAAACCTTAAAGTACTTTATTTTAGGTTTTATGGTATTAAAAAGTTCATTGGGTGTATTTTTAAAAATATGACCTATTAAAAATCTATTCATCATATAGAAGGTTGTTCAGAAACCTTCTTCCCAAAAATAGATATGAAAAATCTATTCATTCAGCATAGTCCTTTCAATTTTATAAATAGTTCAATTTCTACTTTGAAAAATTAATTTTTTTGAGTTTTTCTTGGTGTAGAGAAGGTGTGTTTAATACTAATATTTGAGAAAAAAGAATTTAATTATTGATTATCAAATTCCCCACCATGATCAATTCTTAATGAATTTTTTTTAAAACCATTTTCATCTTATACAATTTTACAAAAAAATTCAACAATAGTAAATACTTTACTCTTGAGTTTTAGAAAATTAGCCCATGTAAATCTAGAATAATCATATACTAAAACATAAAAAATAATTTACCATCCTATCATGATATTATTGATGTTCCAAAAAAGTTAATAGGGATAAGTTCTAAAGGTTTATATGTTGAAATTTGGTTAAAATATTTGAAAGAATATTTGTTATGATTACCAATTTAGTATACATTAGAGATTCTGTCATTGTCAATATTAAGACTTAGAAAATCATAAAATAGCTATCTATTAGATAATTTATATAATGAATATATATATCTGCATGTATGTATTCTATTCCAAATCCATGATTCATTTTTCTTAATAGTTATAAAATTCACTTTTTTTCATATAGGTAATTTAAATCCCAAGTATAATCATTATCAGTTCTAAGTGCTATGAATTTATGCAACTTATCTTTAAACACTGAGAAATTTTTTTTTAAAAAACAATATAAAATCCACCACCATAGAGTTGAGGGATACTTGTAAGATTTTTTTTATCCCTTTCAAATATAGTACTTTATTTATTGAGATAGTATTTGGAACTCTAAAAAATCAAACTCCAAAAAATTTTCCTTTGGCATTGTCCCCAAAAGTGACTAGTCCTCCATATATTTGAGTTTGTGAATGAAATTTTGTTGAGTTTCCACTCATATTCCAAGAATAACCACTTTTTATATACCATATGGTTTTTCTTTTTCAATGGCATGTTTCTTGAAAATTTAATTATGAAAATGTTTGTTTTGGTACCCATATCTTCTTGGGTATGGTAGTGTTAGTGAGTAATTATATTGGAATCTAGATCTAATTTATTTTTTCATAATTTATATCCCTATATTCATGAATAATTTTAGAAATAAAATCCATTTTAATTAAAATAATTTTTTAATTTTTTAAATAATAATTATTAGTGAAATGTCCTTTTATTTCACAATAATAACAGGTAGAATTTTGAGATTTGATAAATAAATATTTTGTATAGAATTTTTATTTTTCATCCTTACTTCCTAAAAAAATCTTAACATGTAAAATTATTTCAATTAATTTCATTTAAAATATTGTATTCTTTAGTAAAAATAAGAGTAAGACTTTTATAGGATTCAAATTCATCATGTAATTATTTAATCCTTTATTCATGATCAAACACAGTTTGAGGTAGATGAGTTGAATTTTTTCATCATCTCTTAATGTTGTTTCTGCAGGGCACATTTTTCACCTAAATCAACATTATGAAGGTTTTTCAATGATATATACCTCTTTAATGAAGAATGATATTTTTATTCTAGAATATAATAGTACGCTATCAATTTATCATTTGAGAAAATGTCAAAATTAGAATTAGAAGAGTAGTAAGATTTTTTACTTTTATTATTTATCCAATAAAAACATATTGCCTTTAGATTTGATTTCTCTTTCTCTTAATGAGACTTTGAAGGGCTTATGGAGTCTTTATATACACTCCATGTAGCTTTTATTTTTCTATTTTGTGAGTGTTCATAATTAGTTTTTTATGATATCTCGTTTCTTGTATTTTTTTTCATCCATTTTTTAGTTAAGGATAATCATGTCTGATAGGAACCAATTTATTGCATTCATAACATCAAACTTCTCTTGGTTCTTTTTCATCCCTCTTGAATAATTTTTTGAATCAAATTTTATTTTTGTAAAATTTTGTGAACATTATGGATATCCGAGCTAGTTTTATTTTAGAAAATGAGAAATATGATTTTTTTTCTCTTCATTGAATTCATTATCTTTTATTCTATTATGCTTCTGAGATTTCACCATCTGATCAATATTTTACTTCTTTACTATAATCTTATGATCTTTATATTCAACCTTCATTTCTAATTCATAAATCATTAGTGCTCCAATTACTTCTTTGATTTCTATATCTTTGGCAGTTGATGATGGGAAAATTGCAACAGATATTCCATTTCATTTAGAGGGTAGCACTCTTAGTAATTTTAAAGCTTGACTAGATTGCTTGATGTGTTATCCTAAGGAAGTTATATTGTTGACAATTTAAGTAAGACTTCTATTTATATGTGTGATGCTTTCTCTATAAAACATTTTAAATGTGTCAAATGTTATTTTAGCTATATCATTCCTCATATGTCAGAAATTATATGTTCTGTCATCAAAAACTGTAATAGTTTTCGACGTCTTATAGGTATTTTGAAATTGTGATACAAAATTGAATTCTTCAATTCTATTATAAGAAATGATAGCACTAATTAATTTATAATTGAAATCATACTCGTCTTGTGTATCATTAATCCAAGATTCTGGTTTCTTAGGAATCTTATAAGGGGTAATGATTTCTACGTAGACATTGAATTTGATATTTTTCAAATAGACAATCATTTTAGATTTCAATAATCCATAATTTCACCATTAGAATATTGAGAACATACCGTTGACATTTATTCTATTAGATCAACCATTTCCATATTTTTATAGATCGTATAATTTTTTCTTTCTAATGATTTGTAAAAAATATCTCATCTGATACTAACTATTTGGTTGGATTATAGAATGTGACTCAAGAGGTGGGTAAATTGTGTCTTTTCAAAAATCTACACAAATATGGATTTTGAAACACCCTGTGATTTATGAAGATAATCAGTTGTTCCTATTGTATGAAAAGAATATATTGTGGATAAATAGAAATAATGAACAAAACTTTTTATATTGTTCGGGGCACAAATATCCCCTAGTATACTCTACCAATTAGTCTCTCTTATAGCTTGGTAAATTTAACTAGAATGATGATCTTATTACAAGACCATGAATTCACACATTAGTGTAGGAAGTTGAAAACTTTAAAATAAGAATAATGTAAAATACTCTTAGTTCTATAAAAGAGAACTGGTTATCCAAAGCTTAGATTGAGAAGATGATACTCTATCACAACTGAGTACGACGAGTTGAAACTCTAATTAATCAAAATATTTTTATTTTTTTATTCAGGTTGTTATTCATTTTTATAGAAGCAGAAACTAAAAGATGAAGGATATTATTCTTCAGAAAATAATATATTCTTTAATGAATTAGTCAAAAGATATCCTTGTTCCAAAATGATCTTTAATATAGTACTATAGTAGTAATATTATAGCTATATAAATGGAACTTGTATATATCCCAAGTGTATCTTCCTTCAAATCAATTGTTCATTATAGAAACACAATAAAAGATATTTCACAGTAATATACACACATATGTGACTCTTTTACAACAAAAATATTTTTGAGGAGATATATGAAGAAATATATAGAACAAATATCTTTTTCTAGTATTCCAGATCCAAAAGAATAACTGGATTGATGATGAAAATTTAAATTCCAATTGACCAGGGGAGTTGTGACTTCATTTTGGAACACGAGTGATTTTATCCAATAAATATTGTTCTTTGAAATGATCATATTGATCCTTGAATTGGTATTTAATTCTTAATCGACCATTGTAGGAATATTGGATTAAAAACACTTCTTAAAAACATCACTATTGTAAACACAACATTGGGTGGAACTACATTGCATAGGGTTCCTTCATGTAGTGTAGGTTTTTTACCAGTGTATGGTTCTTAACCATACTTTCATCTTCATGTAACATAGGAAAAAATATCATATGAATAATAATCCATAAGTTCACCTTTTTAGCAGAAGATCCCAACTTATCATTAATTAAATATACATTAAAATTCCCATTAAAAGGATTTATTAATAGTTATCCAAACTTCCAATGTATGTCTATTGATCCTTACATTTGATGATTCTCTGAATGTAAGGATTATGATCCCAACACAATGTGTATATTGTAATATTGGGTAGATTCAATATGCAAGCAATAAAATTTTATCATAATGTAGGGATGATACCATACATTCATTTACAAAATGTAGTGTTTTGAAACAATGTTTCTAGAGTAATAATCATAGAGTTATGTTACTTTAACCCAAATATAAATTCATGAAAAACTAACCCATGAGAAATTAATTAGAAAAGAAACAAAAAAATTTATGAGCATAAAAATCATCATAATTTAATGAGTATTGTTGATAAAATACATTCCCAACAATATCCCCCTTTTCAATGATCCCAAAACCCATAACAAAATCCATATAAAAATTCTAAAAAATGTAGGATTTGTATACATAATAAATAGATATAAAAAATATTTTGATATTTTGATTTCATAGTACTGGTTTGATAAAAGGAAAATAGATACTTGTAAATTAAATATTTTCTTCTAATGAAATGTTGTAATTAAAAATCACCCCTTTTGTGATATCGAAAAGACCGTTTGATAGAATAAATGATTTAAACAATTGTTAATGTATCACTAAACTATAAATGAACAGGTATAAAAAATGTTAATATAAATAAATTTAGGATTGGATATTAAGTGTTGAACAAAAATAAAATATAACAATCTATAATAATAATAAATTAAATTGAATTTAAAATGAATTGAAATGTTTTGAAAATAGAGTAAAATACATATCCAACTAATTTTTGTCTTCAAAATGAGGGTCTATGATTAGAATAAACAGAGGGAATGGGTGAATTAGGATGGGGAATGTCATGGAAAACAAAATTAATATCCATTATCATCAATAGAAAGATCTAGAAATGATTGGTGAAAACCTCTTACCACTATTCAAGATTCTTCTTCAAATATTGACAAATCTTCAGATTATCAACCAAACTAAACTTCAAAAACTCATTCAAAAATTCCTATGACTGAATGAATGAAGTAAAATTATCCTAGACTAGATTAATCACTAATACCAAATAGGATTTATTTTATGTTAGTTGAATAACTATATGCATTTTATTATTTAATAGAACACATAAAGGGGTAATTTCACACTGAAGAGTGTGCAACCTATCATTGAAATCATCCATAACTAAAGTAATTACATCAAACATTTTTATTAGGTATAGAGGTGTCTGTTGAATTTTTATGTGCAATTTCTTGTCCTAAGAGACTGAAATTATCTCTTTATCATCAACTTGAACTCATCAAAATCAAACTTTTGGACAGATTCATCTCTCAATAAATTGAACTCTCTAGACATTTTCCTAATTAACTCTTAATGGTATGCGATATAAATAAAATTGTATTTTAATTTCTTAAGATGTAGATTATGAGCCTCGGAATATGATCTTGGCACTGTAGGACTTTGAACTAATCAAACTTCTTTTTGATAGATTCCAATTTTTCTCTAAGAAATTTTTTTTGAGCCTCCAATATATTTAACTTTATAATCATGGGTTCATCCTGAGAATCAAAAGATCTATGAGATTGAGTGAAAATTTAGGAATATTTTCAATGTTATGAATTTCTATCAAGGTTAATCTTTCCTCTTAATTATCAACCGTTTTGTATATTACTGAATACCCTCTTATAACTTCAATATTAGGAACAATAAGAGATTGAGATTGAGGATAAAAAACATCTTCCCTTTTATGTTCTTGACTATGAACCTATTTATCAGCATTTTCTTATGATGGAGAATCACACTCAACTCCAACATCATACTCACACACAGTCTCTTTAATGTCGAATTTTATTCTTCTTCTTTGAACAAGAAATTATTTTGTCTTAGATTGGCTTATTCATATGTTCTCTATATAACAGATCCAATCAAAGGAATCATTCTTTTCCCTCCATGAGTATCTCTCACAATAAATTGTTTTTGGTCTGCACCAACTGATAGAAGACTTTTACAATAATTTCTCTAAACAAAGCCTATCTTTATAATTTCATGTTTGTGATGAAATGTTATATCATAAAACATATGACCAATTTTTCATTTTCTTCACAGAAAAAAGGAAATAACCCTTTCATAGGGATAATATCCTATATTATAATCCTTGTGGAATCAATGCTTTAGATACCTTATCATAAACCTACTTAAATTGAAATTTATGTAATTAAAAAACAAAAACAAGTCATACATGTAGGGATAAGTAACTTATCTAGGTTAGTATCCCTTGAAAAAAATCATAGATTGAATCAATTTCATCATTACTTGGTGATCAAACATAAAATCTTTTGTCATTAATTTTTTCAAAGTTCTCATTCAAAATAATAAACATAATTTCCTCTGATAAATACTTTCCATACCTATTTTCATTAAATCAAACTGAAATTCCTCATCATGGGGACTATGTATCAACTCATCCATTTCCAAAAAATAAATATAAAATTTAGTATTGTTACTCTTAGAGACAATAATATCTTCATCAATTCTGTGATTGAATGAAACATTTCTAAAAAATTCCTTTACTTCAATGTCATATAGTACAAGAATTTGAACTTATCCAAAATCATAAACCATACCGTGAAATCTCATTTCTTCTATGAGAAAAATATTTGTAGAATCTAAATAATCAATTTTGATTACCATTATTTAGAGCACTTTTTCAAGAATTCTTTAATGTATATGTAGCTATATCCAACATAGAATCCTTATATCTTTGAGATGTTTCCATATTTGAGAGTTTTTATATTAAAGGGATTGAATTTTTAGGGTTTTGACAAAAATTGAATCGAAAGAGTGAGACAGATAATCTATAAACTAAAGGGAAGTGTAGGAGAGGAAAAAGAGACTAGGAGAAGGCTAAAGGATTTCTCACACACTTTAAGAATGTACTCATTAAGTTTATAATTTTAATAATAAAAATAAAATATAATTCAATAAAAATTTGTTTTAAAAATATCTAAATAAAATAAATATTGATAGAAGTTTATATAAAACATATAAAGTACTAAAAATATAAACAAAGAGATTAAAATAAAATAAATTAATTAAATCATTCATTTAAAAATTAAATAATATTAACCCCCCTTAATTAAATCCTAACCTGTATTTGGAAGTGGCTTAATAAAAATATAATCTAATTCATATTTTCTGTTAACAAATTCTAATAATATATATATTTTTGAGGAAATGATATTTTAAAAAATGATGTCTTATATCAATGTGCTTAGTTCTAAAATGACTTATAGGATTTTATTAAATATATATAATAATTGTATTATCAAAAAAATTAGGTATAATATTAAAAATTATTCCAAGGTCTAGTAGAGTGTTTTTAATCCAAAATACTTGTGCACAAAAACATCTAACAGATACAAATTTTTCTTTATTAGTTGATAGGGATACTGCATGTTTTTTCGTACTAGATCATGAAACTATATATCTTCCTAAAAAGTGACAGGTTCCTGTGGTGCTTTTTCTTTATAATCATCAACCTCAAAAATTAGCATCTGAATATGAAATTAAATTAAAAATAAAAGTTATGTGGGTAATGAAGAGATTGAAAAACAGCTCCTTTTTAAATATCTAAAAATTCATTTAACAGTAGTAATATGGGACTCTTATGGATTTTATTGAAATCCAGCACAATGACATATAGAAATTATAATGTCTAGTCTGCTAAAAGTAAGATCTGAAAAACTATGAATATTACCTTTATATAACATATTGTTTACTGGGTTTCTATATTCATACAAATAATATTTTATATTGGTACATAGGGGAATTTTATATGTATTACTATTTTCAAGTACATATTTTTTTAGTAAATCAATAATATATTTACTTTTATTTAAAAAAAATTCACAATACTTTTGATAAATTTTAAATCATATGAATAAATTTAGTTCTAAAATCATACTCTTTTCAGATTATTTTTTCATTAATTTTGAAAAAGCATAACTAAAATTTCTATTAGTTGAACCAAAAATAACACCATCAACATAAATTTGAACTAATAAATTATTAGAACAAATAGTTTTATTAAAAAGTGTTGGATCTGCCAATCCCACATTAAATGCATTTTTTAAAAGGTAAGAAATCAATCTTTCTTACAAATCTCTTGGTGCTTTTTTAAGTCCATATAGAGCTTTAGTTTGTTTAAACACAAAATTTGGTTTTTGAGGATTTCCAAAACTAGGTGGTTGTTCATCATAAAATTTCTCCATTAAATAACATTTTTAAAAGGTTGACTTGAAATCCATATGATATAATTTAAAATTCATGTGAGATGGCTAAGATAAAAGGATTCTAATGGATTCTAATATAAGTACAAGGGAAAATAACCCATTATAATATATACCTTCTTCATGATTATATACTTTTGAAAATAATCTAGATTTATTTTTGGTTATGATACATTGATAATTTTATTTATTTTTAAAGAAAAACTTAGTTCTGAAAACTATTGTTACTACCCAAGAAATTACAATATTTTATTTTTAGAATAAATATAATCTTGTTATTGGAATTCATTATACACAATGTTAAACTTATGTTACATACAACATTGAATTAACTTATTTTACATGAATGATTGAGTTTTGACAACATTTAATGAAGAAACTATTTTAAAACTAAATCTTTACAGTTTTATGAATATTATTTTTTAAAATAAAATTCATTTTTGAATTCAGAATGTTGAAATAAGCTTTTGGGGATTTTTTGTAATTTTTCTAAGAAAATTCATTTTTTGATGAATAGTGAAAATTACTGCAATTTAGTTAAAAACAACCTTTTCATTTAAATAATAATTATTTCTAAATTATATTATATATTTTTAGATTCACATTATATCAATTATAAAACTAATTATACACTCATGTTAATTATAAAAAATTTTACATTCAAATTGAATATAAACACTTATCAAACATTTGATCGTTTGTAGACTATAAACCCTGTTATTTTTTCCCCATCTATGGGATTAGTGTTACTAATAATTTTCCCACTTATGGGATTGTATTTTAAAAAATATGACATAAAATCATTTAATTAGTATTATATATTTTTTATAATAATACTGACTTAATATTTTAACCAAAATGATTCATGAATGTGACTAAGATTAATTACGTTGATTAAGATATGACTATTCTTAATAATGGACTAAACCTTGATATTAAGTGCTAAAATGACTTCGAAACATGTCCAAAAGACATTTTATTCCATTAATTTGAACATGTCCCCATATTTTTCAAAAGACATTGTTACTGGGATATTAATAAATGAACTATACCTATATAAAATGTTAAGTAAGGACAAATACAGAAATTAACTTTCTTTACCTTTAACATTTATAAAATTCTTAGATTTGTACAAAACATCATATTTTAGTTTATAAATACAATTTTTTAATATAAATGGTTTACTTATATCATAATAATTTTTCTATAATATTTATAGATGATTTAATTACGTAAAATGCTTAAGAAACTGCAAGGTAGTGATAATTTAGTGAATTATTAACTAAAATAAATGACACTATAAATATTAAAAGTGAAGTTAATTGTTGGAATTATTGACATTATTTATTTTTTATATGAATATTTCATGTTAAACACACCAATTCCTAATATATTTAATTTCTAATATAATATTTATATGTTAAAACTAACATTAAATAAATAATGTCAAAAATTTGACATTATTGTTATTTTATAATGAATTAATCTTATTAAATGATTTAAAATTAATAAACATACTATATTGTTCCAAGTGATTTTTAAGTGTTAATAAATATTAAATATGGTATATTAATGGATCAATTAATATTTTATAATAAACATATTTACCCAAATACAGTAAAAATTTTGTCAACACGGTCCACGTTCAATTATCATTTTAGCACTTCACATGCTCTTGTTTTAAAATTAATTTATAAAATAGAGGGATTATTATTTTATAAATTATATATAATATTAGTAATTCATTATATCTATATTTTACAAGAAATATCACTTTAATTTAATCTTAATTTTTCTTTTAATTATATTAGAAAATAAGATACTTTAATAAAAACTAAAGTGATAAAACTAGGGAATCTTTGAAGTTAAAGAACCAAATTATTAAAATGCACATATTTTTGTGTTGATGAGGTTTTTTAAGAACGTCATTATCATTTATTCCATTATTTCCAATTTTTTAGGATCTTTAGGTATGATATAATACCTTTTATTGAATACTATTTGGTATTTACAAAAGTGCCACTCCCCCTTCCCTATAAAAAACCACCACCTCTCTCCATTCCTCACACATTTGAAACCACCTATGTTCGGCTATTCCATACCCAAATAGTCTCCCAAAAACCCTCCCCTCGACCTAGAATCATCCATTTTGAAAAAAATATTTCTATGAAATCCTTTTAGTAGAATCTAAAAGAAGTTACCAGATTAAGAGGTAACGCCTTCTCTCATGGTTTCTAATTTCATATCCATTCTCCACTCCCTATAATACTCTTATTTGATGATTAAATAAAAAACAGTATACTAAATATATTATGATTTTTTATGATATGGTTTATAACTACACTTACACAAACCTCCATCTAAGACTTATTGTTTCTCTGTATAATGCAATACAGTCTCATGAAACGATGATTGTTCAATTTTTCCTACCTCCTCTCATGGTGGAAATTATAATGGAAATGCTATTAATATAAGATATATAAGTTATTTAAGATATATTATTGTTATTCAATTTTTTTGAACATAACTGTATGTTATCCAAGTTGAGTAAATACGATAAATTTGTTTGAGGAAGTGTGGGCTACCGCCCCCTCAAAGCGATATGATTCGTTCATTCAATTAATGAAAGATATAAAAGATGTTTTAATAAAAATATATAAAATAAATTACTTAGATATGATAATGTAGTTATAATATAAATATGTATAATTTAGTTTCAATTATTTTAATATATCCAAGAAATTAAACTAGCGTTCATGCATACATACGGGCTACCGTCTCCATGAATGGCGCACTTCATGTCTAATCTCCAAATATTATGGACCATTATGAATACATTTTTACAAAACATATAAAATAATTTAGTCTTGTTTTAAATTATTTACATGATGATACCATGCTATATTTTATAAAAACAATAGATATGAAGGTAAAACATACTCGACAAACATGGAAATTAACATAGAAAATAATGAAATATAATGAAATATGGTTAACAAACAGGTAATAAAATATTATAATAAGTTAATATATGATATTATAAATAGGAGCGTGGTTCTATTATTATTTAGTAACATATTTTAAACCACTATACAAAAGGTTAAATACCACCAAACAAAAATGAAGGAGAAGGTAAGGAATTTTCATCTTACATTTGAAATCTGTGAGTCCAACATCATATTCTCTAATTAATTTTTTTGTGTTCCATACCTACTACCCATTTTGATATATTATATCATCAATACTATTATTCTTTTGATATTATTATATTCATTTAATATCATACTGTTATAGTGATTATGATTAAATTTTTTCAATGTGTTATAAGACACTTTGGAATGTTTAAATATTATTCCCCCAAATATATGTTCTTAATATCACTTAATATTATGATATATAACATTACCATGAAGAAATAAATTTATTTAAATAATTTTAATTGAAAGTTTAATTTAATATCCTAACTCTCATACAATGGATATTGGTATTTCTAAACTAATATGCCATTATTCATACAGTCGGAACTTTGAAAATTATTTGACTAATTGGGGAATTATTGATGAATATGTATTTCTCATTCAATATAGTTATTTGATAAGGCATATTAGCTATTTTGATTATTAAGTAGGAATAATTATTTGGACTGGAAATGGAGGGTGGATCCCGATCATTATAAAGCACCTTGATGCATCAATAGGTTTTCATGAGACAAATATGTTCTCCAAATTTAATTGGGTTCTATCCATGTTTTAAACCATATTTTTAAAGGTATTAACGGTAATAGGTTCTCATGATCATGAGTCATGACATCTGATAAGAATGAAATTTAACTCATTTAGTATAAGTTACAATTTTTCTATTAGATTTTGTGTCGACATATATTTGGATGTAGTTCATTCTCTGTTTATTGATTTATGGAATGTGTTTCAGTTTCTTACATTCCACATTATTAGTGAATTATCTAGTTATTTTTATGGAAATTTTACTAAGATATTTACCATTAAATATATATTGAATCATTTTATCTACCATTTTAATTACCCTTACGAAGCATTTGAGATCACCCTTATTATTTATTTTCTCCAGGTTATAAAGAAGAGAAATCTGAATAAGATTTTAAGGATGGATTTTATTTCAGTTTATTGTGTAGAATGTCTTATTGGGTTTTCCCAATGTAGTATTGGTATTATGTATGTAATCTGGCATTCCAAGAATGATAAACTATATTGTCCTTTTGGATTTTCTTCCTTTTAATAAGGCCAATGTAATGTAATAATTCACTAACTCTCGGCTTCTGGGGTCGGGATGTTACAGTTGGTATTATAGGAAGTATACAAACAAACATGGAAACTAGATTTAGAAAACATAGATAAGGGAGCCCAACCCTAGGATATACTTTTAGGATACGTTTATATGAAAATCCTAGAATTTTAGTAAGGTAGAGATTATATGGGTATTCATACCAATATATCTCTGTCTGGATACCACAAGTTTCCATGGTTCTGGCTCATATGTACGAAGGAATAACATCTCTAACAAGGTGTTCCAGGATTAACTCAGGGAAACCTAGTACACGATATTGGGCCTTACTGCATACCTAGTTTTACAGTCCTAGGGGATATGATTTGGATGATTCACATTTTATTTACCAACCATTATGAAGGATTTTGAAGTAATTACTTCGCCAATATAGCCAAATTTTATGGTTATATGGATTTATTATGCATAAATTTTTGTTATGTGTTATACCATATTTATCGTTAGATAATTTTCTTAACCTTATAATCTAATCAAGTATATTCTATTGTTAAGATATGATTACTAGTATAAGTAATGATAATTACACTAGTGCATGTGATATAATGTGTAATAAGAGTCATATCTTTCATAGTCTTAAGCCATCATTTCGACGGTAGATAGTCTCCCATTTAATCTAGTCATATGAGGAAATAATATCATGTTTCAATAATATAAATAAATTATTTTCAGAGTCCTATGTATTTGAAGGGAAGAATAGGATGGCATAGGAAAAGATGGATAAAGGGAAGAATATAAAGAAGCAATTTCCCACACGCAATAAATGTGAAAAGAATTGCCCTGATAAATGCTAGAAGGGATTGAAAGTTTGTTATATGAGAAGTGAAAAATGACACCAAGTTCATGATTGTAATGGTAGTAAAAAGGTTTCCAATGTTCAATGATTCCACAAAAAAGAGAAGAGACACTATGTGGATAAACATCCTAATTTTGAAAGGAATATGCTTGAGATGATGCTTTTTGATAGTGATAAAGTTACGATACTAATGCAGATGAAGTGGAATTATTAATATTATTATTAAATAATTATTTTATTTGAATACTTTATTAGAAATTTACAAGTTATATAGATTATAGAATATATAAGTACTGTATTTTAGTACCTTTTCATCAAGGATTTGAGACCATATATTGAATGGTACCGAAAAATATATTCATTAGAATGTTAATTATTTGGAAATTAAATTATTGAGGGAAAGACAACCCTAAATATTTTGATGATGTTAGGATAATGATGAAGAAATGAATCATTAGATGAGTTCTAACTACCTTTGAACTGATAAATGACTTTTCGATAAGTGGTCTATGTTTTAATTGATAGAGTATAAAACTATTTCAGAGTTATGGGATATATCCAAAAACAAGTGTTCAACATAAGAAATAAGGAGGAATTCATGTTTTTTGGTAATTTTAGTTATTACCATATATCAAGGGGATATATTATGAAGTTAGTCACATGTTTGGAATGCTAAAATTTTGAGCTACTTCATGTTGATTAAAGGATGATGATAAGTTTATTTTGAAAATTTAGTGACTTTTATTCAGAAATCATTGGATCATAATCATTTAGAAGGTTTAACAATTCTTAAAGTGGTTTAATTTTATCGTTGGATGATATTTTATATGTTAATGTTTTTATTCACTATATGTTTAAAGAGTTGATGTAAAAATAGTTTAAGGCGTAATCAAAGGAAAATATTATGTTTATAGAAACATATATTTATTTATATTCTTATAGAGTGAATGAATTCCATGACTATAGAAAAAATGATCTTGAATTTTTTTTTATCTTAGTAACTTCATTTATAATGAATCAAATGGCCTCTTAGATAATTGTGGATTTACGGCTTTCTGATTGTTAACTTTCTCATAATCATGTACTCTTACACTCTCCATCAGAACATGATGGTTATATTTTTCTTTTGTATCCATGTTTCCATTTAAGACTTATGTTCTCATTTTAGGGGACTTAGTTACGTGAACTTTTTACTTTTTATAATATCTTATTAATAAAATATGATATTGGCACTTTTTACGATGTATGTCTTCCAAAAATAGTTTATTTTCAATCAATAAATTACGAAGTTCATGTTTAAATTACAAGGACACGTTTTAATTGAGGTGCAGAGAATGTGACACACCAAGACATTAAAACATTTTCCTTTTATAATAAATTTAATCTTGTTGTTGTATTTATTTATACAAAATGTTAACATAATGCTACTTACGACACTGAATTAACTTCTGTTTCATGCAAGACCAAGTTTTTTCACCCTTTAATGGAGAACCTATTTTAAAACTAAATATTGACAATTTTATGGATTTTTTTAAAAAATAAAATTCAATTTTTAATTGATAATTTCAATATTATTTTATGGTTAATTTTTTGAATTTTTAAGAGAAACATCATTTTTTTTAATTATGAAAATTACTAAAATGTAGTTAAAAATAGCCTTTCTATCTAAATAATTATTAATGGTAAATTATATTATATATTTTTTAGAGTCATATTAGATCAATTATACACTTATTTATAAAATCAAGTTTATTAGAATAAATTTTACTTACAAATTTAATACAAAACCTTAACAAAATTTTGAACATTTTTCTTCTATAAAATCCGTTATTTCTTCCCATCTTGATGATTAGTGTTATTATTAATTTTGAACTTTTTTTATTATAATTTTGAAAATATGATATACATAGATAAAAATAGTATGATATTTCTAGCCAAATAATATCAAGTTGATTTTTTTGACCAAAATGATAAATCAATGTGATTAAGATTAATTAAATTTCTTAAGGTATGATTAAGCTTAATAAGGGACTAAACCTTAATATTAAGGAAAAAAATGACTTGTACACATGTCAAAAATACCTTTTATTCCATTAATTTGATGATTTACACACTTTTTTAGAAATATATGTTTATTGGGATATTATTAAGTGATAGTTACCTATATAAAACAAAATGTAAAGAAAAATACAGAAATGAGCTTTCCTTACCTATAACATTTATAAAATTTTTAGAAATGTACAAAACACAATATTTTCATTTATACATACCTTTTTTTTAATGTAAATGGATTATTTTTTTCATAAAAAATTATCAATAATATTTAGAGATGATTTAATTACATAAAATTCTTAAAAAATGCCAATGTAGTGATTATTTAGTAAATAATTAACTAAAATATATGATACTATACATATTAAAAGTGAAGTTAATTGAATGAATTATATACTTTATTTATTTTTGAATATTAATTAATAATTTTACAGAAATTTAGAACTAATATATTTTAATTCCAATATAATATTTATATTTTAAATTCAACATTAAATAAATAATGTCAAAATTGACATTATTATTATTTTACTATGAATGAATCTTATTAAATGATTTAAAATTAATAAAAAATACTATATTATAAAAAGTGATTTTTATGTTTTAATAAATATTAAATATTCTATATTATAGACTTACTAATCTTTTATAATAATCATATTGACCCATATACTATAAAAATGTTGTAACCATGGTTCGGGTTCAAGCTGCGTTTTAGCGCGTCACATGCGCTTGTTTTAAAAATTATTTTTAAAAGAATATAAGAATTTTATATTAGAATTTAGATATTATTTCAATAATTCATTGAATTTATATTCTATAATAAATATAACTTCAATTTATTCTTAATTGTAAAATTAATTTGATTAGAAAAGTAAATTCTTTAATAAATACCAAAAAGATAAAATTGCGGAATCTTCGAAGTTAAAGTACCAAATTATTAAAATACACCTATTTTGTGTGGATGAGGTTTTTTGTGACCATTATTTACTTTTACTACATTATTTTTCCATTTTTATTGAACATTAGGTAATATAGACAACCCATTGTGGAATACCATTTGGTATTTACAAAAGTTCAACTCCCCCTTCCCAATAAAAGGCCACCAACTCTCCCCATTGCTAACAACTCTAAAACCACATATGTTTGGCCAATAACAGACCAAATAGTCTCCAAACATCCCTCCACTCAACCTAGAGGAATCCCTTTTTAGAATTAAGATATTCAATAAATCCTTTTGGTATAAAACAAAAGAAGTTACCCAATTAAGAGGTAACACATTATCTCATTCTTCCTAATTTCATTTCCATTATCCACTCCCTATAAGATTTTTATTGTATGATTAAATAAAAATAATGTATCATAAATATACCAGGTTGTATTTATGATATGTATTATAACTACACTTACACACACCTCTATCTAATCGGTAACGAAAATACTATTTCTGTGTACGGTGAAATACATCCTCACAAACCACCAATTGTTTTTTTTACCTACAAACTTTAATGCTGTCCGTTATGATGTAAAATATATTTATATAATATTTATATTGTATTCATTATGTTTTATTTTCTGAATTTTTTTAACATACCTTTATACTATTCGATTTGTGTAAATATGATATATTCTCTGGAGAAAGTGTGGACTACCACCCCCTCAAATCGATATGATTCTTTCAGGCCATACATGGAATGTATAAAGGATGTTTCTAATAAAAAGATATAAAATATTTATTATATATATTATTATATAATTATAATATTCAAATTTATCATTTAGTTTTAATTATTTTAATACAATAAAGAAATGAAAGCAGTGTTCATGCATACGTAAGATCTACTATCTCCATGAAAGATGTTCTTTATGGATAATATTCAAATAACAGAGACAATTATATATAATTATTTAATGAATATATAATTTAATTTAGACATGTTTTAAATTATTTATTTGATGAAACAATAGTATATTTTATAATAACAACAAATAATAAGTTAAAACATACTCGATAAATATGGTACTTAACACATGAAATTGTCAAAATAATGTAAGATGGTTAACAGACAGATAATAAATTGTTTTAATAAGTTAATGTATGATATTATAAACATTATTATGGTTCTATTATTAGTTAGTAACAAATTTTAAACCACTATAATGGATGCTAAAGACCAAACATCAAAAAGTAAAGATAAGATAAGGGATTATCATCTAACTTTTTAAATTTGGGAGACTAATGTCATATTTTATACTCACTTATTTTGTGTTACATACCTGATACCTATTTTTATATATTATATCATGAATCATATTATTCTCATGATATTATATGATTCATTTAATTTCATACCTTTTTGGTTATTATGATTTAAATGTTTCAATGTGGTATGGGGCACTTTAGAATGTTTAAGATCATTCTCCTATAGAATATTCTTAATGTCACTTCCTTTTGTGATTGTTAAATTTTACTTGATGAAATAAATTTTATATAAAATAATTATTTTTGAAAATTTAATGTAATATTCGTACTCTCATACAATGTATATTAGAATTTCTTATACCTTATACCATTATTCATACGGCTATTACTTTGACAATTATTAGATTAATTATGGAATTATTGATGTATCTGTATTTCTCAATAAAGATGGTCATTTAATAAGGAATAATAGTTATTTTGATTACTAAATTTGAGCAATTATTTGGACTATAAATGAAGGGTGGATTTCAGACTTTATATAGATCCACGATGCATCAACATGTTCTCATGAGATATATAAGTTGGCCAAATTAAACGGGTTTCTATCTGTTTTTTAAATCGTATTATGAAAGGCCTTGATATTAATATGTTTTCATGTGCTCAAGGCATGAATCCTGATAGGAAATAAATTTCCCTCATTTAGTATCATTTACTATTTTTCTATGATATTTTGTATCGGCATATCTATGTATGTAGTTCATTATTAGTTTATTGATTTATGGAATGTGTTTCAATTTCTTACATGCCACTTTATTTATGCCTTAATTATTTATTTTTATAAAAAGTTTACTTAGTTATTTAAATTTATAGATATAGTGGTTGATTATTTTTTCAATTGGACTTACCCTTACTGAGCATTTGAGTTTACCCTTATTACATTTATTTTCCCAGATTACAAAGAAGATAACTTTGAATAATCTTTAATGGATGGATTTTATTTCAGTTTATTGTGTACAACGTCTTATTCTATTTTTTCAATTTATTTTGGGTATTTCATATGTATTATTGGTTCGGAAGACTTCTAAATTGTATGGTCTTTCATGATTTTCATCCTTTTAATAATTCCTATGTAATGTAATAATAAACCTACTCCAGGATTTTGGAGTCAGGGAATTACAAATGGATAACTGGTTGGTCTTTCTACTAGTTCCAAAACATCATTCCATTTTAATTCGTTTAGCTCTTCTAGCATTGGGAGCATCCAAATATCATATTCTAAGGATTATTCAATTGTTATAATATCTAATTAAGATAGAAAGGCCTAAATTATTTCTAGTTTTAATACATTTCTTCTAGTTAGAATTTATATTTCTAAGTCTCCTATAACAGTTTCTAGAGGATATTTCATTAAATTTATAGACCTTTAAAGAAAGAAACATTCACTATTTTTAGTATATTTTTTTTTAAACCTGAACGAATTTTATTAATATTGTTTTCAAAATTAGTTTTAGGGGTTTCAAGACTCATGTTGTCAAAAGAGTCAGTGACTTTATCTGCTTGATATTTATATTTAATTAATGGTCCAATTTAACCAAACATTACTTGAAATTAATATTCAACAATCCTAAACCTTTTATTAAATGTTCTATAAGTTTTATAGGTATAATAATATCCCAAAAATTTTCCTTTATAAGTTTTTGGATTAGACTTTCCAATGTTTTTCTTTATTATTCAAGATATAAACCTTGAATCCAAAAACATTAAAGTACCTTACTTTAGGTTTTCTTTTATTCCAATGTTCATAGGGTGTATTTTTGAAAATAAGCCTTATTAAAACTCTATTCCTAATATAACAGGATATGATTATAATTTCTTCCAAAAATTAGGTAGGAATACTATATTCATTCAGTTTATTCCTTTCCATTTCTTGAATAGTTCTGTTCATCCTTTCAATAATTCCATTTTTTGAGGTCTCATTATGTCATATAAGGTTTTTTAATACCATGATTGTTGTAAATAGAATTGAATTCACAATTCATAAATTTTCCACCATGATCACTTATCAAAGAAATTATTTTAAAACCATATTCATTTTGAAAAATTTAATAAAAACATTAAAAAATAGAGAATACATAACTTTTTGGTTTTAGAAAATAAACCCAAGTAAATCTTGAATAATGATCTTCTAAAATATAAACATATAATTTACCATCCAATAGTTATATTATTGATGGTACAAAAAATCTATATGGATATGTTCTAAAGGTTTAGATGTAGAATTTTTTTAATATATTTAAAAGAAGATTTGTGTGGCATTCCAATTTGGTATGCATCACAGAATATATTATTTTCAAACATAGGACTTAGCAGATCATAAACTAACTATTTCCAAGATAATTTATGTAAATATTATATATTTTAGTGTCCATGTCTTCTATGTGAAATCCATGATTCATTTTTCTTAGTAGTTAAACAATTCACTTTTTGTTCACATTTGGAATTTAAATCCAAAGTATAAGCATTATCAATTCTAGGTGCTATAAATTTAAGCTATTTATTTTCAAAAATAGAGAAGGAATTGTTAGAAAAATCAACATAAAATCCATTATCATAGACTTATTAGATACTTAAAATTTTTGTTTTATCTTATTCACAAAAAATGATTTTTTGATTGAGATATACTTTGGATCTTCAATAGATCAAACTCAATCAATTTTTCCTTTAGCAGTGTAACAAAAAGTGACTAGTCCTCTATCTATTTAGGTCAATGTATGAAGGTTTGTTTAGTTTACTCTAATATTACTAAAGGAAAAAATTCCATATACCATATGGGTTTTCTTTATAAATGGATTATTTCTACCAAAAGTAATTTAAAAAATGTACTTTCTGGTACCCATATCTTCATGGGTCCAGCAGTGTTAGAGATCAGTGATCTGGGAATCCAGATCTGCTTTACTTTTCCAAAATTTATATCATTGGTTTCATAAAAACATTAATAAATAAAGGTTCTTTTAATAACAATAATTTTAGTTTTATTTAAATAAAAATAATTAGTCAAATTTTCTTTTGATCCACAATAATAACAGGTAGCATTTATGGAATTGGGAATAAAATAATTTTTATACAATTTTGATTTTTCTCCCTTACTTCTTTTTCCGAATCATTACCTTTTAATTACATTATTTACAAGAATTTCATTTAGAATATTCTCTGCTTTAGTAAAAACAAGATCAACACTTTTATAGGATTCAAATTCATCCTAAAATTCTTTAATCATTTTCTTGTTCAACACAGGTTGAGGTAGATTAGTTGAATTTTTAAATCAACTATTAATGGTCTTTTAGTAGGTTATCTCTTTCACTTAAAAAAACATTATGATTTTTTTCAATGATTTGTGCTTCTTTGACAATGAATCCTATTTTCTCCCAAAATATAGTAATAGGATTCTAATTTATCATTTGAGAAACTTCTGGAATCAAAATAAGGAGAGTAATAAGTTTATAAATTTAATTATTCAACCATAAAGCACATATTAGATTTTAAATTTTGTTGATCCTTTGAATTATACTTTGAAGGGTTGCGGGTGTCTTATGATAAACTCCATATAGCTTTCATTTCACTTTTTCTTTTGGGTTTATAATCAGTTTTTTTGTGATATGTCTTTTTTGGTCTTTCTCTTTCATCTGTCAATTGAGGAAAATCATGACTGATTTGAACCAATTTATTTCATTCATAGAATCAAACTACTCTTGGATCTTTTTCATCCTTCTTAAAGGATTTTTGGAATCCCATTTTACTTATGTTAAATTATCTGAATTTTATAGAAAGTTGAGCCAATTCTATTTTAGAATATAAGGAATATGAATTTTTATATTCTTTGACTTCTTGCTTTATTCTTCTGTTATGCTTCTGAGATGTCACATTCGGAGTAGTATTTTACTTATTTACTATAATATTAGGATCTTTAGCTTCAACCTATATTTTTGTTTCATACATCATTAGTATTCAATTTTTTATTTCATTGTCATATCTTTGATAGGCGATGATTTTAAAATTAAAATAGATATTTCTTTTATTTAAAGGGTAGTACTCTCAGTACATTCAATGATTGATTAGATTTTTTGGTATATTCTTATAAATAGTTATATTTTTCACAATTTCTGTAAGACTTCTATTCATCTATGTGATTATTTATCTATTAGAAATTTTAAATGTACAGAAATTAGGTGTATAGAACCTCATATGTTTGACGTTAACTTTTATTTCATATAAAACTGCAATTGTTTGACACATCTCATAGGCATTCGATCACTGTGATATGAAATATAATTCATATGGACCTAGAAAAAAATTATAGAATTCCATTAATTATAATTGAAATCATACTCATCTTTTGTTTTAGCAGTTCAAGTTTGTAATTTGTCAAGATTTTTATGAGAAACGATTTTAAGTAGACTTTCGATCCACTATTTTTCAGATAGATAGTCATTCGATATTTCCATCATCCATAATTTTCACCATTAAAATATTTAACACATACCATCAACATTCCTTTTCTTAGATCATCCATTTACATATTTTTTTAGACCTTATAATTTTATCTTTCCTTATATTTTTAAAAAATATCTCCTCTTATACCAATTTTAAGTCCATAACATACAAATTAACAGAAAGGGGGGGTGGGGGTAAAGAGTGTATTTTCAAAAATCATCCACTATTCTTCATTTTTTACAACTAATATTATTTATGAAAATAAGTTATTTTTTCATCAATATGAAGTGAATATGAAACAGATAAATTAAAATAAATATAAAAACATTTTATAGTGCTTAAGAGAACATATATCCCCTAGTCCACTCTACCAATCAATCTCTCTGCAATATTTTTGAATTTCACTAGAATGACCCTCTTATCACAAGACCATGAATTCACAATTGAGTGCAGGTATTTGAAATATTTACAATAAGACTATTAACAAAGCCTTGTTTTTATATAACAGAGAATATATTATCCCCATATTAGATCTAGAAACGGATACTATACCGCAACTAAGTATGAGAAGTTGAATCTGTAATAAATCAAAATATTTTGGTTTGTTGATTCATGTAATTCTTCATAGTTGCAGCAACAACAACTGAAAGATGATTTATCTTCTTCTTTACAAAATAATATATTCCAGAATTAAATAATATAATGTGATCTTTTCTTGAAAATGGTCTTTAATAAGGAATCAACATAAAAAATAATAGATTTCTTATAGCAGTAAGATATTGAACATGTATATATCTAAAGTGTAGCTTCTTTCAGAATCGATCGTTCATTGTAGAAACACTGTAAAATTAAATTTCAATAATATTTTAAAACATGTCAATTTATAATCATACACATATTTTTAAAGACATAATCTAAGGAAATATATAGATCAGATAGCTTGCTTCAGTATTCCAGATCCAAAATAATAGCCCGATTGATCCCAAAAATTCAAATTACAATTTTCCAGGGGAGTCGTAACTTCCCTTAGGAACATGAGTGATTTTCTAAAATGACAATGTTTTTTTTAAATAATCATATTTATCCTTGAGTTGGAGTGTGCTGATCAATAGATTTCAAGATGGTGGTCGATGGGGTCGATCCAGTTTCGATTTCATTTGTGTTGGTGATTTTATTTTTTAAGTTGAAAATAGTAATAAGTTAGTGTCTTTGGGTCTCTATTTGATTTGTTAACAAAAAAGTGACAAAATGGTAACAAAATGAGGTTTTACTGATGATTAATACTATTTGATTTTTTGGGTTCTCTGCTCTTCTTCCAGGATTCCTCCTTTCTCTTTGAGGTGGAGCGGCGCGGTGGTCTCCTTGGTTCTTTAGAATGTGAGTTTGAGTGGCTAGTTAAGGATAATAGATAGTAATTATCAGTTTCGTATTATCAAATGTCTTTGGGGATTTGAAATTTAGAAATTTTTCTTTGGTGGATTTTGAATTTTGAAATGGGCAGGATTGAGACAGTTTCTGGAATTTTCATTAATTCTTAATTTTACAACCAGTACTCTGCAAAGATTAGCTCAATATGAGAATTCAGAGCAAGAAGCATTCACCTGTGTATGACCATTCAGATTTGGATTAATGAGAGGGTATGAACATTCCATTGGTACCGGGCCCGTGCATCTCTATATGAGATAACTTGTTGAGCAGTCTTGTATGGTGAAGGCTTGACTAACATTTTAGTTGTTGGGGAGGTGTCGTTCCATGTATTCTAGGTTTCTGACTTTTTCATCAGAAAATTTTTTTAAATAAAAATTTATTTTTCAGTTTGTTGCATTCTTTCACGTTGCATAGGGCCCCTACCATTTTGTGGTTTCATAACCATACTTATATCTTCATATAATGTAGGGAACAAAAGTAATGTAAGTATAAAAATCCATACATTCACCTTTTTATTATAATACCCCTGCGTAGTATCAATGTACCATACATTCAAATTCACGAATGTAGGGTTTATAAATAGTACTCCCAATATCCAATGTAGGGTTGCTAATTGACACGTTTTTTGATTCTTTGAACGTTAGGATTACAATCCAAAAATATAATTTTTAACTGAATATAGGGTTAATACTATATGAAAGAGTTAACTTTTCAGCATAATGTTGGGTTGATAGCATCTATTCATCTACCAAATGTTGGGTTTTGAAATAGTGTTTCCATATTAATTCTCATAACATTAAATTACTTTAACCCGAATATAAATTACTGAGAAGCTCACTCAAGTAAAATTTGTTAAAAAAGTGTATTTATGAGCATCAAAACTATCCTAATTTGTTGAGTATTTCTGAGATAATACATTCTGAAGTAGTTTTTCCAAATCATGTTCCTAGGCCAGTAAACCTTTAAAACCTAGATAGAGGGGATTTGAACTATTAGAGAATAAATTTTAAAACCATTATTCCTCAGAGTAGTAACCATGTGACCCACCTATGAGGAGGTGCATAGTTAGGTGAACGGTTTGGGAAAACTGTACGCCCCAAATAGGAAGATATGTGTGTGGAAATTTAAACACATTGAAAATTAAAACACCATTCTGAACCACAATGTATTAATACCAAATCACCCCAGTAAGACCTAAACTATTTCTTTTATATTTTAGAAGAACCTAAATGAGTTACAAGGCTTTCCAAACACTATTATTGATCAATCGAAGATCAATTAAAAGATCCACACAGATTTATGTAATATGATCTCTATCTAATTGGTTTTCTCCCTCTCTCATATATTTCTCTCACCATTTGAATGAATACTTCCCTTCATCGGTAATGGATCAAGATCTAGGTTTTCATGGATGAAATCCTTTTGATATCAGATCAAGGTTTTTTAAATAGATCACATTCTTGGTTGTGATCTTGGTTGTTCCACTTCATATGGGGATTTTCATTAGCTATAATTCTTAATAAATCTTTAGTTAGGTGGTCTAAATTTAATTCCCATAATCATGAATTCCAATTACAGATACATGTTTTGAAATTACAATTTAAATATTTTGGAATTGAATCTTGGATTGAATAATTTAATTTATTGAATAATTTATTGAATTATGGAATTTATTTATCAGTTTTCTAGGTAATTACAAAATAATTTGAACATGGAAAAATTGAATTTGGTAATTATTATTATGAAATTAGTGAATAATGGGACGTTAAATTGATTGATCAATGGGATTTTCTAATTGTACATTTTTGGGGATTATGTAATTGATTGGTTAACTGAATGTTGATTAGTTGATTAATTGGAAAAAATAGATGTTTGGATTAACCTTGAAGGGTCAATGAATTATATGGTTTAATTTTTTAAATTTTTTTAATAGAGAGTTATTCATATTATTCCACATCCTAAAGAAAAATAAAATCGAATGTATAATAAATTGAGAAGGTTTACTTTAATGATAATGTTTAATGAGAAGCTTAGTGATTCATAACCTGGATGTATATGAAATTGTGACATATGCGATATTTTAATATTTGTGATATTCGTGATACATGTGATATTGATGTCTGATATTAGGACATGGGATCCAAATAACCATATGAGATAGTGAGTGTGGGATAAGTACTCAGGCTGCAAATACCAATATGAGATAGTTAGTGTGGGATAGGGAATGAGGATCCAAATACCCTTTTTTATAGTCAGTATGGGTTAGGGACTGGGGCTCCAAATAACCATGTAATAATGTGGTGTGGGATAGGGACATAGGATTCAAATACCCATAGGGTCTTAGACACGACGTTCTACACCCATGATATTAGAATTGGTATATGGTTCCAATTGAACATGATATGAATTGAAATGAAATCATAAATGATAACCATGTTATTATGATATTCTGTATCTATCAGGGATAGTTTAATCTCTAGCATGGGCCAAAGAAGGTATTGATAATATGGTTGACATCACAAACTTATGAAACTATGTGTTTATTAATGAATAGTTAAATGTGATAACTATTTACCTTAGGAATTGTAATTTATTCTTTAAACAACTATATACACTATTATTGACTGGATATTATTTTAGACTCCATTGTTGGTGGACTACTATGTTGTACTCATACCCTACTCAAGAAGACTAATTAATAACTGAATATACTTCATGTTTATAGGGAATGATAAAGGAAATATTCATTTTTTAGATTATTGATTCATGAAAGATCATGGATGAGGGAACTGAAAAAGGTGTTTGGATTCACTAGGGAGTGTTAATGTGTCTCTCTTTTGGTTTTTTGATACTTGACACATACTTGGAATTAAATATAAAATGTTTTTTGGATATTGTTTTCATGGTTTAGTCATCATGTGATACTTGTTTGTCAGGTTATTGGTTATATTATTTTGTCTATTCTTGTTATATTTATGATATTGTATCACAATGATAAATGTGGTATAATATCCCCATGTTTTATATTATACACTCAATACTATTTAGAAGCCTCTAGTGTATGGGTAGGTGTTCTTTAGGTCATGTAACCGACAAGCTCGATTTACTAGTGTGTTGAACCCAATTCATGATGTTACAAAATGAGATCATAACATTGGAATGAGACAAATAATTTTGGAATACACATAAGGATATAAAATCATTGGCCTAGTATTCAAGGATCAGTTCGAAGGCTATCATAGGGGAATGGGTTAACTCCCCAAATTGTCATAGCAGTCAATGTTCACTCCAAAGACCATCACAGGGAAAAAAGGACATCTCTAAACTGTGTTAATTCCCCATTACAATCCTATCTATGTCATGATATAAAAATCTTTACCAAACACAGTGGAGGGAGATATAGTCACCACACATCATGGTTTATAACATAGCTACTATACATTGTTATAAAAAAACTACCATCACATCATGAATATAATTCAAATGTGATACAAAAGAACATAAAATATTTATCATATTAGAACCCTTTAAATGAAATGGGTTTCATAAAAATTTCATTATATAATAACTTTTGGAAGGGATAAGGGTTTAATTATCATTTAATAATTTCATTATAGAATAAATTTTGGGAAAAATTAGATTCATAAGAATTTTAAGATTGTATAACCCTTGTAATATGAAAAGGTTTCATAAAAATATTGTTATCATAACATAAACCATTTAGAGAAGGATTAATAATTATATCCTTGGATCACATACACAATAAAAAAAGATATTTAATAGGATTTGATCTAAGATGGAAAATTATTTTGAAGGATTAATCTCATGGAACATTTCTTATGAAAAAATAATGCTTCTTTGAAAACAATTTCTTTCAATATTAAAATTCAAAAAAAATTTGAAATGATTTTACATGAAAATAAACATTGAAACATATAATGTAAAACTTAAAAATATATTAAAATATTTCTTAAGGAAATTATCTTTTATTATTTGACAATAATTTTTTAAAATTTTTTGAAAATCATTTTCATTGAGGATAACATTGAAATATTATAAAATAGTATTTAAAACTCAATTATAACATTTCTTGGGAAAAATAAATTTTCTAGTTTGAGAAAGACAATTTAAGACATAATTTATTTTTGTTTTTTTGGAAAATGATGTTTAAAATTTATAAATAATTCATCACATAAAATAATTTTTTTTGAGAGAAATAAATTATTCTCATGCCAAAAAGTTAAAACAATGATTCCTTTCACATTTTTTGTAAATAAAAAAAAATAATTATTTTAATAAGGGCATGGAAATTTATTTCAATTTTTTTTCATAATTAAAAAAATTGGTTAAAATTTATTTATTATATCATTTAATGAATTTTAAAAACATTTTTGTTATTTGTTGAAAAAAATGGTTTCGAAAAAAAAATGTGTTTCTGAATAATGTGAGAAATAAAGACAATTTTTTTAAAAACATTTTTCTAATCTCTTGAGTACATAAAGAATGTAAAATGAATAGAAAACATTTATTCTACAGAAATAACAAGAATAGAAGAAAATAAATAAATTTCTTGAGTTTTAAATCATAAAGATTCACTATTGGAAGCATAATCTTGAGAAATCTCGATAAATATTGAGTTGTAACATAAAAAACATACCACTTTGTTTACTTTGAATCGTTAGCCCCATTAAAATTGATATTAAATAAAACATAGAACATGACTATTATAAATTAATTCTGGATATTACATGTCAATGGGTCTGCATATAAATATCATAAAATAAGGTAGGTCCATAACTTGAAATAAGTCTCAAAGAAGGTTAATTGAGATGAAAAATACGTTACCACTTTAGTAATGTTTTGAATCATAATTCCCAATTAAGAATAAAATTTGGTGAAAAATTATAATAAGTAAAATAATCGGATTCATGATATAGAATTTCAAATGTGTAGAATATACACAACACAAAATAAACAAGTGTTGGATTTGAATATATCACCCAAATGAATAGGAGGGATTAGAAATCCTATACCTTAATTCTCAAATTCCTTCATATATATTTGAACCTCTTATATAATAAATATTGGTTTATTTTAAATATATATTATATAACCATAATTATATATATTATAACATATATGATTTACTTATAAAAAATTATAACTTTTTTATTACCAATTACTTGTTAAAATCATGTTTCATTTAATAACTGTATTGTTTTTTTGTATATATTTTGACTTGTTATTTTAGGTCCTTAAAATTTTTATAATGGTACCATAATCTTAGAAATAGTAATCATTAAATTATTATCATATTTATTAATTAATTATACTTTAAATATCAATATTTATGTTTTTCTTTGATAAATGTAGTACCTTATGACCATGGAGACGGTAGGGCGTACGTACATATGAGTAATATTTCCATTTCCCAATGATATTTATTGAAAGGATATATGTAATAATTTATATTTAAATAATGAAAATAATATAATAAATGAAATATTATTTTTTTAATATGTTTATACATATCATCCACGTGGTGTGGCGACGAGAAGTGAGTGTCACATCAATTCGAGAAGGCGGTAGTGCACATGTACATGAACTATGTTAGCATTTTTCCAGGAGAAAAAAGGTAAGAAAAAAATGATATATTATATTTTAATAATGATAAATATGATATAAAAATAATTATTATATCATGTATATAACATATATTCCTTAAATTTATACTCATTATATTCAATGTAATGACTTAGTGAAAAACAAATCACACAGCATCACAATGCAGTAGTCCGCCACACACATGAATGACATAATAATTTCCCCATGGAATGGAAAGTAAATAGGTATATATGATATAATTAATTTATTGGTATAATTATGTTATAAATATCATATATATATATATAATATCCATCATCATACATAACCTTGTGAGGTAGTAATAGAAAAGAAATGTCATTAGTTGACAAGGCGGTAGTCCACCGTACACATGAAATATGAATTTATAACCAATTTTATGGAATAAGAGATGGTTATAGGACATTAAACTAACATAAAAAAATATAATTATATGTATGAATCTAATGTTGTTATATCATAAGGGTTTAATAATAATTTAAGTATGCCGAGGAAGAAATAAAATTAAATACTCCATGAAGAACATTACCTCTTATGATGGTATCCTCCTCAGGTTCTCACTAAAATACTTCATAGGTTACTTTTCTAACCAAAAAAAATATTCTAGTATGAGTGTAGGGATTTTAAGAAGTTATTATTTAGTGTACCGGCTTAGCCAGAATATTTTAATGTGCAAACAAGTGCGAATAGGGGGTGTCATCTTATAAGTGAGATGAGCTAAACACTTGTAAATTTTGGAAGGAAAATGGTGTACCAACATTTAGATCATTCAAAATGACTCCAAAATATAGTATTATCTATAATTATAAATTATTGGGAGGATATATAGCCTTAAAATAGATTTTGTACACTCTTTTAGGTCATTTTAACACTTATCTCTTTAGTTTAACCCCATGGTAAACGCATTTTAACTTTTACCACATTAATTTTTTTTACTTTTTTATATTCATTATAGTAAAAAAAATGATGTCCTTATTATATATTAGAAATTATTCTGATTACAAATATGGAATAAATTTATCCAAATCCTTTATCTATACAATAGCTTTTCCCCTTTTATTCCACATGTCTCTCCTTCATTCATTCTCAGCTTCCTATACTAAAGTGTCGATGTGTCCACAAAAAACACTACAATACCATGTCTAGGACTCCATTCTCTGTCCCTTACTCAGTCACTACCTCTATCTCTATATCAATATCTGCCTCCCCACCTCTCCACTTCCAAACCCTTCTTCTCTAAACCCTTCTCCATGTACATAGTACATATTCATCAGCCTCCCTGTATTGCTGACTCCCCCTCCCCATTTCTACCTCCACCTCACCATCTTTACTTCATCCTCACTATCATCAGCTACATGTATTCTAGTACCTTCACCTATAAAACTCTTCCTCATCCTCACCATCATCGCCTCTGCATCTTCTTAAACCTTCACATTGGGTTTCGCCTTGACTCCTCGCCCACCTCGGTTCCTCCTCCACCACAGCCTTAGCATACAGATCGACCTCCACCCCCACCTCTAACTCCAACCCTACCCCACCCACAAATATCCATAAACTCATCGGGGAGACCAAGAAGGGCATAATGGGGATCTATTTCAAGCAGTTTAGAGAGATTTAGGAGGCCATCATCCAACTAATAAGAACATTGGAATATCCAAGGGTTACAGTTTTATACGCCTCATTCATCCTTACCATGATCCTTGTCGACCATTATTTCAATCGTTTTTTATTCAATGGTCCCTTCATACCACATGTCACAATTAATGATCCATATGTGGGTAGTAGACTGTGCTCAAATATGTACCCGTTTTCAGTGGGAGGAGGGAGAACAATAATGTTTATTCTATCAATGCACATGAAATTTGGCCTCCTACTGCCCCGCTCTAAGTTAACTCCCTCCCTCTCCTTCCCTGCTCCATCATTCCTATTTTTGTTAAAATATCGAATTCGACTGACTCTTGATTAAAAAATTATTAATCGGTATTTGAATCCATTTTTATTATCCCAATACATGAGTCACCTACTTCCTATCATTCCGAACTTCTATATATGGTTATTAGTTCAGATTTCAAAAAATGTGCACTACATTGTAGGTCCTTAAATTATAAGGGGGTAAAATTGGATTATTGGTCATGGGCACATAACTCGCATACTTGTAGAAGGGAGATCCTACATACATCCTACACTTTTTAGGTAATTGGAAAGATGGTGAATGAGTAAGATAAATTAAAGGAATATGTGTGTTTCATTGACTACAATCTCTATGTTGGGTGGTCTGGCCTTCCTAACCAAAACTTTTCCGACTCAAGTACAGTACTAGGTATTCACAATATAACTTATATCCTTTTGTGGTATGTTCTTACAACATTAAAGGGTGTTTGAACTTAGTTATACATTGTAGTTTGGTATTTATTTATCTGAAAATATGCATGTATTCTATCATATATTTATATGATGCCTTATATCTTAATGTTTTGTTGTTTCAATTATATGATATGATATTTTTAAGGAATAAATGGAGTACATAATTAATATTAAATATATCATTTTAGGCTCAAAATGTTTCTTCTTTAGTTTGGGATAGTTAAAGAATTCATTTATTTCTTTAGTGAAACTTGAATAGAACACTATACTAATCATAAATGAATGTTGAAATATCATCCAAATACTAAAAATATTATTATACATTAATACATAATTCTAGTAGATTTTCTTTATCAAAGGTGTTAAATGTTTTCTTTTTTACATCATTTTTTCAATATTAAATTTTTTATCTCATGTTTCATTGGTTATGGTAGTTTCAAATTCAGATCTTAAAACACTGAACACATATGAGGCTACTAATTAGGTGGATAACCCTTTTATTTTGAGATCCATTATATATAATATAGGTTGTCCCATAATATTCTAAACTTCTCTCTCTCATTCATTATAAGATTCCTATGATACTCCATCGATGTATCTTTAACAAACACCACCCATACGGTGTCTTGGTCTCTGTCTGTTTTCCACTTTAATGGATTCTCCGTGAAAATTTTTATTCATCTTCAGCTCCTGTAAATCTGGTCCCCTGAAATAATTTGAATCTCTCAACAATTCCTCTCTCTCTTCAATTCTAGGGATCCTAGAAATCTTTACTTCATCAATCATGGAATCTGTAATCCATAATTCATTATATCATAATATCTACCTTCTCCATTATATATAACATATCTTGTAAATTTCTATCCATGTTTCACCACCACGTAAATTTTACTGATGTGTCTTCCTCATCATATATCTCGATACCAACCTAGATATTAGCTCTGTCTATACCCACAATTCCTACTAGAATCTTTCTTCTCACCTCATGTTGGCTACTGCTCTGCCTACATATACTCTACATCAGCCTCCTCCTCATCCTCATCATCTTCATCAGCCTCCGCCCATAGATCTGACTCTGCATCAGCCTCAACCTCATCCTTTTAATCAGTCTCTGCCTCTTCCTCCACCTACAACATGGATTTATTTACCACTATTATTCATATCCTTTAGTTATACTTACATGTTTCATCCACAGCCTCCACCTTTGCCTCAACCTCTACCTACCATATCAATTGTTATCCCTAAATATTCATACACCAGCGTTGATAAACATATTTGTTTCTATAGGAACCCTATTCATCTCTAATAATTGAGGAATAATTCTCTACATATTCAATGTTTTCTATCTACGTTGGCTTAATCTTCATGGTGAAATCCTTAGGAATTTACCATTGCTTTTCAAGGCTATCAATTTCATAATTTTCCAGAGTCTAGGCCATTGGTTTGTTTCCAGTCTAATTCCTCTGCTAAATTTTCACAAAATTATTTTAGTTTCCTTATAATGTATTATATAATATATTTTTCCTTTGTATTTTACTTCACTTCATATTTTATTATAATTTCATACTCCTATCTTCTTCATAGGAACTAATAGGGAGAATATCAAATTAGATCCTCTATATTAGGTAATCATCAAGTCAACTTTTTCAGGTATGAATTTTGTTTCATCTTCAAACACAAATTCTACACTTACCAATAATGGTGTGATGGATATAATAAATTTGAATAACATTATGTACTTAATGTTTCTAGGTTATCACATGCTTTATGTTTCTATATAATCTCACTGATGATATTATTTGTCTCTGTCTCCCTCTCATAAATTGATACTTTCCCAAAATATTCACTTATTGTTAGTTGATATGAGATGCATGATTGATGTCCGAGTGGTGGATGAATGAACATAAAAGTAATGAACAAGTATTTTTAAAATTCTATATCCATATTAATACTCAGAGTATTCTCTATTATAGAATTGGTTAGCACTTTATTGATTTTTCATTCATGTTAATTTTATTTGCATTAATCCTATAATAAGGTTTTCAGTAATTTTATTCTTTATATTTCAATTATGTATTCATAACACAATTATTAATTTTTTATCTCCAATATAAGTCCACTTATATATTTCTATCCATAGAGATTCTATTTTAGTCTTACAAACATTGTTTCCAAGAACTAATATAGTATTTCAAGTGGCATTGATTCTATTTCAACCAACGACATCTTTCAAGTAGGTATAGAATGAAAACATAAAAATTGAAAAGTTATAGTAACACACCATGAAAGGGATATAGACAAATTAGTATTTTGTTCATTGTTTCATATTTCAATGTATAAGGAATTTTTTCACCATTTTTAATTTTCTAATATATCTATGTATTTTCAGTATTATAAGTTGTTTTCAATATGTTTTAAAAAAATTATTAGAGAATTTTTTTTCCTAATTACATTATATTATTAATTGTATTTTTATATTCTTTCTTATATAACCAAAATCAGTATGCATGTACCACTTTCATGTTTATTTGTAGTGATGGATAAGATGAAGTTTATTCATTTCAATTGAGAATGATATGGGGGGTGATAAAAAGGATCGGATACAAAAAATATCATTCAACCTTGATTACTTTTATCTAATTGGTTGTGTCCATTTTAACGTTACTATATATGATACATACAGTTTTTTGGGAAAAGGTTTTTATTTTTTAGCTGTTACAGATGTAATGTGAAATGAGATATTTTTCATGGGCACTACTAGATAATTGTGTGTGAGCAGCTACATATTCCTCCTGGTTTGGTCTATATTTTGTGGGTTGAAACAATTTCTTGATATTCTCTGTTATCAAGTTTCATGTATCTATAATGGTTTCATTAATTGAAACTATTAGAAAAATAAAAGGTATCTTGACTATGTACTTTGATGTTTACCACACATGAAAGACTATTATATTATATTTTCACTAAAATTTCATATTTTGATAAAACTGATTGTTTTTTAGCCACCCCATACATTAAATTCCATTTCCAACTCCACATTTAAGTGAAAAAAACTCTTAAAAAGAGAAGGTAAGTCACCCAATGTGTTTTATATCAATGCATTATATCCACGCACTAAGTGCCTTTTCATAATCTTGGTAATATTATTCTCTGCCTAATTTCACTAAAATATCATATTTTTATATATAGGTATTATATTGTATTATTTCTCTGGTGATAGAGGCTTATTTATTTATTGTTTCAACAACTGATCATATGGTGTTTTCCAATATATGTATTTGGTGACACACTACTAAGTTGTTTTGAACTCTATATGGTTTTCCTTATAATGGAATGTCATGTGGATCTACAGTGATACTCTCATGATTATAAAGATGCATTCCCTCAATGTATGTGATATGGTGTGACCCTATTATGTCAATGTAAGCATGTTTTGTCTTTGTGGTAAACACTTTGTGTGTTTTCAGTGTTTAGGTTCAATTATTTAAATTTCTAGTAAGAATCAATTGGTATTTTTAAAATAATCAAAAGCCTTTCTGAATAAATTATCTTTCCCTATGATTTTTAAACTCTTTTTGAATAATATTTGTATAATTTACCTGTTAAGGAATGTTTAAATTTGAAATAGAGGCTTGTACATGATGCTTAATAATAAAGAAAACATTATATGTGTAGGTGGTATTGAGTTATCCATGGACATCTGGATGCTTTTATATGTGTATATGATTTGTGGTCATGCATTAATAATTCATGACTGGACATTCCTAAAAAAATATTTATTTTTAAATCCCTTAATTAAATATGTTAATCCTTTACATGGGCCTTGAGTGGTTTGTTATCCCATAGTTATATTTACCTAGGCCACCACAGATGGTTTACTATCCTCAATGATTTGAAAGGGGACTAAAGACTATTAAAGTGAATTAATGTGTATCCAATGATTAAAGTGTATCCATTGATGTCTAGAATGTATTAATGATTGAAGTGAATTAAATTAAATGAGTTATTTATGATGTATAACTAAATGTTAAGTTTTTTTAATTCTTTTTCACTGGATAATTGGATAGCGGGGTGATGATTCCATGTATATATAATTGATTATATGATTACTGTTTTCATTGTTATATGCATTAGGGGATCATGGACATAGTTTCAGGGATATACTACTCATGATTCTATTTACACTAAGGTACATTGTGAATTATTTCATAACTAATGTTTATATTATGGATTCAATGGAAAGTTGGGTTTATTCCTGGTTGTTTCTATTTATTGTTTTCTTGAAATGTCTGACTCTACATTTTCACATTGAATTTATTTCTCTTGAACCATTATTTTTTTAGGGAGTTGATTGATGAAAAACAATATTTAACAGGATCCATACCATTCTAACATTTACAAGATAATGAGAACACTTTCGCCTACCCTTCACTATCATACTCCCTAAGCACCAGACCCATAATAGATTATTTTCAATTTATTATTTTTTTTGGGTTTTTGAAATACATTGCATTCACTTTGATACAAAATATTTACATGGAATGGTTTTGGTGTGGGAGGAAACACCAATAAATTGGCTTGTAGTGCTCAACTAACTAGCGCCTTATTGTGTTCTAGAGCAGACAGAGATAAAACCACCTTGGGAAATTCATCAATTACATGCATCTCAAAATGAATATCCAAACCAGAAATATTATATCAACCACATTCATTAAAATTTCATCGATCTAAGTGTTGTAATACCCCATGATGTCCCACAATATCTTTATCTCTTCATTATTCTTGAAGATAATTGCTACACCATTTTTTCCAAAGGGGCCATAACACTCAATTCTATGGATTTAATTCTCACGATTATTGGGAATATCAAAATTAATAACCAGAGACACCTATTGAACATTATGTCCCTATTCCTAAACATCAGTTGTAATCTAAACACAGCTTGTACCACTATTTAATTAACCTATTATAGAATCCATTTCATTCTATAGAATATATCTGTGAATTAATGATAATGTCAAATTACATTTAACATCTCCACATTTTATCAGTGAGCCAATTAACCATTCTCTTTATGTTACAGAAAATAACAACCAATGTAATGGTAAGAGTATCATATAGATCAAAAAGTGTATCAATATTCCAATCTTTCAACAACAACAACAAAATGTATAATTCCCTTTAATCATTAAATGAATCCAATATATTTTATATTATTATATTTCAAATTTGTACTTTGTATGTTCATTTATGTTACCCCATTTGAAATTGTTCGTTTCTATCATCCCATTTGAAATTGTTGATACCCTATTTAGGTTTTATGTCATGAGCTTAAACAAAAACTGAATTTTATGTTACATTATATTTATTTTTATATTTAATTTTATATTTAAATTTATATTAGAGTTTACATTTTATTTTTAACATCTTTTTAATAGAACTTTATATTGGGTTTATACTGATGTTTATATTGAAATATCATGCATTGAGATTACATTTCCCTTACAATTTATATAAAAGTTTATATTAACATTAATTTTGTTTCCCTAGACAAAATAAAATTCTAGTAATTATAGATAAAGAAAAAATAATTGTCATGATATCAAAAAAAAATCATATCATCCTTCCTAATCCAGGGGTTGGCAAGTTTATTTACATGGGGCCGAAGTGGATCAAGTTGAGTTCTGAGAAGACCATTTACATATTTGTGGAGAACATTTAACCACCCACTTTTTTCAATATTTCTATGATGTATGAGGAAAATAAAGATGAAAATGGTTTCTTACATGACATTCAATGTTGAGAATACATTTGTCTTTGAATAGATGCAATGTAAGCTTAAGGTTTATTAAAATAAAATGGGTTTGTGTAAATTCTGGAATGAAATTTTAGATTTTGGCATGAATATAGTAGTGTTATGGAGGGTATTTATTGATTTTTTTATTTTAATTTGGATATAAAATTTTCTTACACAGTATCCTCATTATCTATATCCTACATGTTCAATTCTCAACACGTATCAATTATTATTTACTCTAACCTTTATTTATTTTTATATATTGCATTTGCATATGTTTTTATAATCTAATTATTATGTTCACGTATATGAATTTTTATATAAAGTGATGACACAATGAGAATTCATTCTTTTGGAAATAGTTTTATTAAAAATAGTGTAAAAATTTAATTTAAAACTAACCTCACATGCACCACGAGAAAGCAGGTTTATAAAGAGAAAATGATTAAATGATTATAATATTTTATATCAAAATTCAGTATGAAAATGATTACAATTACCTAAAATGAATTAATATAAATAATTAAGACAATTTTAATTTAAAAAACATATAATGTAATATCAAATTATAAATAATTTCATCAAAAATGGATTTATCATTTAAAAATTATTATTTTTTCATATTCATAAAAAAATTAATGTTTTCAAAAAATTTAAAAAACATCACCCAAAGATAATTTTAACATGCTGATTTTAAAATTATTAGTTATTTTTTTTAAAAAAATATACAATTATATACAATTAGTTTTAAAATATGTTAAGAAAGTGGGACAAAACAACATTTTGTGATTGTAGAGTTATTATGCGTATAATTGGATTTGTTCATATCACTTGACTAGGAAAAAAAGTTGAATGTTAAATAGTTGATTAAATATATTATATAGAAATTTTATTAAAATCACTGTCCAATGGTGATTGATTTTATTTTCTAAGATAAAAAATATTTATGTAAATAAAAATAGTTTTTTAGAAAAAAATCCCATTATTTTTGAAAGTGTTTTGTTTTCATTTAAATTTAATGGGCCAAAAAAGAAATAATTATATATACATTTGTAACCATAAATTTTCATATTTTAGTTAATCATAATCAAACCTGCTATTATAATGACTAAATGATAACTATTATATTAAATAATACCATATTAATAAAAATTCATGTTTCATTTAAAATTTGGTTTGGATGTAATTCAAGATAAACCTAGAGTTAAAAGTGATTAAAAATATAAAAATAGTAATTTCATTTGAAAAAAATATTTCACAAAATCATTGCATGTCACATTCTACCCACTTTAAAATGAATTCCTCCCTGAAAAATTGCCCCGATCATCAAATCCTTAACATTCCAAAATTCCTTCATAGAAATCCCCATCATAAAATTGTTATAAAACATCATCTTGAAAAGGATAAAGGGACATGTAAAAGAAAAATGAAATAACACGTCCTACATTTAAAAATAAAATTACAAATTTTGAAAGTGAAAACATGAATATAGAATAGAAATCTAACTCCCAAATGCCAAATGAGAGTGATATAATACTTTGTGAGGAAATAATTAACCACAAAAACCCATAAAAAAGGAGGAATGAATTGATATTTAATACCCAGGATTTAAGTATCACCAAGATAGGGACATAATGAATCAGTATTATCTTTTTATTTTAAGTTTCCTTACATCAGAAACAAAACCTACCTCCTATTAAATATTTCTTTCTATATTGAAATAATATCAAACACACAACCACCATAAGACAATAATTTACAAGGTTCACTACTAAACAAAAGTATCTAGTCCTAGGTAAAGTTTGTAAATAAAATAATACCACAAAGTCCACTAGAAAACAATCATTTTGTGTGAAATAAAAATAGTAGGATATGAACTTTCTCTCATGTAGAACCATTTTTAATAAAATTTTCTTGTGTTTCAAGTAACAAAAAATGATGTAAAACAATTTTTATAAAAATATTTTTATGATTCTTCTTGATCAACTTTTACAAATACGATCATTCAAAAATATTCTTCACTATATTACCTAGATGTTGGTAAGAACTTCCTAGAATTCGTAATGATACTCAGTTGATTTCCCAGTCTAATTACAATGTTTGATTGCTCTATAAGAAAACTATAATCTTATATAATACCACTTTAACAATCCTAAACTTATTCTAGTTCAGTCTGGAAATCCTAGTCCAATTTCAGAGTCTGGTCTAGAAATTCTAAATACGATCTTCTACCTTCTACTTTTTACTCTTCTAACTGGATAACTTCTTCAATTAAAATAATCCAAAAACCTCTTCTTACCATAATTTCAGAGATTCTATCTCCACTTTCAAAAATATTGAAATTCTACTAATACAAAAAGTATTGTCCTAATTTCAAATACATACCAAAATATTTTAACTGGGATTCAAAAAAGATTACCCACTTCAAAAAAATTCTCGAATAATTAATTTTCCATAAATATCATATCACTATTTTTCTTCTTCAACATCATTTCAAATCTTCAAATATACATGATTTTACAATCTGTCTTTGAATTCCTAAACACTTTTTATAATATAAAAATCTCATTGATTTTCAGATATCTCTTTGAATTCTTAAATCCTTTAGAAATTACAACAAAAAATCATTCATAATTCGATTCGTGATTCCGATTTCCAAATATGATTTTTTCATTGTGATAAAATAATTTTTTTACTTCGATTTTATTGACCCAGTTACAAATGAATTACAACTTATGATATTTAATTATTTTTCTCCTCACCACCTGAAAGACTATCTTCCCATTAAAATTTACTTCTTATGATGGAAGCATATATTCAAGAAAATTTTATTAATTACATTTCTATACAACAAATTGTATAAACAAATCAATTTTTCATCTCATTAAAATTATCATAACCCACTATCATTTCAATTTCCTTATTATGATAGAGATAAGAAGTTCTTTTAAACTTCTTCAATTGATTATATTTCTTCTTTTCTCTATATGATTCCAAAGCTTTACATCACTAAAATTATTTTTTATTTTTGATTATGATACATATCAACTTCATTATTAAAAGATTAAAATATTTTGGTTTTTGGACTAACTGAATTCCATCACCTTTGGTTTCACTCATTATGATCAACCAAACCTTTCTTACCTTTAAATAGATATGAATCTAATGATCTGTGACCAGAATTCTTTCCCTTCAATAACATCCTCCTTCTAAAAACATTTTATTTTAACTATTAATTCCATCAGGACTTTGATTATGTGTAAGTTCATATTAAGCATCGTTTGACATTCATTGAGATTTATTATGACTCCTCCTTCTTCCAGAAACAAATTTCCGTCCAACCAAGTCTAAATACAATTGGAGGAAACATTTCTCCCACTATCCTTCATCAATATATCAGCATAAGTTTTTCTACATACTTATTTTTTAGAAATAATAAACAATGAAGCATTATTAGATTTTAATTTGGATGTACGTTGATTCCAATTACATTCCTCATTATGATCTTCCATTCATTCTGAACATAGATTGAGTCTGATGAACCTTTTCTTCAATGAAAAATATTCGTATTCCAATGGAATTTCCTAAGTTGTGTGACCCGATTTCATGAATATAATGAAAAGTTTTATCACATTATTTTTCAAAGTGAGGTGATTTATTTTAATATTAAACATGCTTAACTAAAAAAGAAATACATGAATACAATATGATTCCCTATCATATTGGTCCTAAAAATATCCCCAATTGAATTTTTTGGTCATATGTGGTTCACAAATCACTGAACATTGTAACCTCATGTAATGGAGTTGTTATAAAAAATTCTAATCCAACATGAGTTAAATCATTGTAGAAAATAGGAATCATTGATAGAAAACCAATATTGTACAAAGGTAGTGACTAATGAGAAACATCCTTATTTTTCTTCCTCAGTTATTTCGTATCCTTTCTTCCTTCGAATGTCTCTACGTTTTCCAATGACCTAGAATTAAAAAATTTTGTTTCCTACAAATACTCCAAAAAAATGTTATAATTGTACCCACACTTACAGGATGGATTAACAGTTTACCCACAACCCTCCCTTCATTCATTTTTCTATATGGATAAATTTACAAATGAATTTACCCCATAGAAAAAACTATCCAAAGGCAATATGAGAGATAAAAAAACACATACCTCAATAATGATGAGAAATGGGTTGGATGCTCATATTCAACCTCAATTTAAGAAATGATCCTTTAGTTAAGGTTTTTTCAATATGTCAGCAACATGATCCAATGGAAAAATATATTGTAGCTTCAAATAATTCTTATCCACATGCACTTTAATGAAGAGGTATATTATGTAAATATATTTTGAATGTGAATTTTTTCTGAGATTCCTTGTAAGGTTGATTGCACTTTTATTATCACATCCCAAGAGAATGGGTAACTTTACATTAATAAGTATGTATTCCAACTAAGTTTTCATCCACATAAGTTGGGAAGTAACTTGAGTGAAAGAAATATACTTAGCTTTAGTCATGCTAATATTTACTAAATTTTGTTTCTTTGTATGGCAAATAACAAAAATTTTCCTATGAAAGAAAAAACTACCAGATGTGAATCTTCTATCATTAAATGTTTCATCCCAATCAACATATGAATACCCAATAAAGTCAGTTATTTCTAATCTATCATTCCTAACTTCAAAAAAAATTATGCCTTTGATATAGTGGTAAAATTATTTTTATGGAAAGTAAATTATATTCTTTAGGAGCCCTCTGATATATTAACATATGGTTACAATAAAAACAATTTTGGGTCTTGAGGATGTCAAATACAATAAAACTCTATTCAGTTTTGAATCTCTTTTGAGTTATCTTCCTTACCCTATCCACACTTAATCAAAATTATTTCCACATAAATTGGTGTGGAAATAGGTTTTTAATTTTTCATTCCAAATATCTTAAGATTATCTTTAGCATTATTTTCTTACAAAAAAATATGTTTCTTCTTTTAAATTTTTTTTCCAATAAAATGATTCTAGTTCTACCAGCATGGAAATCTCATGTAACATTTTCATATCATCAAAAAATATTTCTGAAGGTTTTTCATCATTCCTATCTATGATAATTTCATCAATATAAACAATTACGTTGAGGGAAAATTCATAACTTTCTTTAATGGAAATATTTCTATCAACACATTTTTTTTGAAACTCATTTTACTCCTGGTAGAATCCAATTTGAAATAACATACTCTTAGAGATTATTTTATCCCATACAAGGCTTTATTTATCTTACAAGTATAATTTTAATATTTCCCAAAAAAAGACACATATTTGTTCTATGTAAACTTTTTCATCAAGATCCCCATTCAGAAATGTATACATCACATCCGCTTAAAAAATTGTGAAAATTCATTGTGAAGAAATAGAAAAAAATATTATGGTCTTTTCTAACCATGACACCAAAGAAACATTCTCATAAAATATGCCCTTTAAATTTGTATGTAACCTTTTCACAATGTTTTTTATTTTTTCCTTATCATCGAACCTTCATTATTCAGATTTTTTTGAAAAAAATTATTTATACCAATTGCATTTTTATTATCCATCATCTATACAAGTTCCTAAGTGTCATTATTTTCTATCTAATCAAGCTTTTCATTCATATCCTGAACCCATTTTGATTCAGAAAATCTTCAATCACATCTTCCAACTCTACTTTTGACTACAAAGTTGTATGTGTAACATTTTTTAAAGTTATTCTTGTTTTAACCTTATGATGTTGATAACCAATAATGTTCAGAACCTCCAATGTCTTCCTCATATTAGGATGAGTTATTTGAATTTCCTCATCATCAATTGAAATATATGAGTCTGATTCTTATTCTTGATTTGGATTAACTCTATCAACATCCTTATCAAAAAATTTAACAAATACTTTCTTATCATACAAAACTTTCTAATCTAAATGACTCTGTTTATCTTCCTTATCATTCTCAATAAATTTCACTTCAAAAAACCAATTATTCCTCTTATTTATTTGGTTATTCTATAATATCATCTTACTTTAAGAGTATAATGAAACAAAAATCCATCTTCACCTCTTTGATCAAACTTAAATTGTTTCCACCTATAGTATTAAGGATTCATGGACACCCAAAAACTATAAAGTGTTTTAATGATGGAGTTATTCCCTAAAATAAATCTTATAGAGTCATGTATGAACATTTACAACAAAAACATTGGGTTTCGATATACATAACAGTACTCATGGATTGCCTCCAAATGCAATGAGAAAGACCATGTTCAAGTAATATTTTTCTCCCCATTTATATCAAACTATATTCTTCCTTTCATCAACCTCACATTTCAGGAGTAAATGGTGAACTAAAATCATTCCAATTTCTATTATTCTTATTATAAAATCCAAATTATTCATTTTCTTATTTCCCAACATTATTATTTCCTAATTTATCCACTAAATACTCAAATTCTTTATCATCTTTCCTTCTAATACTTTTAGACATTTTCATAGCATCAGACTTATGTTTCATATAAACAACACATGTAATGTGAGTATGTTCATCAATGAAAGTTATGAAGTACTTTTCTATGTTAGTTTATTTTTTTCTAATTGGACCAAAAATATCATAATTAATATCTTTTAGGGGTTATATTTTACAAATTTCAAATTTCTTATGCATTGATTCATTAATTTTTCCTTTCTAAAAAATAATTCAACACCAATATATTATTCTTGACATATTGGGAATTTCATAGACAATGAATCTATTTGATAGATTAATCATGTAAATTTGACACATTTTTTCCAACCATTCATTTCACAGCTAATTTTCTTTGACGGTACCCAAGTTACATTATTTTTGTATTTCAAAAAGTTGTAAAAAGTTTCTTTTTATATGTTTTCCTCTTGTAACTATATTTTTTTCTTCCTCACTTTTCACAAAATACTCATCTCTTATAAAGATAAATTTTAAGCCCTCATCACAAATATTTTAAAGACTATACATGTTGTGATTTATCACATCAACATATAATGATTTCTTGGATTTTATATTTTCATTCCCACTAATGGTTGATCCAATACCTTTAATTCTCACTGATTCATCATTCTCGAATGTCACCAATACTTCTTGGAACTATTTCACATTATTTGAAAATTTTATTTCAATTATTATATGAGAAGAACACCCACTATCAAGAATCCATGGTCATTCTTCTCTTATATATATAATAGAGGTTTCAATAATAAGAGATTTTCCTTTTTCCATTTCATTCTTCACCTCTGGATTTTGAGTACTGTCAGGAAACTTTTTTATGCCAGTAGAAAAATAATAAAACCCTTAGAATGTTATCCAGGTTGTCCACAAACTTTATAAATGGTTTGAAGGGCTGGATATTATTCTAAAGTTTCACACCATCCTTATTAGGTTTCTTCCAATCATATTTATTAGACTTCTTCATTTGAGTAGATTTACTCCCCCTCAAATCATGTCTCCCATAACCAGTGGCATAGTAGTAATTTTTTTTTGGTTTAACAAAAACATATTTTCCATATTTTTGAATCCATTCCAATACAATAAGTATCTATATATAGATTTTTTTCCTTAGATACTTTCGGATTGACCAGTTTTTTGAGTATGTTTCTCAGCAATGTGCTTAACAGATCTTTATTGACCACTAACCTTTCTTTTTTCAACCGGAATATTATTTTCAGCCTGGTTTTCATTATATACTTATCATAAACAAAAGTATTAATTCTTTTTTGACACTAAATGTTTGGATTTTTTTTGGACTTAAAATTTTTAGAAACTTCTAAATTATCCATTTTTTTATTATTTTTCGCATAATTAACATTCATAGCTTTCATATTCTGATGAAAAATTCAATATTTCTTATCAACCATTAAGGATGAATTTTTATATCCATATGAGGTACCTCCATATGATATCTTTCATTAATTTCAAATATATAACTTTTAAAACTTATATCTGTATGTTTATCTTTAGTATTTTTTAGGGAAAATTTCCAAATTTTCTTCTTCTACCGTCATATTTACATCTTGATGATTATTTTGTTTTTAATTTCTTAATATATTTATTCATATCATCACATAAATCTTTATCCTTAATTTATCATTAGGAAAATATTCATGATTATTTTTTTTAAGTTTTTTCATTATCCAGTTTCCTAATTTCTTTCTCTTGCCCTCCAATATTTCTCAAAAACTCTTTAAACTCTTTTTTAAGAAGAAATTCTAATTATGTTTCTTATTCTTATTTAGAACTAATGATTTCAAAATCAATATTATTCACTATTTCAATTAAAGTATTTTCTCTATCCTCTGAAAGAGAATTTTTAAATTAAGCTTCACTATCTTCATCATCATCATCTTTATAAAAAAATATTATTATTGTATATTTTAATATATTTTAATCATTTCCTATGGAAAAATATTTATCATAATAACCCTGTTTCTTCCATGACCATATTGGCCTTATTTATTCTTCATCACTATCCTCATATTTTTTTCTTTTAAGAAAATTAGCTGAAAATTTCCCAACAAATCCAAATTAAGAAACACTTAGAGGGGAGTTTCTCTTTATAACTAATATACCTATTATTACATTCTTATAAAATAAAGATAAAAATTTATTATGATTTTTATATACCGCATTTTCAGAATCAGATTTAACAACATCATCTTCATCATGAATATTCATGGATTTTTCTTTCTTGTAAACTTTGATATAAATTTATAAATAATATTTTTTCCCTTCTTATATGTTTCATTCACATTTCATAATTAATGATAGTATAATTATTATCATATAGAGATAGATATTCAGGATCTATATCATATAATGAGGAAACATTGACATCAAAATATTTGGAATAATTCTTAATATCTTTTCAACAGCTGTCTAATCTTCCAAATTTTCAGAAATACATTTGACTGTGGAAACTGTTTCATTTACCATTGTAAAGAAGTCACAAAATGCTTTGTATTCACCTATATTGAAATATTCATACATTAATCTCAAAATTTTAAACATTTCTTTATTTAATTTTTTATAGACTTGAGGAATATTTTTTTACTTATCACAGATAGCTCCGACAATGTAAACACCTTTAACTCTTAAAAAATCACTTTAAAAAATTGATAAAGGGAAAAAATCACTCCTCCATTAATATCTAGACACTTCTTTCCATCAGGAGTAAAGGGAACCATTTAATCAATAAAAATAAATCTATTGCAACTTCAATAAAACCATACCCATGTTAATATGAAAAGTACTCATTCTACCCATACAGATATGATAGTTCTTACCATAAAATATTGGAACCCTATACTACTCACATAATTAAAATTCTCTATCACTACTTATTTTCAAAACTTCAAAAAATAGTAATTAAAGGGAACCTTTAATGTAATAGCCATTGAGATTACCCATATAGTATATATGTATCATTGAGAGGAGGAGGGGTGAATTAGTGATATCTTTTTCTTTTAGGTTTCCTTACTTTAGAAAAAAACCTTTACCTATTTTTAATGATTTTTTTCACTATTGAAAACTTAACAAACACACAAACACATTCCCAAACTAATTTATTATGGTAACTACTAAAAAATAGTATCTCATCCTTGGTATGGTGTAGAAATAATCAAATACCACAAAATCCACTAGAATATAATCATTTATTATGGAATACGACAAGATGGATATTCACTAACCCTCATATAAAACTTTGTTCAATATAATAATACATTTGATTCAAGTAACAAAAAATGATGTAATACAATTTTTTTAGCAAAATTATTACACTAATTCTCGATCAACTTTCACAAATAGGATATTTCAAAATAATTCATCAATTTCATACCCAAAAGTATGTAAGAAATTCCTAGTCTACATAATGATACTCAGTCCGATTTCTCAATCTAATTACCATGTATTATTACTAAATATAGAAATAGTACTATGATAGAATAGAAATAAGGCAATCTTAAATTTATTCTTCTTCATTATGGAAATCCTAGTCTAAATTCCCAATATGATCTGGAAACTCTGAATATGATCTTCTTTCCTTACTATTTTTATATCCAGCTAATTACTTTATGAAAAAACAATCCATAAATAAATACTTTCTATAATTACAAATATTCTATATCATCTTTTTTAAATAATGCAAGTCAAAAAATACAAAAAGTATTCTCCACATTGTATTGATATTCCAAAATGGTTTATGAAGTATTCTGGAAAGGTTTTCCCTTGAAACAAAAATTCCCAAATCATTAATGATCATTAATATTAGATCCCAATTTTAATTCTTCAACAACTTTTTGAATATTCAATTATCATTGATTTTTATAACCCCATTGAATTCTTTAATACATTTTTGAATATTAAAATCTACTCGATTTTCAGAAATCCATTTAAATTCTTTAACACTTTGGAATTTCTAAAAAATAACCAATCTAAATCTGATTCCTGATTCTGATTTCCAAATATGATTTTTTCAATATGAAAAAGGAATCATGTAACTTCGATGTTCTAGAACCACTAGAAAACAAATCAAACATAAATATATTTTATTATGTTTCTCTAGAACAACTAAAAGACTATCTCCCCATTCATGAATTCCTCCTTACAATAGATTTAAATGTTCACTAATAGTTTCTTTATTACATTTTACTACACCAATTGTAAGAAGAAAAAAATAGGTCTTCTTACAATGACTTTCAATGCCAACTCTCATTACAATTTCTTCATTATAAAAGATATAACAGATTATTTCAATCTTATTCAACCAAATCTACTTCTTATTTTTTAAATACGATATCAAAGATATTTTAGAACTATACTTATTTCCTTTTTGTGATTACAATACTTATCGAATTAATTCTTCAAAGATTTAAATATCTTAGATTTTTTATGTTGGATAACTAGACCATTCAGTTTCTCTCATTACGATCAATAAAACCTTCCTAACCTACAAAACAAATATGAATATAATGATCTAAGAACGAAAAGATTATACTTCAATAACAATATTCATCCCCTAGAATTTTCTTGTAATAAGGACTTATTTAATGAATTTGATTATGTTGAAGATTAGATTTCTCAATATATGTATTTCATTGAGAAGTATTATATATTATCGTTATCCCAAAAAAATAGTTTTCTTTCCTACTAATTCTTCATTCGATTAGCAACACCATTTATCCCACATTTCACTATCAAATGAGTATCATTTTTTTAATGTACTTCTGATTTGTGAGAAATGAAAAAAAGAAAAACATCATAATATTTCAAAGGGTATCCATGATGAATCTGATTATATTTCTCATTATGATATTACATTCATTTTAGACATAAGGTGAGTAAGATTAATCTTTTATTCTATAAAACAAATTCTTAATCCAATGGGATTTCATAGGAATTGTGTAGCCGATTTACTAAATATGACAATCAGTTCGATAGTCATCTTTTATAATGTGAGGTAATTTATTTTCTTCTTAAACTTCCATGGAAACAAAATAAAATACCTAAATATAATGATTTTTCTTATTATAGTGGTCCTAACCTGATAAAGGTCATTGATATCATCAATAATTAAAATAAGAGGACAAAATTTAATTCATGATCCTTTTTCGCAATGTTATATAATTCCATTTATTTACAGACTAATAATATATGAATATATACTTACTTGATGTATTTTTTATTTCACAAGAACAATTTAATTATTTGGCTATTCCTTGATCAATTTCTACTTCACCTCTTATTTTAAGATTTGAAATTTTCTTGTTTTAATCACTAAAAAAGATCCAATATAGAATGATATGTAATTAATCCTATCTCTAGTTGTAAAAAAAGTTTTCATTGGTTATGAAATATAGATAAATATTCATATGGTGAATTAGTACTTTAATCTCTAAAATATCATCCATTATTTATCATAATCCATTCCATAAATATTTAACTTTATAACATTTCAAAAATTCAAAGTTTATAAACAAGGTATCTAATTTTCTCAAATTTATCTTAAAAATAACCCCCCATATATCATAAGGTAGATATTGATTGTCACATTCCAAACATGTGAATATCATCATCATGTATTCTTTTAAAACATGGTAATAACCTAAATTAAAATAAAACCTTATAGAAAACATGCATTCTTACTCATTTATTTTATAAAACCATATTTTATAGATTATATTTTAAGGATCCAACAATGTTGTAAAATCCATCAATGATTACATAAACCACATTTTTAGCAAAACCATAATCAGTTTTTAGGTAATAATTAATGTCCAATTTACTTTTTTATGTCCTACATCTCTTTATCCCAGTATAATTATCTCAACTTAGGAAACATTTTAATTGTTATTTTATTCTAAGTCATCAGCACCACTCGACAAATTATTGAAAACAATTAATGAAAATCTTTTATAAACAATCATTATATATATTTTATTTAATATAAAATAAATCATGAATTCTAATATATTAACAACCCAATTATTCCACCTCATCCTTAAGCCATGAATTATGATTCATTGTCTTATTCTTTAATACCTATTTCCTTTCATATATTATTCACAGTCTCTTCATCATCTATAGAAAAATAATTTCTCATACAACCATGCTAATTATCTTTAGGATATTCCCCATTAGGACATTGATTTTTGTAATTCCCATAGTTTCCACATTCAAAACATTCATTAGTCGATAATACATTAGGAAGAACATTTCTCTAATACAATTAATTAACTAAAATTTTTAATTTACCTTTGTATTTACTTGATTTGTGTCCTTATATACCACACACAAAACTTCTCCTCATTCCTTCGAGACATTCCATTTAGTTCTTATTGCAACATTATCTATATATAATAAACTGAATCTTTTTTCTTCCATGGTTTCCACTACCTAATATCATAGAGAAATAAATCCTTATCTTATTTCTTGAGTCCCATAGCTGGTTAAGGTGAACATTGTTAATCATATTCCTTGGTAACTTATAAGGAATAATCACAATTCTCTTTACTATAATCAGTTTCACATTTAGATTATCATTAGAAAATTGTTAATCACATTCATTATTAACCTTGTTCCTTCTGTTTTAATCCATTGAATAAAACCAAAAGCCCGGTGTTATCAAATATAATCACAGTGAAGCCTCGTAATCCTTAAAACTAACTTATTGGTGTCAAAATCATGATACCACATTTTTAGTCTATGAATATTTATATTTATGCTAGGTCATTCATAGACATCATCAATTTTAATCATTTATAATGGTTCATAAATAGTTTGTCCATTTTCAAATCATATCCTCTAGGAGTCTCAATCCACGTGTTCATCAAGACCCAATATAATACAGTTGATGATGATTATGTCTAGATAAATGTTACATTTTCATTTTTATTACCCATAGGTACCTCTATTCTCGATCCACATCTACTAGTAGTATCCATACAGAGATGTAATTTATTGATAACCACTTTCTTTACCAATTACCAAAATTCTAGGACATTTTCTTATACTTTGACTCATACTTAAACTTATCATTAAATACATCCCTAGAAATGTCTTTATAAATGTCACTTGGGATGTCACAAATGTTTTATTATCCTATTTTTAATGGTTATCTAAACCTCCCTCTGATACCAACTACAGAGACATAAGTTTTCAGACCTGGATATTATGTCTTTTTAGATGAATATTCAATACATTAGAAAATCACATAACTAAATAACATAATAGTTTAGTTTATTTAGATAATAGGTATAAAATATTCTAATTTGGTGAAAAATATTAAAAATTTCCTATAAAGATCATCCAATTTATCTCTATTCACAATCATATCATACATAAAACCTCTCTTCATAACATAGGGAAAGGAGGAAAATAATGGCCGAGGGCAGATGCTCAATAAGGGTAAACCTGAGAGATATGTAAAAATAAAATGATCATGAGGCTATGAGATCACGAGAATAATATTTAAAAATCATACCTTTAATATAAAAATAATAATCATGAGTCAAAGAATAAATATTGGATGTTCGTATGACATGAATCATAAGGAAATCAAACAACATGATCCATGTGTTCATAAAATTAGTATAAGACATGAAACTACAAACTACACATAAAGATAAAAAATAATTTCCATAGTAGTCAAGGATCGCTACCTTGGTTATTAGAGTGTAATGGGTTCACTCCCTAAACCATCACAGTAGTCATTATTATATACCAAGTCCATCCTAGTGGAAAAATACCCTTACTGAACTGCGTTCACATACTATTCTAGTACTATCTATATCATGAGATATAAATTATTACCCAATTAATTAGAGGGAGATACATGTCCCACACATATTTTATAATAATGTAACCACCATCCTAGGTTATATCTCGACCACTTTCTTTGGTTATAACATATCCACCACCATATAATAAAAACATACATATGTGTGTTACAAGATCATAAAATATTCATCATATTATAAACCATGAAATTAAATTATTTTTATAAAAATTTCATCATAACATGACCTATGGAAAATATAAAGGTTTCAAAATCATTTCAACATTCATAAAATCATAAATCCTGGAAAAATAAGTGGGTTTCATAAGAATATTATGATTTTATAACCTGTGCAAGAGAAACAAGTTTATTAAACATATTATCATTGTAAATATAAACCATTTAGATAAGGGATATGAATATTATCTTCCAATCAGATATATAGTTATGACAAAAGTAAATTAAATTATTTTATCTTAGATAGATAATTATTTTAAAGGACAAACCATATCCATCATTTCTTAAGAAATCAACTTTTTTAGAATAATATACTTCTAAAACTAAAAATACATAAATTTTTTTTGAAATGATTTTATTTGAAAATAGACATTGAAACTTGTAATGGAAGATTCAAAAATAATTTAAAACTTTTCTTATGGTAAATATCTTTTAATAATTAAAAACATTGATTTAAATTTCTTTATTGAAAATAACCTTGAAGACTTATAAAAATATATCTAAAAACCTTTTAAAACATTTCTCAAAATTTTTTTTCCAATTTTAAAAGAATTAAAACATAAAAAATTTTGAATTTTGTTATTTGAAAATAAAATTGGGAAATTTTTTTGTAATCTTGAAAGAAAATATTGGTCATTATTTTTATAAATTCAATTAAACTTTTACAAGTGGAAACAAAGATTTCTATCACATTTTTAGTAAAATCCAAATGAGTATTGTTTGGAAATCATCATAAATATTCACTTCAAGTTTTCTTTTATAAAAATTAAAATATAAATAAACATTTATTTATTAAATCATTTTAATAATTTTAAAAATATTTTTTAAAATTTTTTTAGAAAACAAATTTTTTTTTGAAAAAATAGTTTTTTTGATTAAATAGAGAAATATAGAAGTTTTTTCTTAAAAACTTATTATTGAATTCATGAGAACACAAATTGTGAAAAATTATGGGAAAATTTACTCTATATAAATATCTAGAGGATATGTAAATATATGTATTTCTTGATAAGTATGTCATAATTTTTTAACATTCGAAGCATAATCATGGGAAATCTGAGGAAACTATGTGATTGTAACATAACAATATTACCACTTTGGTATTTTTGAATCGTAAGCCTTGTGAAATAATAAATTTAAATGAAAAATTTTATATCATGAGAATAAATTAATTAATTATTTTACATGTCAAAGGGTCTTTATATGAACCTCAAAAAATAATATAGAGGTGTAAGATGACATAAGTCTCAAAGAAGAAAAATTAAGATAAAAATACCTTAATGCTTTAGAAATATTTTGAATCATAAAAAAAATAGAAAATAAAAAAATGAAACATTAAATGTTATGAAAATAATATGATTCATGATATAACATGTAAAAAGTTCATTATATACACCACAAAAAAAGAAACCACTTGTTAATTTCTATATGTCTCTGAAATAAAAGAGTGACTAAAAATACCCTAACATAAGTCTCATATTCCTTCATTCATGTTAAAAATGAATATTAAATAAATATTAGTTTACTGTAAATCTATAAAAGTACCATAAATATATATTTTACCGAATATATTATTTATTTATGACCTTTTATGTCCTATTTATTACCAATTTTTTTGTTCAAATCACATTTTAGGTAATAACTGCCTTGTTTTTTCAAATAAGTTTTGATTTTTTATTTTTAGACCTCTTAATATGATCATGGTTCCAAAATATATAAAATAACTATAATGAAATAATTATAATATTTTTAAATAAATTATCCTTTTAAGTCCAATCATGAAATATCATTTTGAGAAATGTTGTATGTTATGATCATGGAGATAGAATATGGTACACACACAAAAGTAAAGTTTCCATTTTCAATTATCATTATGTATAAATGTTAAGTAATATTGTATCGATATATAAATATTTTAATATAATAAATAAAATATTATTTCTTTCAATATACTTTAAAAGATCATTTATTTTTTTTGATAAAAAGTGGGAATCACATCACTTCTTGGAGGCCGTAGTCTACACGTACATGAACAAAATTATAATTGCTTTAGTGAGTGAAAATGTAAGAAAGAAAATTAAATATTATCTTCTAATAATGATAATCATGTAATTAATATAATTATTATTTTTTTATGTTACATATATTAATTAATTCTATTTTTTTATCATCCACATAACGTGTTATTGAAAAACGAATCAGATCGCTTCACTAGGTGATAGTCCACTGTCACACGAGCATCATTATCACATCCTTTATAGAATGGAAAGTAAAATGGTATAGATGAAATATTTAATATATATGGATAATTATTTTATAAAAATCATATATAAACTTTTGATCCATTATCAAACACAAATATGATGGGTGGTAATGAAAAAAATAATGACATTGTTTACGTGGTGGCAGTCTTCCAAACTCACAAATGATGATTTCATAACGTATTTACTAGAAGTGGAGTTAGTTAAATGTAATTACCTTAAGATAACAATATTTATGTATATTTATGAAACCAAGTTTATTATATCAGCATGGTTTAATAATAATTGAAGGAGTTTAAAGAATGAATAAAATAAAAAATTCTCATTGAAGAAATTTATCTCTTCTTCGGGTATCTTCTTTAGGTTTTCACCAAATGTGTTTCTAGTAAAGAAATAAAAAAATAATGATCATACAGATATAAGATGGAATTTGGGAAGTTATTTGGGTAGGTATTAGCTGAGAAAAAAGGCGTTAATAGTGTTAATAGGTGATGAGAGGGGGTGTCCTTTTATAAGTGAGATGAGTGGCACGACTTTAAAATTTAGAAATGAAAAAGGTGTCCCAATTATTTTATCTTTGCAAAAGAATTAAAAATGTATCATTATAAATACATAGACATTAATGGGTCAAAATATGGCTATTAAATAGATTTTATATAGGTTTTTATTTCATTTTAATTATTATCATTTTAGTTTAACACAAGATATACCCATTTTTACCTTAATGACGGTAAATAATTTTAACAATTTTTACTATTCATTATGGTGAATAAATATAATTAGAATATTAGATAAAATAATTCATTCTTATTTAAAATAGGGAATCCAATTTAAAAAAATCCATTTATAGAAGTTCCAAAATTTAGTTACAAATTAATTCCATAAATGCGATGAGAAAACATGTTTTCAAAGAGAAAATGTACAAAAGGTAACAATTTTTTTATATCAAAATTCCATTTGAAATTGATTTTAATGAACTAAATTGGATTAATAGATATATAATTTTACTAATAATAATTTTAAAACTTTATAATTTTATTTAACTTCATTAATAATTTAATAAAAAATGTAGTTTTCAAATGAAATTTAGTATTTTCACTATTCAACCAAAAATTAATCTTTTCTAAATGTTCTCAAACATTACCACTAAGATAAATTTGAAAATATGATTTAAAAAATTAAACTTATTCTTAAAATAAATTTGATAATAACTTCATTTTTTAAAATATGTTATCAAAATGGCGACAAACCTTCTTTTTATAAAAACAATGTTGTTAAGCCTAAAATTTAATTTATGTTTATCTCTTGTCTTGAAAACACATAAAATGAATGATAAATATTTTATTGAATATATTATATTAAAGTTTTATTAAATTTTTTTTTAAAAAATAATTTATTTAATTTATTTAGATAAAACATGTTTGTGATCATAATTTTTTCCTAAAAAATTTTCATTTATTTATAAATGGTTTTTATTTCATTTATAATTAATTAGACACCAAAGAATTATATATATATATATATATATTTGGGTGTCTGTGAACCAAATATTTTCATAATTTATTTAATCTTATTCATACTAGTTTTTACAATGGCTTGGTAGTAACTATAAAATTAAATAATAAATTTCTAATAGTAATTTTTATTTAATTTAAATTCAGGATTGTCTATAACACAAGATAAACTCAAGGTTAAGTGTGACCCCAAATATCAGAAATATTAAATTCATTTCCAGAAAAAAAAATTTCAAAAAATACCAGTGTTACACATTTCATTGGCATAATATTAGTATTACTGATATCCATGTTTTAATTTATTTTATAAGATATATGATGCTCTTAAATTCAAGTTGATTATGTATTTATATAAATTACTTATAATTGAAATAATATTTGTTCCATGTTTATTCTATGATGTCATTTTTTGTGTATCTTTATTATGCTTTTGATCTCACCCCTTCACAGTTTTCCATTTCCCTAGGTTATTGATAAAATTAGTACATGTAAAATGATTATAAGTATAAACATATGTGAATTCTTTTTGGGAGATGCTGAAGACTCATCATAGATTATTTATTTTCATATATAATTAGAAAATTTTCTATTTGATACAAAAACCTGAGTGTTATTAGTTTATGTTCTATCGTAATTATCTAAATCTAATAACTTGAAAATATCCGTAGGATATAAGTGATTTTTTAATAATTATTTATTTTTTAATTAAGGATGGTTATATTTGGGATTTTATGACTGGTTCAAATCATATATGTAAATTATGTGTTTGTGGAACCAAAATCAAAAGTGTGGGTCTAGAGAACCATAAAGAGGGATCCAATAATTAAATAAGTCAAGGTATGATTGAGGTATAAATATAAAATTTGAATAAAATTAATTCCACATTGATTAAGTAACATGATAAAAATACAATGATTAAGAAGTATCTTGTAGATATTTCCTTTTTAGACAAATTTATATGATATTTGTAAGGATTTTAAGTGACTCTTTTAACTAAAAATTTTATAATAAAATTTTTACACATTAAACATGATACAAATTGAAGGCTACTATGTTGGATATTATTATTTCAATAATTTCATATTGAAATAAAAAAGGGTAGTGAGAGTCTAGTGGCTGACAATTTGAGTATACTGCCAACAATTTTTAATGAGAATCATAATTTTTTTCCTCCGATCCATGAAGCCTTTCCAAATGTGGATTTGTAGGAAATTAGAATCATAAGAAATTTTTTTCTGACCATTTGGATTATTTAGCTACAAATTAATTCCCTAAGTAGTTTTAAAAACAAGAGGTTTTGAAGATGGTTAGCAAACCAAGGAATCATATTTTTGAAGATATTTATTTATGTAATTTTGTGAATGACTAAATAACTATGATATATATCCCAGATTATAATATATAGTTTGCACATAATTTCTTCCAATCATAGAGTTTTGGTGTAAATTTTAAACCCCAAATAATAGATATAAATGTTATCAGCCCAAGTTGGTTTTGGCCCACCATTTTCATTAATGATTTTGAATTTTGTGTGGTAATTAAAACCAAGAGAATATTAATAATAAAAGTGAAATACATCAACAACCCATTTTATACTATGACGTGTTTAATGTAGTGGGTATGGAGTTCATGGGACTATTCACCAATTATTTTGGGAACCATTATATTTAAAATACAATTGATTCTGTGTTTAAGTGGGAGGAATCCATTCCCACTATAAATGATTATGAAAGAATTACTACCAAATTTTTTAGAACTATCCAGTTTTATATGTTTGGGATCCCAAATGTAGTCATCACTAATCATGGAACCCATTTTTAAATAAGGCATTTTAGCTTAAATCAAAAGGAGTTACCTGATTTGAGGTAATTTATTCTCTCAAGATTCATTCATTTATTTTCCATCTCAAACCCCCTAAACTCTCTTTATTCAATTTTGTTATAGTAACACCAATATATTAAATATACTAGGATTTTTTATGACAATGATTCAAACTACACTTATACACACCTCCATGTAATGGGTATAGAACATATTGTTTCTATGGACATTGAACTACTACCCCACAAAAAAATAATTGTTAAATCTTCTCCTACTACCTATTATGGTGGAAATTATGAAGAAAATGTAATTATTTTTTATATTTATTTTGTCTCTATGCTTATTTAAATCTCATTTAAAGTGTACATTTATTCTTTACATGTCTTATAAATATTATAATTTCATTTGAGGAAGTACGGACTATTGCCCCCTAAAAGTGATATGAATCGGACATGTAATACATGAAACATATAAAAGATGGTGTTAAGGAACTTATATATGATATTATATTGGAATTATCATATACTTATGTATCATTTATTTTTCATTCCTTTAAATATGAAAAAGAAATAAATTTAGCATTCATGCGTATGTACAGCTTACCGTTACCATGAACGATGCATTTAATTTCATATATCAAAATTCTATGGACTATTATAAATACATATATAGTGGATATACTAGATATATATGATACATAAATCATGAATATCATTTTTTAAATAATGTACTTTTGACCACATGGGAAATTTGTAATTTTAAAAAGTTCATTTTTTACTGAAGTTTCGAACAAAAGAAAAATGTTTGATATAAACTAAAATAATTAACTAAATGTCATAGCAAGGTAATAAGTGATAAAAAAGGAATAATAAAATTAAAAAAATGTTTTTAATAAATTATAAATTGTCTTAAGTGTATTATTTAGTATGAACAAGGAACATACGAGACAAGTCAGACTCGAGGTAATGGACTTCGTCTCATTCTACTTTCATTAAGGCATAGTTCGAAAATACATACATTTTTATTTTATATGGTGTATAATAAAACAATTTTACTTTTATTTTCATTCAAATGAAAAATTGTTTTCAATAAATTGTTTTACTAAATTACAAAAATAATTATTTTAATGTATCTAGTGACAATGACCTCTCTGCTTCCATAATTTTTAATTGGTTTTTTTATAAGTCTTAGTGTTTTTAAAGGAATAAATAAACCCCTTATTTCATTTTTGGGTGCTTTGGTATTTAAAATGATTTTTAAATGGATTGATTGTTTCAATTTCTTGATATTATTTCTGTTGATTTCAAATGAAATGTTATTATTGAAATGTTGATATTTGAAATATTTTATGAGTTATGATTATATAATGGTTCTTGGTCATTTGTCGGTTGGATACGTGAGAAACCAAATGATTGGTGGTTTGATGATAAACCAAGGACGTGTGGTTATGTTATAACCTTAAATGCATTGGTTATGGAATTCATCCATATGGGTATTCCATTTAGTGATATGTGTAGAAATAAACTATATGGTTATTACGTTTAAGTATGTTTATGTCCCAAGTTACCTTATATAAAATATGTTATTTTCGATGGGATTTATGGTAATATTTTTTTTACAAAAAGGGTAATAAATGAGATTATATCCAGTGATGCGTTTTTTCCACTTCTTTACGGTGAAAATTATTAATTTATTATAAAGTAATCATGGATTACATGTTATTTTGAAAAAATAAACGTTTTCAATCTTTATATATCCCTTACTGAGATTTTTATGCTCATCCCAGGTTTTGAAATGTTTTTCACTAGACTTAAAGATGAATAGGTTCAATGATGGGATCAAAGAAAAGTCATGCTCTCTAAAACATGGAACTATACATGTTTCTTTCTTTAGAGTTATTGTTTTATGATCGAAATGAATTGTGGGTAGAAGTGTCTACTTGTAATATTCAAGTTGTTATGTATATTTTATAACCTAATTCTATAAAGATATAAACCTAAATAGATCCTCATTTTGAATTATTATCTTAATTCAAGATTATGTAATGTTTATAGCTAGAGAATTACAAATGGTTTTTATTTTTTAAAATATTTATCTATATGTTTTCAAAGAAATTATTTTTAAAAAAATAAAGAATTATTTATAAGTTTTCATTGTTTTTTCAGTGAAATGGGTTTAATTATTTTTCCTAATTTTTTTATATGTTTTAAAATTATTTTCAAAGTAATGTTTTTAAAATATTTTAATGGTTTTTATATGTTTTCTAATTGTTTAAAAAATTGGGTTCTTATAATTTTTTGAAGGTTATTTTAAATGTTTTCAAGGGAATATGTTTTCAAAAACATTTTGAGCCTTTTTTACATTTTCAATTAATTTTAAAATAAAATGGTTTTGTAAAGGTTTAATGTTTTTAAAAATATTTTTCAACGAAGTAATGATATTTTTATCTGGAATCATTTAAAAAAATCTTTTCGAATTATTTCCCATCTATGATGAAATCTATTGGTGTTAATCATTCCTTTTAGGAGAAATGATTCATTTTTACAATTAATATTGTTTATATTAATGGATTATGTTTTTATATCATGATGTTTATGAAACCTATTTCCCTTTAATAAGTTTAAATCTTATGAATTCCACTTCTTTCCAATGGTTATGCTTTGATGAATGATTCTGAAACATGTATCATTTCTACATGTTAAGTTATTATTAAATGTTTATGATACCAATTTCAATTCATGGTTTATGATATGATTGTTTATAATATTTTGTAACATATATTTTTTATTTTATTATGATATGGGTGGGACCTATATCTCTCGGCATTGGATTGGGTAAATATTTATATGTCATGAGACATACTAAGATAATCTTGGGAGTGAACCTTGACAACTAAGATAGACATGGGAGTGAACACCGAATATCAAGATAGTATGGGAAGTAAATTCATTCTACTAATATGGACATCGGAGTGAACCATGAATACCAATATGATATGAAGATTGAACCGATACTAATAAGATCTCCTTGACAATTATGCCTTGACTACAATGGGAATCATTTTATATGCTTATGTGTTTGTCAAAATCCCAAGTCTTATTTATCTATTATTCTTCCATGCATTATGATCTTAATTTGGTTATGATTCATGTATTATGAACTCATAATATGTATTCTATGATTCATGTTTATTATATAAAACATGTAGTTTATTATTTGAAAATGTTATGCTTATGTTCTCATACCCTTATGTTCATGTTATACTTATATATTTTCATTATTTACCATTAATTATTATTTGAGCTCACCACTTAATTATATTTCATTTCCAAATGTTATAAATAATGGTTTTTAAGTAAAACTAATTAGGGGAGTAAATTTTTGGGAAGCATTTAATATCTTTCATTGAGTTAGAATATTTTTTGTTCTAGGTTTCCAAAGTCACTAAACTGAAATGATCTTTGGGTGTCTATTTTTGTGATGTATTAAATATTCCAAAAAATGGGATGTAATGATAATATTTGTAAATATAGCGTATCTATAGTTAGTATCATAGTGAAATTTTAGTTTATCTTTTAAAATTGTATGATGAATATTTAGTGAGAACACTAAGACCATGTATAAGGATAAGTATAAGAATAAAAAAAGTTTCAGAAAATTATATGGAAATTTTGTAAGTGATAGAGTCAGTGGTTTCCTAGAAATACATCCCTATCTGGATAATGAATGTGGATTAGGCTGTGGTACATATGGACCTAGGAATAAAAACTCTGATAAAGAGTGTTAGGGCTAACTCTGGATAACCTGGTACATTATAATGCACATAATTACATACCTAGTTTGACACTCCTGAGGTTTATTATTTTTTAATTATACTAATATTCATGAAACATTATGAAGGATTTAAAAATAAGTTGGATATGAATAACCTTGGATAAACCTAAAGTATCATTGATTAAATAATTAGATGTCAATATTTAGACACCTTATAAGTAAATTTTCTTCATTTTTTTAGTTTTATACTATGACAAGTTTTTTTTACCTTATGATTTTTTGTTTTGGTCAATGGTGGGAACTAGAGGTAAATGGGTTAACATTGAATGTCTCATATTTGAAAATTATGGGAATTATATAAATCAACTCCTTATATTCTCATGAATAGAATTAGGATGGTTGTATGATTTTTAATTATACTTCTGAAGTTAAAGAGACCTCAAACAACATGGGAAAGGTTTAATATGTTCTAACATTATGTTTACATTAAACATAAGAAGCATGATTAGATTGAGGTTGAGGAACCTAAATAAATACTTCATATTTCATATTCTAGGAATGAATTCTTTAGAAATATGTTGATGAATCATGTGTAATGGTTTATGAATAATGTTGGTTGAATAAATTATTTATGTTTTGGAATTCAATGATTATGCTATATGAGTAATGAAATATATAAGTATTTTCAATATAGTTTTTTCATTATGGATTGAAAGGATATTTTTAATGGTGGTGAATATATAGAAAAGTGATTTATTTTTAATTTGATATTTTTATTAATGTAAGGTAACCCTTAACATCATCAACATATAGAGAAAATTTTTGTTTATCTTGGATAAATAGATGATTGATTTGGATAAAGAAAATTTGATATTGTTGATAACCTTAGAAAAAATTAAGTATTTTTGGACGAATTGGTTTTTTCTATAATGGATTAAGATTATAAATTTTTGTATTTAATGAATATATCCATTAATATTTTGAATAATGTAGTATGTATTTTTTTCTGTAAGTGATTATAGAAATGAAGGTTATTACCATGTTTTAAAATAATATACAATGACGGTATTCACATGTTTAGAATGTGTAAAAAAGAGATAATTTTTTATATATGGGGGATCAATGTTAACCCTTTTCCTGATTTTATTTATAAAATTTTATATTTTCAAATTTTATAAGTGTTATAAGGCTAAATATTTCGGAAATGTTTACATTAATTTTTAATGGAAGTATTTATGTACTGAGTGATTATAGAAAACCTTTGTTAAAAGGATATTTAATGAATAAACTTATTCATGTATATCCATCAAATTTATTTTGGATAATATCAATGTTGTTTTGTAAAAAGAAAACGTGTATGTTTGGTGAAAACTCATCATATATGGGAAGCAACAAGTCATGAACCCTTGACTAAAGGACGATAAGTGTTTCATGGCTACCACTGGCCTACACGATGTCATAATAATTGTGTAATTTTTTGAGTTAACCAATTTGATGAAAATGTATTAATGCTGAACCAGTGGTGTTAATTTTTAATTTTAGAGATTAATGTATAAATAATATTTATTTTGAACAATTGTTAAAGACAAAAAGTAAGACGTTTCATTTTTATGGGCCTTAAGATACATTAAATGTGTATTTTATTTCTTAAGGAATCAATGTTAATTTTTGAATATCCATTTCTTAAAGTAAAGGATGCATATGAAATTAATTGAATCACAACTAAATAACAATATTGTTTTTATAGAAATATATCATGTTAGTATATTCCTTGACATTCTTGGCCAATAAAATAATTACCCTACATTAAGAAATTTTAAAAAATGTTATTCAAATAAAATATTTATTGAATTGATGGATTTTTAGAACATCAAAAATTTATGACTTTGAGGTCCTAAACTATTCATTTATCATTCAATTGTTTGTGATTTATTTCCTCAATCACTTCCTATGAATATTTATGCTTTTTTTCCATGTCCGTGTTTTCACTTCCCACCTATGTTCTCTTATGTGGGAAGAGAAGTTTGAGTTAGTTTGGATATGAATTCTATTTTCAACTTTCTTTTCTAAAGAATATATTAGTATTGATTTTTTAAGGATGTTGGTTTCTAATAATTGATCTTTCAAATATTAATCCTTTAATAACCCATAATAACTTTGACGGTGAAATTTATTTTAAGGGTGGTAGAATATGCCACCCAATGATTTTGTGATTTTTTCAGATTAATTTACTTTTTTTATATTTTTCATTTTAGGAAATACTAAATCTGAGGTTTGTTATAATTAATTTCTATGTCTAGATTGTGCAATATGCAACACCATGTTAAGTTTGTGATATATGAAACAGAAAGAACATAAGAAAATACATTATCATGAGACTTTATAGTATAATACTATTTTACATAGATTAAATATATTATATATATCTTTCTTTTAACAAGATATCAAGTTATCATTTTTCGTAATAGAAAATGAGTCTGTTCTATGACTTGTGTTACATGCATTAATGAGTTTAACCGAAAAACAAAATATTTTTTAAAAATTATTATTTAATATAATAAGATATAAAGAAGTAGTTAAATTGTAAGTTATGAATAGTATTACATATATAATGAAAATATATGGTTTATAAAAATTTAATATGAATTCATTGGTTACCAATTATTTAGTAATTTAAATGTCAACCAATTAAATATAAATGAAATATTTTTTATGCTCTCAAAACATTTTTATCCTAATAAATTATATGTAATTACAATTAGTGATTGATATTAATGTAATTTGACTAATATTTTCAATTGACTATTTTTTATGTACATATAATAAATTTTTAATCATAATATAAGCTCAAACCCAATATTTCATATAATAATCAATATCTTTATAAAGGCAGTTTTACCGCCTTTTAATGGAGAACTGATTTTAAATCAATTTTTTTAAAATCCTTACAAATGAAATATATAAAAATAAATAAATTATTTTAAATAAAAACATAAAAATAAGGTTAGGGTGAATTTTTGGTATTTTTCTAGGATGTTTAAATTTTCAATGAATAGGAAAAATATTGGATTTTAATTCAAAACTACTTTTTCATATAATATATTAATAATGTTAAATTATATTTCCAACTGGTTTAAATTTTTAATTATATAATTTGGTTTCAATTAATTCAATGTATTCAATTGGAATTAATTTCACATTTAAATTGACAATGAGAACTTTTAAATTGTTTGAACGTTTTTACTTAAAAAAACCCACATTGGTGTCTCGTATATGAGAATAAATTTAAATTAATTTCAACCAGTTCTGTGTTTGTAATTTCAAAAAATGGATTCAATATTTTTAGTTAGAATAATTTATAATGTATTATAAGATAAATATTTTTTTATGAAAAATATTATTGAATGTCATTAAAATTAATTAAGTTGATTAAGGTGTAATAAAACATAACAATGGACTAAAACATAATCTTAAGTGACCAAATAACATATACACTTATCCAGAATCCATTGGATGTCCATATTTATACCTTATCCTCAAATTATATAATTTGTACCATTATTGGAGCTAGATAAAATGGAAAAAATGTTGGTGGAATCCCCTTTCCAAAAATTTACAAGATTTCCACTCCTCCACTACTATAAAAGGCTTCCTCTCCTTCAACTACCTCACAACTCTCAGGACACATTTAATCGACCAAGATCTAGAAAAATTGAACATAAAAATACCTTAAATCAATATATAAGTCTCACATTTGGCAGAAATATATCCATGTAATCCATTTAATTTAATATGATGAAAAAATGGAAACAACTATTATGCATACATACAACCAACTATTTCTATGAATAATGTATTCTATTTCACCTTTCTGTATTTTATATACTATGATAAATACATATATATATATATAAGAAATACAAATTTTATTTTTATAATTTTTATATTTTGGATGTAATTAAATCATGATCTAAGTAAGATGATCAGCAATAATATGTAAATGCATGTACAAATAACAAAGAAGATATTACCAGAAGTGAAACCAGAACATTGATTTTTTTAATAAAAGGGTAATATAATGTCATAATAAAAAAAATATATGGTGTTTCATATAATAATATTATTCCATAAAATACTTTTGATAAACATATATTTATTAATTAGGAGGTTTCTACGAGTATGATGAGGGTGACGACTAAAGGTAAAGGAATATCATCTCACTTTTTATTTTCATGATATACATATCATATTAACCAATCACTTATTTTTTGTCATGTTTATACTTACCTATGAAATGTGATGTAATTAATTATATTTATTTACTGATATTAAAATATTTAAATTTATCTTATTTATTCATGGATATCATGATTCTAATGGTGCTCAAGTAGTAAGGGTTTTCTCATCTCACTTTTCTTTTCAGTGATACACAAGCCATGTTCTCCAGGTAATTTTTATATATGGTGTTTATACATCCAATATATATATTTTATGATTCTAAAATATAAATATATTCTCATTTACATATCCATTTTATTATAATTATTTCACATATTTTATATTTAGAATGTTACCAAATTGGTAAAGTAATTTTGTTTCAATTTCTCTTCTTTGAGACACATGCCATGAACCGATATTTTTTATGAGGTGAATATAATTAATTTGATATTTTATGTCATGAATATCCTTATTTTATTTATTTTTTGAGCTTCATTAAATTTAATTTTCTTTAATGGGGTGTATAATTCATATTTACCATGTAGTTGTAGTTTATTGAAATAATTTCATCATTTATCAAGATTATTTATGAGTATGGTTCAATTGATGAACTATTATGATCCATATATCTTGAGAAACCCTGAAGTTTTTAATCCTGTATATATTACCAGTAAATAAATGTATTGTTTCCATTTTTCTAACATTTTCTACATAAGATGATTAAGAAATTTTTTATAAGAAAGTCTGACTTTACCACTCTCTTCGGTCATAAATCAGTGTTCTTTCAAAAACTGGTTTTCTAAAAAGTTTTTCAAATTGATTTTAGTGTTTATTTATAAATTTCAAATTATTTTATAAAGTAAATGGTTTTAAATATTTTTTAAAATTTATTTATATGTTTTCAAAGTTTTCTCAAAGAAGTAGTTTCATAATGTATTCTAGATTTCTTTAATTGTTTTCTAGTTGTTTTAATGAAATTGGTTTAAAACAATTTCCATATTTTTTTTATGTATTCAATTTATTTTAAAAGAATTGGTTCTAAAAATATTATCTTGATTTATTTTTTAGTATTTATTTTCTTTCAAATAAATAATTTTCATTACATTTTCACAATTTCTTTATATGTATTTAAAGTATTTTCAAAGAGAAATGATTTCAAATGATTTTAAAGACATTTTAATAGTTTATAATATAATTTTTTAAAAAATTATTTTATGAATTTTTTATATCTTTTCAATGAATTTTAAAATAAAAGGTTTTTATAAATTTTTTATGTTTTAAAAATTTCTTTTAGAAGAAGAAATGACATTTTCACAAGACTTGTTTTTAAAAGATCATTAAAAAATTATTTCTTATCCAATATGACAACTATTCGTGTTAGTATTTTTTTGGGAAATGATTCAGTGTTACAATTATTGTTATTTTTCTAAATTGTTTATGTTTTTAATAAATGATGTTAATGGAACCCATATCCCATTCAGTGGTTATATTATTATGAAACCCACTTCATTTCATGGGAAATTCATTGATAAATGATTATGAAATGGATCTATTTTACACATTTTATGATATCATTACAAGTTTATAATACCCATTTACATTCATGGTTTATTATATTATTTTTAGGATCTTGTGGAACATTTATGTTTGATTTTATTATGAGAAGGGTGGGATATACATCTCCCTCTAATTCATTGGGTAAATATTTATATCTCATGAGATAGACAAATATTTTCTTAGGAGTTAACATTCAATACTATGATGGACATGAGAGTGAACCATGACTACCAAGATGGTATGGGGAGTGAACTCATACGAATATTAAATAAATGGGAGAAAACCACGACTACCTAGATTATATGGGGAGTGAACCCATACTACTAATATGGAATTTTTAGTTATACCTTGACTACTATGGAAATAAATTTATATGATTATCTGTCTACCACAATTCAATGTATTATTCCTATGGTATTATTTTATCACTTGTGTTGTTTATTTCATTATGATTAATGTCTTATTAACATCCAATAGTTTTGAAACAATTCATTTTTATGATCTATGATATGTAGAGTATGATATTCAAAGGTTATGTTCATGTAATGATACCTTTATGTTCATGTTATGCTTACATATTTCCTTTATTTTCCCTTACTGTGCATTCGAGATGTTCCCTTTGTTTTGTTTACTTTTTATAGGTCATAAAGAATTTTTTTTTTTGTAAAATTACATAGGGGAAATATTTTTTTTGGAAATACTGAATATATTTAACTGAGATAGAATATTTTTGTTCCATCCTTCCAAAGGCACTAAAATGACATTGTCTTTGGGCATATATTTTTGTGATTTATTATGAATTCCATAAAAAGTGATGTAATGTTAATGTATGTGAAGATAGGGTAATTTTAATTATAGAATCTAATAAATTTTGTGGTTAATAATATATTATAATTTATGGTTAAAGAGTTTAAATTCAAATTAATTTATTATGATGCTATCATTAATAACAAATTAATGAAATTTTTTCGAAAAAACAAATTTAAATTTTTTTATGAAAAATAATATTTGAGTAAATTCTTTAAAAATGATTCAAATATTTATAGATTAAAATAAATATGATAAATCATAAATAAATTAATATCATAGAAATTTATGAACCATTTTTTACTTATATTCAAAATTATAACCCTTTAAGATTAAAAAAATCATCATCGCAGTCAATGTTAAAATTGATTAATTAAGGGGGCCAAACAAAATATAAGTTTTAAAATAACACTTAAAACTATCAAACTTATATCATTATAAGGTATTTCAACCATACTATATCATATACTTACAATTATTTCCACATTTTTTCACTTTCACCTGAAAGAGAATTTATTATATTTAAATCATTATATTAATTCAATTTCTGGGATTTCACTCCCTTATAAGAGAACACCAATAATGTATCTACATTATTCCTCTTTGAGCCATTATAATGACAAGAAATTGAATAATTGTGTTATACACATCTATATAAATTAAATATAGGTTTATTTCTCCATAAAATAAAATTCCACGTGTGCTTAAGAAAGTATCTAAAGGCAGTGTATGAAAGAATATAAAATCATCTTACCTAACCCATTTCAATTTATTTATCATTATACCTCCTATAAATATAATTTATTCAGAATAAAAAAATAAATTTATTATCCAAAATATTTATAAATTCTATTATAATTATGTAACTTCCTTTAGTAACCCTATTTTCTATGATATTTTATGTAAAAGTATTGCTTGGTCATATGTGTGGACTACCACCACCAGATAGCGATATTATTCATTTTACATGAACACATTTCATGGATGATTATTATGATGGGTTTAATATTTATATATTATATTCATGAAATAATTATGATTATGTAATTAAAATATCACATCTACCTTTTTACCTTCCCATCAATTAGAAAATGATAATATAGCTCATGTGTATGTATGGACTACCACCTCTATGAATTGATGTGATTGGTTTTTTATTTTATCTTTACATGGATGATAATAAGAATATATTTAACTATATATATATATATGTGTGTGTGTGTGTGTGTATGTTACCCATGATATAATTATTGGTTTGTAATTATAAACTAATAGTTATCTTTATTTTATTATTTTATTCATAAAATGAAAACAAAAATCACGCATGCGTATAACCTATCGACTATATAAATGGTGTAAATCATTTTTTAACTCTAAATTTTATGGATATTTCTTAATATGTATATATAATTAATATTTTTTGTATTTATAAAATTATTTTAATTTTAAATATTATGTTACCATGATAAAAGTTAATGGGATGGAAATGTTGAACATAAACACTCATGAAAAATGTAATAGTTAACAACCAAAAAAATGATTTTAATATGTAATTATTAATAAATATGTGTTAAAATGTCATAAGTACATAATATATTCTATTATATGTACTTTTTTTAGTTTTTTATATAGTTATAATAAATTTTAATTTATCATATATAAGATTATAGAACTTTCAAAAAAAGTCAAACATGAGGCAATAGTTTCCCATATCAATTTTACTTATATGAGTAATATTCTATAATAACCACATTATTAATTTTTATGGTGTATAAATTTCCTATAAATGGATTTTATGATGAAATTAATTAAAATTATTGAGCCTTAAAAATCCATATATTTTTTTCTACTATATTATGTTTTGATTCATAGATTACCAAATTTCAAAACGTTTATCCTACCAAATTGTGTACTTTGGGACATATTTCATGTTATGCACATATATTATTTTATTATTATTATTATGAGTATATCCATCCCCTTTGATATTTAATTTCATTAATTTTATTGTTATCTTGATAGTTAATGTTTCATTTAATTTTATTTATTCATGGGGTCTATGATTCAATATTTACAAATGTGGTAAGGTTTTTATGTTACAATCTCTTTTCTTATAGTGATTGTTTGTAATTATGTTTCCGATGATAAATTTTCCAATTAAACCTCTCAAATGTATCATGAAATTTATTATACTTTTGTTATTTTTTTATTTATCATGTTTTCCTTTCATTTTCAAATATTTAAGTTATAAAGAGACCAAAACAATATCTGTAAGGAAAATGTCAGTATTCCCCTATTTGATCGAAAATTATTTTTCTTCGATGTCCATGTTTTCTAAAAATGAATTAATAATATTTTTCAATACTCTCCTTTGGTTATTTAAAATAATTTTTAACCACATTTTTTATTCTTATTAATTTATTTACAAGTAATATTTTTTTATTTTCTAAATTATATGGTTTTTATTTTTTTTCAAAACAATGGGAATGAAATATTTGTTTAATTTTAAATGACATGAAGAAAATATTACACCATTATGGCTAAGAAATGCATTTAATATTCCTTTATAATTTCCCTAGTTTATTTTATACAATAATGTTTTCCATAATATTTGTAATTTTTTTATATTCTGAATGTGTTATATAAAAATAAAGAGGGTATATTTTTCATGAAATATTCTATGTGGTATTTTCACTTTTATTATTTATTATTACATAATTTGTTGTTACTTATGGATTACTTGGTATATAATACTAAGATACCATCTATATTATTTAACTCGATGGTTTTTGATTTTGAGTATGTTATGTTTATGAAACACATTTATTTCTATGAGTTATGTAATGTTTAAATGTGGAAATGATTGTGAAACCCATTTTCATTCGATGGATTATGACACATGATATATAATATATTATCGCTTGACACATATATAAATGGATTATGATTATGTGATGGGTGGTCCCATAATTATATATCCCTCTAGTAGATTGGGTTTATATGGATATATCATGTGCTAATAAGGACTTGAATGTGGAGTGAATCCACTTCCTTAGGGGACTCTATCTACTATGATATTCCTGGGAGTCAAAAATGACAAATGATATGATAGAATAAATAGTAAACCCAATCCACTATGACTATTTTGGTAGTGATACTTGATTAAGGAAATGATTTTTCTACTATTATTTTTATAACAAAAACCTATGAATTTACCCAATGGTATGCTCTCATTACTCATGTTATTTTATTTCATTATAATTCATGTCTTATTGGGAAGTATGATTCGTGTCCTGATTCGATATTATGATCTCTGAGATTCTTGGTATGTATTTTTAAATGTTAATTTCATTTTCTTATATACTTATGATCATTTTTTACATGATTGTTGATGTATTTTTTATTTAACCTTCTTGAGTATTTGATCACACTTTTTATTATATTTTACTTTTTGTAGGACATTAAGAAAGGTTTTAAGTAGGTTAAGTTTAAGAACAGAAATATATGGGAATATATTTGTGGGATATGTTGAAGATATATCATGAAATTAAGTATTATATATCATGTATCCAATGAAAATAAACCTTTATAGTCATTTAGAATTTATTTTTAAAATATATTTATTATTGTTCTATTAAAATGTAATATCAATGTATGAAAATATTTGGGTCACTATAGCTGGTAGCAGAGGAAGGATTAGTCATTATTTATAGAATATAATTAGATATCAATATTAAAAACTTTGGTGGTATGTCTAAATATAGGATACTATCCTATATTTGTTGGTAATGTAGATATTATTTGGTTTTACTAGGAACACATCTCTAACTAGATACTATTTGTGTACAATATATTAGAATATATGAATCTATATGAAATAAATCAGAATAGAGTTGGTCAAATATGTCTCGACTATTATTCTGGTGCATGATGAGTGTTCCCTTTCTATACACCTATTATGACACTCAAAGTGAACATGATTGGGTTAATTTGAATTTTATTTATAAATAATTTCGAATTATTTAAATAGTTCATGATTATTGATGTCCTAAGATAAACCAAACGTGCATTATATTGAAAAAAAGATGTCATAATTTATACATTCTATAAAATATTATAATGATAATATGGTTTACCACTACGATTTTTGCTAATACTATGATTTTTGGTTTCATTTAGTTTTAGAACTAGAATGACCCCTGTTAATGCTTAATGTGACCTACAATAGAATGATGGTCCTCATGAGAAACCATATGAAATAGAATCATGAATGATAAAACTAGTGATTATTCCTAATTATTTGTCTAATTATATGATAAAAAATTTCAACTTGGGGGAGTTTCTTGAAACACCTACTGAGAGGAAAATAGAGCATCATAAAGACCGTAGATAGAAGAGGATTTAAATTTCAACATATCTATAATGTGGGAAGAAGAACCGAAGAAAATCATTTAAATTATGGGATCGTTGTTTTAGGTGTGGAAAATAAGGACATAGATCGATTAATTTTAGAGGGAAAATATAGTGTTTTATGTCGGATATGTTTTTCAACAAAAGGTACCATTTGTAGTTCAATTTCTTATTCTGGGAAACTGGAAGTTATCTAAGTCAATTACCTAATCTAAGGTATAACACCTATAATTATAGATGAACCAGGATATAGAAATCATTGAAATGAATATATTAATGTTCTTATATATTGAGATTCAAAAATAATTTTATAGAAGTTTTATATCAATGATATTATACTAATAAGTATAATGAAACAAAAAATATTATTATACAACAAATTTTCTTTATGAATTTGAAAACATATGTTTAATGGTACTGATAAACATGAAAAGTGATTTCGTGGTAAGATGATATTTTAAAAAATTCATGATTAAGGTAAATATAACCTTTTTTATGTTCATGATGTTGGGTTAATAATTTTAGGTTTGGATAAAGAGATGACTATCATTAATGAAGTAAATGAGATAGTATTGATGTTCTTGAAATTGGTTAATAATTTAATGAAAAAGTGATTTAGGTTATTGATTATCCACTAAAATATGATAATATTAATTTTTAAAATCGTAATATATGTGTGTCTCAAAGTCCATAAACTTCAATTTTAGTGCATTTTATAAATTTAACTTCACTTCTCATCACAAGTGAAATTCATGTTTAATGTGGAAGTTTGATCCAAATCAATCATTTATTTGTGGAATTAATTTCTTTAATTTTTTGAATTTAATATTTTGGGATATTTTTAATCACATTATTTGAAACATTTTATCTTGAAGGATTGTTGGATTAAACCTAAGGGAATATGGATATTTTTCAACATAAATGATGAAATTTTCTGGACAAAGCATAATGGGCCTAAGGTCCACAAAAAAAAGGGAACAAAAATAAAATCCCAATGAAGCTCAAATTTTAATTGTAGAAAGATTAAAATATGTGTATCATTTCATTCACCTATTCCTGGAACTAATTCTCTTTTTTATGTAGGTAAATAGATATGAAGTGGACATTTAAATGGTGGGGCAGATTTGAATTACCATAAAGTCATCCGACTAGATCGAGCATAACTTCCAAAAGGATATTCAAATTTACATGAAATTTCGAAATATATTAATGAAAATATAAAATAAGATATTTTAATTCTATGAACCCTTCATATTTGTCCATATTCAGTTACAAATTCACACTTCAAAAATTGGGATGAATCAAGATGAATACTCTAGTCATCTTTGAAACGTCAAATTTCACATAATTTTCTCACCCACATTTTGACTCTCTAAAATATTGAAAAAGGAATTTATTAACTGTGGTTCATCCTAAGGATAAAAATATTTCTATATAAGGAGTTTTTGGTGAAGGGAATTATCACCCATGTTTTTTATTTCTATCGATGTTTTTTTACTTTCAATTGTAATTTATTTCATTCAGTTTATAATCACATCGTCAATTTTTCTATCGTATGTTTTTCATTAACCATCATTAATTAATGAAAGTTATGATTAATATTCTATTATTTTATTCTTTTCAAAATCATTTTGATACCATTTTACCAAGGTGTGAACTTATTTACACCATCACTTTTGAATTTTATCACACAAAAGTGGGGTGATTGTAATTCAGTTTTTTTCTTCTTCTTCAATTCCACCCTCATGATTCAAATAACCACTTCCATTGATATAATATAAGTAATTTAGGGATAACACTCTAATGGTTTGATCCAATTGAGTATCAAGGGGATTTATTAGATGTTATTTCTTAGTTTAAAAATTCTTGTTGAATTTTATTTTTTGATATTTTCATTCAATGATGTACCATCTCATTTAAACTCACTAATTGACCGATACATATCTGTATTGCTAAAAAGATAATCTACCACGGAGGTCTCATTAATATGATCCTAAAAGTTTATAGGTTATTAACCGTATGATAGTGAAGACTCCAAATTATATGTGGTATTTGATAAGTTCTATTTCATTGAAGGAAAAACATGAATTTAAGACATTGAAATAATTTAAAGAGAAATTCATTCAATATACCCCATGTAAAAACCAAAGAACAACATGTTATTTTTATATTTAAATCACTTAAGTCATTAAAAATCACATTTAATAATCCAATCAATTCAAACATAATTTGGCAACTTCATAAGCAAATCACATTCATAGAACTTGTGTCTCTTAAGGTTACTTCTTCAGTCCCTATGGATTTTATAACCAAAGGTATACTACAAGTGACTGATTTTCTCCTATTTATTAAAAGAATTAGGCACAAATATAATTTGTTGCATAATTTGGGGACCCAATAATGTATCCTAGACACTCACCTTATTTTCTCACCAAAAATTCTCATTTCCCACCCCTTATTTCTCTAATCATTTCCCCTTTTTAGTTTTTGTTCCCAAGGAATATCAAATTATATTTTCATCCTAATCAAATAGAGTATCTTAAAAATCACCTATTAATCAACCTATGACATAATCATATGATAAATTAATATTTTCAAGAATCTAACTTAGTAAACTTCTCCGATCAAAACTTCAATGATTACCCCACACTCGGTGATATGTACAATCATTTTGCAAATGAATGCTTCAAGGATCAATTTCTAGGCCTCTCAAGGATGGTATATGAGATCAATATTAGGAAAGTACAAAAATTATAACCTCCTATAAATTTTTATCCCCAAAAATATCTTGAAAAACTATTTGAAAAAATGGATGAAATGAATTACAACGTTTAATATTTGAGGTTAGATATAAAAAACCACAAAAAAATGTAAGGAATCCATCACTATACTAAATAACCCTTCTCTAACATAATTTAAAGAATCTTGAATCCCACAAAAATCACATTAATTTTCTGAAGAACCATCCTTGGGATATTTGATAACTTATTAGGAACACGAAATTTTTGTATGGTCATCAAATAATGAGGAAATTTATTTTTTGGACTCATAGGTTGGATATTTGTCTTCATAGAGTGAATATTATAAATATAGCACCGAGGATGATTTTTTGGGACCACTAATCACAAAAACATTTGGAGGAGTCATAAACATTAAGTATATATCCACTCCAAATATTTAAATGAACAATGTTGGGGAAGAATAAAATTTTCAATAAAAACCAATTCATTCAAAAAAAAATTCTAGAAGAAACTAATTTTGATTCGTTTTGTTAATATTATATCAGAAAATTCAATGAAAGTAAACTCAAAGTTATGATCCTTCCTTACCCATTCAATAATCCCTCTAAATTTGAAATTAAAGACCATTTAATTATCATCTATTTTGCTCAAGAATCCCACAAAGGAGTAATGATCATTGAAATTTTAGAAATGACTACTGTTGAAACTCGATCAACCATTATTAAAATTCCTTAGATTTTCACATTTCTTATTGAACATGGGTTTTCACAAGAAATAAATTCTAAAAAAAATAAAACTCAATAAAATTAAAGTGGAGAGAAAATGGGGTACTCAAAATGTTTAATGTTTAAATTGGAAATTTTGGGGGTTTGGGTCAAGCTCATGACTTTCAATTAAGAACTTTCTGATAGGCAACCCAACTCTTAATTTTTTTTGTGTGTTTTTGTGTTTTATTTCTCAAAGGGAACCCCTTGAGGTTTCCAATGTCATCTATTGTCTACTGTGTGTGATATTTATGTCTTGATTCATTTTATTATTACAAAATAAAACACTTGCCTTTTAAAAGTTCATAACCATCCATAAAACATCCTCAAGGAGTCTACATGTAATGTAAATCCAAGGTAATATATTTCATATTGATGTGACATCAACATAAAACAAGGGAAATTTTTTCAATGATTTCATTTTATATCACCTTGCCCCAACTTTTTTCCCAATTTTAGTCTCTCTATTCCATTCCCTTTAAAAACCAAGGGCAATTTCATTCAATGATGGGGTGAGTGAAAATCTGGGATTTCAAAGAAAATGTGATTTTATGATAAAAAATTTAATTCATTATCATTTAATTCATTAATGTACATTATGAAACTTGAAAATTATTTTCAAATGATTTTGAATGCATTGATTATTATTTTAATGAATGTTTATGTTCCTGAACATAGTTTTTGGATAGTGTGGTTGTCTGATGTTATTTTTTAATGTTTACATTTCCATCCTCTTAATAAAAAAACCACAATGCACGTCTATAAGATCTAGGGTGTAAATTTGAGTTCTGGGGTCCCTTTCATCATAAAATAGGGTTCAAGGTGATTTTATATTAATTTGATTATTAAAAAAGATGAAAAAATGACCACATAGAGTAATAATTGGTCCAAATATTTGGTGTCCCACACATGGGGATTGTGACTCCATATTTTTCTTTCCCAAAGTTATGCTTTATATCACTATTATAGTGAATGTATTTGATAATATGTGTGGTATTCGACACATGGATATTGTGACTACATAGTTGTCTTTCCCAAATTTAGTCTTTTAATATCCTTTATTGTTAAAAAAAATAAAAATAAAAAAATGGATACTCATTTTAATGTTTAATATGATACCCATATAGTGTTTCCATTTTTTCCCATTGAACAAGTAAATGGGCCCTGTTTCTGTTGTGATGCAAATCCCTTCATTATGATTAATTGGAATTGGATGAAATGTGATGATGAATTTTAAAAAAGGAATGGTTTTAGTATTGGGATATGCTTGTGGTCCTATTTTGTGTGAAATAATTTTTAATGGTTTCATGATTTTCTAGAATGATGTGTTTATGAGCATTGTTTGTTAATTTGTTTTTGTAAAAATGGAATTCGATTTCATATTTTTGAGATAATATTTTCTCAAGACTAGAAAAATTCATGTTGAGAGGTGTGATTAGACACTGAATGAGGTAAATATTCATTATTAATATCTTAATATTCATGTGTTTCAATTTCCATAAAAATGAATTTTAGGGCATTTTATAAATAAAACATCATTTCTCATCACAAGTGTAATTCATGTTTAATGTGAAAATTTGGTGCAAATCAATAAACTATTTGTGGTTTTATTTTTATTAATTTCGTGAGTTTCTTATTTTGGGATATTATTGATAACGGTTTTTGAACAATTAAACTTTTATAATCTTTGGATTAATTTGAAGGGAAGATAGATATTTTTCAGCATGAATGAGGAATGCTTCTAGAAAGAAGACAATAGGCCTAAGGCCCATCAAACAAAAGTTGGTCACGTAATTCAAGCCTAATTAAGCTCAATTTTTTTCTTTTGAAAGATAAAAATATGGGAATCATTTTATTAAATTGTGATCGATGAAAATTTGGAAGTTTTTTTGAGATAAAGGGAGCCTAATTTGACATTTAAATGGTGGGAAAGATTTGAACGCCCATAAATTCATCCTATCAGATCGAGCATAACATCTATCCAGCTGTTCTAATTTATAAGAAACATTGGAATCTCTTAGAGGTTACATGAATAATATATTTTACTTCAATTAAACATTTGGATTCATCCATATTCAGTTACAAATTCACATTTCAAAATAGGTAATGAATCTGGTTAAATATTCTGTTCAACTCTGAAACATCATATTTTCCTTAATTTTCTCACCCCCTTTTTAACTCACTCAATTAATGGGGTTGTAATGTATAGACAATGGATCCAAAAAAGGATCCAAATATTAATATATAAGGATCTATGGGTGAAGGTAATTACCATACATTATTTTCATTTTTATTGACGTTTTTACATTAATTTGTAATTTCTTGTTTGAATAAAAAAATTGTAATTTCGCACTTTCATTTTGTAATTCCAACATCAATTTTTCTAATATAATTTTTTCATTAACCAATATTTATTAATAAATTTTCATATTTAAATTCTATTATTTTATTCTTTTAAATATCACATTGATACTCTTGAATCATGTTTTAAACATATTCACCTCAATACCTTTGAATTTTATCACACAATGGTGGAGTGATCATAATTCAGTTTTTTATGCTTCTTAAATTCCAACATCATGAGTCTAATACCCACTACCATAGATAAATTAACATCAATGGAGGGATAAAACCCCAATGGATTGATCCAAGGGATTATCTAGGTGATGGATTGGATGTTATTTCTCAGTTTAATAATTCCTAATCAATTCTATTTTTGAGATTTTCATTCAATGATCTACCATATCCTTTGAACTCGCCAATTTTACTAATACAACTCATGTGTGCTAAAAAGATCCTCTACATTGGAGGGATCATTAACATGATCCTCTAAGTGTATAAGTGATTATAATTAAGGCAGTTAAGACTCAAAATTATTGGAGTGATTTGGGATGTTCATATTTTGTTAAAGGAAATGATTGAATTTAACATAATGCAATAATTAAAAAAGAAATTTATCTAATCCCCCAAAGTGATAACCAAGGATCAAATCATTATCTATTAATTGAATTCAATTATGTATTTAAAATCCCCTTTAATAATCCAATCAATTCAAACTCAATTTGGGATCTTCATATTCTATTTACCTTAATAGAATGTGTGTTTCTAAAGGTTTCTTATTCGGTCCATGTATATTCGATAAACAAAGATGTACTGTAAGTTTCCTATTTTACCATATTTCTTGGGTAAATTTGGTTGAAATAGTCATATTTTATGTAATTTTTTTTATTTATACAATATATTTTATAATATGATATATTATATATGGGATAAGTATTTTGTTAATTTTTAAAAACATATATTTTTTCATTAAGTATATATGAAGATTAATATTATTAACATGATTTTGGGGAATACATGATCATGGTATTTACATGTTTGTTATGAGACATTTTATGCAACATTATGTTGTATAAGGACAAATGTTAAAGTTGTTATTAAAAAATGGGATAAAATATTATAGATTATTGGGGTTTAAAATTGGTCAGACATATTTCAGTAGAGTCTTTAGGTTAGATATTTATGGAATGGATTAAGTTAAACTATAAATATTATGTATCTATTTTAGATAACTTGTACCAAAATTTTTGGTTATTATAACTAATTTTAGATAGAAGGAAAAGAATTTCATTATTTTATGGATCTTATGATAAATTCAATTTTAATTTTATTACATTAAACATGAATAATTTATCTGGAATATTCATTTCTCAAAGTAAGATATGATGTGGTAATTGATTAAAAAAAACCAAAGGAATAAATTATTCTTTGGAAATGAAAATAAATAGACTATGTATATTTTCACATATTATATATCCTAATTGTAAAAAATAACTAAAATTTAGTAATTGGATCTTTAATGTTCAATGTTATCCTTGAAAAATCAATCCCTATGAACTGATAGTCTTCTCACCCCTTAATGATTTCTAGTTTTGGGGTTATTTTTTATATCAGGACCAGGTTCTCTATAACTTTTGGTTAGAACATGGATGGTATTCTTCTCTTCCATGCATATATTTTAAATATAAACTAATTTTATCCTTATCTAGGAAAATTATTATATTTTCATGTAGCCTTTATTCTTCCCACTCCCCCTTTTCAAAATTTTTTTTAATATCCATATGAATGATGTGGGTTTTCAATAAACGTATTTTAAAATATTAATCCTTTGATGGGAGAGATAGAATTATGAGGGATAAATTTATTTAGGGATGAAGGAGTAGAATGTGACAACGTATAAATTAATTTTAAAATAATAATAATAATTATAGCTTTTTTAACATGTAGTACGTTCTATATGTGTGTTGAGATATATTATAAAAATATTTATATGTATATATGACTGTAATAACGGAGACGTTTAGTTAGTGGATACAAATATGAGTAATGAAATTATTATATGTATAATTGATGTTTATAGTAATTATGATGTATTTATTTATGTATAGGAAATTATCAGTCAATTTTGAGTGACGTTATTTTATTTTTCAAAAATTCATTTTCTTGAAAAATGACTATTATTTCCTTTTGGGAATGGAAATTATAATTATATTAAAAAAAATTTATAGATTTTATTTTTAAACTAAAATAATCTGTAAATATTAATTTCATCAATAAATAGGGATGAAATTTTGAGATTTTTTAATGATTTATTTTTCAAAAAGTATTGAAAAATATCGATATTCCTAATAATCTCATACCTTTTCATTAAATAAGTAATTGAATATTACCATTAAAATTTTCTATTTAGTATTAATGTGAAATATGATATAATTTGTTTATAAAAATCTGACCATTTACATTTGAATTAGTAATATTCATGATTTTTTATAATTTATTTTTATGCTTAAGAGGCATTTTCTTAAAAACTGTTATTTATTGTGTTTTATGAATTTATATCAAAATTGTTATCTAAACTAATATTGGTTGGATTTTTAAAAATGGATAATATATCTTGAAGCAAGAGGATTGAATTTTTCAAATGTTTATTTTAGTTTTTTCATTATAAATAGTAACTCTGGTGAATATTTTTTACCTATATAACGGAAAAATTTGTAAAATAGGGTTAAAACTACAACACCACAAATTGTTTTTAGTATGTTTCTCTTAAATACTTTCAATTAATTATATATATATATTTAATGAATCGCATAGTCTCTTTGAAACTATACATGGTTATTTATAGTGGAAATTCATAACCTAGCCATTAAAATTAAATTTTCAACATCTATTTTTTGAATTTCAAAAAACAGTCATCTACAGTTGTGATCAGTAAGGTATTTGGAGTCTGATAGAACCAACTTTTTTTGATGAATAGTAACATACCCTTATGAATAGTAATATGAATAGTAATATAACCCTTATGAACTGTAAACCATATTATTATTTTATTTCCTTAAGGTTATAAGGTAATTATATGTTGATTAATTTTTCAGAATGTTAAAAAATAAGTAATAGATTTAAAATTTTTATTTCTAAATAAAATATGATTTCATTTAAAAATTAAATTAATATTATTTTGGGAAATATATTGAAAAAATTGAGTTTATTTTTGAATTATACACATCGGAAAATTGTTAGGGTGAATTTTTGAGATTTATCTAAAATACTTGAATTTATTGTGAATACTAAAAATATAGTTATGAGTTTTTGGTATATTTAATTACATCATAATGATGTAATAATTAATATAAAAGGATGGTCGAATAGTGTACAGTACATTATGACTTGAGGTTTCCCATGTGGATAAAACACTCAATAAATATAATGGGAAAGCCCATGGTTTTGCAAAAACCACTAATGATGTGTCCCTTTATATTAATAAAAAACTCCCTCTCATTTACTATAAATACCCAATCATCCATTCATTTTTTTCATTATAAACTCATAATACTAGAATCTATGGTACTTTTACTCCCTATTAGTCATCCAGCGCTGTCCTAAATACCCCAAGGTCCCAACCTTCATGTTTTGGGAGTTACAAGGTAAGGGAATTTACTACTCTCATATTTTCTTAAAGCTTTAATTTTATATTTTCTCTTTTATTTTCAATTGAATTATTTTCATATATGTCTTTACATATTAAACATTATTTACATATTATTTAATAGTGATGATAGACACCCTTTCTCCCATTATAATATTTTATGATTTTTTTATGTTACATTGGTTGGCTATCAAATTTTCATGAGGGATTTCTTAAATTTTTCTTATATTTTGAGTTCCTTATTTTCTTATTATTTACTCACATCCCCAAAACCAAATTATATGATAACTATAGGTCCTTAAATGTAATGAAATTTTATTATTCTAATTGATTATTTTATCATCATCTAACCTTTTCCCCCACCTCTTACACATAAAATGAAAATACCGCCTGAGATGTGTTAATTTATCACAGTAATGGATGATGAGTTTTAAATTTCTATTACTATCTTCAAGAAAGGTAATGAAAACATTTAATTGTTGAAAAAGATATTAGTATATTTATTTTAACTTATTCAATGTTTTTTAATGTAACACCCCAGGTAAATAAAGAATATGACATCTTTATATTTATCCATATTTGTGAATCAAATATTAATATTACTTTAAATGGGATGTAATGCTCGATGGCGTACCCAATACGCAACAACGAGTTTCTTGGGAATCTTATGTTGCACTCTAATAATAAAATAATATTATTTTAAATGGTAGTTAACATGTAGACGTTGTATTGGCGGGAATGGATAGAAATAACAAAAATATGATTATATATGTTTTTTAAATGTTTTTACATTTATCAAAAGGCTTAAAATACGGAAAGAATTTAATTTTAGGCTTTTATACCCTAATTTTCACTAAAGGTTCACTTATCGCCTTTTGATGGCGAACTGTCATTAAAATAGTTTTGATCACTGTTATACATTCTTTTGGACCAAATAAAACTCTTCTTTAGAATCTGGACATCAAATTTTACTTTGTGTAAATTTTTGGTATTTTTCCGATAAAGTTCATTTTTTTTAATGAATAGTGTAAAATGTTGTTTTTTAATTCAAAACCTCTTTTTAATATAATTTATTTATATGATTAGATTATCTTTTGAATTGTTTATAAAGTGAAATTATAAAATATTTTTACCATTAAATCCAATAGTGGTCGTTGGAATTAATTTCACCTTGAAATCGGACTTAAACTATTGTCAATCTTTTGATACTTATTGTTTCCTAAAAACACGCTATTTGCTCTGACAGCGGAAATTAATTATTAAATTAATTAATGTGACTTATATGTTTTGAATTTTATTAAATATAATTCATTTTTGAATTCGGAATATCAAATATAGCTTAGGGTGAAGTTTTGGGATTTTTCTGAAAAACTTCAATTTTTGATGAATAGTGAAACCACTAAGTGGTACTTATAAAAACTGATTTTTCGTTTAAATGAAATTTTACCACTTATGTGTTTTGAATTTCTAAGATCCAACATACATGGTTGTCATTAAGAAGTAAAATGTGGTTCGATGGGATAAAAATAATTTTTGGTGAATAGTAACTTATTAAGTTTTTAATCGCGATTAGTGGTAATTAGTGTAGTTTAAGGTAAAAATAATGCATTAATAAAATAAGAGGAGCTTGAAACATGTCCTACCCTAATTGGTTGTGTCATGGCCGACCATGAAAATCCATGGGTCAACTTGGGGACCCCATGGAGCCACTTTGGTTGGGAAATGACATAAATAACTTTTTATTTAATGTAAAAGTAAAAATGACACAAACAACATATGTTATACGAAATTTTTTTTACATGGGGTTATAATGATCAGATTTTTGATTATAAATAGTAATTGGAAATCTAAAGATATTTCCTACATCATAGTATTTTTTTATAATTTTTAGACACTAAATAAATTAAATTATTTATGACATCATGATGATGCAGCGATGACCTCATTATTTAACGATTTAAATAAATTGGAAAGGTAATGTAAAATCTATGAACTAAACATGTCCAAAACTTATTGGATGGGTGGATTTTGAACCCTTATCACCTTATACACGAATTATATCAATTTGGGACCTTTTAAAACCGAAACACATTTTCAAATAAAGTAATATTTCTTTACCTTCCAAAAGTGCCCCTCCTCTCCTCTTATAAAAGGCCCCCACCTCTACCTCATTTCACACACTACTCAAGCCTTTGGCTCGGCCGAACCCTGCCCATTTACTCTCTCCACATCCCTATCCTCATCCTAGATGATTTCCTTTGGGAATAATCCATTCAAAAGAAGACTTTAGGCTCAAATCATAAGGAGTTACACTTTTAAAGGTAATTCATTCTCTCATGTTCATTTGTTTTATTTTGCTTCTCCAACCCCCTAAACTCTTTTTATTTATTTCTTTTGTAACAACAACAGTATCTTCAATATACTAGGATGTTTTTATAAGATTTATTCGAGATAAACTCTCACACAACTACATCAAATGGTTAAAGAACATACGGTTTCCGTGGATGGTGAAATTCTGCCTCCAGAAACAATGATTGTTCAATACTCATTTAACACCTTAAATGGTGGCCATTATGATGTCACTATTTTTATATATGATTTATAATATGTTTATGTTTCCCTTAAGCTTATGTTTTTTTCATTTTGGTCATACCTTTATGGTTTCCAGTTTGGGTAAACGCGATATCTTCATTTAAGGAAGCGCGGACTACCGCCCCCTCAAAGTGATTTGATTCGTTAAATACCATATGTGGGACGTATAAAGGATGGAACTATGATATTATATATGATATTATACTTTAATTATAATATACCTTTATGTCATTATTATTACATTCTATAAAATACGAAATAGAAATGAATGTAGCGTTCATGCGTACGTACGGCTTACCGTCTCCATGAACGGTGCATATCATTTCTTACCTCTAAATGATTATGTAATGTTATAAATGCATGCCTATACTGGATATATATGACATATATGATATCTACATAATGAATACAATTCTGGATATAATAAACATTTGGCCACACGAAAAACATGTAATTGTTAGAAGTCCACTTTCGACTTAAGAACCAAATATCGGCAAAACAAATATTATAAACTTAAATGATTACATAATGTTTATGACATGGTATTAAGCGATATAAAAGGAATAATTAACTTTAAAAAGGTTCTTAAGGAATTATAAATTAACTCAAGTTTATTATTCAGGACGTTAAAGAACGATCGAGTCAAGTCGGACCCGAGGTAAGTGATCTTACACCTCTCTTTCTTTTTAAGTACACTCTTTTATGTCATTCCTTTTAAGCTCATCCTTCATATGATTTGGATGTTATTTTATATTACTCCTACTGTAATTTTTATGTTCATTTGATGAGTGAACCTATTCTCTCTCATCAATCCATTTTGGAAGTTTTGAGTGGCGCCGTTAGGCTGCCGAATTTTCGTAAGAGATCTAACCTTTCTCTTTCTTTTTAAGTACTACCCTTTATGTCACTTCTTTTAAGCTCCTATTTGTTATGATGGGGGATGTTATTTCATATTCCTCTTTCTGTAAATTTTGTTGTAATGTGATTAGACACCCTATTTGATCTCATCAATCCATTTTTGGAAGTTTTATGTGGCGCCGTTAGGCTGCCGAGTTTTTGTAAGTGATTTTTCATCTCACTTTTATTCCCTTGAGATTTATGCTACATTTGCCACAATTTCCTTTGAGTGGTGTATTTACTAACCATTATTTTACTCATTGTGTAATATTCCTTCATTTATGAGTATTTACATCAATGATTTATTGTCCTTCTTTCACGGGTCGTATGTTTCGAAAGATACCCAAGTCGGTAAGGGAACCTTTCACCCTCCTCTTTTTAAAAGACTTCGTTTGTTATGTATTTTAATTCACATACTATTATGTTGGGATATGTTCTTCTATATCATGATTGATGTAAATTTTATGTCCAAGTGATGAGATTCCCTTTTTATCTCTCATCAACTCATTTTCTGAATTTTTGATGTGACGCCGTTAGGCTGTCGAATTTTACCAAGGGAACTTCTTAACCCAATTTCGATTTCTTTGGGCACAACATGTAGTTATTGAATATGTCATCCTTTGAATATGTGTGAATAGACTTTTATTGTTTTACACTTAATATCCACTTATATTGGGTGTATTTATATTTGTCACATATAATTATGAGATTGATTTATCCTTAATTTAAGGATACCTTCTTTATAATGGATTTCATCTCATTTTACATTTCTTTTGAGACTACATTGTTGTTATGCACCAATTTACTCTTATATGGTGTGTATATTGTCCTTTGACATGTTATATCATGAGTCCTTTTATTCTCATGATATTATAGAGTTCGGATTAAATGTTATTCCGCTATTATTTTTATTCAAGAGTCTCTCATTTTGTTAAAAACTCTTTAACAAAAATATCATTTTAAATGTTTTAAAGATTTATTATTCTAAATATTTATCTTTAATGTCCATGTTTTCAAAATGGTTTTCAGTATTTATTTATATGGAAATCAATGTTTTAAAATTATAATTCCATTAAAAGCTTCAAAGTGGTATGGGACACATTGATTCAAAAATCTCTTTTAAATGGTTTTTGAAAAATGGATTGATTAATTAAATATATGGGAATTATTTATTGTGATTGCAAATGAAATATTGTTATTGAAATGTTTATATTTTCCATATTTTATGTGTAATAATGGTAATTGGACATTATGATGGGTGGTGCCGTGAATACCAGGACGGGTGGTTACGTTATAACCTCCAATGCATTGGGTATGGAAGTCGGCCGTATGGCTATTCCATTTAGTATGTATAGAAATTGGCCGTATAGCTATTCCATTATGTGATATGTGTGGGAGTCGACCGTATGGTTATTCCACTTAAGTATGTTTATGTCTCAAGTTACTTTTATATATGTTATGTGTTCTCTATATGGGTTTTATGGTAATCCTTTGGTTACAAAAAGCTAAGTAATGATATTTTATTCAGTGAAGAGTTTTTACTACTTCATAAAGGTGAAAAGTATTATTTTGATAAAGTATACATGGTTTAATTTTTGTTTTGATAAACTAACAGTTTTTATTCTTTGTGTATCCCTTACTGAGTTTTTATACTCATCCCAAGTTTTTGAAATGTTTTTCACAGGACTAAGCGTGGAATAGGGTCAAGGATGGGATCATGGGAAAGCCATGCTACCTAAAACATGAAACTAGACATGTTTCTTTTTAAGAGTTTTTATTTTATGAAAATTTAGTAGAAGAGACTACTTTGTAATCTTTTGAGATGTAATATTTATGTCCTAATTCTCTAAAACTCTAATCCTGAAAAGATCCTCAATGTGAATTATTCATTTAATTCAATTTTATGTAAGGTTTAAGGCTGGGGCCTTATTGTTGGTATCAAAGGTCGGTTTAGATAACATTAGAGGTTAGGGTATTCTCTAAGCATAAGTGACATTACCATAATGGTTAGGATTTCAAAAAGAGTCCTAGTTTTAGATAAAGTGAATGAGTAAGTATATCTTAGTGTTTATATTCCTCATTAGTACATGATGGTTATGTTGATATACTCACACTGACCTTTTTGGTTTTAGTAAATGGCTGGATCTAGCAGGCACCAAAGTGACAATGGGTTTGAAGGAAACTGTGGTGGTTCTCTGATTAAGATACTGGATGAGATGGGGGATTCAATGAGGAATCTCATGGTTGTTCTAAACCAACTATCAAGGAGTCATGATCAACCACTTGAACCTTGGTGAGTTCTATAATGCATCATGTATGAGATGGCCAACTCGATGTGGAAATTCAGGAAATAATTATTAAGGTAACCATTAGGGTTTATATGATCCTTAATTTTTAGGTAATTATGGGTTACTCTATGATATGATGGAAAATGAAAGGAATGAGATAAACTTGAGGTTAAAATATGTTATGATTATTCTTGAAGATTTTATCTCATTTTGGGGAATGTTTTAATAATTATATAGTTTTGGAAAAAGGACAACACGCAGACTGTGTGACAACCCGTCGCGTCGGACAAAGCTACGGGAATCGAACCCACAACCGAAGTGCGCCTGGTATTTATCGCATACCACTGGACTACGTGAAGTCCCTGGTTAGATTAACTGGTTCTTTTTAGGTATATGATTTTATGAATTAAGAGTAAGTTGATTTTGGGTTATTTATGAAATGATTAACCTATCATGGAGGATATGTGATTAGGATAATTACTTTTCAATACGAGACTTTAGGAGCAACTGATGTTGTTTGGAGATAAATGTTACGATTTAACTTGGAAGACTATGTGACTAAATTCTTCAAATGTTTGGGTTTCATTATTAGATTGGTTTACTTTGGGGGATTTTATGGACAAATTGTTTATCGGATGGTCCTCGTTGAACTTTGGGTTTTGTTGGTCAAATTTTGGAGATTAAGAATAGATTTTCTTTCTAATGGGTTATCCTTTTCTGGGTTATCTGACCTTGTACTAACCTTTCTGGTTTTGGTTTTGGTTAAAGTCTAAAGACCTGGGAAGTATGTAGTTCTCTTTTTGGGGTTAGGTAATTCTCTAGAAGTTGATTATAGTACTCTTAATGTGAACAAGTCTTCCTAAATACTCGCCTTTTGGAGAAAATATAAGTTTGTGTAAGGAATCTAATAAAAGTTGAGAGTCAAAATGATAAGTGATTATGTTTCCGTATGAATAAATTCCTCAATAAAAAGTAACTTAAAACAAAAATGTTGTCTATTAACTTTTCCTACTGGGGAATCGAATACCGTTTAACCCATCACAAGTTTGTGATTTTCTCATGGTTAACTTTATCCTAAACATGTTTTCTATCACTCTCCATCAGAACATGACCCTATGTTTTCTCCTCCATGTCCATGTTTTCATACGTGGAATCCTAGTATGGGTTAACTCGGGTGACCTTTGTACTTATCTTTCTTTATTTTAAAGTGATTGTTTTACCGACTCTTCTCCGATGTGGGACTTTCAAGGATGTTTCCAAGCCCAATTTTAAAATTGCGAGGACGCAATTCCCAAAAGGGGGGAAGGATGTAACACCCCAGGTAAATAAAGAATATGACATCTTTATATTTACCCATATTTGTGAATCAAATATTAATATTACTTTAAATTGGATGTAATGCTCGATAGCGTACCCAATACGCAACAACGAGTTTCTTGGGAATCTTATCTTGCACTCTAATAATAAAATAATATTATTTTAAATGGTAGTTAACATGTAGACGTTGTATTGGCGGAAATGGATAGAAATAACAAAAATATGATTATATATGTTTTTTAAATGTTTTTACATTTATCAAAAGGCTTAAAATACGGAAAGAATTCAATTTTAGGCTTTTATACCCTAATTTTCACTAAAGGTTCACTTATCGCGTTTTGATGGTGAAATGTCATTAAAAATAGTTTTGATCACTCTTATACATTATTTTGGACCAAATAAAACTCTTCTTTAGAATCGGGACATCAAATTTGACTTTGTGTAAATTTTTGGTATTTTTCTGATAAAGTTCATTTTTTAATGAATAGTGTAAAATGTTGTTTTTTAATTCAAAACCTCTTTTTAATCTAATTTATTTATATGATTAGATTATCTTTTGAATTGTTTATAAAGTGAAATTAGAAAATATTTTTACCATTAAATGTAATAGTGGTCGTTGGAATTAATTTCACCTTGAAATCGGACATAAACTAGTGTCAATCTTTTGATACTTATTGTTTCATAAAAACACGCTATTTGCTCTGACAGCAGGAATTAATTATTAAATTAATTAATGTGACATATATGTTTTGAATTTTGTAAAATAGAATTCATTTTTGAATTCGGAATATCAAATATAGCTTAGGGTGAATTTTTGGGATTTTTCTGAAAAACTTCAATTTTTGATGAATAGTGAAACCACTAAGTGGTACTTATAAAAACTGATTTTTCGTTTAAATGAAATTTTACCACTTCTGTGTTTTGAATTTCTAAAATCCGACATACATGGTTGTCATTAAGAAGTAAAATGTGGTTCGATGGGATAAAAATAATTTTTTGGTGAATAGTAACTTATTAAGTTTTTAATCGCGATTTGTGGTAATTAGTGTAGTTTAAGGTAAAAATAATGCTTTAATAAAATAAGAGGAGCTTGAAACATGTCCTACCCTCATTGGTTGTGTCATTTCCGACCAAGAAAAGCCATGAGTCAACTTGGGGACCCCATGGAGCCACTTTGGTTGGGAAATTACATAAATAACTTTTTATTTAATGTAAAAGTAAAAATGACACAAACATCATATGTTTTACGAAAACAATTTTTAAATGGGGTTATAATGATCTGATTTTTGATTATAAATAGTCATTGAAAATATAAAAATATTTCCTACATCATAGTGTTTTTTTATAATTTTTAGACACTAAATATATTAAATTATTTATGACATCATGATGATGCAGCGATGACCTCATTATTTAACGATTTAAATAAAATGGAAAGATAATGTAAACTCTTTGAACTACACATGTACAAAACTTATTGGATGGGTGGATTTAGAACCCTTATCACTTTATACACGAATTATATCAATGTGGGACCTTTTAAAACCGAAAAAAGTTTCAAATAAAGTAATATTTCTTTACTTTCCAAAAGTGCCCCTCCTCTAATCTTATAAAAGGCCCCCACCTCTACCTCATTTCACACACTCCTCAATCCTTTGGCTCGGCCAACACATGCCCATTTACTCTCTCCACATCCCTCTCCTCATCATAGAGTATTTCCTTTGGGCAGAATCCTTTCAAAGGAAGCCTTTAGGCTCAAATCAAAAGGAGTTACACTTTTAAAGGTAATTCATTCTCTCATGTTCATTTGTTTTATTTTGCTTCTCCAACCTCCTAAACTCTTTTTATTTATTTATTTTGTAACAAAAACAGTATCTTCAATATACTAGTATGTTGTTATAAGATTTATTCGAGCTACACTCTCACACAACTACATCAAATGGTTAAGGAACATACGGTTTCCGTGGATGGCGAAATTCTGCCTCCCGAAACGATGATTGTTCAATACTCATTTAACACCTTAAAAGGTGGACATTATGATGTCACTATTTTTATATATGATATATAATATGTTTATGTTTTCATTAAGCTTCTGTTTTTTTTCATTTTGGGCATACCTTATTGGTTTCCATTGTGGGTAAACGCGATATCTTCATTTAAGGAATTGCGGACTACCACCCCCTCAAAGTGATTTGATTCGTTAAATACCATATGTGGGACGTATAAAGGATGGAACTATGATATTATATATGATATTATACTGTAATTATAATATACCTTTATATCATTATTATTACATTCTATAAAATACGAAATAGAAATGAAAGTAGCATTCATGCGTACGTACGGCTTACCGTCTCCATGAACGGTGCATTTCATTTCTTACCTCTAAATGATTATGTAATGTTATAAATGCATGCATGTACTGGATATATATGACATATATGATATCTACATCACGAATAAAATTCTGGATATAATAAAAATTTGGCCACATGAACAACATGTAATTGTAAGAAGTCCACTTTCGACTTAAGAACCAAATATCGGCAAAACAAATATTATTAACTTAAATGATTACATAATGTTTATGACATGGTAATAAGTGATATAAAAGGAATAATGAACTTGAAAAAGGTTATTAAGTAAGTAGAAATTAACTCAAGTTTATTATTCAGGACGTTAAGGAACGATCGAGTCAAGTCGGACCCGAGGTAAGGGATCTTACACCTCTCTTTCTTTTTAAGTACACTCTTTTATGTCATTCCTTTTAAGCTCATCCTTCATATGATTTCGATGTTATTTTATATTACTCCTACTGTAATTTTTATGTTCAAGTGATGAGAGACCCTATTCTCTCTCATCAATCCATTTTGGAAGTTTTGAGTGGCGCCGTTAGGCTGCCGAATTTTCGTAAGAGATCTAACCTCTCTCTTTCTTTTTAAGTACTCCCCTTTATGTCACTTCTTTTAAGATTATATTTGTTATGATGGGGGATGTTATTTCATATTCCTCTTGCTGTAAATTTTGTTTTAATGTGATGAGATACCCTATTTGATCTCATCAATCCATTTTTTGAAGTTTTAAGTGGCGTCGTTAGGCTGCCGAGTTTTTGTAAGTGATTTTTCATCTCACTTTTATTTCCGTGAGATTTATGCTACATTTGCCACAATTTCCTTTGAGTGGTGTATGTACTGACCATTATTTTACTCATTGTGTAATATTCCTTAATTTATGAGTATTTACATCAATGATGTATTGTCCTTCTTTCACGGGTCGTATGTTTCGAAAGATACCCAAGTTGGTAAGGGAACCTTTCACCCTCCTCTTTTTAAAAGACTTCGTTTGTTATGTCTTTTAATTCACATACTATTATGTTGGGATATGTTATTATATATCCTGATTGATGTAAATTTTATTTCCAAGTGATGAGATTCCCTTTTTATCTCTCATCAACTCATTTTCTGAATTTTTGATGTGACGCCGTTAGGCTGTCGAATTTTACCAAGGGAACTTCTTAACCCAATTTCGATTTCTTTGGGTTCAACATGTAGTTATTGAATATGTCATCCTTTGAATATATGTGAATAAACTTTGATTGTTTTACACTTAATATCCACTTATATTGGGTGTATTTATATTTGTCACACATAATTATGAGATTGATTTATCCTTAATTTAAGGATACCTTCTTTATAATGGATTTCATCTCATTTTACATTTATTTTGAGACTTCATTGTTTTTATGCACCAATTCACTCTTATATGGTGTGTATACTATCCTTTGACATATTATATCATGAATCCTTTTATTCTCATGATATTATAAAGTTTGGATTAAATGTTATTCCGCTATTATTTTTATTCAAGAGTCTCTCATTTTGTTAAAAACTCTTTAACAAAAATATCATTTTAAATGTTTTAAAGATTTATAATTCTAAATCATTATCTTTAATGTCCATGTTTTCAAAATGGTTTTGAGTATTTATTAATATGGAGATTAATGTTTTAAAATTATAATTCCATTAAAAGCTTCAAAGTGGTATGGGACACTTTGATTCAAAAATCTCTTTTAAATGGTTTTTGAAAAATGGATTGATTAATTCAATATCTGGGAATTATTTATTGTGATTGAAAATTAAATATTGTTATTGAAATGTTTATATTTTCCATATTTTATGTGTAATAATGGTACTTGGACATTATGACGGGTGGTGTCGTGAATACCAGGACGGGTGGTTACGTTATAACCTCCAATGCATTGGGTATGGAAGTCGGCCGTATGGCTATTCCATTTAGTATGTATGGAAATTGGCCGTATGGCTATTCCATTAAGTTATATGTGTGGGAGTCGACCGTATGGTTATTCCACTTAAGTATGTTTATGTCTCAAGTTACCTTTATATATGTTATGTGTTCTCTATATGGGTTTTATGGTAATACTTTGGTTAAAAAAAGGTAAGTAATGATATTTTATTCAGTGAAGAGTTTTTAATACTTCATAAAGGGGAAAAGTATTACTTTGATAAAGTATACATGGTTTACTTTTTTTTTTGATAAACTAACAGTTTTTATTCTTTGTGTATCCCTTACTGAGTTTTTATGCTCATCCCAAGTTTTTGAAATGTTTTTCACAGGACTTAGGGTGGAATAGGGTCAAGGATGGGATAATGGGAAAGTCATGCTACCTAAAACATGAAACTAGACATGTTTCTTTTTAAGAGTTTTCATTTTATGAAAATTTAGTAGAAGAGACTACTTTGTAATCTTTTGAGATGTAATAGTTATGTCCTAATTCTCTAAAACACTAAACCTGAAAAGATCCTCAATGTGAATTATTCATTTAATTCAATTTTAAGTAAGGTTTAAGGCTGGGGCCTTATATTTAATCCTTCAAAACACATAAAATAAATTTTAATACAAAATTAGATCATTGTGCACAAAACCATCATGTTAATCCAAGCATTTGTAATTAAATTTTATCTAATGATTCATCCTCTGGGAATATAAAACAGAATAATTATAAGATAATTTATAATGTCACTAATAATATATAGTAACAATTATATATTTTTAACCACAATTTTAATGAACCCCTATTCATGAATACAAGTAAACTGATCATGAAAACCATGAAAAAATGCTTCCAGAATAATAAAATTAAACCTAATGATCCCATAAAAAATGCCATGAATGAACCTAATAATATTATAATAAATAAATTAAATGTTGTGTAGGTTATGTGATTATTAATTAATGACTCTAAATTTCATTATTCTAGTCATGAAGATCATTCAGTGAACACTTTCAGGCATATAAGGTACGAGGTTTCTTATCTCACTTTTAATTCCATGAGATTTCCATTTGTTTTCCACATACTTTTTGAATAAGGTGTATTTTTCACTTAAATTTGATATAAATTATCATGTTGAATTTTATAATTATGTTATTATTTGATTCAAATGGTAGTTATAAATTTTTGATTATATGACTCAATTTATTACAATGGGGTAAGGGACTTTGTCTCAAATTCCATTTCATTAGGACTTACTCGGTATTGCGCAAAAAATAATTTATATATGGTCCTTCTAATGCCCATTTGAGATCATTTTTCCTTTTAAATTGTAAATATACTATATATCTAGATTCTTGTTTCATGGATATGTTTATTTTTTTAAGTTGTATAACCTTTTAAATTTGGTGTTTATTTAGAATGTTGTTTTGACTATGGAAATATTGATGAATCAATATCCTCTACTCTATATGGATATTGAGAAGGAACATTTTACTGGTAATAAATCTATGAAAAATTAATTATTTGGACTTTATGTGATGGGTGGGTCCCGCAATAACCCCTTGATGCATCAACAGGTCTCATGAGACAAATCAGCTGGTGACATAGCCTTCGAGTTTGTTTCCAAAAATCAAGCAGGTTTATACCCACAGACATAAACCGTTTTGAAAGTATAATGGTATCACATTCTTGATATGTGATGTCCAATTAATAATCATATCTATTTATTCAATTTTAGCTATTAATATCCATGATGTTTTCACTATGAAAAAACCTATGTATTTAGTTTCATTCTTAATTTATTAATGGCGCATGTTTTTCATTTATTCACCATGACATATAGACTATAATATTATTTTATGATTCATTTATTACTGATTCATGATTATACTTCTATTAACCATTATTACTCATTTGAGATCACCCCTTTCATTTTTTTACCTTAAATAGGTTTTGAGGAGGAGACCATATATTGAGTTCTCAAGGATGCAGTTTTTTCTAGTTTTTTTATGTATTGTATTATTTGACCTTTACCAATGTAATATTATATCCATTTAGGTATCTAATTTCATCAAGACTATTAAACTGATCATTCCTTCATTATTTCATTCGTTTTAATCATTACAATGTAATATTTAATGCACCAACTCTGGGATTCTTGGGTCGTGTCCTTACATTTGGTATTAGAGGATGTTTAGTAGTAAACATGGAAACTTGATTTAGAGAACATAGATTAGGGAAAAAACCCTATGATAGTTTCTGAGGGTAAACATAAAACAGAATCCTGGTATTTTGTTAAGGAATAGATTATGTGGATATTTCTAGAAAATAAATCTCTGTCTAGATACAAATTAGTAGAGGTGACTCTGGAATAGACATACCTAGGAGATAAAGCTCCGACAAGGAGTTTCAAGACAAAACAAGGGTATCCTAGTGCATGAAGACGGACCTTAATTCACTCTTGGTCTGACACTCCCATTGGAGATTCTTAGGATATTTCAAATTTTCATTACAAGCCTTATAAAGTGTTTGAATGTAAATTTTTCCCCAATAGAAACCATGTTTATGAGATAATCTATGCATAGAATTTAATCTTAGGATGAGTACTTTTCTAGTTGAGATTATAAATTATTATTAATAATGTAATCTAGTGTATTACATTATTTATAAATTTCATCTAATGTAATAGGGGTAATAAATACTCATGGACAACGTAGGTATTTCCCCACTAAGAAAGTCAACAAATTCAATGATGGAGTAGATCAGATCATGACCATATTGGGAAAACATACTCAGGTTGTGATGAATAACCATGCTACACCTGAGTTGGATCGTATCATGCGACAGAAGCCACCATCATTTATAAGGAGTACTATTCCAATGGTAGATTAAGAGTTGATCAAGTCACTTGAAAATATATTCATGGAATTAAGATGAAATTAAAATGAAAAGGTAGTTATTGCAGTGTATTTTCATAAGGGTGACACAGATCAATGGTGGTCCTTGATATAGAATACCATGGAGGATAATGAAATTGAAGATATGGAATGCAGAAATTTTAAGGAAATATTCTTTGACAAATATTTCCCTTGTGAGAAAAGAACTAAAATGAAGAGGAAATTCTTTAACTTAAAGAAAAGTGAAGAAGACAATGTTGATGAGTATGAGGCTACCTTCAATATACTATCCAGGTATGCTGTAGATTATGCGTGTGACTTGGAAGACAAAATTGATCATTTATTTGAAAGTTTTATGAAATGTCTTCAAAGGGAAATGGATTCCCAAACATTTTCATCATATGATGAAATTGATTTAAGTGACGACAAAATAAAGAAGGAATTTTCTAGATCAAATCTGTTAAAGGGAAACCAAGATAAGAAGTGGCCCTCTGATAACCATGGAAAAGGTGAATCTCCATATAAGAACAAGGGGATGAAGCAATTCACATTATGTGAGAACTATGGAAAGAATCATCATGGTAAATTCATGAAAGACATGGGAGTCTTCTATAAGTGTATACAAAAGGTTCATCGATATAATTAATTAAAGGGGAATAAATATGTCAATGATATTCAATGCTACAATTGTAGAGATATGGGATGCTATGAAAATGAGTGATCTAAGCACCAAGGATTATTACCTTAGAAAAGGCCATGAGGGAAGGGGAAATCTTATGCAATTACAACAATGGAGGTTGAAATTCCTAATGATATGGTTGAAGGTACTCTAATTATATCCTAAAACTTATCCAATGAGTTATTTGATTCTGGATTATCACATTCATTTATATCTTCATAGATTGAAAAGAAAAATTGACTTGTCGAATTTTATTAAATAAAGGAGTTGTCTATCAAAAATCCTAGGAGATGTATTATTGAAACAAAGGAGTGTCTATCAATCCATTCATGACACATAAAAATGATTTACTTTCTAACCTTATCATCCGACCAATGATTTACCTTGATATAATTATTGGTATGAATTGTACATCAAATTATTATGAGAATATCTATTTTAAGAAGATGTAAGTTTCAATTTTTGAAAATGGTGTAGAAAATTTTGTGTTTAAAGAAGAAACCTCACCATCAGATTATTATATAGATCCACCCCAAGCAGCTCTACTGAATGAAATTATTAGAGAGGAAGAGAACCAGAAATCTATGGGTGAGGAAAGAAATATTAAAATTAAATATTTACATATAGTGCAAGGATATATTTATGTATTTCTAGAGGATTTAACTGGATATCCACAAGAGCAGAAAGTTGACTTCTCTATTGATTTAATAACTAGTGCAAGACCTATATCAAATACTCCTTCTAGAATGACCACTATGCAATTAGTGGAACTAAATAAATAACTAAAAGAATTTAGTAACAATGGATTTATTCGACCTAGAGTTTCTCCAAGGGGATCCCATAGCCTCTTTTTCAAGAAGAAAGATAGATCCATGAGTCTATTCCTTGATTACAAGGAAATAAATGATATTATAATAAAGAATAAGTATCCTCTACCAAGAATTCATTATTTATTTAATCATATTAATGGATAACAATATTTTTCAAATATTGAACTTTGACCTAGATATCATCTTCTATGTGTGAGGAAGGAAGATATTCCAAAGACAAAATTTCGAGCTAGGTATGAGCATTATTAGTTTACACTGATGTCATTTGGATTGACTAATGCACCCTTTCTTTTCATGGATCCAATGAATATAGTTTTCAAGGAATATTATTATGACTTTGTTGCAGTTTTATCAGTGATATTATAGTATACTCCAAAATGTATGAAGACCATTACTATCACTTTTATATTATTCTAAAACCTCATAGAATAAATGAATTAATGGGAATTTTAGAGAGTGTGAACTACGATTCAATCAGTTTATTTTCTCAGGCCATATTGTATGTAAGGATGGAATCTTATTTGATCTTGTAAAGAAAAAAGAAATCCAATAATGTCCCATTACAATGAACATAACTGAGTTACACAATTTTATTGGCTTATAATGTTACTATTGGTGTTTAGTTCATAATTTCCCCTGACTGGAAAACCCGCCAACCAAGATCACACATAAAGGGGTTATGTTTTTATGGCTAAAAGAATGTTCATAATGCATTGATGAAATGAAAATAATATTTTTCAGGGCCCCACTTTTGAATCTTCTATCTAGAAAAGATGGATTTATGATATATAGTAACGAATCAATGAATGGATTGGGTAGCATCTTTATGCAAAATGATAAAGTTATTTCTTATGTATCAAGGCCATTTAAGACCCATGAGAAAAATTACCCAACTAATGATCTTGAGTTAGTAGACATAATATTTTGTTTGAAAATACGGACACATTATTTTTATGGTGAAATATGAGAGATATATATAGATCACAAGAGTTTAAAATACATTTTTACATGAAATTATCTCCATATAAGGTAAAAAAGATGGATTGAGATACTAAAAGATTATAAATGTTCAATACACTACCAACCATGAAATGAAAATAAGGTGTAATATGCATTAAGAACGAAATATCATGTACTTATGACCCAGATAAGAATTGAGAGAGATAATATATTCATGGATATAAAAATGATTGATATGGGAATTTTGAAGGAATGGGAAATAGCCTGCCTCTTTCAAATTATTTCTAAACCTTGTTTACTAGAAAAGATAAAAATCTCTCAATAAAATGATGAGAATCTACAAAAGAAAATTAATGCTTTTAAGGATGGAAGATTGGATGACTTCATGTATGAGGAAGAAGTTTTGAAATTTGGGAAGAGGTTGTATGTTTCATCAGTACCTGTTCTAAAAAAGAAACTATTAGATGATGATCATAGCTGAAATTTGTCTATGCAACCTTGTAGCAGTATGATGTATAGGGATCTAAAAGAACATTTTTGGTGGGATAATATGATGTATGAAATTGCTGACTATGTGTCAAGGTGTCTTGTTTTTTAAAAATTGAAGGCGGAGAGACAACATCCTAGGGGGGGGTGATAAAACCTCCACCTATTCCTATCTAGAAGTGGGATGGGATTACAATGAATGTTTTCATAGGAGTACCAAGGACCCCTAGAAGGAATGATTCTATATGGTTAATTTGTTATCATCTCACAATATCAACACATTTCTTAGCTATAAGATAGGATTTAACACTTGAGCACCTAGAAAGAATATATATTAATGATGTTGTAATTCTTCATGGTCCACCTTTATTGATTGTGTCCGATTGAGATCCCCGGTTTACATAAAATTTCTAGAAAGGTCTCTATAAGGCTTTCGAAACTAAGATTCATAAGAGTACTTCATATCACTCGCAAACCAAAGGAAAGTATGAAAGAACTATTTAAACACAAGAATAAATGTTGATAACATGTTTTCTTGAATTTCATGGTTTGTGGGATCAATACTTACCTTTGGTGAAATTTTCCTACAACAATAGTTTCCATTATAGAATTGAAATGTCAATATATAAAGCATTCTATGGTAAAAGGTGTCGAACTCCAACTAGTTGGGATGAAGTTGGAGAGAAGCAGCTTTTAAACATAGAACTTATTGAAGAGACAAATTTAAAGGTAAAGAAAATTAAAGATCATATTAAAAGAAACCAAATCATGAAAAATATTTTTTGTGACAACTGGAGAAAGGATTTTGAATTTCAAGTGTACATCATGTATTTCTGAAAGTATCTATGTGGAATGATTCCATACAGGTCGGAAATAAAAATAAACTGATTCCCAAGCACATTAGACCGTTTGAAATTATGGAAAGGATCAGGGCTGTAGCTTACCGATTAGCAATTCCCTCAGTCTCTCCAAAGTTCATAATGTATTCGACATGTCATTGTTAAAGAAATACATGCCAAAACCAACGTATTAACTCACCTATGAAAAAATTGAGTTGGAACTTGATTTATCACACTGTGAAGATCCTATATAGATTCATGACATAAGGGAGAAGGTATTGCGAAATTGGACAACTTACGTCATAAGGGTTGCTTGGAGAAACAAAAAATGGTGGAAGAGAGGTGGGGACTAGAGGATGATATGAATAAGAACCACCCACATCCTTTTTAAGGGCTTGATACATGAAAAACAACTCGAGGATGAAAGTTCTGATGGTGGGAATAATATAACACCCAAATTATTTTTATGTTTCTCTAAAATACTTCCAATTCATTAAATAGCCTTTAATGAATGAAGTACCAAGTCTCTGTGAAACAAATTTTTTTTATATATACGATAATGTCATAACCTAGACATTAAACTTAAAATTTTCACATCTCTGTTTTGAATTTCAAAAAACTATAATTTACGCTTGTCATAAGTAAGGTATATGGATTCTGATAAAACTAACTTTTTTTATGAATAGTAACATACCATTATGAATAGGATTATGAATAGTAATATGACCCTTATGAATTTTATACCAAATTATTATTTTATTTTCTTTTGGTTATAAGGTAATGAGATGTTGATTAACTATTCAAGATGTTAAAAAATGAGTTATGGATTTAAAATTGTTATTTTTGTTTAAATTATGATTTTATTTAAAAATTAAATTAAAAATATTTAGAAAATTATTTTCAAAAAATGGAGTTCATATTTTAATTATACAGGCCAAAAAATGAGGTGGGTTAATTTTAGGGTTTTTTCTAAAATACTTGAATTTTTGATGAATAGTAAAAATACAGTTTTGAGTTTTCAGTATATTTAATGACATCATAATCATGTAATAATTAATATAAAATTATTGATGACTTATTTATAGTAAAATATTACATTAGGTGCCCCATGTGGCTAAAACCATGGGAAAATACAAGGGGAAGCCTATAGTTGTGGAAAAAAATACTAATAAGGTGTCCCTTTAAATTAATAAAAAACTCTCTCTCATTTACTATAAATACCCACTCATTATTTTGTTTTAATTCCGTAAAAAATCATAATCATAAAAGATCTATTATTTTTACCTCCCTAGTAGTCATCCAAAGGTGTATTTAGGCTCCCAAGGTTCCAACATTCATGTTTTCAGAGTTACAAGGTAACAGAATCTATCACCCTCTTCTTTTCTTATTGATTTCATTTTATGTTTTCTCTTTTATTTTCAACTAGATTATGTTGGCATATGTCATTACATATTCACCTTTATTTAAATAATATTTATGAGTGATGATATACCCCATTTATATCATCAAACTAGTTTATTAATTTTTAAGTGAGGTTGTTAGGCTGTTGATTTTTCGTGAGGGATTTCTCAAATTTTCTTTTATTTTGAGTCCATTTATTTTCTTATTATTTCCTCACCTCCCCACATAAAAATTATATGATAATTACAGTACCTTACAAGGACTATAAATTTATTATTATAATGGAATATTTTATCATCATCCCCCATTTCCCCACCTCTTACACTAAAAATGAAAATACTGCCCGAGATGTGTTAATTTATTATAATAAAGGACGATGGGTTTTCAATTTCTATTAGTATTTTTATGAATATTCATGATTCCATTTAATGGTTGAATAAGATCATAATATATTTATTTTAAATTATTCAATGTTCATTAATCAGTAATAACTCATAAGATAAATAATAATAGAAAACAAGTTCATTAGGCACAAAATCACCAAGTTAATCCAAGTGTTTGTAATTAACATTTAACTAATGATTTTTCTTAAAAATATATAACCCTGAATTGTTAAATTATCGTTTATAATGTCACTAGTAATATATATTAACAATTATGTATTTTCAACCACATTTTTAATGAACTCCCAATCATGAATACAAGTTAACTGATCATGAAAACTAAGGAGGAATATGGATCCAAAACAATAAAATTGAACCTCTTGAACCCATCACAATGGACGTTAAATAACCTAATAATGATATAATAAATAAATTCAATGTTTAGGAGGTTCTAGCATCATTAATTAATGAATCTAAATTTGATTTTTCATTTCATTAACATCAGTCAAAGAACACTTTCTGGCATATAAGGTAAGGGGTTTGTAATCTTCCTTTTAATTATTTGAGATTTCAATTTGTTCACCACTTATTTTTTTTATTGTGATGTATTGTGTACTGAAATTTGATATAATTTATCTTGTTTTTATTTATACTCTTTTTATTATGTGATTTTTATGGTATTTATTAATTTTTGATCATAAGAATCAATTGATTACAACGTGGTAAGAGACTTTGTCTCAAATTCCATTTCATTCAGACTTACTTGATATTGGGAACCTGATAATTATCATGAGGTGTATGCAATTCCAATATGAGATAATTATTCATTTGAAATTTTCAATATATAATATATCCATATTATGGTTTCATGGATATTATTATTATGTTAAGTCGTATACTCTTTTACAAAAATTGTTTATTTGGAATGTCGTTTTAACTATGTTAATATTCATGAATTTGTATCCTCTACCCTATAAAGATAATGAGAAGGAATATTTTACATTAACAAAATCTATGTATAATGAATTATTTTTACTTTAAATGATGGGTGGGCCCACTATAGCCCCTTGATGCATCAATAGTTTTCATGAGAAAAATTAGTTGGTGACACACCCTTCGAGATTGTTTCCAAAAATCATACAAGTTTATACCCTCAGACATAAACAATATCATTAGTATAGTGGTATCATGTGCCAAATACAAGATGTCCAGTTAATTATCATATCACTTTTTTAATTTTCATCTATTACTATCTTTTAAGTTTTCACTGTGACAAAACCTATGGATGCAGTTTCATTCTTAGTTTTATAATAGAGCGTGTTTTACATTTATTCACCATGCCATATTGACTATGCCAAATTGTTTATGATTTAGTTATTATTTATTCATGCTTCCAAATTTATTAATACTTAATATGAATTTGAGCTCACCATGTTCAATTTGTTTACCTTCAACAGGTTTTGAGAAGGAGACCATATATTGAGTTCTCAAAGATGCAGTTTTTATAGTTTTTGTTTTGTATTGTATAGTGGTACCTTTACCAATGTAATATGAGTTAAATGTATGTATCTAGTTTCTTCAAGACTACTAAACTAATCATTACATGGGTATTTCATTCTTTATAATCATTCCAATTTAATAAGTAATGCACCGGATCTGGGCATTGGGGGTCTAGTTGGCATAAAAACCTTGAGATATTGTCTTAAAAGAAACAAATAAGAGGCATATATTTATTTTGATGAATATATTTCACTTATCATCATCTAAAATTAAAAAAAAATATATATTTTATTTATATTTATGTTTGAATACTACCTCTAGAATATTTTATGTAAAGAAAAACAATAAATTTCAATCATGTTTTTAAATATCTATTATATTTTCACATAAAAATCCAACTAAATTTTTATAAAATATTATAGTTTATTTTATGAATTATAAAATTATTTTTTGGATGTTAATTTATTTACAATTTTTAGTGATTATATAATTTTCTAAAATTCCTGTATAATGCGGAAACCGATCTTGTACAAGAAGAAGAAAAATCAAATTAAATAAGTTTTAATACATTTAAAGTATTATTTTATAGTTTAATTTTAGGGAACATGAAATATTTGGTTAATAATAATGTGTAATTAATTTTTAAATGGGTTATATTTAATTAAATTTTTTATATTGATAACATTAAAAGAAAATTAAATGAATAGTGTCAAATATGGAATTAATTATATTTTATTGAAAAATAAAATTTTGTTAAACAATTTAAAAATCCTAAAAATCATGAAATAGGACATGTAAGTTTAAAAGTGGTCTAAAATTTAGTTCATTGTCCATTTATGAGAAAATTGTTACATTATAAGTAAAAATATTCAGCATTATGATTTTAAAATTTGTTATTGTGGTTAAAGTTTAAATTGGTTAATCATGGGGATAAACTAATATATAAGGTTTTGAATAAAACTAAATACTATCAAAATTCTACGGGTTAAAGATATATTTATAATAACATATCTTATATTCATAAGTATAACCACATGGTTCTACATAGACAAGAAAATTAATTTATAATATTTAAATATTTTTATTAATTCCAAATGGGTCATTTCCCTCCCTTATAAATGGAAATCCCTCCTTTCTCACATTTACACTAGTTTGAGCCACATATCTCAAACAAAAACTAAAAAATTATGTTTCAAACTTACCTATACATAGATTAGAGTTTATTTTATTCATCAAGATCTTTTATAAGGGTATTTATGAATGGATCTAAAGGATGTGTATCAAAGATACGATAATCATCCTACCCAGCCTCTTTCAATTTTTTTATTCTTCTATCTCTTACAAATATAATATTTTAACAACAAAACTTTTCAAATGTTTTGTTTTTTAAAATTAAATAGATTATATTTGAATATAAAAATTGAGATGGTGGGATATTTCGAGGCCAAGTGTGGCCATAATTAAATTTGTTATATAATAAATATATTAACATCACATATGGGTAGTTTTCCTGAAAACTGGAATAACTCTTAAAAAGAGAGTCAAATAAAAAATATGAGCCTTATATTGAGTTTAGATTGTGGGTTTTACCATAATCATTACTTAACTATGGAGTGCATCAGATGTTTGGGTTGAATGTCATCACATGAAGATTAATAAAATAAATAAATAAATTATTTATTTTCTTAAGTGATGTAGAACACCAATTTTATTTATCTATAAATTTGATGCTATGGATGATTTGTAGTGTTAGATGCATAACCATGAAAATATAGAGATTGTTAGAGGATATTCTATTGGAGAGTGATGACCAAATAATGATTTAGGATCAGTGTGACAACGACATATGTGGTTCACCCCGACAAAAATGGTGTGTGATTTTTATACACTAATGATTGATCCAAATTGAAGTATACTGTTTTTATTTTAGGGATTTATCCTCGTATTGTCATCCTATGACAATCAAAAATCAATCGATGGAATTATTGATTTTCGGATCAGTCATATTGTGGGTATGGGATTATATTGTGGGGATTATTATGAGAATTGTTTATTTTATTATTGATCTTTATTTTTCATTATAAATAATATGAATCAAGGAAAATATGGTCATGGTTGAGTTCCATTCCTATTTTGTGTTTTTCTTGGTTTCCTTCAACCGTTCTTCATTACTTCAGCTTTGATATTAATTTTGATGTTGGTTTGAAATAAATACCAAATAATCAATAATTGTTCACTCATTTCATGCTGAAAAATATTTAAATCGTTGATATAGGTTTGGCATGATGATTGGATTAAGCTATTATGATTATTATGATAATGATGGATTAACGATGAATTTGATACCCCAAATTTGAGTTGGATGTTTCATGGTAATTAGAACCCTCGACTAGAGATAATCTAGCAATGGTGAGGCTCAGAAATGATTTTGAGGTTCTCCAAGATAAGATCCATGTTTCACAACATGAATTTGGAATGGATATAAGGTCAGATGAGTGGTGATGATATAGAGGTAGAATATGAAAGTCTAGAAAATACCACAGAACACAACTTGTATTTTAGTGTTACATGCCATTTGGGAACCCTAGTTTGTTTCTAGCGTTTCTGCAAAAAAATAAATATCACAGGGTGTAAAAAATATATCACATAACATGTGAACCTTACATGGAGGCTCAGTATATACTTGGGGAGGTCTACAAACATGTAAACTAACATGCATACATAGACATGGCCAAGCTAGGTGTATATGGGCAGAGCCTTGTACAAGAGAATGGTCATGATTACATAGGCTCAGACACGTTGTGTAATTAGAAATAGACATGGACATGGGAACTAACATCGTCATAGGTCACGATATATGGGTAGACCCCCCATTCCAATGGGGGTCATAGTTTTCTATCAATACATGCAATGTACTCTATCAAAGAAGTCTTAAATCTCTTTTTCTCTTCATCTTTGACATGTTTCATTTGGTTATGTTCTATTTATCTTTTCCCTAAGGTTTTTTATGGACTTATGACCAATAAATAGGATGGAGATCCCCTCTAAGGGATCTTTAGTTGTGGATATTGTTGTTGAAATCATTTCTTTGGAATTAGAATGAGATCTCCTCTCATCTTTTCCAACGCTGGGGTTCTAGTAATCATCATGACCAATACCACATTGGCGTAGTTCTCATACATATTTTGTTATTGTAGATTGGTTTTTTGGAATATCACATGGTCCTAGGTGCCGTATCCATAAGTGTATTATTCCTTTCAGAAATTAAATTTGTAGATTTAATTATGAGACCTGATGAGCATGATATCATTAAGGAATTCCATCAGCTCTATGTGACTCATTGAGTGAGTTATCTCAGATGAGTTCTATGCAGAACTTTCAGGAAGCAATCCTTGAAAATTATTATAATTGTCACATCACCTTGAGACAACGTTTCTATATTGAGTATATCTAGATATTCTTGTTATAAAATTTCTTGACTTATACTTATTATGATATAACAGTTATTGATGGTGTTATATGCTCTGTGATTTTTGTGTTTTCAATTGGGTATTAATATAATCACCCCTACTTGATATTTTCCTACATGTATCATTTCTTTTGTAGATGATCACCCTTATGACTATTTCCTTAAGAGACTAGGACCATGTATGAATTAGTGATATAGAAATGCAGAGGTGTGTTCTAGTAGTTTCAGTTGACAGTTGTCCTCACCCAAATAACTGGATGGACTTCTTTTTAGTGTCACTTTGGGGGGAATGTATTTTTCCATTCTTCCTTCCAATAATTGTTTTCATACTATCAGGGTGGTATTTTAGACATATTCATGCATGTTTTTTAGTTGTTCTACATTTTAGCATTGTGTGGGTTGGGATATGTGTGTGTTTGTAATGGTATATGATGATTATATCACCCTTGTGTGTGATACGCATACTCAACATTCTTCGTCATCCCCTAGAAAATTGGAGGTGGTTTTGTAGTAGTCGTGGAACAAGCCCTATTGATATGGACCATGATATAGTGGTATTAGACTATTTTTATTCAACCATATGGATAGATTATATGATATTGGTCTGGGGAAACTATGTTAAGTGTTTCAAGTTTTGGTTTTAAGCCAGGGACCCTAGTGTTGGGGAATCAACCAACATTTCCATACACTAGGACAATGATAACTTTTTTTTTGATTTAGTACATGAGTACACTATTATTGGGGAAAAATTGGAACATTAATCCTACATGAATTTGTTTTGGTTTCCATGTCCTTCTTGATTAATCACTCAAGATACACTCATTAATCATAGAACATCATGTTCATCACAAGATGCATCCCCAACATTTTTCAAATAGGATTATTCATTAGGATAATGAGGATTATCCCCTTAGTGGTGATGATTTTATATGGTGACTTGTTCAAAATGATTTTCCTTGATGTGGTGCACCAGTTATACCATCACATGTCAAGCAGTAAATGCTACCAGTATTATTAGTGGACGAGTTGTGCATGCTAAGCACGCTTCATGAGTTTCAATAATTGTGACCCCTAAGGTCCTATGGAGATCCCAACCCATAAGAATATGGGGATTGGATTGAGGTAGTTATACAAGTCTTATGTCTTTTTGGGAAACTAGTAGATCAAATAGTGTTCGGGTAATGATCCTTCATCATGGATCTCTAGGATAATGGTGGGGAGTATTAACCCTATCGTACGTTGAGTTGACCCATTATTGATCAGAGCTTGAGCACATTTTAATATATGAGTTATTTATAGCTATGTGAAGGGTTTTAAACATCTAGTATAATATATAACATTATTAGGGAAGTAAAACTATGGATGAGTATTCGCCAAGGTTCACCAACCTCTTCGAGTATTCGATGGATATTGTGCATGATCATTTATTTTAGGATTAGACTTTCGAGAGAATACTATGGAGAGGAATCCAATATAACATGATACATCTATGAATTACTAACTATGATGGGTTTCTAGAGAATGATTAGGTAGTTATGTGTTTATTGGCTGAGCAGATGAATACAGTTGGGGTACTCAATGGGAACATGGAAGAAAAGCCTTCAATGGCAGGTAGTTGTCATCGTAATCATGGGATGGGACATTCGAAGAAATTCATGAGGAGGTCCCAAGGTTGATACAAGTTATAATTTATTTCTTTTCAACATTATATGTATTATTTATTTACACAAGTGTGATTTATTCCATTATTTACACATTTATAGTTTGAGACATAGGTATTCTGGTTGAGCCCATGGATTAACCATTATGGTTGGAGACTATTTCTGGAGGTGAATTAATGATCACTTACTTGTGCTGATGGTGTGACCTGACTATTAGAGGAAATAATTTATTTTGGGGTCTCATTCAAGAAATAATGAGGCCTTATGAAATCAAATTAGTTATGGATTGGTTATCTATAGTTCTTTCCTAAATTAATTATTTTAGGTAAAGGATGCGGTGTGCCTACAAGGATGGGATGAGGTTTTTCTTTATGTGTGAAAAGGAAAAAATAGATCTGTATATAATCATGCATAAGAGGATTTATCAGATTAATCCTATACTGGCTATCGTAATCCATGATGTATAGAATGGTATGATCCTCTTATTCTCTAATGTGGTGGAAGAGTACGAGTACGTATTTCCTAAGAATGTTCCTAACTTACCATTTAACAAACCATACTGGGTCCACCAGATGAGTCTCCCTTGATAGCCCAATATGGGGTGAGGTAAAACAAAGATAAAAATTTTATTGAATGTAATAAGAATAATAAATACAACAAGAGTACGTAGAGGAAATAATAGTGATATACAATAAAGGTATAAAACAAAAACTAGGATGTATTACTAGTATGGACAAACAAATATCCATGTGACCAATCATCACCTCTAAAAAGAATCCCAATATGAAACAAATACATAAATAAAAGACAACATAATACAAAATTAACTTCCCATTACATGTGTCCTTGAAAATAATATCTACGATTTCCCAAAGGAAAAAGTAGAGTGTGAGAAATAGAGATTATTAGGAAACCACAAAATTATATTTGTAGGTTATTATCTCAAGAATTCACATGTTATGGCTAAAAAATAGATTTAAATGAATTTTAGTAAATAAAAATATTAAAACATATCTTAAACAATCCTTGAGTTTTTTAAAAAATTCATACCATTTTTACAAAAACTAGAAACCAGCTAGTCTTGAAATAAAGAAGGTAAGCATACAAAACCTAAATATACATGTGATCCAACATACATGGAAGAAACCATCATGTGATAAAAAACAATAAAAACAATACACATTCTAGTTTGGATGTATCCTATAATACAATATCTACGAGACACTCATGATACAAAACTGAAAAAAAATTCATGCATCTAATATCAAGTCCTACAATAATAAATTTATATACAATAGGTACTTCTTAGTATTTTCCCACACACTAAGGCTACTCAAGTCTCTTTTTCAATGCACCCAAGTTTACCATTGTGCTATGTTTTTCAATATCAATATTAAAAACCACATAGACTTTTTTTTGGGTAAAACCATTCTAATGAAAAGCTAATCTACTTTAGTGCTTAAAATCCATTTTTTAATTCATTGAAATTTTGTTTTCAGTGAAAACCCCTTTAAAAAATGAAAAAATTCCATTTTCAATTTCAATACATGAAATTATTTTTCAAAACCCATGGAATCCATAAGGGGAATATAATGTCCAATAAATTATAACACTTGGATAGATCCATATTTTTTCATGGATGTAGAAATCCTAAATTCCATGGACAATGGATATTAGAAACCACAATATCAACCTTCAGAATACAAGGGATGAAAAAAATACTGAAAATGAATTATAAAAAAAATATCAGACTACTAATAACTGTCAAAATAAGTTCAACAACCAAAAACCAAAGAAGAACTAAGAGGAACACTTAACAAAAGAGAAGAAATCCAACCAAAATAGTGATAATCACTAAACGAATTGATGCAGAAAGAATGGAGTTAACGAAAATTTCCTAGGGAGATTAAGAGAATATAGATTCCTAATGAATGAATGAAACATATCACTCGTGTGGAACCATAAAAACCTATATAATTAAATTTACAAGGAATGTAATCGATTTACATGTATTATAATTATCGAGGACTATATACGCTAAAAATCCATTATCATTTAATTTAAAACTATATTTTTATACATTCACATAATTTAACTATTAAACGTTGTGTAAATCATTCACACCATATACCCAATTCATGGATCTTACCTAGAATACATTATACAGTGTGTACCTCACTTACAGAGCATGTATGTTCCCAGCAGTAGAAATACACTATAGGTTATAATGTTGAAAATTCCAAAGAAATCCATGAATTCACTAGTATGGGTTTCCTCCTAGTTTAATGGTAAGTAATACTCACCCAATGAAAAAGGAAACCAAAAGAATAGAATATAACATATATGACAAAAGGGTAACAAGGTGTTGCAATCTCCCAATAATAAAAGCTTTCTTCCCTTAGAAAGTGATCAAGATCCTTTATCCATAAATGAGAAGCCAGTTGTTGCATCATCAATGAATCCCATCCCATGTCTCATAGTGATCTTATCAACATTACAACAATATCATGATTATAGGGATAATTTTACCATGCATTTTATTATGATGAAAATCAATAGTATGAACTAGCTACTAAACCAAAGTGGTATCAGGTTCATGATCTACATCCTTCCACTTAATCCCCTTGGAACGATATGGTATGTACCTCCTCAACTATGAATCAGGAAACACATCTTGGATTGGAGTCTAATTTTATGGAAGGTCCAACATGTAGGTCACCACACCCCATTGCTAGATGATATCAAAGGGGTCCACCATGTTCATTGAAAACATACACTTCTTATGAATCCAATTATGTTCCCAGCGAGGTGAAACATTGTGAAATATCTAATCACCAACCAAAAAACCTAGTTACCAATGATGACAATTTCAGAAGATTTTTGAAGACCATATAAAATTATAAAATTCATCTTAATCTATTACACCATCCATATTATGACCTAAACCACAATAATCCCAACCATGAATTTCTCCCCAAACCCTGCCTAGTATAAGTAAGATGACAAGTCTTCCCATAAAAAGCTTCAATAGGAACCATCATGATTGATTCATGATAACTATTTTTATTGGAAAATGTAGCCAAAGGAAAATTTATATCCCAAGATCCAAAAAAAATCTTGAACACAAGCCAAAAGCATATATTTATGAACTTGGATTTCCCTCTCTGTCAGGCCTTCTGACTGTAGATGATAAGTCCTACTCAATTTCAAATAGGAATACATTGTCTCATATAAACCATTACAGAATCTAGATTTAAACTTTGAGTCCCCATTATAATGAAACATAGATGGAACCCCATGAATTCTCATAATCTCTTGAACATGTATTTCCCCATGTTGTTCAACTTTCACTATTTTTTAATGGTAATAGACTCACTGATTTTTTTAGTCTACAAAAAATCACCCAAATCGCATCATTCCCACTTGGAGTCCATGGTAAAAAAATTATTAAATAAATGGAAATTTCATACCAATTACAAATCAGAAGGGGTAAAGGCAGAAAAAAACTACAGTTCCCTGGTGTTCGACCTTAACTCTTTGATAAGGGAGAAATTTCAACACAAAATCTAAAACCTACCACTTCATCCTTAGTCAACAATACTGATGTCTCAAATTAGTGTACATATTTGTATCCACAGGGTTCATAGAATAACATAACCATTTTCCACTATATAATAACTCTATTATCAAGTAAAAACTAAATAACCATCCTTTTATGAAATCAAAAATCTCTATGGGGAAACTAATAACACTAGTCCTAGGTTTCCCCACCATTTTTAGTATCTCTTAAGCATAGAATCGTAGTGTGTTTCATTATATCAAGTCAAACAACTCTCATTAAAATCCACATAAACCATTGTAAAAGCCAATAAAATTTTCCACCAATATCCTTCACTCCCAAAATCATCTCATTAAACAAAATCACGAGAAATAGAAATTTAATTGATTATTTCATTTCCTAGATTGGTACTCTTCTTCTCAACATATCAATAACAATGATTCCTTTATTAGGGTATATAATATATAAAAACAAATGGTCTAAAGATACTCAACCCAAAATATCTATTTCATGTTCATATCCCATTGAGTGAAAACATACTTTAGGATTTTGTGATCATAATACACTTTAAATCAGTTTCTTGAAAGTTAGTGACTAACTTCTTGAGTGTTTTGATTTCTTTTTGAAACTCAAGATAATGGGTAGAGTAGTTCTTATAATTATGTAATAATTGGAATGATCAATAAGATACCATATATTTTCTTTACATGAAGAAAAATTCTAAACACATACCTGACGCATCATAAAAAACATTATATCCGGAGCCCGATTTTGGGAGAATCAACAATGATATTGAAGTTATTGTCACAATAGTCTCCAAAAATAATCTACAAAATTTTTCATCCCTCTCAATATTTACACCATTACAGTCATCATAGATTAATTCTTGTGGAAGTCTCTAACAAATCCCATCTGATAACCAGAAAACCCCACGAGGCTTTGAATCTCAAACACATTTTTGGAAATTTCCTAGGACATAGTTACCCATACCATTTCATGATCAACTGAGACACCGAACTCATATATCACATGTAGGAGAAAATACACCTCTATGATCTAAAACCCAAACATAGAAAGTTTACCATAAAAAATTGTTCTTTCATGGTTCGATGAATGAAATTTAAATGGTCTAAAATTTTCTACTCTAAAATGGAGTACACTCGGATGTCATCTATGAACACAAAATAATGGTTTCCAAGAACCGATGAAAGGTCTGGTCTATCAAATCCATCAATATAGAAAAAATTTTAGTTTGTTTGAAATTAATAACAAAAAATCCAAAATTCCCATATTTAATGGGAAACATATTCTTAGGTAAATACTCTTCTTGGTCTCTCAAATGATGGTACCATGATCACATTTCAATCTTATAAACCAAGAAGTATCACTAAGCTGGTCGAAGAGATCATAAATTCTTGGTAAGGATGCTTTTTCTTAACTATCACGTGATTCAAATTTTGTAATTCAATAAAAATCTTGAGACTTTCAACTTTCTTCCCATAGGAGTATTTTTAAACACTATAGTGACACTCTAGGATGAAAAAATCATTTGAATTCAAGGTCTTCAGGATGATATTTAATTTCCACAAAATCTACATGTTCCATTAAATAGGATGGAATCAAAATTGGTTGTATTTTATAGAGTAGGTCAATAGTAAACTTGACCTCTCTATATAGTGGTAAACTAAAAAAACACCCCAAAATAGTTTTTGGTATTCACATAAAACATTAGTTTGATAACTGCTTAAACAGTGGAAAACTGTATCAAGAAGCATTTCTAAAAACTAGCATGAGATTATAATGATATAAGTAACAACATTTCCTTTCCATCACAATCACGAGTCCCACTAACCCTAAACAACAAGAGTGACCATATTGATCAATATTAACTATACCTAATGATGATAACAGTCTATTTAGGCCTTCATGATGATCATCCAATCCATTCTGAGAATCAAGTCAATGATTTCAAGATCAGCCTCTATGATTTCCCAAACCACCTCAATGTTGGCTACCACCAACTGACTTGTGTGAGACCATAAACCTTTTTCATACATCATTCCTAAAGTACTGGATTGATAAAAAATAATGGAATGAGCATCAAACCCAAACCCAACATTTCAATCATCATTGACAATATAAGATATTGAGCAGAACTCTGAACAAATAAAGATAGAACCATATAAGTTTAAACAGAAATTTTACCTATAATATTAGTTTTTCTTTCCTAAAATTACTATGAAACATACTATTTTTCATAAATCCATTTAATCATCACAACCTGGACATCACCATTGGTAGAATAATGAGACCCACCCCCATTGGGAGCATCAACATGAACTATGAATCCCTCTGTGAAAGGGAATCCTGCCATACTAACTTGGTACATCCTATCAAAGAAATGTTTTAGATGACCAAATCACCAAAAAAGATGAAAATTTATAAGAGCCTCTATATAACCTATTGTTTCTTAGAAGAAGTCCCTAAAAATAGTCCTCAAGAAAACTAAAAACTCTTGTGCTTTGTTTTTTGACGAAAAGAATCACCTCGGATAACCATTACACCATCTGATTATCCTCCCAGTCTTTTCCATCTATCTAGGACTGTCTCAACCAAATAATCTTTATCCACTACCTCCATAATGGTTAGAAGGATTAAAATAACTATCATATAATGATTATTCATCCTCTTCCTCATATAAAAACTTTGAGCCTTCAGGTATTCAATAATAACAAGCTCTAATTTCATATGCAACAACTCTAAAAAACGGGTTGAGTGATCGAAAAATATACACTCCCCTTACTCCATGGTTAGAAAATCCTAGTTGTTTTCTATACATAATGTCTCATGAAAATATTCTAACTAAATATTTTCTTGAAAGAAATTCTTTTTATACTCTCATGAAACTTAGCTTGCACTATAGTGCCCCACAATATTCTTCATGGTCCTCGAGCATATACCAGACAAAATCCACCTAAGAATCCTCATGCATTTTCAAAAAGTTAATGATAGTATCAAAATGATGATTCCACTCCTATGATTCATGGGGTTTTTTATCACCATGGGGGAATAGTGAAAGTTGTTTGGTAAATCTTGAGCCATGATCCACTGCATGTCTATGGTTTACGATGTCCACTGAATTCAGAGTCTAAATTTAACAGATAATTGCTTCGGCCAATGAATTTTCAACTATACAATCCACCTATAAAATCTTCTTCATATCATACACTATCATATTTAGAAGACCTCTTCGGGGAGGCATTTTTTTTTATTCAAATGATTATAGAGAATCAGTCATGAGAAAACTAAAAAACCATTGAACCAACTTCTAGAATCCGAATCAAAACATTAAAATGTTCTGAATTTAATAGTAATTATGAATTATACCACAAAAGACAACACCTTTTGGAAATAAACTAGTAAATTTAAAAAAAATATCCGCACATTTTATTCAAATGACCTTACAAACACCATGAACACAAATAAACCCATAAACCCTCATCCCTAAAACCCAGGACCCTCAACTCAAAAAATTCTTACACCCTCATCCCGTAAGAAACCCTAAAACATATACCCCAGAAAAAACTAAACCATCCATCACAAAATAACATAAACCCCCAACCCCCCAAAAAAAAACAAAACATTAGAATAATAATCCCTAAACCCCAAAACATAATTATAAGAAATGATTAGCCCCAGAAACCCTAAAACCTCATCCCCAACAAATTATCAACCCTTATCCCTAAAAAACCTAAATCCCACATCCCCAAAAAACTCTAAACCTAAAACTCTAATATAAAACCCTTCATCCCCATCCATCTATTTGAGGTTGAGGTAGTATAGGTTCAGTATGATAATCTGGTAAATTATCATTAGATTAAAACAATATAGGAGGAAGAGGCATGATATAGTTCCATGTGTTCCATACAGCATTATAGTATGTGGATGTATGGGGGTTTTGTTTTTTATATAGAGATATAGATCTAGTTGGAGGATCTTGAGATGGTCTTTTGTTTTCCATGTTCTAACGAGTAATGGGCCCCTTCGGATATTGGATAAGTGTGGCGGGATATATGTTAGTGGTGGATATTGTATCTTGGTGAACGAATGGAGGATGTTTTTTTCATGGGATTAATTACAGAAGGAGTTATGTGAATATTTCTTTTTAATAAACATGAAGGTAGTGAAGAGGTAGGAGATAATATCAATTCATCAGGGGAGTATATCTATCTATAATATAGGGACCATGTTTATAGAGCTTTTAGGTTTAATCCCAGATATTTTCCCTAATATGGGGTCTCAAGTGAATCATCTTGAGGTGGAACTCTTCCATTACATACATTATTCAGTTACTACCTTTATATATCTAATGTATTAGGAGGTTTAAGAGAGATGATAGGTGGTCATGAATAAGAAATCAAGTGTAGTTTTTCATGAGATGGGAAACACTAGGGTTCCTCAAGGAGAAGATTTGTGAGTTGAAGATCTCAGGAACTAGTGAATTTAGGGTTTTCACTCAGGAGGATTTTAACTCAAAAACTTACCTTTTGAAATTATGGGGCTTGTGAATTATATAATATTTTTCAGGTCTTCAGGCCGATGTGATTTGTTTTTAGGAACCATGAAAATCATCCGAATCTATTCCCCTGGTTATTAAATATAAGTATAGTGGAGGTGGTATAGTTTAATAAATCCTCTTTAAAATCTATAAGTGAGGCCATTTCAACTATAGTATAAATAGACATATTATCCATCAGTACAAGATGGAACAGGTTGAGGTCATTCTCAAGATGTTCCTCATCCTTAGAGAATATTACTTAAGCGTGTCCATAGAGGTGGATATCAGTAGAGAGGTTTAGGAGGTTGGTGTGGTCATGTGAATGCATTAAGAGGGACATCACCAGAGGGGATAAGGATCATTAGAGGTACAATCATCTTTTCATGTACCCGTATTTAGGCCTTGTCTGATTTTAGAGATTAACACTCGTTTATACCACCGATTCTTTCCCATTATATAGGACAATAAATAGAGAGGATTATCATGCTCATTATTTTGTCTATATCAGTCAGAGGCATGGAAAACATCTTTGATGTGTGTTAGTGGTTTTAACTAATGATATATCAATATAAGTCATCTGATGGTATTTTCTCATTGTTTATGGAAAAATATAATATATTCCCAGACAAAAACTGGTTGTGTAATGTTCATACAATTATCGACTACTTCTAAAGGGTTGTTGTATTCTTGGATATGTATAGTTAGTGTATAGTTTCTATTTGTGATAATGGTTATCTGGTGGGTAATAGTCTTATGGATACCCTTAATTGTTTGATGGATGTGTTTTCTAGGGAGTCAGTAGAAACTATGATGGTGGTTGTTCTGAGGGACATCAGGGAGTTTCTGGATGTTTTTACTAAGGATGTTGTGATGCTACCTCCTCAACATGATATCATGTTTGGGATTGATATACATCCCAATGCATATTCAGTTTGGAAAGACCCTTATCAGATGAAACCCTATAATTTTTTGGAGATGATGAAATAGATAGTTTATCTAAAGTAGAAGGGTTCCATCCATCCGAGTGTTTCACTATGGGGTGATAATGTGTTATTCAATAAGAAGGAAGATAGTAGTCTAAGGCTATGTATATACAACCAAATGATTAATTATGAAATGATTAAGAATCACTACCCTCTCCCAAGGATTTATTATCTTTTAAACTACTTGAAAGAGGATAGTTGGATTTCCAAGATTGATATGTGGTCAGGATATCACTAGTTGTTGGTAAAGAAGGATGATATCTTGGAGATATCGTTAAAATAAATTTATAATACATTAGAATTCATGTTACTTCTATTTAGTGTCATGAAAACACCATATGTTTTCATGAGGATATTGAAATCCTTATTCCATGTATTCCTGGTCCATATTGTAGTTGCGTTCATGTATGATATAATGATTTACTATAATTCAGGTGAGTAACATGCCAATTATTTTATATATGTATTTTATGTTCTTCAATTCCACTAATGTTTTGAAATTTTTTCTAACATTACATTTCATACATGAGAGGTTCATTTTTTGTACATATGGTGTCCCAATATGGTGTGGTTGTGGACCCATCAATGATTGAGGAAATTAATTTTTTAGGTTATCAACCATGAATGTGGTAGATGTTCACAGCTTCCTTTGTCTTGTTTCATATTAAAATAGGTACATATCATATTTTTAACAAATTGAGGGAATTTTTTGAGTTTATATCTAGAAATAATGTGATTTTAACTAGATTGATCAGCTTCAAGAAACATTTTATTTTTAGATGGGGAATTTAATCAGTTCTATAGTTCTTCTGTTTCTATAAGATGGGGTTATGTTTTAAGTGTTATATGAAACTTCCATATATGATTGAGAAGAATTTTGATCTTGTAGGAAGCAGTAATCTCTAATTGGTGTAGTCAGATGCATCCTATGGATTGAAAATATGCAACCCATGACTTGGAGCTAATAGTGATTGTGTTTGTGTAAACGCTATGAAATCATTACATCATTTTGGAGTAATTTTATTCTCTTCATGGATCTCAATAGTCTAAGGTATATCTTTTATCAATTTAACCTAAATAAAAAATAGTAGAGGTATATAGTGTTTCTTTAGGACCATGACTTTGATATCTCCAACATATTATTAAATAGAAATGTTGTGGATGATGTGTTGAGTAAAAAAACCATGGATTTATGTTTTTAGGAGTATAGAGATTATTGGAGGGTTAGAGGACGATCATAACTAGATGTTTAAGGGGTAGTTGTTTTTTATAATGGTGATGTGTGAGGGGTCCTTTGTGAGTTCCACATATCACCGTTTGAGGTACAATTATAGTAATCTAAGCTGTATCATGTTTTGAGGATGCTGTTTTGATAACCAGGTAGAAAATGAATAGTGGAGGATTTGGTATCTTGGTGTTTGGTTTTCTAGTCGGCGAAATAAGAGAACCATGTTATTGGTTGTATTTTGTAGCACTTTTATGTTTCCAAGTGGAAATGTGATTAAATAAAATGTACTATGTAACAAGGTTACCCAAATCTCATGGAGGTAATGATGATATTTAGGTAATCAAAGATAAATTGATGAAATGATCTTAGTTCATAGTAATCAAGGAGTCAAACACTATGGATGTTTTGGAAATGAGGATTATGGGGGGGGGGGGTTGTTTGGATACATGGAGTTACAAGGTCTATTATCTCAGACAATGATTATCATTTAAAATCGTGAATTTAGATGAGATTTCACCATTATTTTAGCACTTAGTTACACCTTTAAAATGATTTCCACCCTCAAACATATAGGAACATAGGGTTGAGGATATAGAAATTTGAGGATATGTTTTTTGTGTGCGTGTTGGACATCAGTAGATCTTTGAAAAAATACTTACAGATTTTTCTGTTTTCTAAAAACTGCAATAATCAGTCATTCAACTACATATCATACTTTGAAGATTTTTGTGGGATACCATGTCATTATTCATTGGGATGATATGAGGATGTAGGGTCATTAAGTCCTGATGTGGTGTAGAGAACGACAGAGAAGGTTGAGGTTGTTGATGAGATAATTACATCTGTGAAGGGACAAAAAAGTATTCTTTTAGTCATAGAAGGTTTCCTTTGGAGTTTGATGTTAGAGACCATGTGTTCTAGAGAGTTTCCACTTGACGTGATCAGTGGAGGTTTTAATGGGGGTTTAATCTCTTTCCATGGTATGTTAGTTCTTTCGAGGTGTTGGGAACATTGGAGAGGTGTCTTATTGATTGTCACTCCCTCTATGAAAAGGCATGATCCATGTTTTCATCCATGTTTCTCAGTACAATTTCTATCTTTATTATGACTCTCATGTCATTTATTTGGGAAGGTTCAATATCGATGATCCTATAACATTAATGGATAGGATAGTAGATATATATATTTGTAGAGAGAAATTGTTTTATGGATGGTAAATTCTTTTGGTTCTAGTACCATGGAAGAATGTTTTCTGATAAGAGATTACTTTAGATTATGATACACATATGTGCTCCTAATACATGATTTAGGGTTTTTTGTTTTTATTTTCAATCTTTCGTTAAATCTTTTACCTTATTTGTTTATGAGATGTTTTTTTCATTATTGTGATATGTGATAAAGATTCAAGTATATGAAGAGGTGAAAACATATTTTTTGATCATGATGTGTTATATTATAACATTTTTTTAATCTTTGTGGGTGAATTAGTGTTTCTTAATGTAGATAATATCTTAATATGGAAGATGGGATTCCTTGATTTGGGTTATCATGGCCCTATTGTTATTGGTTGGTGGTATTGCTCAGTAGTAATGATATCCTGAAGAGGTATCTCATGGGATGGTTGTTTGAACATCTCTTCCCCTTTTCCATTTGTTTTTTGTTTTAATTTTCTTGGATTAGAGAGTTAACATTTAAAACCCCCAAATCCAGTAACCCATGGTTTGTGCTTACATTATTAAATTAATAATAAATAAAATAAATCACATTCTAGAGGACATAATGGTTTATAAAACCTTGGTAAACTATATAAAAACTAGAATCCCATATTATATTTGAAACATAAAATACACTTTTGTGTCTTTTTTGGGATCATCTTTATTCCCTCTAGCATATTCCAACATATCATTCTTATAAAATTTCTTCAAACCCAAGGGAAATGAAACATAAAAAAGGGGTGATATTAGATGCTCAGAAAAAGAAATTCTTACATTATAATCTAATATGGAAATAATAATATGGAAATAATAAATGATGATCAACTAATACCATATAAATAATCACATGAGTTAGAAATTTATCCACAAAATTCATAAAAAATTAAATAATAACAAGAAAATGAATAAAATATTTCACAATGTTGGAATTCATAATGTGTTACATATAAATATTTCCATCGAGGCCTTTTTCCATGACATATGAAAATATCATCAAAGCCTTCTACCAAGACATCAACATAAATGGGAAGGCCACCGATGACTCCCAATCTTTCTTTTCTCATAAGACCTATTGATGCATAAAGGGTATATATATGTACCCTCTATTAACTTATGATGTCAAATTCATTCTTCATATTAATGGGGTGAATAATAAATCAATATATTGTCAACAAAAAATTTTAATTTGAAAAACTAACATATGAAATGTTAATATTTTCCTTAATAAAACTTATCATAAACCATCCAAAGAAAGAATAAGGATGGAATCATTAAAAAATATCACAATTTTATCATATGTAAAATAAATAGTTGTTATAAGTGGTGAATAGAAACACCAAAAAGAGACCATTTAATGAATTTTTTAGGAAAATACCATTTTTACTTCAGAAATTACTTTTTAATAACTACTTTTTTAAAATTATAAGAAAAATAATTTTTTTGAAAAGAATAATGGAAACCTAAAACCATTGAATGTTTATAATGGTATAAAATTAATTTTAGGTCATATAAGTTAAAAAACATTCCTTTCACACATTTATAATAAAGTAAAAAAGAACCTCATTTGAAAAACGACATGAAGATTCCAATAAAACTATTTTTTAAAAGTAAAAAATGCATAAAATTTTATTCAATATATCCTTCAAAAATAGTAAAAGTTTTAGATAAAATATTTTAAGGATTATATGTACTTGGAAGAAAAGTATTCTTGATCGAGTGGAAGAAAAAAGTCAGTTTCCATAATTTTTTTGGTATATTGAGTTGGTAATGCAAGGAAAATGAAAGTAAAATTTAAAATTTATAGAAATAAGGCGAGAAGAATAAATATATATTTGGTTCATGATAGTAATAATTCCCCTAATGGATATAAAAACATATATAATCCCAAATAATGATGAGAATAAGAAATTATCCCTCACCACATTGGTAACATTTAAATCATAAACCCCATTAAATAATGATTTTAAATGAAACTTTAAATATAATTAAAATTTTGTTAATCATGATATAATGTGTCTATGGGGAAATATATACACTATATAAAAACGATTTGGGGAATAAAAATAAAATATTCCTTGATAAATAGAAATTGATATTTAATCCCTTACCTAAGGTCTAAATTCATTCGCAGGTGTTCAAATAAAGATGATTAGTTTGGGATATTCCGAACACTTGGGGGGGTGAATCAGTTATGGGGACATTTTAATGTAATTGTTTCTTTTTATCATATACCTCTTAGACATGTTAGGATCTTAATTCTATTATTATATTTTCCTTGTCACATGTAAGAAAATTAATGCATTAAATATATCACATGGAATTTTTACAAGTCTCACTACTCTATATAAGCATCTATTTTATGGAATGGTCTTGAAATAATACAGACCACACAAACACAAAAAAATAATACTTTTTACATGGTTTCAACATGTTGGATATAACCTTATACTCGTGTGGCACTATGAAAACCATCCAATAGAATGGGTCTTAGAATACATGGATGGATATTTATACAATATCCCAAGATAATATACTACTTATTATAGGTTCTTAACACCAATAATGTCTTCCACCTACTAAGACTAGTTGGATTCCACATTACTTCTTTGACCTTCTTCTATTTATTTGATATGTTTGTACCTACAGGTGAGTAACTCTTTTTACCAATTCCTATAAAGAAACTAAAAGATTCCAAATATTCTTCTTCTATTAGTCACAATAAAATTAATGTTTCATGTTTTTATTAACACTAGACTTTCTATGACACAAATTATGTTTAACTAATGTGAATTTGTCACCAAATTTTCTTCTCTTCTTCTCACTTTCTCATCCTGTGAAAAACCAACTACGTTGATATTTCTTCTTCTTATTATTACTGGAATAAAAAAATTGATTTTTGATTATTAAAACAATAATTATATGCTAAACATAGAATCATTGAAATCCTTATTTTCTAAATGGTTTAATATATATTTTCCCCTAGCCTATTCTTCCCACTTTCTTCTTCTATTGTGCCGATATATTTTTAGGTGTACGTCTTGTTATTATGTACACACAAAAAAATATGCTTGATCTTCTCTATCTATTGTGTATCAACTTGTTACATAGATATATTTATTTTGTGAATCATAGCGAGGTTATTATACCTAGAATTTGTTCATAGAACCTTTATTTGAGAATAACTACAAAAGTATGATTTTAATATTTGTTGAGTGTCCCCAAATCATCTTCTTCAAAAATCATGACGAGGTTGTAAACACCTATTACATGCATTTAGTATTTAAAAATTAGGAACTATAATTTTATCACCATGTATGGAGTTTAAATTAATGGTTCTAGTGCTTCGTGGACAACCATCCCTTCTGATAACTGCCTCTGCTTCGCAGACAACTGACGCCCTACATACTGTCGATGCTCCATGGACAACCCCTTCTTCATAGATGGCCTTTTCTTCGTGGACCTCCTTTTATTTAACATATAATTTCTTCCTCCATGTACTACCTATGCTTCCACAAACCGTCTCATCTTCATCATAAAATCTCTTTTACAGAAATCATCCCCCACAAACTACTTCCTCCTATGTGGAAACTCTTCCCAGAAAAATGTTTCCATTGCTGAATCCTCCTTCAAAAATAGTTTGGACTTCAATAAATTATTCCTTAAAGAGAAGATGATTTATAATCAGTTTAAATCTCACTTAATGAAATTATTATGGTCCATTATATATCCAAATAACTCAAAAAAATTCTCTAGTCCTATTTACTAAATTTTTTGATTTAGTATAGCCATCACTGTGTAGTATGCTCCTCTCACAAACCAGTTTCCCCTTTATAGTCTGAATATTGTATTTTTATCTTTATATAGGTTGATTATTGTGAAAATAAATCACTTCTTCTTAGATGAGAAAGAATCTCCTTCAAAAAATCAAAAATCCTACCACAAGATTAGATCATATCCAAACTATTTTTTCAACAAATTCCACGTATCAAGAATCACGGTCTGTATAACACTTCTATGTAGAATCATTCCATTACTGAATTTCCACCACCATTAGATGAAACTATTATGTGGTCTACATACTATCCTTCATAGTCCAGGAACTGTAAGTTCCTTTGTGAAAAAAATCCTTTTCCAAAGAACAAACTCCTGATTTTTTAGTAAACACTAGGAAACAACACCTCCTTAAATACCCACATTGATAAAACTCCTAACATTCTAATTCAAAATCATAGATACATCATTAAATATTTATCCATATTCTACTAAGAATAACTTCATTCCAATACCAATTGATTTATTTCACCAAGAACCCCATATATTTTGATATTTAATCATTAATCGATCAACTTTAGCCGCAACAAAATTTCTGAGGAATGTATTATATGTTCCATGTCTTCTAGAAACATCATTCTTTCCAATCAAAGATTAATACGATTGGAAAAATATTTTCCCCAATTAAATTATAAGGATTACATCACAGGTTATACAAAAATATTATGATATTTTTAAAATACAAATTATAAAATCATCGTCATATTTTACTATGAGAATTGTTAAACCATGACATGGAATCTAATGTCATCTAATGAATCCATAATAATTATTCACGCATCACCTTGAAATTCAAAGTCTCCAAACCATTTGCATGTTTTATGGAATATCAATACTTAAGGACTTCATCCATGCTCCATTAACATTTTAAATACTTGATCATATTGACCATAATGAGATCCTTTTATCTTATTTATCACTATTGACCACCAAGGACAATTTGTTGAAAACTAATATAATCAATACAAAAATGGGGTATTAAAAAAACTCAAATGTAGAAAATTTATATTTATTAGAAATATATTACCGAACCATAATATTATATATTATAAAATAATGATTTACATTTAATATTTTATCACTAATTTATTGATCATTCTTTTATAAAATCACTACATCATGTGATAATTGGATTTTTTTTCATGTATGTTTAGGTTTTATAGTTTAAATAATTACATATTTATCAACATTTCATCATATAAAATAATTTATTAATGTTATAAATATCATATAAAATCAACAAATATTTATTTAGAATCATTCATAAAAGGTATATATAGACAAATTAATTACACCATTCATGTATATAGTAGGCTATACGTACGCATGATCATTGTTGACACTTTTTGATGAATGAAAAAAATAAAGTTAAATAATTATTCACATGTAATGGATCATTGTTATTTCACATCTGTCATATATTCCTTAAATATATCCTTATAATCGTCAATATAAAATGGAAATGAAAAAGAAATGGAATCTCTTTGGGGAGGTGGTGCTCCACACAAATGCATGAGTGATGTTATTGTTATCCAACTGACTAGAAGTTAAGAAGGTAGATGTGATATTATAATAACAAAAGTATACTCATATTATAATTATCATATATAAACACTATACCCATCATAATAATACTCTATAAAATACAATGATGTAAAATAAATTGCATCCTTATATGGATGTGAAAAGCCATATGTATGCACGAGTGATACTTTCACTTATTGTTTAATGGAAAAGAAGGTGGATATCAGTTATTTCATAATCTAAATAATATTTAAGAATATTTATGATACTAAAATTATTAATTTTTTAAAATACCATATATTTATAAGCGGTACAAAAGAAGTTAACAGAAAGTGATCTGTTAAAGTGATTACCTCTTTTTTGAAAGAACTCATTTAGATTTCCTCTTAAGGATCATAGGTGTGGTCATTTGGGAAGAATAAAGTTACTAAAATGCGGATAAGGAAGTTGATAAGGGATTTCATTAGGGTATGGTTGAGATATGTGTTTCAATGTGGTGTAAATAAGCAAGGGAGGAGGTTCCCTTTTATAATTGAGGCGAGGGGTGGTTTTTCTATTTCATAAAATATTAATATATATTAATGATACAGTCATACCCAAATACCACAAAAATGACAAATATTAAAATATAAGTTGATATCTAGTAAAAATACCATAATCTAATAAAATATGTACTAGTTTATGTTTTATTTTAATCCTTATATTATAGTTCAAACACATAAGTTACATATTTAATCCCTAACCGTGGTAACATATTTTTTTTCACACTTATGGCCTTATAATTCTACATATAAAGCAGAAATAGGATCATAAATTAACAAGGGATGATAGTTTAGACCATTTATTTTCCACTTTCCCTCTGTTATTACTTAAATGAATTTTGAAAAAAATTAAAAATTATTATTTTGATAAAATATCAATAATTTTAATTGTGAAACTATTCATGTACATTGACTTATGATACCTATATACAAAGTTGAAATTATAATTAAATTCTTTAAACAAATAAAAATATTTCTTATAGATCATTAAAATTTATGAAACATACTAATTCATTTCTATTATACCATTTTAAATATTTTTCATACCATTTAATTTATTTTAAAATATATTTAATTAGTACTACGTTTGGGTTTTCTAAGCATGTATAATAATTATATAATTAATAAAAATTATAAAAAAATCCCATCATGAAATAAATTTCATTCATATCAAAACATTCATTTATATTCATTAATTTCCACCCATTCACATATATGAACATATAATAAGTATTTAAAACTAACATAGTGACATTTGGTAACTTTCTTTGATTTCAATATTATATTGGTCCTTTTAAAGGAAATGTGTAGCTTAAAAAATAAATTTCAAGCCAATGGTGATAATGGATTAATTAAATTTATCCATGAATAATTGAGATAAAATATAATGTTGTTATCACTGAGTTTTAAAAAAGATTAACCCAATTTACACTTTCTGAGGTGATAAAATTTTTCAACAATTAATATTCACATTAACAAAAATAAAAGGATAATATTAACAAAATTTAAACAGCCTAATTCAAAATATAGAATCCATTTTCTTAAATTTAATTTCTAAATATGGAATAAATTAATTTTAATAAAATATTTACAAACATGATGTAAATTTATTTTTAGAAATAATGTTATATATATATATATATGGTTTTATATGAAATTGATTCCCATGAACATATTTTTATTATTCATACATTATGATATTTTTTTTATTTTTAATCATTTAAAATAAATTGATACTTTGTAAATGCTTCAAGTAAAAATACATTTTTAAATAAATATTTGTTGTTTTATTATTCACTGGAAAATCAATATTGTTAGAACTTTTCTTAAAATTCTACCTCTCTGTAATTTTGATATACTGATTTCAAATTTGATTTTATTTGAATAATATATAATTTATAGATTTTCGGAAAATTAATTATAAAATTTTCGTACAAAAAAAAATAAAAATTGTTTATTGATGTATAAATTTACATTACTGAAAATTGAATACCTATTTACTATAAAATTTTCTGTACATTTTTTTTGTGAAGTTCCTATATATTAATTTCATAATTTTTTTAATACTATCTGTATTCTTTAATTCAAGAACTATGTTATAATGGTTATATTTAAATAATAATATTTTTTTGGTTTGTTTTGGGTCAGTGTGGCGTGTCGTATACACTATAAAAAATAGTGCTCTTTTAAAATCCCTGGATGATAAATTTTACCATAAAAGAAATTCTATCCTTAAAATTTGAAATTATTATCAGTAATAATAGTGTTTATATTTTAAAATTATTTTTAGTAAAAAATACATTTTATGAAATCTTGATAAAACTTCATCTTTTAATGTTGGAAAGAGAAATATGATGGTCATCTAGAAGAACACATAACTAGGATTCCAGATAAGATAAAATTTGTGGAAATTTAAAATTTGTACGTGGAAGAAAATTTTAATTTCCAAATAATTATGGATGTTTACATAGATCATTAATCACAAGAAAATGAATTATCCTAAGAAATATAATGTCCAAAAAATAATAAATCAACGAGGATTGGAAAAACCGTTGATTCACCATTAATGAATATAATAGGATAATTTTTTTGTTTAAATATAATTTTACTATAGTTTTGTAAATCCTTTACCATTTAGACTAAGAAAATAAAGATATATGCTTACATAAAAATTAATATTTCTTCTTTTAATCAATTTTCACCACAATATCATTTCATGCTGCACAAGTTTTTTAATCAAAATGATTTTTTATGTAATTTTGTAAAATCTTCTTATAACATATCACATAATCCTAAAAGCGAAAAAAAAAATATATTCCTTCTATCTTTAGACATTATCCAAAAACAAAATTCATTGCATAAGGTATTATAATTCCCTAAATAAATAAACATTTACATGATGATATAATACATCAATATATGAAATTCATTAATAATATCCAAAGTTATAACTAAACCATTTTATACGTAACTGAAATCTAAATTCTTAAAAAAACTTATTACTATGATTGAAACCTAGATATTTGAATTATTTCATTACATATTCTTAAATGATAAATTTAAGATTTACATTTAATCATCATTAGTCACTAAAATGCCAAATAATCAAAAATGTATATGTCATAATCATATAATCTATATGATATTATAATCATTTAAATGAAAAAAATTTAATCACCCTAAATCTTCATCATATATTATTAAAAAGGAAAATTCAACCATGATTTCTCAAATAAAATCCTATGATATTATATAATCTTCCTAAAAATAATAATGATCTTCGTCAAAAATAACTTTAATTACAAAATCACCAAATAATTTTCCAATCCCATGGTTATCTATAATATGGATCAAATCTTCTTAATATAGACATAATATTTATCTGCCTAATTAATTAAGTAAAAAAATGTTATACTAACAAGGGCATCACGTAGCCGAGTGGTAGGTGATACACAATTATTTCCCTTCTATTGTGGGTTTAAGCCCCACTGCCTTGCTTGATGTGATGGGTTGTCTCTTATACTTTAAGTATTAAATTTTCATTAAAAATTATTATAATTCTTATAAAATTATCAAAAATATGATGAAAGTCATCAATAATACAATTAATCTTCTAATCACTTTTTAATTAGAAAGGGTTTTATACAACTTATTTTCTTCAAAAAAATAATTTATTATTTAGTCACAATTATTAACATTTCATCAATGATCTTATTAAAATGAATGGTTATCGGTGAAATTAATCTTGTGTTCAAAAAATATAAAAGAATTATTCCACAAATTACCCTCTCAATAAAACTCATATTGAAAAAAAGTGTTTAATTACTATAAATGATTCCCAAAATTTCTTTATTTATGTTAAACGACCATTACATAAAACATTAAAATGTATATCTATGGATTTAAAATTATGATCTTGCTTATAATTATTAATAGAATAATGTACCTAAAATATTTAAATATCCTCATCTGAATCATAAAATTAGAGTCTTTGGGAATATCCTTAAAGGACTACATAATATTTAGTTTCCTAATTTTGGTTTTCCTAAATATAGTTCCCCAAGGCTATACTAATGTTTTTATGATACCAAATAAAAAAACAGAACTGTATTAACCTTGAGGAACTGTTTATTTTATTATATTATTACAAAATTCATACAATTTCATCCCAAATTCCCAAAAGTTTAGTATCTATGGAACATTAGATATATACATGAATCAAAAATTACATTTTAAACATAAAATAAAATATAGTATTATTTTAGGATTCTCATTATTTCCTATAATATAACCCTAAATATCAATTATGAGACATTTAAAATAATTATGGGGAATGGAAACATAAGAAATATGTGATATTAGAAGCTCAGTATGAAAATACTTATTGCAGAAAATAATAATTGAAGAATAGTATGATAAGAATGTTGATAAAATTATGCGATATAAATAAAAATATGAGTCAGAAATATATTCAAGAATATCATAACAAATAAAATAATATCATTGACATCAATATGTGATTTCAAAAAGATTGAATTCATAATGGTAGAAATCTAAAACAAACCATTTAGGCCTTATGAAAATACATATAAAAATACCATCAAGGATTTATGTCAATAAATATATATAAAAATACTCCTAAACTATCTAGATAAAATTAAGGATGTCATAATTATAGCATAAACCCATCATATCATAAGTAAAATTAATTATTATCTCTTTGATTATTAGAAATACCATAAAAAGTACATTTAAAATATTCTTGAGGGAAATACCCTTTTCACATCATAAAATATTTACCAAAAACCTAAAATTTTCTAAAATAATAAGATATAAAACTTCTTTGAAGATAATAATAAAATATTTTATTGTAATCTTAAATATATTGAGTCTTCATTATGGTAGGAAATTCTATTGATTCCTTATAAATTAATGAAATATTTCCTTCCAAACATTTTAATAAAATTAAAAAATTACAATATTTATTAAATTAAATTAAGGTGAAATTAAAGAATAAAAATGTATTTAATAAATAACTTTAAAATAGTTAAATATTTATTTATAAAATTTTAATGAAATTTTTTTACATGGATGAAAATTATTCTTGAAAAAGAAGAATAAAAAAGATTGTTTTCCTTAAAAACATTTTATTGTATCTTGTGTAAATAAAGGGAGAAAAATGTAAGGAAAAATTTAATTTTAAGAAATAAAGATGGAGAAGAAAATATATTTGGTTTAAGATATAAATAATTCCCTAGTGAATACTTAGACATATGAGATTCTAAATAATGAGGAGATTGTGAAATAACCCCTTACCACTTTAGTAACAATTAAATCTTATGGACTATGAAATAAATAAATCAAATGAAACATTAAATATCATTGAAATAGGTAGAATTATTATATAATTGTTTAAATGGTCATTATATCTATAATATAGACTAAATTTTGTTCTTAACAATATAATATGCCTCAAGGAATTGAAATTGGGAAAAATCACTTTTCTATGGTTGAACTTAATTCATATGTATATGAACATCATATAAAATAAATATATAATTATGTTAAATATATTACAAAAAATTATAATATATATATTATGATATATTATTTATTTTTATATTTTATTTCCTATTCATTAAAAATTCATTTTAAAAATCAATTTTTTTGTGAAAATTGATTTGTTTTTCATTAATGTTTTCATTTTGTAGTCCTGGTCCATGCATCTCAATCATGGTTCCATCATATCCATATTTTTTTTAATTATTTAAATATAGTATCAAATAATTATATAAATATTTTTTATTATTCATATAAGGTGGATTGAGAAAAATGTATTACATAGTCCATGGAGATGATACATCATAAATATGCACAAATGATGTTTTCACATTTCATGAGAGGGAATTAAAAAATGAAAAGAAAAATTTAAAATTTAGGGGAATTTTTTATATCATATAAATCATATATATTAATTATATATACCCTTATTACCATCCATTTGAATAGTAAATTTAAAAAAAATCACATTGCTTCATAGAGATGGTGGTCCATATGTACGAACGAGTGCAATTGATGTTTTCTAACAGATTTAATGGTAAGAAATTAGATGTGATATAGTAACAATATAAGTATAATAAGGACATAATCATTTTATAAAACATCCAAATCATAATTTTAACCTTTTATGAAATATAGTGTTGGAAAATGAATTGTATCATTATGTGGAGAGGGTATGCGATATGTATGCAAGATAGATAATTTAAATTATTGTTTTAAAACAAATAAGGTTGATAATAGAGATTTAATAATCATAATGAAATTTAATTAAATTTAGTATAATTAATTTATTATTTAATGATTAATTATTTATATTTAATGGTGGTAAATAAAAAGTAAGAAATGATAGTGATCGGTTAAGTCGATTACCTCAATATTGGATAAACTCTTTTAGATATCATCATCAAGAAACAAGTGAAGTAATTTTTGGAATAAAATAACCTCTATAATATACAAATGGAATTTTAGAGGGTATTTTCAAGTGTATGTATGAGATAAATTGACCCAATTTGTGTAAAGAAGTGAGTAAGGGAATTCCCCTTTATAATTGAGGTGAGGGGAACTCCTAAAATTTCATAAAAGATTAAAATATAATTATGTCATACTCAAAAAACATTCATCCAAAAGAATATTTATTTTAAAAAAAGATAATATGGGGTTAAACCCAATAAATAAATTATATTTGGAGAGTTTCATGTGGTGATTTAAACAATATCTTTTGGTTTAACACCATAATTAAACCATTAAAACCTTAACCACTGTAACATTTTATCCCCTTTCAAGGGATTATAATCTTACTTATAAGGTTAATGTTAGTTAGTAACATGAAAATAGAAGAACTTTTAAACCATATAGCATAGACCTTTTCCTCTTTCATAAATTTTATATTTTTTATATAATTTAATAATACATTATTTCAATTAAATATCATTAATGTAAATTTTGACACTATTAATTTAATCTAACAAAAAAGGTATAAATAAAGGGATTTAATTTTAAAATAATACTTCTATAATTATTATAATATGTCTAATATATTAATAAAATACATGGGATATATTAATTCACTCAAATTATATCATTTTTAATAATTTTAATAGCATTTATTGTTTTTTCTTTTAGTTGAATAAATAATGCATCAGCACTACATATGAATTTTTGGAAATTATATAATTACTAAAAATTATAAATAACTTTACATAATGAAAATTATTTCACTAATATAAAAATATTCATCTATATTCATTTATAGATTTATTTTTTTCCTATATAAATATATAAAAGTTACCCAAAACTAAGAGAGTCACATTTTGAAACTTTCTTTGATTTAAATATTATATTGTTCATTTTCATGGATATGTTTCCCTTAAAAATGTTAAATTTTATCCTATGGTAAAATGGGTTGAATTGTATATAAACAATATGAATTAATAATAAATATTTTGATCTTAACACATAATTTTCACCTTGATTAAACTCATTCACACTTTACACAATTGAACAATTTTACAATGGTCACCATTCATATTGACGAAAAATTAAAGCGGCCTATTTACCAAAATTTAACCTCTTGATTAAAATAATTTAATCCATTTTATCAAATAAAATATCTATAATTGATCAAAATTAATTTTAAAATAAGAACACAAAACCCTACAAAACCCATTTTTTAAAAAGTTATCTATTTATGTATAAAAACATTATATAAAATTAAATAATGAAATTTATTTGGATGAAAATACCTAGATTATTATTAATATAAAAAACTATTTTTAATTTAAAATTATTTAAAAAATGAGAAATTTTTGAATGCATGAAAAACTAATATTAATGAAAATTTGTATTTTAACTCTTCACTAGAAAATAATTATTTTTAGAGAAATTTTAAATTTTTACCCTAGAATAATTTTTATATATTTATTTTAAAAATTATATTATTTAAAAAAATTATTGAATTTTCATTAATTAATTAGAATATTTTTGTTTTCGAATAAAAATAAAAATATTTTTTTATGGAAATATATTTCTAAAGTATAAAATAACATTACTGAAAAGTGATTATATATTTACTATGCATTAATAAATATATTTTATATTAGGTATTACACCCACAAGTATATATATGTGTCATAATTAATTTATTACATTTTTTTCTACTAATTCAAAGGCTATGTTATAATGGTCCTATTTATATAATAATTTTTTTGGATCATTTTTTATCAGTTTTTCATGATGTATACGTAATAAAACATAGTATTATTTTAAAATATTGGGGTATTACATATCATTTGTTACTTTCTGGGCCTCATGAACCATTAATTTTTATGTATTTGGATAGTTGTGGTGTCTGAGGGATGTTTCAAAAAGTTGGGGAGTATGTGGTGATGTTTATTTAAAAAAATTAGTCAATGGGAGTTATGTTTCATAGAGAATAGGTATGAACCCTAATAATCACTAATGTAGTGCGAGGAGATGATTTACAACATGAGTGGTTTGGGGCATGAATGAGGATTTGGGTTGCACTTCAAATTTTAGCATTACTATTATGTGGAGGATGGTTGTGGTTCATAGATTATTTTCTTTCCGTGGTAGCTGTAGTGTGGAGGTATAGTTCATGACATTATGTATGTGAGGATTAGGTTAAAGAGATTTGTTGTTTTTAACATTTTTGTCTCATAGATCATGGATATGACATATCCTATTCATTGATAATGGGGTTCTGTAGCATGGGTTATACGAATTCACTATGGTCCCTTCTCCTATTATTTCATATTTTTAGTAGAGATATTACTGTGTTTTTTAGAGGGACCTTTTACTATAAAATCGGTTGTATGGTACCTATTTATTAGGCCATAATATTATTTTTTTATAAATATAAAGGGGTGGTTTTGTAGGGTTCCCCATGGTGTTTTGTTTTTTAGACTGGGTATAAGACCAAACTCTTTATGAATCCCATAAGTATCCCTACTCTCTTCTCAGTTCTTAGGTGAAAAAAGTGCTTCCCATGGAGGGATTTCATCCCCATTTTAGTTGATTTCTTGCTCAGAATTTGGAGATCTATATTGGTGGTTTATATGAGTCCTCCATTTTTTTAATCCCTATTTCCATTGTTTTTTTATAACAAATAGATTTCTATCAAGGGTAAAATATTGTTTTAATGTTGTTTTGGGAAGAATATTTTTCAAGGTGTTGTGTTTAGGGTGATAATGCTGTTCCAATTCATTAATTTCCTTTGTGGTGGTATCCCTCTCATTCTAACCTTATATAATAGTTTAAAAAGCTTTATTTTAGGTATGTGATCCTTCATCTCTCTTCTAGTTATATTATGTTTAAGTAGTTGTTATATTGTTATATTTTATAAAGATATCATTCACCTTACTAGTAAATATAATTTATTATTTTAATTTAAATTGAATGGTAAGGGGAAGGAGACACATTATTTTTACCTCTCTTGAAATTATTTTATATTGAGATTTTGGGGTTTGATGGCTTACTAAAAATCATATCCAATGGGGGAATTTATTACAATTTTTTATGTGTTTGTGGAACCTTATTTTGTTATTATTTTATGTAAATTTAAATTAAATTTGATAACAACATATATTTTTCTATTAATTGGTTACACATGTATGTTATGGAATATGTTTGGATGCACTTGAAATAATGATGTGGATGTTATGGAAATCAACTTGATAAATATTAAAAATGAAATTTTAATGATCTAAAAAGTGTTTTTATGGGTGATTATGATATGTTATAGATTTTATGGGAATTGTATGTGATATAAAACATGTAGTTATGTGTAAAGGGGATGCGGTCAAAAATAGTGGTAATGTAAGGATACACATGGTTTGTTGTTATGTTGTGTGGTGTTGTGGTAGTGTCCATGGAGTGATGGAATATCTTCTCTATCAATGAAACACAAATGGCATGGTTTGGTTTAGTTAATGTGTTATATTATTAATTAAAACTTATTTGAAATAAGATTTGTGGCTAAAATGGGGTTTGATAAATGTGAAATGAATGGGCTAGAATAATTAATTTTCATTTAAATGGGAAATTTGGATGGGCATAACATGAAATAAAAAGTGACATGTTACTTGTAGATTCTTTATCATTATATAGTGTGGATAGTTTAGTGGTTTAAAATAATGTTTCATAAGTATTTAGGTTTCATTGTGATGTTATGAGTTGGTTGGTACCCTTGTTATAAACTCATAGTTTGGATTGAGTGTGGATAAATATTTATATTTTATTTTCTTTAGGATTTCAGTATGCATCCCACCTATATCAAGAACTATACGATGACAACCAATCGTAATTGGGGTGTTTTTTCCAATATCAGGGGGGTGAAGATCGATGTATGACTACCCACTATTCCACACTCTCCCTCCTTGGAGACATTAAATTCACCAGATTTGATGTAAAGATGTTGAAATTTCAATATAGTGATGTTGTTGTTATATAATATGGTAGGGATCATTCATGGTAGGATGAGGAAACAAGGATGGTGCCCATCATTCTCAGGGTACCATAAAATTTTGGTTAAGAAAGTTATGTTATGTATTATGTGTCTTTGGTAAAGATGTTATGTGATGTGATGTTTCATGTGTCTTTCGGAATGACGTGGTTCGATGTGATGGACCAGGTGTCTTCAATTGAGATGTGATGTGATGTAATGAACCAGGTGTCATAAAGTGATGGGATTTCCAGTTGTACTTGGGTTCTAATTCAAAATTAGATAAACTATGTGTGTTTAGGTATGTTTAATATAAGTAAGATATAGGAGTTTTAAGATGTACAATTTTGGGGTGTCAATGTGGAAAACCAGAGGGAAACAGGTTCATGGTACCCTTTTTTTATGAATATAATTATTATCATGTAATAATAATTGGATGAGTTATTTCATGAGCATGACATATTGATGATGAGATTGGTTTGTTCACCTTCTTAGGTTTTTTTTTGGTTTTGGTGTTTTATTAATGTTACATTATCCTGATATCCACACTTGTGGATGTGATAATTTGGGTATGATCATACTAATTTTACTTTTATTCCCTCCCCATGCATATAAAAATGTTTTTCAAGTTCTCATGGGGAACTGTATATCAAGTTGGGCATTACAATCTTAGACCATTGGGTCATATATTGAGTCTCTGCAATATGAATTTTTAATTGGGAATTTATTTGGAGATGCATATACCTGTAAACATTATACCTGAATTATGTGATGGTTTTGGGTGTACTTTTTTTAAATATTATGTCATGTTGTCTCTTTTAATGGATTTATCTCATATCCAAATCCTAGTTTAAGTGGGTAATTATTTCCATTTATGTGAGTTTTTTATACCCTTAGTGACTATTTCCAACCTGAGCCCAACTAAAGGAGGGAATCAAGGGACATTTACTTATTTACTTCATCACATACCAAGAGAGGTGTTTTTTAGGGTGTTATATAGATAATTATATTTAATGTTTCATTTGAATTTATTCTTTCATGGGTAATAATATTCAAAAGATACTGATTTGGTGATGTTTTTATTTTATAATCTCATAGTTTAATGGGAAAGTCTACAATTATGTTTCCGATGAAGAAATTTCAAGATTTACCTCTCACGAATTTCAATGAATTTCTTATCATTATATAATTATTTATTATTAAATGTTATCTTTTCATTTTCCTCACTTTAGTAACTAAATATACGAAACTAATATTTTTACATAAAATTATTGTGTTTCTTACTTTGGTCAAAAATATATTTTAATCCATGTATATGTTTTCTATATTTTTTTAAGAATGTTTACTATTCCCCAATGATTATTTAAAGAATTTTTTTCCAATGTTATATTTTTTTGAAAAATGTAACATGAATATTATTCTTATTTTTTAATGTGCAACTTTAAATTTTTTAAACAAAAAATGTTAAATAAACATTTGTTTAAAAGTGAATGTCATTAAAGGAATTTATTTCCACCATGAATGATCATTTATATGAAGTGTCCCTTAAAATATTTCATGTTTTATATCACAGAAAAATAATTTCATTAATATGTCGATATTTTTTCGTTTTTAAATAAGATATTTAAAAATTGAAAGGTTATTTTCCCCAAGAAATTTCTATGTGATCTTTTAATTCATTTTATTTTAATTATGATAATTTCATTGATGATACATATGATTTACCGATGATATAATCCAGGGATACAATTCCTTCTCTATATGGTTTATGATTATGATTATGATATTTTTATGAGATCTATTTATTTTATATGCATTATGTTATAATGAATTATTGAATTTTTTATTAATGACATTTCTTCCACATATTTTGATATATGTCTAATGATTTATTAACACATACAACACATATAAATGGATTTTTATTTTTAGAAGGCTGGGACCAATGATATATATCCCTCCAATTCCATAGGAAAAGATGGATATCCACTGAGATAATAAGGACAAGAATTTGGAGTGAACCCAATTTGGTATGGGACTTTTTCCACTTTGATAAGATATAATGTGATAATTGACTATGCCTATGATGTAATGTGAAGTGAAATAAATATTCAATTATAGTCTAGAAAGTGTTACTTGAAAATGAAAATAATATTTTATGATTACTTTAATTTTTAAAACTTATATCTTTTTTGTAACACCCCAAAATTATTAAATAATATCATTGTATTCGATAGTATATGAGACACACCACACTGATCATAAAAAATACATGAAATATATTTCTTTATATTTAATCTCTTAAATATCTTACAGAACATGAAACCTTGAGTTTATGTAAATCATAATATAGTATAGCATTATATCACAGCCAATAAATTATTGGGTTTGAATAGTACTAACGTAATTATGAAAATTATGGTTATCTATTAACAAAAATATATACGTTACGGGAAATTAAGGTCATAAAATTTAGTAATAATGAGTAATCAGAAAAGATCAGGCATTACAAGGGTGTTTACAAATTTAGTAGTGAACCATCCCTATATTTCCATCATTCACCAATGAAGTCCAATATTCAATAGTTTTAAAGGACCACATCATATTTGTTTAATAATAACACTATTTTAAAAATCATCCACCATGTAGTTATCTTCTCTATATATATATGAGACAATTAGATTTAGTTTAGTGACATGATTCATACAATAAATCCAATGGGGACGGTTTTTTAGTGGTACAATACTGGTTCTCAACATCAGATCCATGATGTAAGTTTCAGAATCAGATTCCATCCATAGTGAAATCCACTTATGATGGACAACGTGTTTTATAACATACAACATTTCCCATAATTCAACTTCAGATGTAGTTCCAATTCTAATGTAATAATGAAATAATCATATTAAAAACATTTTATAGGTTCATAAAATAAATCCACAACCTTATGGTCATTGAATTTTAAATCCCGAACCATTAACATTTTATTTTATCTATATGATATTTTGAGGAATCCATCTCAGATATATGAGAACAATGATATCCTTCGACCTCCCTGTAACTCCCAATAAAATTATAAGGGTTTGAATGACATAATAACTTGCCTAAATTTTATTGGATAGAAATATTTGGACCATATCATGTATAATTATTAGTATTAATACATATTTTACAATTTTTACATGTGAAAACGTGGGTATATCGCATCTTATTAAAAATTACTAGTGTTTCAATACCCTCACTTATAAAAGGCCACCCTCCCCTCTCTTTATTTCACCATGACACCCATTTGATTCATCCTATACCTTCCCAAATAATATACCCAAAACCATCAAATAATTTTATAAACCTTATTTTATATAGAAATTCATCCATGGAAGGATTTTGGGGAAAATATAAAGAGCAAACCCAAAGAAGATTTAACGTTCTACATCAAGCGATTTTATTTTATTTCTTCCTCCAAATCCATAAATAATTATTAAAACATAAAATATAATATATAATTTATTTGTATAATTATATATTTTTATTTTATGTGAATTACCTTTAACCATATCCAATTCAATAAAATTTGTTTTGAAGTCACGATTCATGTGTACGGTAGACTATCTTCTCACGAACTGATGTCATTAAAATTTTCCATTATCACCTTTTACGATTTGGCATTATTATAGATTTTAAGTATATATAAATATATATAATATTTATAATATAATACTACCTATTTAGTAATTATATATTATATATCTTTTTGATTTCTGTTTCATATAAGATAAGATAACATAGATTGTGGGTATGACTGACTACCACCTCATGAAGGGATGTGATTCCTCTTTCAATAATGCTTTACATGTAACATAATAATGATAAAGTTAATACATTTATGTGATATACATGAAAAAATTATTATATTAATGACATATTTATCATTATTAAATGAAAATATATCCTTTTATTTATATACTTTTTTACTCACTAATTGATGGTAACATAGTTCTTATATGTGTAAACTACCACCTTCACGAAGTGATGGGACTATTTTTTCATCAACACCCCAAAAGAATTATATAGATGTATATTTGATGAAATAATATAAAAAATATTATATTATTATCATTATTTTTATACAAAACATTACTTACCCTCTTTCCATAATTATCGTTGAAAAATATAAATGTTTCTCAGGTGTACATGAAATTTACCCTTTTCATGATCACAACACACTTCATTTCTCATAACCATATTTGATAATTGGTCATAATATTTAAATTGGTGTTTAAATATGATAATAATTTCATTATTATTATTATGGGGATTAAGTAACTATATATATTTATAATAACCATAAATTTATGAGAAAATACGAATGAGAAAACAAGGCAATTAACACCCGAAACAATGAAAATAATGAATGGTTATTATGGAATGGGTGATAATATGTTATAAAGTATCATATATGTTTTTATAAATTATAATATAGTTATTATATAAGTAAATAATATTTTCAAAACCACTATATAATAAGATAAATAATGTTTAACCAAAAGGAAGCCTAAGGTAGGAGATTTTGTCTCAATTTCCTTTTGTTGAGGGATAATTCTATGATATGCACCAATTTCATTTATACAGTGTATATACTGCCCCTATGAAATGTAATATCATTATTCCATAATAATTAATGTAATTTTGAGTTTCAAATTGTATTAATACATCCAGGTTGTTTTGAACAAGTATTTACCAAGTGGTAAAGGATTTTATATCTCAATTTCATTTCATTGGGTTATTATATTTTTTATCAACATTGACATTCTCAGATTATGTGCAAAGTGACTTTTGATTATCATATATATTATTTCAACTTTTTTATGGGGATTTTTTGTTAATACAAGTTTCCAATTCATTGGTTAATTATCTCTTCAATATTATGATCTTTTCAATAGATTATTTCACAATATCATTTTAATCTCGAATATTTAAGCATGAATTCCAATTAAATGAAATTAGAAAATCCTTGTGTAATAAAACTTTTAAACTTCATATCATACTTTTATTCACAATAATATCTATTAATTGAAGCATTTTCTAATATTTCGTACTTAAAATAATTGATTAAATGTTTTTATGGAAACATGACTTAATTTAACTATTTGGTCAGAAATATTTTTTCTTCAAAACCCATTTTTTAGAAAATGTTTTAAAAAATGTTTTCCAACTTTTAAAAAAGATTTATTAAATACTTTTTTATCCCTTTTTTACATTATATATTTTTTAAGTGAATATTTTTTTCATTCTCAAAATAATATTTTTTTTTCTCTTGCCGAAAAAGTTAAAGTAATATTTTTTAGCTTGTATGACATGAATAGAATATATATCAATCATTACCACCCAAATTTTTTAATTCTTATTTTATAATTTTATAGGATTATTTTTATAGAAAATTATTCTAATTTTTTTATGAACTTATAGTTTTAAGAAGATATTATTTAAATGAAAAAGTTAATTTTCCTCAATATGTTTTTAAAGATATATTTCTGGTATTTATATTAATCCATGAAAACTACCGATTATTATTACAAATTTGTGTATACTTTGTATTAATACAATCATTATTCTTCATGTGGATGTTTTATGATTATTTTCATCATGGAATGTATTGTAATTAATTTACTTTATTCATTTTTTAAGTCATTAACATTCCCATGAAATATTTACTTTCATTTGATCATTAGACATTACATTTATTCTAAATATCCTTATCATGTATATGTTTATTACATAAACCTAATTTCATTTCATCATATGGCGTTTTACGTTGATTTTTATCCATTTATTTGGGGAAATTTTTATAAATATATATTCATTTTTCAATAAAGGTATTTGATGACAAGGATTATTATTCATGAATTAAGTTGATTATTCAATGTATGAGAAAATATCTGGACGTGTTGATATGAGTGGGGCCTGATTTTAGATATCCCCTCAATGCATCGACAGTATCATGAGATGAAATAGTTATATATCCTTAGTTAAATAGGTTTATACCAATCTATTTAAACAATCCTGTGAAATGTCTTTACTGTAGAGTAATGATGTTTCTAAGATAATAAATTTAATAATTAAGAATTTACTTCATTAAAAATTCAGTTGTTATTATCCATGATAATTTTTCAAAGATATTATCTATGGATGAATTTTATTCTATGTTATTGATCAGATGGAATGTGTTTTTAGTTATTCACCTTTGCATATTTACTATGCATTACCAAATTATGATAGCTATGTTATTGATTAAATGGAATGTGATATCTATTATTTACATTTCGATATTTATTATTATCCATGAGATTTTCACATTGATATTATCTCTAGTAAGAATTATTTCACATTTTTTTGATTACATGGAATGTGTGTTTAGTTATTTACCTTTCCATATTTATTATTCTTATTGATTAATTATTTATTCAATTGTACATAAACCTTTAATAGAATTTTATATCACCCTTAGTATGTATTCTTTCACAGGAATCCATGAAGTTTGATATGATTTTTATTAATGGATATGCTAGAAGGAGTAATGTTATTCTCTAAAAAATTGTAATTTTTATTTTAAATTGTAGTGCAAGACTCATATTCTTATCTATATCACCTGGACCGATAAACTATAGATCCCTTTGGGATGCGATTCTTCATATCGTATCCCACTATAATGAACCTGACCATGGATTTGGGAGACTAGGTTCGGCATCACTAAAATTGGTATAAAAGGAAGATTAGTAGAATCGTTGGAAAATATATTTCACAAAAAATTTATTAGGAATCATAAAACATTGATATACATTGAAGATAATTATAGGAGAACATCCAAATGTTTTTTAAGGTAGAGATTATTTAGTTTTCCCATGAAATACATAGCTATCTAGATTCTAAAAGTGGACTTGGTTCTAGATGAGATATAACCATGTGTAATTACTCTAAAAAGAGTGCATTGAGATTGACACTATCCTCACATGGTGAATGAAAATAAGGTTTACTATGAACCTAGTTAGACACTGTGAGGGGGATATTCATAACCTTATTAATAATTTCTTTACAAACCAATATTATGGATTTGAATAAATGATGAAAATGAGTAAGCTAGGTTAAACCAGAGGTGTCTCATATTGTAGTTAAGGAGTTCAAAAGGAATGGTAAAATTCTTCATGTGTGGAAATGAAGGGAATAATGTAATGAACTGCTTAATATAAATGAGGAGTGCGATGGAAGGGAAAAATCTAATCATTGGGATCCATTTATTGGTTTTTGTCTTAAATGTGAAGAACCTGTGAATTATCTAGGTCAATTACCTCTTCTAAAGTTTAAACCATAGACCAAGGAAGGACCTATATACAAATAAAATGGATGGTGTATTTATGTATTGGGGTGTAATAATTAAATTGTAGATATATATATACAAATGATATTTTTGTTATAATAATCATGAAACATCTATGGATTGTCTAAAATTTTATAATAACAAGTGTATTCATAAACTTAAGAGTTATAGGTACCATCACAGGCTTTTGTGTTTAAGGTTTATCATAAGTCCAAAGTCATGAACACTGATTTTTATGTTTTATGTGATGGAATTCTACCAAGATTAAGTATTTTTTTTGAAATTTTTTTGGCAAGTATATGTTTTAGTGGAATCCTTATTTGAAGAATAATGAACTTACTTTTTATAAATATAGTTTGAGCACTATTGAGAACCTTTATGGAAAATATAGTCATTAGTTATATTATAATAAAAATATAATAATATTAATATACTTTGTGAATAATAATTACAAAGAAAAGCTTACCAAAATGGTTATTTAATGATTAATTTTATTTTAAGGATGTCCGTCGTATTTTTTGAGGAATGTTTTTGGAATTATATTAATATAATTTTATTAAAAGGACAACCTACTTACTGGGTGACGACCTATGGGATCTGGGAAGGTTGTGGGGTCCGAAAAAATTACTAAAGGATGATCAGGTTTTAGTTCCTATGACTAGCCTACATGATGTCTGATTAATATATAATTGTTTCTTGTTAAAATATTTCATAAATAAATATTCGTGATGTGCCAAAGATTTGTTTTTTTGGTTTAGAGACTAATTTATTATATCAAAAAACATATTCTAACCATATTTTTTATATAAAGTAATTAGAGATATAAAGAAATAATTATCACTCATTTATTAATCTTATGGTTTCATTAAACTGAATTTTAGTGATTCACACATAAGGAATTTATTTTTGGAAGTTAATTTATTGGAGTGATGGATGAACTAGAAATTGATCAAAGCACAACCAGATGATGAAATTATTTTATGAAATAGAAAAATATCACGCTATTATATATTTATTTTTATTCTATGATATTAAATGAATACCTAACATTAAAAAAGGATCTTTAAAAACAAATGTTATCATATTACATTCATTTCTGATGAATCAAGTGGACTTTAAATGATTGAAAATTTATGGTTTTTGGACCTTAACTGTAATGACCTAATGTTTTATAAATGGAAATTCCTTTCTTATAAATATGTCACGTAATAAAAATGATTATGTTCTATAAGGAAAAAAGAGGCGGAAATTTCTGACACACTGCTTCGATGGAAAATTTCAAGGATGCGGTCACTAGGGTGGACCTGGTCGATTTGGGATACACTGGTAATCCATTCACATGGTTCCGAAGTAATACGGATGACACACGCATCACCGAGTGACTTGATAGATTTCTGGGATCAACAGATTGGATAAATCTCTTTAGCATGTTCCACATCGTCCACATGATGCTCAACTATTCAGACCACTACCCAATTTTTATTGACTTTACTCAAGGTGAACGCATAAAATAACCTTGTATACCCTTCAAAATTGAAAGATTCTGGTTAAAGGATCGGGAATGCGAAGATGTAGTAAGATCAAGCTGGAATATCACTCACGAAGATATTGGCCTCAATATCCAAAAGGTCACATCCGATCTGAGTTCATGGAGTAATAAGAAATTCCGTAATCCTGAGAGGCACTGTTCTTTCCTCGAAAAGAAACTTCACAACCTACTCAAGAAACCCCCATCCAGTTGCACTATTGACATGATTGGAGCCACTCAAAGAGAGCTGGACGAGACCCTGCGCATGAAGGAATGCTTCTGGGATATGCGGGCATGGGACACCCACATCTCAGAAGGGGATGCCAATACCAAGTATTTTCACCAGAAAGCATCAGCCAGGAACTAGAAAAATTTATATCAATGGCATCTCACAATCAGATCGAAGAAAAGTCTTTGATAATAAGGGAATTCATGAAGCTTTGACCTGTTACTTCCGGAACATCTTCAATTCTGGAACTCTGTTCATTACAGCTGAAGTGGAAGAATGTATCCGACCAGTGATCACCGAGGAGATCAATCGGAATCTCTCCAAATATGTCTTAGATGAAGAGATAAGCCTGGATCTAAAATAGATTCACCCCACTAAGGACCCGGGACCAGACGGATTCCACGCCCTATTCTTTAAGAAATACTGGCACATCATTGGTCCCGACATATGCAAAATGATAAGGAATATATGGGCCGGGAAAATAAGTATTACTGCCATCAATGATACTGTCCTCGTCCTCATTCCTAAAATTAAGAATCCCCAAGCATCCCATGATTTTAGGCCTATCAGCCTATGAAATGTAACGTACAAGGTCTTCTCTAAGATCATTTTTAATCAGCTGCGACCGTGGTTGCTTGATATTATCTCGGAAAACCAGAGTGCTTTCATGGCCAAGAGGCTGATAACTGATAATGCAATTGTGGCCCATGAAGTGTTTCACTCTATGAAAACACGGTCCAATGCGAAAAGAGGAACCATGGACGGGAAGCTGGATATAAAGAAGGCTTACGATAAAGTGGAATGGTACATCCTAAAAATTGTGATGCTGAAAATGGGTCTCTGCACTAAGTGGACAGATATGATCATGCAATGCATCTCGACCATCTCTTTCAGAATCCGGGTCAATAGGGAGCTCACTTGAGGATTTGTACCATCCCGCGGCTTGCATTAGGGATATCCCCTCTCCCCATTTCTCTCCCTTTTGGTGGCTGATGTCTTTTCTAACCTTTTATCCAGGGCCGCATCTACTAAAACTATTCATGGGGAAAAGGTCTGTCGTGTAATTCCACCAGTGTCGCAACTTTTTTTTGCCGACGACTACCTCCTTTTCTCCAGAGCAACTATTAATGAATGTCAGGTGAGCATCCATGTGATCCACCAGTATGAGAGGGAGTCTGGACAGTCAATAAATCACGGAAAATCAGAAATCTCCTTCAGTGCAGGGGTGCCTCGCCCCAAGAAAGATGAACTCTGCACATAAGTTGGCATACATATAGTTGAGAAACACCAAAAGTATCTTGGGCTACCAACAGTAAATGGCCGGTCCAAAAAAGAAATTTTCGCATCTCTTGTGGACAAGATTGAGAAGAAAATTCAAGGCTGTACCCCAAAAATAATCTCAAAAGCAGGCAAAGAGACCCTCATTAAAGCTGTCATCCAGTCTATCCCAAGCTATTTTATGTCCCTGTTTACGATCATGGCGGCCATCATCAACCAGATCCATACACACACGACCAACATCTGGTGGGGGAAAAATGATGGAAGAATCATACCCCACTGGATGGCCTGATAGAAACTTTGCATCCCCAAGTTTGAGGGAGGGATGTGATTTCAGAATCTTCTACTCTTTAACGACGCACTATTGGCCAAGAAAGGATGGCGCCTTATTAACTATCCATCATCCCTCTGTGCGCGGGTTTTACAATCTATGTACTTTCCCCACACGGACTTCCAGGTTTCCTCACTTGGCCCGCATCCTAGCTTCCTTTGGAGAAGCATTTGGGGGGCCCGAAAGCTCTTGGAAAAAGGACTGGGATGGAGGATTGGGTATGGCTCATCTGTCAACATATGGTATAACCCATGGCTGATTGATACGGTAGGTATGCGGGCTACATCCCACACACAACCAGGCTTTGAAGACGCCACCATCATAATCCTCCTTTCTGACCGAGGAACGGGGTGGTGTGTGGATAAGATTTTTGAATGTTTTAACAAAAGAGACCAAGAATTATCCTAAGAATCCTCTGGGTCCCTGACACAGGCCCTGACCATCTCTTCTGGTGCAAAGAAATATCGGGCGAATACACGGTGAGATCTGGATACTGGCTAGATCTTGGAAACCACCCAACCGACCGGAACGAGGGACCATGGAAATTTATTTCGAAGCTCAACATCCCCACAAAAATACGCCACTTTTGTTGGCAGGTCTGCACGGGCACCCTTCCAATTATGAGCCTTCTCGCGTACTGACATATGTCCAATGCCGCTTTCGGCCCATTTTTCCCAAACGTCTCAGAGACCCCCTTTCATGCCATCATTCACTTCCCAAAAGGTAAGGAAATCTAGAATAAATGGGACCCAAACCCAGATGCATCACTGGATACGGCTTCTGACCTCCCTGCTCTCTTGGTGCGATGGTGCTCCTCTCTCTCAGTAGCTAAAGCAGGGTCATTCTGCACCCTGGCCTGGATCATCTGGGTACAGCATAACGATGTTGTTATCCACCACAGGCATAAACCTCCTGAATTCTAGATCGATCAGGTCACCTCATGGATCGAGGGATGGAATCACCACAAAAGATATCAAATTCCTGATTCTCCCCCCTCCTTCCCCCCACCCTCATTGGAACCCCCCAATGAAAGGTGTTCTTAAGATCAACGTGGATGTGTCTCTCCCAAAGGATGGACTTGTCTCCCTCGGTCTCCTGGCCCGAAATCATCTGGGGAAAATCATCACAGCAAAGTATGAATCACATCATGCCTTTTGGGAACCTGTTGTTACTGAGGCTAATGACATCTTGACAGCTTTGATGCTGGCTTTGGAACGTGGGTGGGTTGATATTTGCATTGAATCTGACTGTCTCACTGTGATCGATGCCATTAACCACAACAAGGGTGGACTCCAGTATTTTGGCCCCATTATAAAGAGAATTCTCTCACTCTTCCAATGCTTTTCATTCTGTACCTTCTACTTTACCAAAAGAGAAGGCAACAATGCAGCCCACCAGTTGGCAACATCAGGCCCCTTCGAGGCCAACCAGCTCTGGCTAGAAAATTTTCGTTCGTGGCTTTGCATTTGTACTTCTGCTGATCACCGTCATTAATGATACCGGGTTTTCTAAAAAAAAGTGATATGGGACCTTTAAACTTATGTTTGTCAATTTTGTGTTTGAAATTTCAAAAATCAAACATATAGGGATGCGATCAGTATGTTATTTGTAGTTCTATAAGAAAAACATAATTTTTTGGTTAATAGTAACCTATCATAATAAATAGTAATATACCCGTATGAATAATGATATATCCTAATGAAGATTAACCTTACCTATGATATTATTAAAATAATATAAAAGTTAAATTATGATGTACCAATATTTTTGAATAAGTAAATGAATGTTTTAAAATTGGTTTTTTAATAATAAATTAATTTTTTAAGTAGATATTAAATTAATCATATTTGGAATTTTTAAAAAAAAATGGACTTCATTTTTGGATTCTACACATTGAAAAATGGTTAGGATGATGTTTTGAGATTTTTCTAAAATATTGGAATTTTAGATGAATAGTAAAATATAACAATTTACGATAAATTCTAAATAATGGATTTGTTGAGTCATTGATGATGATCTGTTGATGTAAGACCAATTGGTTTGAAGTCACATGAAATTATTACTATTTTTGTTCATTGAATCATCACTATTTCTAGTCTTGGGGAGAATTAATAAACTAATGATTATTAAATTATGAAAACCCTCCTCTCCTCTACTATAAAACCCCCTCACTCTCTCTTCTCTTCATTCCTCTCATGCCTTTGGTCATTACATTATTCTACCGAAATAACTCCCTAATTTATTTACCCACGTTTAGAGGAACCTAGTCTCTTAAAAATACCAAAAACTCAACCTTTAATAGGTTCTCAAAGGAGATAAACTCAAGAGGTAAATTACTCTTTCAAATTTAGTTATTTCTTTGAAGTTATTTTCTTTTGTTATTTCATTCCTCACCTACCATCACCCAAATAGTATGATAACTATAGTAAAATACATTTTATATAATGATTTTATGCTAATTTTATATTTCATTACAATCTATCCTTTCCCCATATTTTATTTGAAAGAAATAAATGCAACATTTGAGATGTGCTAATTTAGAACATTCAAGGACAACTGTTTATCAATTTCTATTATCATCTTTAATTCTGGTCATGAAAACATTTTTTAATGGTTGAACCCAATTATTATATATTTAATATATTCTTGTTACGGTTCTATAATCCTTTTGTACTAATGGTATTATGTTATAAAGAACACGTTCATTGTAATCAATCCCACTAATTAACCAAAATGATTATCACTAAGGTTTTATATATATTATTTAGACATCACTCTATGTAAAAAAATTTAAATTTTAAACATGTAATCTACTGTATGTTCAATAATAACATACATCTTCAATTTTGGCTATCAATTTCACCATATGTTTTTATTCGAACATGAACTAATCATTAAAACCAAGGAAGCAAACAAACCTAAACAATGAAATTGAACTTTAATACCAGTAAAAAGAGTCTTTAATAAACTAAAAATGGTTACACTAAATCAATTAATTATAGAAGAGGTTATTTAACTATTAATTAAAAAAACAAATTTTTTTATTCATTTCATTAATAATAATTGGATAACACCGGATATTTAATGCATGGGATCCTCTCCATTTCTCTCTTTATCAATATTGTCCTCTTTGATGTGCCTTTTTATGTGTAATAACAAATGATGGGTTGTGTTTTCAATCCTCCCCATACTTCCCTCATGATATATAAGTGATGATAAAACCATTTTATATCTCATCAAGCCGACATAGGTACACCCAAAACCATGCCAATTAACCATAATGAATTATACCTGAACGTTCTTCGTTCTTTTGGGTTTTCTTATCTTCATATATATCAAAATAGAGTTATTTTATCTGTTTATGTACATATTCCAAATAATGTTTATATTTAAAAAAATTATTTATTAATACCCTTTCATCAATATCTTTCAAGGATATAGATGTTTTTAGAAGATTCCATCCTAATAACTTTTCGATAAGCAAAAATCTTTTAAGGTAACTTCCCAAATTTTACCCAATTTCAAGTTCAATATATCCTATGTTTTAAGCCTCCATTGTCTTTATAAAATCAGTATTTTTTATGAAAAGATTTTTGGTTCAATTCTGGTTTTATATAAAAGACTTTCCTCTTTTCTATTTTAAAATCTCAATAGTATTTTCCTTAAAACCAAACAAAAAACGTTTTAAGGCTAATGTTTCTCAAATAAAGTTCTTATCTGTTGTCACTTATGTCTGACACAAAATACAGTGTTATAGACCTATTTTAACTTATAAACATCCATATATGTTCTAATATCTTTTTCTCACGGAAACGTTCATGATATGCCCATTTGTTATGATTTTTTTCATGATTATGGTAACCAACTATCTCCTTGGGTAACCTTATCTTTATGTATGGTAGATGAAGAATGATTATTTATATGGAAAGAATATTCAAAATAATGTTTATATGGGTGTGACCAAATAGCGCTCCAATGCATTGGGTAAAGTTAATTCTCATGAGATGTGATGTGAAATGGGATAGGCGGTTAGTGTTGACTCATACTAAAGACATGTTTTATGATTCAAGCACATTTATATGATTCCATGTTTATATGATACCATACTTATATGATATGTTTTCATATGTTACATGATTTGGATATCATTATATCATGACTACTAACCCATGTGATTAATATTTATCCTTATGTTCATTCCCTTACTGGGCTTTGTAGCTAATCCCTTTGTTCATGTGTTCCCTAGGGTACCCTATGTAGATGTAAGGGCTCAAAGGAAGAAAGGAGATCTTTATGGAGTTCAAATAAAGAAGTTTTTTTAGCTCTATGTTTTATGTTTTATATACCTATTCATCCAAGTAACTAGATCTAATGATCCTTGTATTGTACCCTAACGTATAATTATTATTAAAATCATGTAATGTTATATGTAAAAGGCTACGGTTGGTATCATAGGATGGTATAGTTATTTTTGGAGATTAAGAATATAGAACCTTAGTGAGTACATTAATGATGAGACTAAGTATAAGAAAAAATTCCTAAATTTTGGTGAGTATTGATTAAGTGGATTATCAATAAAATATATACGTGTCTGGATACAAGTAGGTAGAGGACGCTATGGCACAGATGTATCTAGTTGCAAAACACGGAATCACTGAATTAAGCTAGACTTGAACGTTAACTGGTTCATGACAATGGGCCTTATTATACTCTTCGTTATGACACTCTCGGGGGATATGATTTGGAAGATTCATGAGCATATTACAAACAATTATTAAGGGACAATAACATTCCAAATGAATATAAGTTAAGAAATATATCAAGGATAACCTTGTTTGAAACATAGGGAATCCCCAGTTAGGATATGATTTTCCTTTACATGTTTATCCTTTTATTCCCAATGTTAACTTTTTATGATCAGTAGAAAAGTTTTCAATCCCTTTAAATATATGTTATTTCTCTTAGTTTATGGCGGGAAATAGAAGAAAACGTTCCAGAAATCAATGTGATATGAAATGCCAAGATTTCCCTAATGACATGCCTGATATGATGGCAGAGTGTGCTTAAAAAACCATGACAACACTTGTTCAGTGGGCTCGAGTTATGAATAATAACTTGAATCATGAGGAACTCCCTCCTCCTCTATGGAAAGAGAATGTTGTCGTATAATACTTCATGTGGAAAATACCTCCCATGTTCAGAGAATATTTTGATCCCAACCTTGAGGAACAGTTGATTAATTCCATTGAAAAGATATTCTCCATCCTCTATTGTTCGGAAGAAGAGAAATTTGTACTGGAGGAGTATCGTTTTGAGGGGGAAGAGGATAGGTGGTGGAAACTTAACTAGAATAAACTGTTTCAAGAGGAAATTGATTTAATGGATTTGGAGGAATTCAAGAATATATTTTTCAACAAATATTTACCTGGAATCCTCCATCTCAATATGGAAAAAGAGTTTCTCAGACTCAAGGAGAAGGAATATGAGTCCATCGAGGCATATGAAGAAATCATCACAAGGATTGAACGGTACACCTATGGCTTTGTCATGAAAACCAAAATAAAGGTGGATTTCTTATTTAGCAGAGTAAATCTGAGTCTAATAATAACATTGGCCATTAGAGGCTTTGATAGTTATGAAGAGATTGTAATTTATGTTCTCAAGGATGAAATAGTGATTAGAGACTGTCAGTGGTCTCATAGTCCCAGTGACAAGTAGCAAAAAATGAAGAAAAATATGAAAGTTTCAAAAAAAAAGTCATAATGGAAAGAAACCAAGATTTTTACCTTATAAAAGTTGATGGAAGAAGCACCCTAGGAACTTTATGAAGGGAACTAATAATTGCTTCAAATTTGGAATTTTTGGTCATCTGGATGAAAACTACCAATGAGATATGAAGAATCCCACTAATGCAAAAGAAGAAAGAAAGGTTTAGATCAACATTCATCCTACAATTCTGCATTACAGCTGCTTGAAATATGGGAATTATTTAAGAAATTTCCCTAAGCTGAGGGTTGTCAGAGGAAATTAGCAATAACCTCCAAGGAAACAAGGAGGAGATTATGTTATCTCTACTACTATATTGGATCCATAAAATGAGGTGGTGACTAGTACACTAGTTATTCATTCCAAAACAGTGAATGTACTATTTGATTTGTGTTCTATGAATTTTTCATATCTTTCATGTTTAGTATAGCTATTCGAACACCACCTCAAAATTTAGAGGAAAAGTTATTTGTGAGAGCAATGAATTATAAAATAATTTTGTCCATGGTTTATAAATCCTCCCCGGTTAATGTTTGTCGACTGAACCTCCAAGAAAATCTTGTCGTACTTCCTTTAGTGTAGTTCGATGTTATCTTGAGCATGGATTGTCTAACTTTATACAAAGCCAACATCAACTGTCGATAAAGGGATATCACTCTTCACATCCCAAATATTCCTATACTTCATTATATGTGTAAGGAGGAAGATTAATCTCTTTTAGAATCATCAAATCAAGTGTGGATATTTTTGCCTTATGAGCATGGATATCTATCCCAAATGATTGAGATAAAGGAGAGAATCATTCTTGATGAAATTCCCATCATCAGGGATTACACTGATGTATTCCCTAAAGAGTTTCATGGTCGTCTACCTGACTGAGAGGTTGTGTTCTCAATTAAAATTGTCCCTAGATATATTCTTATCTCAAAGACACCTTACAGAATGGACACCATATAGTTGGAAGAGATAAAGAAGCAGCTATAGGGGAATATGGAGAAGGGGTTTTATACGCCCGAGTGCTTCATAATGTGGTGTTCTAGTCATATTCATCAACAAGATGGATAGATCAATGCGCCTCTACATTGATTATCACGAGCTCAATAAAATCATGATAAAGAACAAGTATCCCTTTCCATGGATAGATTAATTTTTTGGATCAGCTTCATTGGTCTAGTTATTTTCATAAGGTGAACCTTCGTTCAGGATATCACCAATTAAATGTGCGGAATGGAGATATTCTAAAGACTGAATTTAAAATATGTTATGGAAGCTCTGTGTTTATAGTGATTCCCTTCAGGTACTAAAATTCTCCAAAAATATTCACGGATTTAATGAATATTGTCTTTAGATATTCCCTCAACAAATTTGTGGTAGTCGTTTCTGATGATGTTATGATATACTCCAAGAGCAAGGACGAACATGAGAAGCATTTGAATAATGTGTTAATGACTTAGATAAGGGAAAATTTTTATTCAAATTATAGTAAATGTGAGTTTTGGATGTATTATGTATCATTCCTGGGGAATGTTATCACCAGAAAAGGGATATCTATGGACCCTTCCAAGATGAAGGCAATTGAAGAGTGGCCCAGGCCAACATTTGTAACAGATATCCAAAACTTTTTGGGTCTAGCTAGGTATTATCGACAAATTGTGATGAACATTTCATGAATTTCAAACCCAAATTACCAAGCTGATATAGAAGGCGATAAAATTAGTCTAGATATAGGAATGTGAAGACTATTTCACAGAGTTGAAAAGGAGTCTTATCAATGTGCCAATACTCCCACTCCCAACAAGTGGAGAACTATTTGTGGTGTTCAATTATTTTTCAAAGAAGGGATTAGGCTTTGAGCTGATGCAAAATGATAATGTCATAGCATATGCCTTAATGAATCTGAAATTTCAAGAGCAGAACTGTCATACACATGATTTGGAGATGGTGGCTGTGATATTTGCGTTGAAAATATGACGGCATTATCTGTAGGATATGAAGTGTGAGATATATACTGATCACCAGAGTCTCAAATATATATTCCAAAAAAATAGCTAAATATGCACAAAAAAGATTTATAGAGATCATCAAGTATTTTGACATCTTAATCCACTACCATCTCCATAAGGTAAACAAGGTGGCAGATGCTCTCTGTAGAATGGATCGTATATCTTTATCAATGATGAGAATTAAATAGGATCAGATGTTCTTAGTTTGTATAGGATGGACATGGGAATAATTAAGGGAGGAAGGTCATCAATCTATTTTAAAATGTCTAATCAACTATCTCTCTTGGATAAAATAAATGATGTTCAATGAAAAATGTGGAAATTTTGAAAAAGTTGGAATTTGTTCAAACAAAGATGTATTGAGATATCCAAGAAAACTTCTTGTGGTACAATATTAAAAGAGAGAATGCTGAATATAATCGATGTACCTCGTATGTCAGCAAGGGAATGCTGAGAGGAAAAATCCAAAGGGGATGATTCAACCACTATCCATACCATCATGGTAGTGGGAGAACATTACCATGGGCTTTGTCACTAGACTTCCAAGGACATCCAGAGGAAGCAATGTTATATGGGTCGTTGTGGATCGTATTACAGAGACAACTCACTTTATCGAAAATAGAGAGGGATTATCATTGGATAAACTTTCATGGATTTACATCAACTAAGTGGCAAGGCTTCATGGAGTACCGTTATCTATTGTATCTAATCGTGGTCCTAGATTCACCTAGAAGTTCTGGAAAATTCTCAAACATTATCTAAGCACTGAGCTGGTCTTCAGTACAACCTATCATCCTCAAACTGATGGCCAATCTAAGCAGACTATTCAGACACTAGAAGACATGCTGAGAGCATGTTCTATGGAATTAAAAGGAGGACGTGACAAGAATCGTCTCCTGGTTGAATTATCCAACAACAACAGTTTATACTCGATCATCCGAATGGAACAATATGAACCCTTTTATGGGAAAAGGTGAAGAACACATGAATGTTGGGATGAAGTCGGTGAGTGTAAGAAGCTAGGACCTGAAATGGTAGAAGAAATGATGGAGAATGTGAAAACCATTCAGCAGCATATTAATATAGTCTAAAGTCGACAACCGAGTTTTGCAGATAACCGTGGATGATACCTTGAGTTCAAATTTAGAGACATGGTATTTCTACGCATATCTTTGTGGAAGAAGATCATGTGATTTGGGAAGAGAGGAAAGTTAAGTCTTCATTATAACAGCCCCTTCGAGATCCTATATCGACTCAGAGCTGTGGTATATCGACAAGAACTTCCACTTACCATGTAAAAAGTATATGATATCTTTCACGTATTTCTATTAAGAAAGTACATTCTAGACCCTTCACATGTACTCTCTTCAGAAGTGGTATAGTTGGTAGATGATGTTTCCTATGAGGAGTATCTACTTATGATCTTGGATCGTAGAGAAAACGTTTTACGCAACAAGAATACTCACTTGGTCAAAGTACTACAGAAAAACCACTAGTTCAAAGAGGAAACAAGGGAACTAGAGGGGGTAATGAAGGAAAAGTTCCAAAACTATTTTTTGCTTAAGATTTAAAAAGAAATTTCACAGGAAGAATTTCATAAGTGGGGAAGAACATAATGACCAAATTTTTTATAAATGGAAATTACATTATTATAAGTATGTCTTGAAATCAAAACATAATGAACTACTATGTGCTATGTGAACTTTAAACTTATGTTTGTCATTTCTCTGTTTGGAATTTTGAAAACCTGACATACACAGTTTCCATTAGTATGTTTTTTGTAGTATGATATGAAAACATGGTTTTTTGGTAAATAGTTACCTACCCTTATGAATAGTTATCAATAGTGATATATCCTAATTAATAGTAACCTTACCTATGATAATATTAATATAATATTCAAGTGAAATTATTATGAACCAATATTTTAGAATATGTAAATGAATGTTTTAAAATGGGTTTTTAAAAGTAAATTATGATTTTTATAAGATATTAAATTAATAATATTTATAAAATTATTTTTGAAAAATGGACTTCATTTTTGGATTCTAAATGTCGAAAAATGGATTGGGTGAATTTTATTATATTTTATCTAAAATACCTAAATTATTGATTAATAATAAAATTCTACAATTTACGATAAAAGATAAATAATGGATTTATTTATTTATTGATGATGATTTGCGGATGTAAGATCAATTGGTTCTAATTAACAAGAATTTATTACTATTTTTGGTAATGGAATCATCACATTTTCTGGTATTGAGGGAAATTAATAAACAAATGATTATAAAATTATGAAAACCCTCATATCCTCTACTATAAACCCCTTGACTCACTCCTTCTTCTCTTCACTCCTCTCAAGACTTGTGCAGTTCCAATATTTTCCCCAAATCACTCTCCAAGCTTTATCACCACGTCCAAAGGCCCATAGACTCTTCAAAATACCAAAACCTATCCCTTTAAGATGTTCTCAATGAAGATAAACTAAAGAGGTAAATTCCTTTTTGAAATTATGTTATTTTTAAGTTCCTCTGTTTTATTGTTTCTTTCCTCTCCTCTCTTCACCCTAATATTATGATTAATGTAGTAAAATAAATTTTCTAGAATATTTTTTTTTTCTAATGGGATGTTTCATTACCAAATCTCATTTCCCCATATTTTATTTGAAATATATGAAAGCACCATTTGAGTTGTGCTAATTTACCACTTTGAGGGACAACAATTTATAAATTTCAATTATCGTCATTAATTCTGGTCATGAAACAATTTGTGTTATTGTTGAAATACATTATTATATATGAAATATATCATTTTTATGGTTCTATAATCCTTTTACACTAATGTTATTAAGTTATAAAGAAAAATATTTTCATTGTAATCATACCCACATATTAACCAAAATAGTTATCACTAAAGTTTTATATATAATATTTTGACTTCACTCTAAGTAACCAAATTAAAATTGTATCCATGTGATCACCTGAATTTTCACTAGTAACATACAACATCAATTTTAGACAACCACTTTCATCATACATGTTTATCCGAACCAGAACCTATCATTAAAACCTAGGAATCAAACGAACCTAAACAATGAAATTGAACCTTATAGTAAATCAAAAGGGTCAGGAATGAACTAAAAAGGGTTAAAATAAATAAATTACCTGTATAATAGTCTTTATAATTTTTAATTAATAAACCTAATTTGTTTATTCAGGTATTTATACTAGGTGGAGAACACCCCTCAATTTAAAGCTAGGGATCCTCACCATTCCTCTCTTCATTAAGATTGTCCTTTATTATATGCCCTTTTATGTGTAATATTAAATGATGGGTTATGTTTTCAAACCCCCCCATAATTCCCTATTAATTTATAAGTGATTAGAAACCCCTTTCTCTCTCTCATCAAGACCTCTTAGGTACACCTGACACCATGCCAATAAACCGTAACGAATTCTACTTGAGCCTTATTTTTTCTTTCGGGTTGCCTTATCTTTATTTATATCAAAATATATTTATCTTATCTATTAATGTAAATATTCAAAATGATATTTATTTTTAAAAAATTCATTTATGAATAACCTTTCATCACTATTTTTTCAAAGATATAAATGTTTTTAAAAGATTCTCTCTTTAGAACATTCTGATAAGCAAATATGATTTAAGATAACTTCCCCAATTTTTACCCAATTTAAAGTGCACATTATCCTTTATTTTAAACCACCATTTTCTTTATAAAATCATTATTTTTTAATATAAAATCCTTATAGGTAAAATTCTTGTTTTATATAAGAGATTTTTCTCTTTTCTATTTTAAAATCTTTATAGTATTTTCCTTTAAACCGTAATTTATTTAATGCTAATGATTTTGAAATAAATTTCTTAAATGTTTTCATTTCTCATTAAAACAAAATACAATGTTACATCCCTATTTTAAATTATTAAAATCCAGGTATGTTATAATCCCTTTATTTCATGGAAACTTGTATGATACATCCATTGGTTATGCATTATGTCATGATTATGGTACCCAATTCTTTTCATGGGTACCCTTTCGTTTATGTATGGTTGATTGTGAAGGATTATTTATGTGGCATGAATATTCATGAAAATGTTGAGATGGGTGTGCCTAGATAGTTCTCTAATGCATTGGATAAATTTAAGTCTCATGAGATGAGATGTGAAACAGGATTGGAGGTTAGCCTTGAACCGCACTAAAGACACGTTTTATGATTCTTCCACCTTTATACGATTCCATGTTTATATTATCTCATTATTATATGATATAATTTCATATGTTCTATTCTTTGGATATCATTATTTCATGACACCTATGTCATGTTCTTAAGATGTATCCTTATGTTCATTCCCTTAGTGGGCTTTGTAGATCATAACTTTGTCTATGTGTTCCCTAGGGTACCCTATACAGATGTAGAGGATCTAAGTAAGTTAAAAGCACCGTATGGAGATTAAATAAAGAAGTGTTTTTTATCCCTGTGTTTTATGTTTTATATAAAAATTCTTCCAAGACACTAGACTTAATGATATTTGGATTGTTCTATGATGTATAATTATGATTAAAATCATGCAATGTTATATGTCAAAGGCTAGGGTCACTACATTTACTACCCATTGATCACTCACTTTCTTTTTATCAGTGACATATATCAGTATATAATTATTTAAAATTTTCCTCTATGCCTATATCATAATATTCCACCAATGTTATCTTATATAGAAACATATTTTTGTGTTATTAAAGATGAACTTTTTTACTAGCATTTATATATCATTAAGATGATATTTTATTAACCCTTATTATGATGTCTGTATGTCATCAATGGTTTTTTTAAATGACAAACGCTTATTATTTAGATAAAGTTTCAATTGTGAGGAAAAAATTCCATATTGTTTGGGAGAATAAAACACTATTAAATTTTAATAAATTAATTTAGTATTTTATAGTGTATGATATATGAAACAATGATCTTAAATAACCCGCCAAATAAATTTAATTAAATTTAATCTAACTCACAGATTTTGGAACCAGTAGGCTCAAATTTTAATGAACTGTAATACAGTACAACATTATTAACATCACACTAAATTAGTGGTAATTAATAGTAATAACTAAATCATGAAAATTGTTTTTATATATTAATTATCAATAAATTATGAATCATTTAAATGAAAATTAAAAAATTTCTGAAAACTACATTTTTTCTGAAAGACGGTTTACTCATGCATTGATAACATGACTGAAAATCAATTTATACTACTTATATATAATTTATTTGAAAAATAAACTTCATTATTTAAATTAAAATCTTAACATTTTCATACTATGTATTTTTTGAAATTTTCTTGGGTACTTTATATGTCAATAAATTCTAAAAAATACTAAATTATAATTGAATAATACCATGTTAAAATTATATTTTTTCCATATTTTTTTGGGAACATGTTTTATTTTAAATAATTACAAGTGTTCCACTAACCTCAAAAATAAAAGTCCACCCAATATACTATATTTTAACTCATTCAAAACATTTTGTTTCAGATAAATCCTCCCCAAATGGCATTAAAATTTTTTAAACCATCATTATAAATATTTTCGGTTTATAATAATTAATAATGATGAAGGATTTTCTGAAAACCTAAGGATGTCACCTGGAGAAGAGGAAATGTTCTACAATGGGCATTATTATTTAATTTATTCCACAACCCCCCTCAATTCATATCAGAAAAATATTATATAATATCATAAATATATTATATCTAATTATATTTTTATGTTTTGTTAATGACCTAAAAACATCTAAAAATCCATTAAATGGGTTACAACATCATCATTCATGTGTACAATAGACTACCGCCTCGTGAACTGATGCCATTCATTTTTCCATTTCCACTTTTCACGGTCTGGTATGATGATGAATATAAATTATATAAATATATATATATGATAGTTATAACATAACTACATCTCTTAATTCATTATATCATATCTAACTTTTTTACTATACATTCTATAGGAGATATGATTACATCGGTCGATTATACGGCAGACAACTGCCTCATGCAGCGATGTGGTTATTCATTCTATAATGATTTACATGGAATGTAATATAGATAAATTAATAGATATTTTTGATATAAATAAAAAAAATTTGATATAAATAACGTATAAATCATTATTAGAAGATAATATTTTATTTTATTTCTTACAGTTTCACTCTCCATTATATGACAACATCGTTCATGTATATGTGGACTACCACCTTTATAAAAAGATGTGACTCAATTTTTACACCCACACAACATTAATGATATTTATATGTATAGTTAAAGAAATAACATGTTTATTATGATATTATCATAATTATGGAAAGGTAAATCATTACTTACCACCTTTTTATAGTTATTTTTTAAAATGGAAATGTTACTTCTATATACGTATGACCTTCAATCTTCATGATCATAATGTAATAAATTTATGATAAACATATTTCATGACTGGTATTAAAAAAATTATGAAAGTTATTTATTATTATTATTTTTGGGATTATAGAACTATGTAATATCTCAAGAACTGAAATAGTAATGACAAAATTCAAATGAGAAAACAAGGAAATTAATACTCAAAAACAATGAAAACAATAAAAAATTATTAAATAATGGGTGATAAGATATTGTAATGGTTTATATATGATATTATAATTATTAATATCATTCTTATATAATTTAATAACATGTTTGAAACCACTATACAATAGAGTAAATATTGTTCAGCTAAAAAGAAGCCTGTGGTATATGATTCTGTCTCAATTTCATTTCATTGGGGAACATTTTTAGGTTATACAATAACATATTTTCTATGGTGTATATAATTATCATTTGATATTTAATATCAGGATAAATTACTAATTCATCTTTTTTTGAGTCCTAATTTTTATTATTACATATTAGTAGAGTACATAAAAGAATTACCAAGTGGTAAATTATATAATAACTTGTTTTCTATTCATTGGGTTATATTATTTCTTCATAAACATGATATTGAAATATTATGTTCAAAATTAATTTTGATAATATTATATTTTATTTCTTCTTTTTCATATGGATTTACAATTGAAACACATAATATATTCATTGTTTATTACTTAATACAAAATTATCATCATTGCAAGGGTTTATTTCCCAATCACATTTTAATTGGGACTATTTATGCTTTAATATCCATTAAAGAAAATTATTTGATCATTTAATTGTAAAACATTTAATTGTATTCTCCTCTATTTATTCATGATATTTTCTAGTAATAGTGAAATTTTTCAAGTATATTGTAGTCAAATAATTAATAAAGTGTTTTTATGAAAATTACACATCATTTATCTCTCTATATATAAATATGTTTTCTTCATGAACCTTATTTTGTAACCAAATTTTAAGAAATGTTTTTAAACATTTCAAAATTAATTATTTATTATAATTTAACTCATTTTTAATTTTCACAGTTATTTAATATGAATCTTCTTGTTATTATCAAAACAATTCCCAGTTTTATTTTACAAAAAAAGTAAAAGGAATAATTATTTTATCATGTATGGAATAAATTTAATTTCTAGCTGGAATGAACAATATAATATTTTAAATATTTTGTAAGCTTAAAATTTTATTTTCATTGAAATTGTTTTTCAAAATATTTTGTGAAGTTTTTGTTTTAAAAAGTAAATTTCAAAATGAATAAGATATTTTACTGTGGAATGTTTTTAATGATATTTTTTAATATTTATATTCATTAATAAAAAATAATTTAATTATTACTAAAATGGTTATATGTCTTATTGATACCATCTTATTCCTTCTTCTCTATGATTTATGACAGCTTTAACCAAGGAATGTATTAACATTCACTTCCTTGATTCAGTTTTTACCCCTTAAATTAACCTTGAAATATTTACATTCCTTTGATATTTGGACAAACGATTCCTCTAAATATCCATATAAGGAATATTATTATTTATTAAAATGTAAATTATTTCTACAAATGGTGTTTTAAATTGAATGTTATTCGTTTAACTGGCCCAATATTGATAAATATGTATTCTTTAATCGATACAGATATGTTATGACAAGGAATATTTTTTTAATTAAATAAATTATTCAATATATGATGAAATATTTGGGCATGAAAATATAGGAGGTACCTAGTTATAGATAACCCCTTGATGCATCGATACTTTAATGAGATGAAATAATTGACTAACATTTGTTAAATGGGTCTTTACCCATTAGTTTTAAACTATCATGGGAAAGGTACTAATGATATAGGTATTATGTTCCCGAGACATAATATCCAATGATTAATAATTTCACACATTATGATTTTATATCTTATTATCCCTGATATTTTCACAATGATATTATCTCTGGATGCATTTGACTCTAGGTTACTGATTAGATGCCAATTATTCCTAGTTATTTACTTTTTCATATTGATTGTGCCTTATCTAGTTATGATAGTCTTATTATTAATTAAATAGAATGTTTTTTCATATATTTACCTTTCTATAATAATGATTATTCAGGATATTTTCACATTGATATTATCAATGGATTCACTTCCTTTTTAATTTATTGATTGCTTGACACGCATGTTCAGATATTTACTTTACCATATTGATTATTATTATTTTTCCCCGATTGGTCTTGCTTAACTGAACCCATACTAAGATTTCGATATCAAAATTATTTTGTTACCATTTCCAAAAATCCTTGAAGTATACTATGATTTATATATAAGGATATTCTATATGTAATAATGTTATGCTTGAAAAAATATTTGTTGTAATTTTTATATGAAAATGAAATTACAGACACGTGTTGGTATCTAGTTTGACAGTACTACTAAATGATTTTTTCCTTTGGGATGTAAATTCATTTATCTTATTCCAATATAATAATAAAAACACCGGATGTAGGATTCTATGGTTGGGGTCTCTAAATATTTTCAATGATATGCTCTCATGGATCAGGTCCATTGATTCCTCTAAGATTCATGTTTCATGAAATACCAATATTTATTTTGGGATTCATAAAATAATGAACAATGATATGTTTTTGAATGGATTTTAAAATTATAAAATAATTTTATTATACACTTATAATCATGTTATATTTATGTGATCCTTAATTTCTCTCTTTTTTACCCTTACCGAGCATTTGATCTGACCCTTTATTGTATTTTTTCCAAATGGTATAATGAATGGTTTTAAGTAAGGTATATCTACGAGTAATACTATATGGTATCATTATTGTGAGATATATTTAAGGTATTTCATCAAATAAGAATATTATGTATCATGTATCTTGAGAGAGTAATCCATTACGATCCTCTGGCACACATTAGTTAAATATATTGAATTTTAATATATTATGATGTAATATCTATTTATGAAATGATCGTGTTCACTATTGTTGGTTACCTGAAATATATATATTTATTGATGTAATAGAGTATTTATATTTTAAAATAGGATGAATTCATAATGAAAGTAGCTACACATTGATCATTAGACCCTACTAGTAAAACATACAATATACTCCAAGATGAGCTAAAAATTTAGATAATTAATTATTACACTACATTTTCTCTAAACTATAAGGTAATGAATACTTTATATTTCATAAATGGAAGAAATAAATTTATTTATATCATATCTTGAAAAACTTCACATTATATTTGGTGAATATTAAAATTAACTCATAATGAATCTTTCAAATTAAAAGGAAATAAAATATTTATACTTATAGAAAATCATCAAGACATTAAAATTGTTGATGGGGAAATAGTTAATCATATATTTGATATATTTTTTAGATTTTTTAATTATCTAATATCCTGAAAATAATCATTGGATTACATATTTTTGGTAATTACAGTTCTTAGTTTTTATCTATGAAATGTCATACTAAAAATGTAACAATTCATATATTTAAGAACTATAAAGAATATAATCATGTGGAATTGATTTTACCATTAATATATTTTCATAATGAACATAGAAATTTCAAATATAATTAAAAAACAAAAAAAGAAAAACATATCACATGAATATTTTAATGTTTTTAAGTACTCATGTCATTATATGCTATATGTAAATTAAATTGATGCGGTTTCATAGGACATTGAAGGAGTGTAAAAATATAATAATGGATAACATAGGTGATATAGAAATTATTATACAGTGAATGTTAACAATGTGAATTAATAACTAATTTTATAACTAATGATGTTTCATAATTTACCTTTAAAAATAAAGGGGAATAAAGAAAAAATCACAATTTACTAGGGATAAAAAAGAATAAAAAATTAAATAAAAATGAGATGATATATCTTATAGGGAAATGGAGTTACACATTATAATTAAGTTCCTTTTATGAATATAGTTCAGGAAAAATTTTGGAAAATTGATTCTTAAGGACATCTTAAAATTAAAAACTTGTTCTAATTTAATGACTTCTCGATATGGTTTTGAAAATCATTTAGTTGACGATTTATATGATATAATTTAGTGTTTATGGAGTAAAATAAATAAGATTTTATAAATTTTTAAATATTTGATGAAAAAAAATATCATTTTGAGGAAAAAAGTAACTCTTGGAGAGTATTATTAGTTAAGTAATTATTCTATAGATCAAATGATAAGATCTATATAAATTTGGATAAGAAAAAATAGATTTTTTTGATATAAAGGAATATATTTCTAAAAATAATGAGGTATGAGAAATAAAAATAACTTCCATTTAGAATGAATATGAAAATATAAAAATTTAAATTTATATAATTAAAACATATCTACCCATATTTCTTCATATAATCGAAAATTATGATAAAATTGAATGATTTTACAAATTAAGTAAATCTAAAATTAGTCTTCAATATGATAATAAATTTATCGAATTTTAAGAGAATATATTTTTTAAATGTATGAAAATAATATTTAAACAACATACTATTTTAGATGGTAAATAATTAGGGATTATGTGAGTGCATTTTCATTACAATTTTCACAATCTATTGTGTTGTGTCTAGGGGTTTTCAGCACCCCGTCTGTATCTGTGATCTATAATGACCTCCATATTTCCTAGAGTTGTGTCTATTAACATGTTTTAAGTATAATATAGTTTCTTGTCTGACATAACATATTCATAATATAAAATTTGAAATAAAATCTCTATTATAATTGATTTTCCTCGTTGAATGGGTGTAATATCCTAGGGGAGAAAAACGTTTTGGGTGGGATGCAGAAACAATATAGTGTCATGAAAATGAATAATTATCATGGAAAGATGAATTGGTTTGTACTTGGTATGAGAGATATGTATGAAGAATTAGTCACATTTGGGTAACCCAAATGGGGATAGTTTAATGCCAATGGTTTTGTGGCTCTCCCCACAATGTCTGTAATTGGGACTAACCACACTACTGCTATAATGTGGATCGATTAAAATGTAAAATTCCCTAAATTATTTTTGTTGAGAGGATCACTTATTCATAATAAAAATAGTTATATAAAACTATATTAATGAGTATTTTTTTATTGTCAAGTGATTCTAATTCTCTAGAGGGAGAAAAAAAATGTTTTTTGGATGCCCATTGTTGATAGTGTCATTGAATTGGAGAGAACTCATGGAATTTTCCTTATTTTTGTTGACTTATTTAAGACCTCCAAAAAAGTTTTCATGTATTGAAGCCATGTTATCTACTTGATTATATTATTTATCTATTTTAAATATGAACTTCTTATATAATTATAAGCACAATTGGGTAATAATTTTCTTCCACTGATTAAATGAAAAAATTCCAGAATTATATTTGTGAAAGCAATCTAAAACCAATTCCAAGAAAAAAATTTCATAGATATTAATTAACCATTATAACATGATTTGTGTAAAAACTTGTGGGGTGGGAATTTATTTATGTGTTGCTTTTTTACCAAATTTTGAATTATCCCTAATTCTTTTACCCATTTGAAATGTTTACCTATGTTCCCAGTTACTGTAAAAGGATATTTTTATCATTTAACCACATAATTAATTCCTATATGGAATTTAGTATGAAAAGTACAATCATTGTTAATTCGTACATGGATCAAATTTATGTATTTAAAAATTACAAAGCATTAATTTTTTATTCTATATAGATAATTGTTGTTTAATTATTCTTAAAATAGGTAATTATAATTTTTATATTCTTTGAAAACATATATTATATTGTTTAAAAGTTTTTCTACTTTTATTAATATTATTGTTTCACAATTAATAATTATTTTTTTAACAAATCTGTGATATGTTAAAATTTATAAAATTATAATTTTGGATATAGGGAATCAATTATATAAAGAAGTTTTTATACGTGGATTTATTTTAGTGTGAAATTTAGTTTACATTAATTTTATTATGTAATTAATTTATTTACATAAAAAATTTCAACATATATTCATTTTATTTGTGATATATTTATATTATGTAAGGTTTCTCACATTAATAATTTTAGATATGTAAAATATAATACATAGACAAATTAAGTTATGTAAAATTATCCAATGTGGGATATTTATCTTACCTGAATAATTTGTGATAAATTAATTTTTTTAATGTTGTAAAATTAAATTTCATGGATTTTATTTCTTACATATAATAAAATAATATGATAAAAATCATTTATATATAATAATTATTTTTTTAAATATATTATTTTTTATTTAGTGTAATTCTTAATGAAATTTCTGTTCACAATCATTAGGCTGTTTTTTGTATGTTATTTTTATTATAAAATAATATTATAGAAAAATAAATATTCATATTAGTTAGAAAATAATTTTTTATCAGTGAAATACATGGTTATATAAAATTAGAAAATTTTCCCCCTATTTAATTCTTGATTTACTTTATGATTGGACACTAGTTTTCATTAATATAATTATACTATAATTACAAATTCATTATTTAGAGAATAATGAATTAAATTTATTTAAGAAATAATTTAGTTAAATATTAGTTTTTTTAAACACTCCTAATGAATTATTAGAAAAGGGAGAGTCTGAAATTTCAAATATGACTGAATATGAAGAGTTAGTCCTATATTATTTATGAGAGCTTCTAAAATGATCTTAAAATTTATTTATTAAAATAATAATTGATTTATTAAATTTTAATGAGTTCTTTCATTAATAAAATATGAGATATATAGATTTATATTTTTTAGAAAACAATGATCATATTGGAAATAAAAAACAACCACATGTATACATGAAACATTTAATTTTTGAATCAACTATGCATGAAAGAACTCTATAAATATAAAACAATAGAACCATGGATGGAATAAGTTATAAGATATTAATGAATTTTTCTATTCAATTCACATTTGTGATCATTCTTTTAATATTGACATCTAGTCAAAATTATTTTATCCTTAAATTCTGGAAAGTACTATACTACTTCAATACTCTTGATAATATTGGTCACACGAGTTTTGTAGTTCCTACTTCATTCTATCTTATGTGAATTTAGTTGTGTGGGTTTGTGCTACCCATAAAAGGTATGTGTTGGTTCATAATACCGCTTAAAATGTTATAAATAGGTTTTCTTAATCGATTAAAGGTAAGGGATATGTTTTTCTTTGGTTTAGATAAATAATGGTTTGGTTTATTCCACCTCCTCAAAAGTAATAATAGTGGTTATGACTCTTAGTGATATACATTTAGTATAAGTTTGTTTCTTATGATATTAAAAATTTATTTTTAAAGGATTATATACCCTTTTAATATTCATAGATCCCATTATTATTGGATGACATATCACTCTATATTATATAGTTTTAAGAGTAGGGTATGATCATTTAGATCTAAAATAATAATTAAAATACATTTATTAATTTACCTTTATTTATTTCAGTGTTATAATAATTTAAATCATATAAAATTAAATTTAAATTTTTAGAAATAGAAAATTCACCCCTCATGGATATTTCCACCAAAAAATATAGCACCAAAAAATTCTATCTAAACTGGACCTCTATTTCTTGTATTTGTGTGTATGTGTGTGTGTGTTTACATATATTTATGTTTAAGATGTTTTAAATTAAATACCAAGGGGAATTGTTTTTCGAAATGATAAGGACTAGATTCAATGATGGATGGGTTCCTCAAAGACCACCTCATCCTAATAGTATTGATTATAGAAATTGGAAATCCCAAAAAGAATCCTTGTTCAAAGCAACATAGAATATGGGAAGACCATAACAATTTCTTAAAAGGGAACATGAATTAATTATTTGTAATTTTGTAGTAAAATATCTATTTATTTAAATGGTGATGTATATTTTATATTGTGAATGAAATATAAATGTGTATATTTTTTTAATATATATATCAAATATTACATTTAATATTTATCATATAGTAAGTTACATATCATGTCTTGGATATGTTTATTAGAACTTATTCAGGGATGTTAAGGGTTAAATAACAAAAATGTAAAATGAGTTAAGATGAAATAGTGAATAATATATTGATAGATTTACTAGTATTATAAATCATATGATTTCTTTAGTAAAAAAACTGGATAATTATATCTTTTTTGATATAGTGGCTAGTGAAATATCAAAAATGTGTTATTCCAAAGAGGTATAAATTATTTAAAGAAAAAAATTTCGAATAACATTCTATATAGGTAGTTTTTAGTGCTTTGTATTAGTATAAATTGAAACTAAAATATATAACTGAAGAATAGAATACATAAAGAAATATTTTTTTATATCAAAAGATAATAATCACCATTTAGATTAAAAATTGAAAAGAAATGATAAAACTAAAGCCGGACATGTGAAAATGGTTGAATATAGAAGGATGAAATGTTACTCAATAAGAATCATAATAACTATCCTATAAATGGTTATAATGTGTGAAAAATGCCATTATTTTTATTAATAATAATGGTCAATATTTAATATGTTGTGAGTCTAGAAAAATATGGCACATCTTGCTTGATTTACCAAGAGTAAAGAAAAAAAATAAGAATCTTTACCAAAAATAAAATAATGTAATTTATTCCATATGAATTTTTATGATAGATTCAAATTTAAGTGAAGAATATGGTTCAGAAAAAAGGTCGTCAAACTTGTCCTTAATGGCTTCACCAAATCAATAAACTTTTTCAACTAATTCACTTCCTTCTTAATTTGATATTGAAAAATATAATAATGAAATTTTTTTAAATATATTGAATGAATCAATAAAAAATACAAGGGATCACAACAATATATAATATCCTTAATGGAAAACATAACAAAGTTCTTAAATAAAATGAAGAACAATGGAATTATATAAAATAGAGTTACATTATGCTCAAAATAACATTAAATCTACACATAAAGATATAAAGTCTACATAAACAATTCTATGAACTACACATTATAGATAATAAAAAACAAAATTAGAAATTTATTTCATTTAAAAATTCATAAATGTAGAGTAAGTAATTTTGATAAAATTATTGAGGATAATGAAAAATTTAAAAATAATGTTCAATTTTTAAAAGAATATCTATCAAGATATGCTCAAGAGAGAATCATTTATGATAAAATGATGGGTTTAAAAAAAATGAAAAAAACATATCTATTCTTCATTATGATAATATGTTATACATAATATATAGGTGTTATTTGTTAAAATTCTTAATAGAATCAATATATACATGTTTTAGACATCAAATGAAACGTCATTATTTAAATTATTTCTCTTTCAATTTTACATTATCTCTTGGTCATGTTAAATATTTCATTTCTAAATCCTTTTCTTCTATTTTACCTATAAAAAAGTATTTGTAATTATTTTCTATTGTTAAAAATTCAAATTAAATCCCATTGGCCCTAAATTTTCTTGGGAATTGAAAGTTTCGTAAATTTATTTTTCTAGGGATTATTTCATGGAAGAATCAAATTCTTTTTGTACATGGAGAGTGGATGTTCAAGGAATTTGGAAATTCATGTTCCAATTATTCTATTTTAAAATAAATATTAAAGAGTTACTGATATTTTTTTTATATCTTAAATGAAAATGTAAAAGGTTTCATAGAAAATTGAATTTCAGATTCTATTTTTATTTCTAAAGTCTTATATTCTTTTGTGTTAAAATAGAATTTAATAAAAATATAAAAATTATTTTAATGTGGAATTCTTTTTTTAATTCAATAATTAATATTAACTTTTATTTAAAGAGAAATTTGTCTTGTTTTCTGAAAATATAAAAGACATAATTAATTCCAATAATTTTAATAAATTTTAGAAAATTAAATATTAAAATTTTAAATACTATTAAATCTGATAACTTTGTGTGGTATAAGTTTTTAGGATATGATAGTTTTTTATTAATATACAAACTATTAAAAAATTATACATTTATTTAGTAACCAAGACATAAATATGACAACACTCAAGTATGTAAATCTTGTGGGAAACACAAAGACCATGATAGTAATTCCAAATCAATTAAATGGGTATGCAAAACCAAAACATTTGAGCTTATTCACTTTCCATTATTTGGACCAAATAAAATAGTATTTTGGTTGGAATAAAATACTGGTTGGTTATTTTTATTGATTTTGGTAGATATAAATAGGTTTATTTTATTACAATAAAATACAAAACCTTTTATATGTTTATTAATTATTATTAATTAGTAAAAAATGAAAAAATACACAAATTTAAATTAGGTAGATGTGACCTTGTTGATGAATTATATAATATTTAATTTATAATTGTTTTGATAAAAATAAACATTTTCTTATATTTTTATCTCCTTGATAATTATTAATAAATGATATGGTAGAGGAAAAAATTTGGTTCTAAATAAAATTCTCAGGACCATGTTAAATGAGTTTAAATGATCAATGTTTCTTATGTAGTAGCTCTAAATACATACATATATATATAAATAATTTCTAGGAATTATATTACAAGGTACATCTTATGAAATTTGGAAAGGATATAAACCAAAAGTTGAATATTTTAGAGTTTTTTATTTTAATACTAAGGATGGTTTAGATAAATTTGATACAAAATATAATGAATTTATTTTATAAATATATCCATATAATATTTTTTAATAGATATTTTATAATAAATAACCATTGTTGCAGTGTAATCAATTTAGGACAAGTCTATTGAATTTTTTTTGAACAATATGGATGATGATATTCAACAACTTAAGGATGAAATATTGATTTGAATTATGAAGAGAAAGAACCTCACAATAAAAATGCCCATATTGCGGGTGAGAATATTTCTTCTAAAAATATACTTGAAAGATTATAAAATAGTCATACATACTATCTGATATGTTTTAGGAAATATCGAATTGCATATTGAACTAAGAAGACCAGTTATGAATATTTTTTCTTAAAATTATTTTGTTTCAGAATATTTATATAATTATATTAAATAATCATTGAAAAAATATAATTTGATCTTCGATATAAAAAATATATTTAGTAAATTCTCTAGAATAAATATTTGAACATTACTTGACCCACCAACGATTTAGCATGTTATTGAAAAAAAATGGATTTTTAGAAGCAATATTTCTGAAACTAGATAATATTTAAAAAAGTTTGAATATTCTTTTCCAAAGGATATTCTCATAAATATGGAATTTAATTTGAATAATTTTTCCCTATAATTATTTATTAAAAGAAATTATATTATTATTAACCGGTGATACATTTCATTGATTTTAATTATTTACAATACATGTCAATAATGTTTTTCTAAATTTTTATATTTCTAAAAAAGTGTATGCCATATATCATACAAGTTTTTAAAATTCAATGAATATTGATAATGTTTAAAATTATGTTAGGACATACATGGTTTAATATAACTTTATCAGTCATTGTATTGATGGTTGTATCATTTTCATTTGAAAATCCTTTTAGTGAAAGTAAAGGTTGATCATGTAACACCTGAAAAATTCTAAAATAATGACATTTCATTTGATATCATATATGATATAAAAAATCGTGCTTAGAAAATATATAAAATCCTAAGGCACTGTGATATATTTGACATTTTTAATAAATTTGATATATTATATTGATTTCAATTCATGAAACATAGAGTTATCTTGTGTCGTATGCAACAACGTGTTTCTTTAATTAACTGCATTACACGCAAGACCTATTTTCACAATATACTATAAATATTTTCAATTAAAATGTGAATTATATTATAATAATTAATTTTTTGGTTATATATATGGTTTAATTCATTGTATACTAATTTATTAGAAATTAATATAAATACAAATTGAATATAAAGGAAATTTTTTTATGAAAAAGTATTTTTATACTCCCAAATGTGTTTTACATTAACAAATTAAATTAATAATTATTAGGGAATGTTATTATTGAAATATATTTCATATAGAATATGTAATATTTTTAAATTAATCAAATATATCTAATAAGAATATGATAAGAAGAAATCTAATGTTATGTATAAAAAGATGTATTTTTCTAAACACAATTTTAAATCCTTTTAAGGCTGAACATTCTTTAAAGATAAATTTTGACCATTTTATAAATTACATTTGAAAAAATAATCTTAAATTTTGAAATTTTAATTTAAAATTTATCTTGGGATGATTTGTTTTACAATTTTCTTAGAAGTTTCATTTTTTATCAATATCTAAATATACTGTATTTTACTTTAAAAAATTCTCTTCATAAAAATAATTTATAATGTTAAATTATATTTTAAATTTATTTTAATGTAAAATTGTATCAATTATAATTTTATTAATTCAATTTACTTCACTAGAATAATTTATATATTTAATTTATAGGTAAAAACATAGTAAACTTTTGAACATTTACAATTTTAAAACCTACTTTCCCATCGCATCTACGGGATTCATTTAAAATTGTTTCTACAACATATATCTTTTTAATTTGAAAAATGTATTATTTATTTCATATAATAATAATTCATATTGTCTAGTATGGTAAATTTAGTTTTTTAGAATATTTATTAATGAAATAAATTAAAATTAATTACACCTAATAATGAAAAAATGAGTTTACTTAGTGGTTGAACGTTGGTTGTATGGGAAAAAATGGACTAGACAGTTATCCAAAAGCCATTATATGGAAGTAATTTAACAATATAGGATCATTTATAGAACATTTTTTATTATTGTATGCACATGGGTTAAATGATACCTCCCAATAGTGTTTACTTTTTGGTATTTACAAGAATTCCACTCCACTATAAAAAATGGGCACCCAACCCTTTATTATTCACCACACTCCAGCCATTTTTATCATCCAAAACTAGCCAAACTCACTTCCCAAATTATCTCCCCTAATACTAGAATCATTATATTTAGATGATATCTAACTTATTAAAAAATTAGTGAAATCTTGATGAGGATACTCGAAGAAGATGTTATTATTTTCTAAAATAATTTTATATTATTTCCTTCTCCTCCTCCTTCAAATATTATTATATGATGTATATATATTAAATTAAATATATTAAATATTATAATATGTTGTTATGTTATGTTTATGACCTAAAAAAACACACACTTCCATCAAATGGGATGCACAGTCATCGTTCTTTTATATGGTGGACTACCACCTCATAAACTAATACCATTCATTTTTCCCTTACCTCCATTAAAGTAAATAAATAATGATAGATTTTGTTTTATATCTGATCTATATGATATTTATAATGTATATATTCTTATAGAATTATTTTATACTATATAATTTCATTTATTCCATTTTTTGGGAATATGATAACGTCAATCATGTGTACAACGGACTACCACCTTGCGAAGGGATGTGATTCATTCACACATTACATGGAATGTATTAAAAAACATTTTTATAAAACTATTTGATATATGTGTCATGAAATAGATACATAAATGATAATATATATATAGTATATAGTGATATATATATGTATATATATAATATAATATTTAAATCATGGTTTAAATTATAGATATAATTAAATCATGATCTACATAAGAGGAACAAAAAACCTTATGTCAAAATATTCTCTAAAAATAGGCACTTAGCACCTGAAACAATGAAAATAATGAATGATTATTAACGAAAGGGTAATAATTGATTTAATGAATTTTTTATTTTAGTTTTTTTAAAGATTATGGTTGTTTTTATTAATTAGGATTCTTTTTTTCCAGAGATTTAAATTATCCACTTCAATTAGTAAAGTTTTGATAATTGGACTGACTATCATATTCTGGATTTTGGACTAACAATGCTTAAAAAAATATATCATATTATAATGATGTTTTTTAGAAGAAAAGGTTTATAAGAATAAACATGGGTTCTAAAAAAGGCTTTGATCATAACTATGAATAAAATATTATTATTCATGGATCCAATATTAATTTAGCGATTCCTTTCTATTTTTTAATTCATAAAAATCCCCAGCCTTCTGAGAAACATATTATAAAGCCTTATGAAATAAAAGGGGAGTGATACCCATTGGATTGATGTTTGGAAATATAGAATATGTTTCAATGGAATGGAATTCGAAAATACATCCCAATATAAGTTATACGATGTTGATGCTGATCTTAAACTTATTCAATGTCATATGGAATCCATGATAAAAAAAATCTAGTAAAAGAAGAAATATTGATGATGCTAAAGATTGAAATTATCATTACATTTGTGTGATATCACTAGACAAAAAAATGTTTGCTGTATAAGAAGGTAAAATATAATTTTATGTTAGGAAGACACTGGTTTTAATTCAAAAAAATAATTCATGAGAAACAAATATTTAAAGAAAGACTATAGTGTAAGATATTCATTGGTATTGTAATCAGAGAAGAAAAGGTGTTTCTAAATTCAAAGCTACTAAAACTATCAACTAGACATGACATGTCACCAAACATTAGAGTGTCTATGATATGGATAATCAAATGTTGAAATGGTTACAAAAAAATCATACGAATACATATTATTTATGGGGAATTTATGGGTCCAATATGAAGAAGAAAATCATATACCAATCAATAATATTGTCAAACATTCCAATAAGTTAAAATTTTGATTTTTTCCTAAAAAAGTGGGCCATGATAATAAAATAAAACTAATATTTTTTCATTTGGTGCATGAGATGATGTATCTTTTTTCATATAATTTCAATTTTGGTCATGATTTATCAGACTTGAGATGAAACAGATAATCAGAGTAAGTCCCAGATCGACTGATCAGACTCTAGATCATCAATCTAGGAAAATAATAAAATGGAGAATTGATATAATATATTAAATGGGTTATTAATGGAATCTTATAAGACATTGAATATATTGGATTATTGGTTTTCATATTTTTCTTTGGGAACAGATAAATGTAATGATGAATATACAGTCTCGATCATAATAAAGGTATCAAAATGAGCATTTGGTTTTGATAATAATAATATGAATACATATTATTGTTTTTCACTTTATGCAAAGCATTATAAGAAATAATGTGATTTATTCATCATGAAGAAATTATAACTAGAAAATATAATTAGAATGATGTATTTTCAGAAAGATTAAAGTGTGCCAAACTTGGGAATATTAAAGAAGATTTTAAAATAGTTTCAAAGTGTTGAAGAAGTAAAATATGAAGCTGATATTTATGGGAAATTTTCTTGAGCATGAAATATTTTTAGAATCCCACCCAAACATCTTTTTCAATCACCTATAAAAGGAGATGTTACATTGTACTTTCTAAAATAAGTTCTGTGCACTAATGAAGATAGTGATGCTCCAAAGTTATTAGTAAAAGTGGTTTCCATGATATTATCTCTAAGTAATGATTACTAAGAAGAAGAGGAAAGGGTGATAGAAATAATTATAATAATAATTTTTAGAATTTTATTGTGCAATCATATTTGGATTTCCAGAATAAGGCAGAATCATTTCATAACAATCTCAATTGTATTCTGATTGAATTATATTTCTGTTTCGAGCAATCAAACTGGTGAATCAGATTTGGAAATCAAACATAGTATCATTACAAAGTCCAAAAGAAGTTATTTCCTACTACTAGTTTAAAAAGTGAATAATTGTTTTTGAAGAACATATTTTTGAATGTTGAAATGTTGACAAAGTAACATATTTCTTTACTTGTTATAAAAACATTATATTACATTATTTGTTCTAAAAAAATCACACAAAATGTTATATTGAACATATTGTTACTTGATTGTAAGTGAATTTACTACTCATTTTATTCCACACAAAAGGATTGTTTTATAGTTTATTGTTTCGTACTGAATTATTTCAAAGCCATACCAAGGACATAAATACTCTTTTTGAGAGGTGAATGATATAAATTATTCTGTTCCTATGGATGTGTGTTGGTTTTGTTTCCAGAAATGTTAAAACTCTTTAATATGTGGTGAATTTTATTTCATATGGAAGTAAAATTAAAAGAAAAATGAATCACTAATTCACCACCTCAACCTCATAGTTATTAATTTATCATGCTTGGGAATTATCAATTGGTATTAGATCTAATGGTTCAAGTAATATATTCTTTTATGACGTTTTGAAAGAGATGTTTTTATGGGAAATCACAATTATTTGAATTATAATGGGATTCTAATATTATATGGTAGAAATTATCATATCCATAAATATTGAATGTTTCTTTTAATTATATATCTTGGGTGTCATGTTATTGAAGCTATAAGAAATGGATTTCTTCCTATTGATGAAAAAGTTCCAGTCACATCTGTTGATATTAAGAATCTTGAGAATGATGTATGAGATAAGATTTATTTAAAATCATCACTCTATGAAAATGAGCCTTTAATAGTCAATATTTTTTCTATTTCCAATGGTATTTTGGAAAATATGGAAAATAATTTTTTAGGAAATAAAAAATTTGAGAATAAAAAATTTCAAATCTAGTTGGTTATTTTTGAATATCTCAAGATGGGGGAGTATGAATCCATTAGTGACTTCTTTACTAGTGTTAATTAAATTATTATCACTATTATATGTCATAGTTAAAAGTAATAATACTATGTCATTGATGAAAATATCTTGATAATTCTTCTTATGAAGTTTGATAATAATGTTTCCTCACAAGAAGATAGAGATCCAAAAACATTATATCTGTAGGATTTTCATACCACTCTCATTACCTATGAAAATATATTGGAAAAGGTTATGAAGGGGAAAAATTTAAAAGAGAAATTTCTTTTAAGGCATCCAAGAAACAAAATTCAAATATGATTCTTATTGAAGAATTAGCTTGTGATTTTTATTAAAAAAATGTCGTATTTGAAAATCTTGTTAAATTTTTATACTTGTTTTCTAAAACTAGGAGAAGATCCAAATGTAAATTTAAAGGGAAACAACCCTCAAAATGTTTTTGATGTGGTATTCTTGTTCACTTTGCAGAAAATTTTCCTCACTAAAATAAAGAATATGATAGTAAAGAAGAAAATAAAATCCAAATAACATCAAGGAAGAAACAGGGTGACAAGGAAAAATCATATTCCAAAGGGAAGGATATAAAATTATTCATATCTGAATGGATAAGTTTCATATCTAAATATTATGATGAATAAGATAATGAAGATGAATCCAAAAAATATTCTTAATATTCTGAGAATAATTTCATTTAAATAGTTACAACAAAGAGTTCAAAAGATTCATTTCTAAAGTAAAAGAAGCGCAATTAGAATTTCACTTAAAATAATAATTGAAAACATGTATGAGAATTATTATGAAGCTTGAGATTAAAATTAATAATATTAAAATATAATAATATTAAAAAAACAATAATGTTTTTATGATGTGAAATTCATGCATCTATAAGAAATTTATGATTTCAATAAATTTATTGAGAAAGTAATGAATCATAAAAAACATATTGATGTAGAGTTGAAATCAAAAGAAGAAGAGCTTGAATGTTTCCAAATCAAAACATCTTAAATATGAAAAGAGGGTTAAGAGTTTTTATAATTTTATCTCTGAAGATAATGAATGCTCTAGAAAGATTTAACCTAATAAGGATAAAAATTTAACTTCAAAGGATTAGAAGAAAGATGAAGTTGTTTTAGAGAAAAATAAACCTAGGAATGTTATGTATGTGTTCATGACCAAGAATGTAGATAAGTAATATTTTTGAAAAAAAAATTCTATTTTTTTAATACTTGTGGTTTTCATAAAACTGCAATGAAAAACATGCTAAAAAGGAATATTCTGATTGACAAAAGAATGGTTGGTGGTCACCATTGTGCCGATAAGGAGGATTCTGAGAAATATGGTCACGAATTTGGATTGTATGGGAGTTTCAGAGGAAAATATTCATTATATCGATACTACTTCTATTTTGGTGGATTAATACAGAGAGAAAATATGTGTTTTTTTAATAAAAAATATTACAATTACACCTCAAATTACAGATTGAAATGTTTTATGGGGAGTCAGTCTCCCAAAAAAATGAAGTCTGAGAAAGGTGTTCTAAATAATTATGAGGAAATAAATGTAAAAATTGAATATATATTCCACAATCAAGAAAGAAATTTTTGATATATGTGAAAACATATACATATTGAAAAAAGATACGTTGTTTTGTTAACATAACAAAAAATCTCTATTAGAAATTCTCACACCGGAAGCTAAGAAACATAGAAGGATAGAAAGATATCTCTTTTTTTGAAACCGCTCACAAAGCAATAAAATGATATGTTCTATAGATATTTCATTCTATGTGTTCATCTCATATGATATGAGATGTATATTTTTTAATATTGTGAAATTATTCAATTTAAAAGTAATGAAATTTGGCAACGGTGAATCTATTTGAATCAAAGGTATTGGATCTACTACTATCAGGAAAGAAAATTTGTATTCTAAGAAATATTTTTTTTGAGGGATTGAAACACAAATTTTTAGGTCTTTCAAAACATTTTGATTAATTCAAAAAAGTTATTTTTAGAATATATGGGTTTGTTTTTGAATTGTAAGGAAGATAGAAATATTTTTACCAGAGGACAACATATAAGTGAAAACTTATTTTATGTTTGTGAAATAAAAAACTATTATATTTAGGTATTTTTGAATAAAATTAGTTGTGTAATAAAAGGATGGGAAAAATGTGTCCAAAAACACGATCAATTTATAAAAATAAGATAGTATCCACATAATTATTCATATGTAAAGAAAAATTTATTGGTGTTATATAATCAATCAGAAAAGAAATATTATAAATTATGTGCATAAGAATGTTGAAATTTGTTCGAAATATCCCTTGCTACTTATTCATTCAGATATCTATGGTTTGCTGAAAAAAATCAACTCATAGGGATAAATAATTCATCAATTTCATCAACAACTTTATCTCATTAATTATTTCATGTATATAAAATATAATTTAGGTTACCTATAAATATTGAAATGTACTATGAGTAAATATGGGATGAAATATGAGTATTCAAAAAAAAAGTTTGGAATAAATAATGGTAGTGAAAATAAAAATGAAAAATTTAAAAATTATATTATGAAGGATGGAATTTTTCCTAAGCTCACCACTCTATAAACTCTTAAAAATGGGGATATGGAAAGGAAAAATAGATGTTTGGTGGAAATAGAATGAACTATTTAACATGAACATAGTCCCTCTCATTACATTTGGAGGAAAGACATGATAATTTTTTTGCATATTAAAAACATATTTTTCTATAAACCATTTTAATATATGACTTGTATAATATATTTTATGGAAAAACACCAATTTTGAAACACATTATAGTTTTTAGAAGTCCATACATCATAGAGAACAATGGTGGAAACCATGGAAATTCGAAAAAGAGAGGTGAAGATGGAATTTTTTATTAGATATTATCCTAAAGAAAGAGGATATAAATATTTCAACGAATAATGATGACTATTAGTTAACTCTGTTAATGTAAAGGTTTTTAAAAAATCCAAGGTTTTTAAACAGTCTCCCAAAGATACAGAAGATAAATATGAAAACAAATTATGATAAGGATTCTAATATTTATGAAAAAAATTTAATCATTCCTAATAATAAGAGTTAGACTTAGTTATTTCAAGTTATTTGGCTGAATCTCAGTAATCTCATCCTAGGATGAGAAATCAAGTGTAAGATCAGAACATTTTTGGTTATCAATATCAATAGGTGAAAACTAGAATATATTAAAAGTTGTTACACATAATTATTTTTATCAAGAATTTGAGAAGAAAGATGTGAATGGATATTTTGTGCACCATGAATGGGTTTAAGAAATGAATAAGAAGTTGGATCAGATATTAATGAATGATTCTTGGGAAATAATACCCATACTAGATTATAAGAATATTGTTGGTACAAAGTTGATTTTCCAAAATAAGATAAATGAAGATGCTGAAGTGATGATGAACAAAGAAATATTAGTGTGTAAATATTACTCATATATTAAAGGAATATATTTTTATGACACTTTTAATGTAGTTTAATGGTTATAAATAATCATAATTTGTTTTATTACTATACAATGAAGTTATAGAAAATTAAAAATGGATGTGGAATTATCATTTTTGAATGGTGATCTATATAATAAAGTATATATTGAGAAAAATGTTGTCATTCTTTTTGGAAAGATGAATTTTATGTGTGTAATGTATAAAAAGACTTTTATGGAATAAAATAAGATCCAATGGAATTGTATTAAGTATTGGATAAATTCTTAAAGAAGATAGTTTTTATCGAAGGATGAGTTGATAGAATCTGATTATCAAGTAAAGTCAAAAAATTTCCCTCATTGTAATTGTTTATGTTGATGATATTATATTTTCTAGAAATATTGAATGAACTTGTTAAGTAATTTATGAAGAGAAGAAAAGATCTTTGAGAAGTCCATTATGGGAGAAATGAAATACTTTCTTGCATCACAGGATGTAAAGAAGAAGAAACAAATAATTATTTCCCAATAAATGAATTCTATGGAACATCTTAAAAAGTTCATCTTGGAAAATAAGAAACCAGTGTTCACATCAATTTCATTGTGAACCATGATTTCCAAATATGGTGATTCCATGTATCTTGACAAGAAATGTTTATGAGAGGATAAAATGTACGTAATATTTGACTACCACAAGACCCGACATTGTATATGTTGTTACCTTATGTAACATATTTTAGAGTGCTACAAAATGATCAAAGATATTCGATGGAAATATTATTCTTAGATTTATCAAAGGCACAAATATTTTGGGAATAAGGTGTGAAATCATATAATGTATTAATTTTTTTTGATTATTCAGATGCTGATTGGGAAGGAAATTCTGATTACAAAGGATCCACATATGGGGATGTATTCATTCTATGGAAAATTTGTTTTAGTCGGAATAAAAAGAAAAAAAATAGTAACTCTTAGAATGGTTGAACCTATGTATGATGCTTCCACTCAAGTCACTACCAAAATTATATGTGTTAGGATGGTATTTCATAGTATGATATACTCTATAATACCAAACATAGGATCTAAATAAGAATGAGATTATCAGATATAAGTGGGGGGGTGAATGGTACCTTTTAAAAATTCCTTTGGAACTTTTAAAGATTGTTATGTTTAACAAGGTTAAACAGGATAATTCACAAGACCTCTATAAATTATAATTACTTGCTAAATTCCAGAAAAGTTATTCCGGAAATGGAACGTAGCTAATGTTTACATTGATGAAGATTCTTCCTTAATGCGTATAGAATCTGATTATATCAGAGTACAAGTAAGGAAGTATAAGAAGGCTATACTTTCCTTATCAAAGAAAAATGCAGTGGAAAAACTTGTAACAAAACAAGTAACAAACAATAACTCTTTGGACCCAAAGAGAAGGGTATTCAGTAACCCTGGATAAGTGGTCCATTGATTTATACTTTCATGAAAGTCTAGCTTACCCACACCGGGGTAAGCCCTTGAAACAATGATAAAAGTTTGTCTTGCTATCCCCGCAAGCCCTCAACTATCATGTAGTCAGAACCTCTGTCTTACTCAGCAAGGAAGCCCTCAACTTCTAGGTGTTGGAAACTTTGTCTTCCTATCCCCGGAATTTCTCGATTGTACACATCAATAATCAGAGTCGCAGGAATCAAATCTGCATGAAGCAAAGTTTGACCAACCCGTTCAAACTTTCTGCACGAATCTTGTGAGTTGATAAGATAATCTCTCTCTAGAAATCACTTTAGGAAGTTTTGAGCATCAAAATTCAAAAATTTACTGAGCATGTTCAAATGAGCTCCTATTTGTAGGTGAAGCTCCAATGGTCGGATCCCTCCTCCAACAGCCATATTTTTCCTTGATTTTCAGAGGGACCTATACACGTGTCACTCAAACAATGGTTAGTTGATAACTGAAGGCATGACATCGATTTATAAATGAACAAGTGAAAGCATAACTAAAACTGATATTAGAAATAGAGAAAAAAAAGTTCAGAATGATGAATGTTTAATGTTAGGAGTCTAACCCGAAAATGAATTCAGAGTCTATAATACAACGATATTCAGATTCTGTTTTTATATGGAATTTGTAATGAGAATTCGTAATCTTAATTCTTTATTAGAATTTGTAATGAGAATTCATCATCAGAATTCATCATCAGAATTCTTAATGAGTGTTCGTAATCAGAATTCATCATCAGAATTCGTAATGAGAATTTGTAATTCGAATTCATCATCAGAATCCTTAATGAGAATTTGTAATCAGAATTCATCATCAAAATTTGTAATGAGAATTCGTAATCATAATTCATCATCAGAATTCGTAATAAGAATTCGTAATCAGAATTCATCATCCGAATTCGTAATGAGAATTTGTAATAAGAATTCATCATTAGAATTCGTAATGAGAATTCATAATCAGAATTCATCATCAGAATTCGTAATGAGAATTCGTAATTAGAATTCATCATTAGAATTCGTAATGAGAATTCGTAATCAGAATTCATCATCAAAATTCGTAGTTAGAACTTTATACAATTTTGTAATCAGAATTCAGAGTTGAACTTCATAAAAGTTCATAATCGAGAATTCAGGGTAGAACATCAAAAAGGTTCGTAACAGGAATTCCAATCCTAAAACAGAATGTTTCATATCTAAGTATTATACAATTCTGAGGATGTAGATATGAATCCGATTATTATACTTAAGAAAAATATTGATATGAACAATGAAAACTATGTAGGGGAAAATTTCCTTTGGAAAGGAAATTTTCTTTATGGAAGTAAAACAAGGGTAAAATAAGATTTTCCTTAAAATAAGGTTTTTGTGATTTTCAAAATAAGAGGAATGGTAAAGTCATAAGGAAAGCCTTAATGACTTAACAATCTCCCCCTTTAATGAGGGAATGGAAAAGGCATAAGGAAAACCTTATTGACTCAACAATCTCCCCCTTCTTAGAAAGCACAAACATCCTCATCAAAAAGAATGTAGGAATAAAGAATAAATTTCTAGATTGTGAAATTAAAGCTTATCTCCCTTTGTTCATGGATAATTGTGAAAATGACTAACTCCCTCATATGATATGGAACTCTAAGGATCGTATTCTAGATTTCCAGAATGGGAAAATCTTCATAATTATCACTCCCCCTTACTTAGTGATAATCTTCTTGTACTTAGAAGTCTTCTCCTTTAGATTTTTCATCTCTGTTTTTGAATTATTTTTCCTTTCTCCCCGTTTGTGATTTTTAAAAAAAAGTTTGAGGGAATGGAAAAGAAATATGGTACCTCAAATATTAGTAAAGAAATAAAAACAAGACAACCATCGACAATTTCATTATGATTGGAAATATTAGTACAAGGAGAAAAATTACCACAAAAGATCAGAGTGGCCTATTTTTTTTAGTTTTCCCTTGGGAATTTGCATCTTGACAATTGCCTTTATCTTATTCATGTCTTTGTGGTTCTCTTCTACTTTCCTCTCCAAGGATGTTATCTTTTCTTCTTGAGCCTTCAGGACCTCTGCCTGAGCCTTCAGTAATTCAATTTGCTTCACAAGTTTTTCTTACATCTCACTCCGAAAAATCCTTCTTTGTTTTCAGGCTTTGAACAATATAGCTCAGCTTCCCATTCAGATAAATTATATACTAAATCCGAGTATTTTTTTATAAACATATCTTTTCGTGAAAACTGTTTGATAGATCTTTGATCTTGGAATCTTCGCATAAAAAGCCTCTTTTACATCCTTTTTAAATTCATCTAGCTCTGCCATATTCTAGAGGATCTTCTTTGACCAAGTGGTCATTTTCTTGCAATACTTCCTGTCAGCTTCGTATCCTATATAAAAAGTTTTGACATATGATTCTATATTTACACACCTATCCATCACCATGGACACTGATTCCGACTACTTCTTGAGAGTATGTTTAAGCATCTGGCATCTAGAATCTATGTTTGTAAAAGTCGGAATGGAACTGACTAGCTTCTTCAAAGTCTACTCCACAAAATCATGACCAAGTGAAGATGACTCCGAATCCGATAAATTTCTTGGTTAGAGTGGGTTTTGAAGTTCAAAATCTTTCTTTTTGAAGTTCTTGCAACTTCATTCCTCTTCACTATAGATTTTCTTTGAGAATTAACATCCACTTGCTTACCCTTATCAATTTTTGTTACTGCTTCCTCATCAAGAGATTCCTGCTCACTTCCAACTGATTGTATTATCTTGTATCCATCAATTTTCCCCTTCTATACTCTAGCTTCAACTTCATCAGGATGGATAAAGTCGTGATTATGACTCTTTTCTTCAGATAGCTCGTTTACCTCTTCTTCTTCTCCTTTCTCATCACCTGCGGGTGCAGCCAATTTTGAGGATCCGGATTGAGAAGTCCGGAGTGATAATTTGTCTGAAGCACTTTCCTTTTCCTGATATTCCTCAACCTTCTTGATTATATCATCAAAACTACCAATCATACCATCTTAATGAACTTCTTTTGCAGCTTCCTTCTCTTCCACAACCATATCTTGTGGTTTTTACGGAGTGAAGAAATTTTTCCCCAGAGTCTCAAGTAATGAATCCACCAAAAAGGTTTTCAGTACAGGAATTTGTTCAGATGCAACCTTAGAATCCTTCAAATAAGATTCAATAATATCTACCTCAGACATTTTCTTCTTGAGATTCTTCTCTTTGGCCTACTTCTCTAACTCATCTGTTTTTTTTCAAGGCCTTAGCCTCAACAGTATCCAGACCGAACTGGGGATCCTGTGATTTTCTAGTCTTTTTATCTTACCTCCACTTTGAAACTACTTCATCTGGATACGCTTTCTGCTTTTTGGGTTTAGGAGGTGCAGATTGAGGTTCTTTAGACTTAGGGGTTTTTTTCAGCATCCACTTCTTTCAACTTCATTTTCTTCCCCGCCTTCTTGGATGGTTTACCTTTTTCAATGATTTCCGGATTGGATTCTACCTCTTCCTCAGGAAGATCATAGAACTCACCTGACTTCTTTGAAAAACCAACCTTCATCCTATTAAGAGTTTCATCACTGATCAGCATCACTTTATAATACCTCTGTTTGGAAATGCATGGGATCTTGAAAGATTTAAGACACCAAAATATCGGCTTAGAAAGAAAGTCCAGATACATAATGATCTGAGCTCTAAGATTGTCATTCTTGATGTTCTGAATCGTAATGAGGATATGTATCAAGAGACTCACCTTCCTTATATTTAAAAAAATCTAGAATATACATATAAATCTTCTTGAGGGTATCCTTATCACTCTTTCTCGGTACGATAATCCTTGCACCCCAAGCTGTAGAATCTAATTGTTGGTAGAAAGATGGGCTATCTTTTTTGCATTGTTGATGTCAGAATGACCAAGGCACTCCATAGCCTTTACCTTGAAAAAACTACCATGATCATCTGGAAACTTATGAGAGTAAAATTATTCCCCTCCTTCATATGGTAATCCAACCAAGCTATCTACCTTGGTATAGTATAAAACATAATTCTTCCCATAGATTTTGAAGGATAACTTATCCCTTCCATCTTCATGAATAAACGGGCTGGCTCATAAAACTCTATGAGCATGTCTGGATACACCACATATTGAGATCGAGTTTTAGAAATGGCTACATCTTCCCATCCATTGAGTTTGATGTTCTTGGAAATTAAATAATAATAATTATTGAAAAATATTGGGTGTACCAACATGTCCTATATATCTTCTATTTTGAGATTGTCTTGACTGTAGACATATCCTGAGAAGGGGCTTCTAAAGACATTCGGACTGGGAACTATTGAAGAATTCGTAACGGGCTTAAAAACTGAGGTAGTGCTTCAAGACGCGAGTGCTCGGGAACCGATGTGGGACACCATCGGGGGTCACCTTTATATAGGTGGTAGAGCTGACCTTTAATCTTCCAAAACCAATCTAATGGTTGAAAAACTCTCTCATCTGATCTGACGGTTGAAAACATATCTGCAAAGAAATCTTGAATCCGATCTTTTGAGGTTTTAAGAAAAAAATTCAGAATTAAGGAAACTTGAATCCGAGAAATTTAAAAAAAAGGAAACTACAAAAAAGTAAAAGTGACTACAAAAACATAATGAAATCATACCTTTCGGATTTGCTAGGAATTTTATTCGTAATAGGTGATATTCTTCTTGAAGAAAATTTGGATACGAAAAACTCACTACAAAAAACATACTACAAAAAAACTCACTACGAAGAACTCACTACAAAAAACATAAAATCTAAATGTTTTATTGAAAATTGTTTGAGAAAAAAACTTTATTATGAAAATATTCATTACGAAAATTCCCTTTACGAAAATTTCTATTCAGAAAATTTTCCTTACAAAAAATTTCAGTACTAAAATTTGCAGTATGAAAACTTCTATTACCAAAATTTCAATTACAAAATTTCAAAAAACAACTACATAAAATTTTATTACATAAAATTTTGAAAAATTAACTACTAAAACATTCAATAAGAAATTTTTTAAAAAACTAGCTACAAAAACGTTCATTACGATAATTTGAAAAACTATCTAAAAAATATTAATGGCATATGTACTCCCCCTATGAAAAAGAGTTTATTAATGTAAAGAGATTGGTTGAAAAGATAGTTAATGGTGGAATATTACCTCATGGTTATCATTCCTCAATTCTGTTTAATTGATTCAAATCTATCGAAGGGTAAACATTTTGTGAAAATATCAGCAAGTTGATCTTGTGTTCCGATAAATTGAAGAATGATATCTTCTTTTTGTGTGTGATCTCTAAGAAAGTGATGCCAAATGTCTATGTGCTTTTCACGAGAGTGATGTGTAGGTATTTTACGAAGGGAAATGGCACTTTTGTTATCACACAAAATTCGAGTCTTAATAAAATTCAAGCCATAGTTTATGAGTGTCTATCGTATCCACAATACTTGAGCACAATAACGTCCAACTGCTTCATATTCAGCTTCAGCAGTGGAGAGTGATACTGTGTGTTACATCTTGCAAGACCAATAAACTAAAGAATCTCCTAAGAATTGAAATGTTTTGGATGTGTTATTTCAATCCATTCTACATCCACCAAGGTCCGCATCTGAAAAACTCTTTAAAACAATATCATTTCCAGAAGTGTAAAATAGTCCTAATTCCATGGTTCCGTTTAAGTAATGAAAAATTCATTTCACTGCCTTTAAATGAGATTCCTTAAGATTGGATTGATATCTTCCACATAAGCATACTAAAAACATTATGTCTGGATGACTAGCTGTCAAGTAAATTTGACTTCCTATCATACCTCTAAAAGATGCTTGATCTATTGGTTTCCTAACTTCATCTAGATCAAGTGTGTTTGAGGTACCAATGGGAGTAGTTATACTCTTAGTATTGTCATATCCATACTTCTAAATAAGATATTTAGTAAACTTTTGTTGGGATATATAGATTCCTTCTAGTTTTTGGGAAATTTGAAAACCAAGGAAAAATGTTAACTCACCCATCATACTCATTTCAAACTCAGATTTCATTAGATCCGCAAATGAATCAGTTAAAGATTGTTGAATTGAACCAAATATAATGTCATCAACATAAATTTTAACAGTCAAAACATTTTTCTTATCTTTATTTATAAAAGGGGTTGGATATACATTTCCCATAACATAGTTATTTTGAAGCAAATATCTTGTGAGTCTATCATACCAAGATTGAAAGGCTTGTTTAAGGCTATACAAAGCTTTGGTAAGTCTAAAAACATGACCAGGATGTTTTGTATCTTCAAAGATAAGAGGTTGTTCAACAAAAACTTCTTCTTGAACATAACCATTAAGAAAAGCACATTTCACATCCATTTGAAAAATCATGAAATTGAAGAACGCTGCAAAGGTATGTAAAATACAAAAGGATTCAAGTCTAGCTACTGGAGTATAGGGTTATTCATAGTTTATTCCTTCTTGTTTATTATTTCCTTTTGTAACTAATCTAGCTTTATTTCATACAATAATTCCATTTTCATCACACTTATTTCTGAAGACCCATTTTACTCTAATTACAGAAGTTCCCTTTGGTCTTTCAACCATGGTCCATACTTTATTCCTTTCAAATTCATTTAGTTCATCTTGCATGGCTTTAATCCAATCATCATTACCTAAAGCTTCATCAGTGATTTTTTGTTCAAATTGGGAAATAAATTCTTGATGCTCTAATTGATTTCTTAAGGAAATTCAAGTCCTTTCAGGTTGATTGACATCACCAATGATGCTATCACTAGGATGATTATTTATAAATGACTGATTTGGGTTTTCTAAAACTTTTTCATCAACATAGGGTAGGAAATCTTCTGGGGTAAATGTTTTAGATGTATCATCTTGAACATTTTTTGTATTAGAAGGATATTCTATCATAGGCTGATAATTGGTTTTTTAAAACACATATGTGGATGTAGGTTGTGGTTGTTTAAAAACAAAAGGATCGGTTTCACCAAATTTATTATGTACTATCTCTTAAACAATACATGTGTTTTTGTGGAAAAATCTTTTTTCCTTAGAAGTTGTGGAGTACCTTAAGAAAATTCCTTCATCAGATTTTGGTGCAAATTTATGAAGATTAACATTATAATTCAGAATTAATACCTTACAACCAAAAACCTTAAAGTAGGAAAGTCTAGGTTTTTTACCATTCCATAACTCATAAAGAGTTTTATTAAGAAAAGTTATAATCAAAACTCGATATATAATATAACAAGAAGTGCATTCAACATCAGCCTAAAAATGTTTGGAAACAGAATACTCACTCAACATGGTTCTAGTTATCTCATGCAAAATTCTACTACTTCTTTCCACAATACCATTCTGTTGAGGTGTTTTAGGTGCTGAAAATTTGTGAGTAATACCTTTTATACTACAAAAATTTTCAAAATCAGAATTTTGAAATTCTCCTCCATGATCACTATAAATAGTTTTCAATGGAAGGGTTTTTCTCATTTTTAACTTGGGCTCTAAAACTATTCAAATAATAAAAAGCATCAGACTTCTTTTCTAGAAAATAAAAAGTAATAATCAACTATGACAAATACATAATACTTGCCCCCAATTCATCCCATTTGTGTTGGACCAAAAAGATCCATATGAACTAGAAGTAATGCATCATTAGTTGAGACTTCACTGACTAATTTAAAACTTGATTTCTGTTGCTTTCCATATTGACAATGGTCGCAAACTTTTGAAGAATCAAATCTAGGTTCTGGTAGATCCTTAACTAGTCTCTTCTTAGAAAGTTTTCATAAGTTCATAAGGTTATATTTTCCTAACCTTCTATTCCATAACCAAGAATGATCTTCCATTTCACTAAGGAAATGTATGTATTGACTCCTAATGTCTTATAAGTTTAGTGTGTATACATTCTCTTGCCTATGTGGAGAAAGAATAAAATCTTCCTTGGAATTGTGTACTAAAAAATTATCATTCCTAAAATTCACAAGGTATCTATCATCACATAATTGACTTATTCTGATGAGGTTTTGCTTAAGATGCTTAACAAATAAAACATTTGAAATCAAAGTTTTTCCAAGATGTAAATGCTACATATACCAATAATTTCTCCGTGAGCATTATCTCTGAAAGTTAATTTTCCTCCTTTCATGTTGATAATATTTTCAAAATAGTTTTAATTACCATTCATATGCCAAGAACATCTACTATCCATGTACTATGTATTGTTGTTGGTACATTCCCAATTTTCTAGAAAATAATAAAAAGTTTGGTTTTCGGAATCCAGACCTTCTTGGATCCGGAAATCTCAAAAAGTAAAATTTTGGGAACCCACATCTTCTTTGAAAAATAATCTTTATGGAATTCTAAAGACTGGGTTTATTTAGAGGACAATTCTTTGCCCAATGTCCACAACATTAACACTTAGTGCAGAATGGGGAACTTTGAGGAACAAAGTAAATGTTGCTAAAAATCGGTTTAGAATTTATGTAACCAAAACTAGAAGTATTCCTTCGAGGTCGGATTTGTGAATACATTTTATCAAAAAAAAATTTCCTAGGGTAAAGTTTGACAATCACTTACTCAATGAGAATATTTCGGATTTTAGTTTTATAACTATGTTCTTTTCTTCAAAAAAATTTGAACTAGAGCTAGGCTCAAAAAAAAAAATTTCTTAGAAATTATGTTTTCTAGATCTTAAAAAAGTTTATTCTTCTCAAAACTTACTTCCTCAAGATTTATTTAAATACTTTCAAAATAAGCATTTCTCTTATCAAGATCTTTAGAAATATCTGAGATTTCCTTAGTGAGAGTAATATTCCTAGAATTTTCCTTATCATGTTTTTTATGAGTTTTTAATTCTCATTCTCAAGGAGTTAAGAAAATCTAGAAACTTCATCACAGGTGGGTAAATTATTATCTTCATCAGAAGAAGATTATTCATCCGAAGAGTTATAATATTTACTATCATTAGAATTTAAGGAAACATTGGTCATTGATTCAACATTGTGTACCTTGGCCATCAAGCAATGATTATCAATAAGTAGTCTGGCTAAAAGACCAAGATTCTTCTATCCAAAAGATTCATAATCCAAAGATACATCTGAAGAATCTCCACTACTGGCACTGCATGTGTCATTAGCATTCAACAATTTCCTAGATTTAGACTTGTAATACTTATTTATAATTTTCTCAGAATGCCTTTCCTTTCTTTCTTTCCTCTTGAGCATAGGGAAATTAGGTCTTATGTGTCCAGCTCTCTTAAACTCATTGCATGTAACTTTTTAATATTTCTTGTCTTTCCTTTCCTTCTTCTTGTATTTGGATTGAAAATTCCTCTGTCATACTATCTTGTTCATCCCGCGAGCATGGTTTGCTAATTCATTTTCAGAGGATTCACTTCCACTAGATACGGAATGGATCACAACTTTCTTAGATCTGGATTTAGTAACTCTCTCAGGGGTCTTGGCCTTCATATGATAGGAAGTAGTAGTAAAATCTACACTGCCATTTCCATTCTTCTTCTTCACAATATCAGCATATCTCTTCATTCTAGTCTCATGCTGAAGAAGAGTCCCAAACAGATCATCAAGGGTAATCTGAGTAACCTTTCTATTCTCATTAATTACAATCCTTTTAAATTCCCACTCTTTTGGCATGATGTTGATGATCTTGTCAACAAGGGCTCTATCATCTAATCCTTTTCACCCATTGATTTTAAACTATTCACAATAGTCATGAATCTCTGTTCCACTTTTCATATGTGTTCTCTATAAGGAAAAATAAAACCATGATATTCAACTCTAAGTGTGGCTCTTCTCATCTCAATTACATTAGAACTTCCAAAGTGAGTAACTTATATTATCTTCCATATAGAATTTGTTGCTTCACAAAATGAAATTTGGCTATATATATTTCTAGTCATTGAACAATGTAAAGTATTATGTACCTTATAATTGAGTTGATATTAATTCTTTTCTTGATTTGTAAAGGCACTAACTTCTTTATCAGGAATTTTTTATCCCCCGGTAAGAATAACAAAATTTTCAACCACAGTGTTGATAAAGAAAGTCTTCATGTGATCTCTCCAATATTGGTAATCATTACCATCGAAGATAGGTGGTCTGGTCGGATTGAGATTATCTATGGAACCAACATTGATTCCTTCCATTCTTTAAGAAAATTCTTTCCACAGAAACGTGTTAGTAGAAAAAATTTGTAAACAAGGAAAATATTCTAAGCAAGAAAATATAGAGTAAAAGATTCTATACAGAAAAGTGAATCTATACTATGAGTCTTAAAAATAGATTCCAAAAAAAATATGAATCCGGAAGTGAATCTGAATATGTGAATCCGAAAGTTCTATTCCGAGAACTAATTCTCTTCTGAAACTAATTGTGAGATTAATTCATATTTGAACCAAATCCTCTGATACCAATTGTTAGGATAGTATATCTAAGTATGATATACTCTATAATACCAAACGTAGTTTCGAAATAAGAATGAGATTCTCAAATACAATAGGGGGTGAATTGTACCTTTTAAAAATTCCTTTGTAACTTTTAAATATGGTTATGTTTAACAAGGTTAAACAAGATAATTCAAAAGACCTCTATAAATTCTAATTACTTGCTAAATTCCATAAAAGTGATCCTAGAAATGGAACTTATATAATGTTTACAAAGATAAAGATTCTACCTTAAAGTGTATAGAATCTAACTATATCAGAGTACAAGTAAAGAAGTATAAGAAAGTTTTACTTTCCTTAAAAACGAAAAATGCTGCGGAAAAACATGAAACAGAACAAGTGACAAAAATAACTATTTTGACCCAAATGGAAGGGTATCCAACAACCCTGGATAAGAGGTCCCTTGATTTATACTTTCAAGAAAGTCTATCTTACCCACACTAGGGTAATCCCTTGATATGAAGATTGTAGTCAGTATTGCTATCCCTACAAGCCCTCAACTATCAGGTAGTCGGAACCTCTGTCTTCCTCAGTAAAGAAGCCATCAAATTCAAGGTGTTGGAACCTCTGTCTTCCTATCCCCGAAAACCCTCAATTATACACAACAACAATCATAGTTTCATGGAGAAAATCTGCATGAATTAATGTTTTAAAAAGTCGTTCAAACTTTCTGCACGAATCTTGAGAGTTGATAAGAGCCTCTCTCTCTAGAAATAACTACAGGAAGTTCTGAGCATCAAAATTCTAAAAGATACTGAGCATGTTCAAATGAGATCTTATTTATCGGTGAAGCACCAACAGTCGGCTCCCTCCTCCAACGGTCATATTTTTCCTTGAATTTCAGAGGGACCTGTACATGTGTCACTCAAACAATGGTTAGTTGATAACTGAAGTCACGACATCATTTTATAAAAGAACAAGTGAAAGCTTAACTAAAACTGATATTTGGAATGGAGAAATTTTTTTTTGGAATGATGAATGTTTTAAGTTAAGATTCTAACCAGAAAATGAATTCAGAGTCTATAATACAAGGATATTTAGATTCTGTTTTTCTAAGGAATTTGTAATGAGAATTCGTAATCAGAATTCATCATCAAAACTCATAATGAAAATTCGTAATCAGAATACATCATTAGAATTCGTAATGAGTATTCTTAATCATAATTCATCATCAGAATTCGTAATGAGAATAAATCATTAGAATTCATCATCAGAATTTGTAATCAGAATTCGTAATCAGAATTCATCATCAGAATTTGTAATGATAATTCGTAATCAGAATTCATCATCAGAATTCAAAATGTGAATTCGTAATCAGAATTCATCATCAGAATTCATAATGAGAATTCATCACCAGAATTCATCATCTGAATTTGTAATGAGAATTCGTAATCAGAATTCATCATCCATATTCGTAATGAGAATTCTTAATCTGAATTGATTATCAGAATTCGTAATCATAATTCGTAATTAGAATTTGTCATCTGAATTCTTAGTGAGAATTCATCATTTGAATTCATCATCAGAATTCGTAGTTAGAACATTATACTAGTTCGAAATCAAAATTTAGAGTTGAAGTTCATAAAAGTTCATTATAGGGAATTCAGAGTAGAACTTCATAAAGGTTCGTAATAGGAATTCAGAACCTAAAATAGAATTTTTCATATCTAAGTATTATATGATTCCAAGGTTTTAGATATGAATCCGATTTTTATATTTATGAAAAATATTGATATGAACAATTAAAACAAGGTAGGGGTAAATTTCCATTGGAAAAGAAATTTTCCTTATTGAAGTAAAACAGGGGAAAAATAATATTTTCCTTAAAATAAGGTGTTTGTGATTTTCAAAACAAGAGGAATGGTAAAGTCCTAAGGAAAAAATTAATGACTTAAAAATCCCCCCCTTGAATGAAGGAATTGAAAATTCATAAGGAAAACCTTATTGACTCAACAATATGGTCGAATATTCCATTGTGACATTAACTTTTAAAAGTAAAATTAATCTTTCTCATTGTTTTTGATAATCAAATAACAATCACCCTTACCAAAAATCTGTCCTGATATTCTCCTTCATCGAATATTGATATCAGACATAATTTCATCAAATAGAATTTGGAGAATAATCATAAGAATTTAGAGTATGTACCTATATCTAAAAATGTAGCTAACATTTTCAGCAAACCCTTATCGAAGGAACATTTTAACAGAATGAGGTTCAATATTAGTGTCCAAAGTCCTTCTCATCAAGAATTAGGTATGTGTGTTTTTCCCTCTCTCATCTTTCCTTTAGATAGTGTTGTAAATGGGGATATTTTTTCATAAATATATCCATTTTTATGTGATAAACCTCATAAGGAAGCATATAAAAAGGGTAAGTTGTGTGTAAGCTGTAATCTCAGCAAGAAAGTGTGTAAAATATTCTAATTGTTTGTTGGAGTGGTTATAGGAAACATTTGTTGATAATAAATTTGAATAATGACATGAAGAATGGTTGATGAGGTTTCATGGGTCCCTAATTTTGTAATAAATGAGAATTATTTCAATGATTTTTGTTTCCTGTAACAATTTTTCTCCATTTGGATTGGAATTGATGGTAGGTAATACATATATTGAGGTTAGAAAGTTCAATTATTTATGAATCTTGGTTGGGAAAAAAATAAAATGGGGGATATAGTTTAGACCAATTTGGTTAGAAGTTTTTTAAAGATGAAATAATTTTATGTTGAAGAGGATTTATTTGGTTTTAAAATAAGGAAATAATTCAGTCCATTGTAATTTTTTGATAATTAGTCTAACCATCATAATCTGGATTTCATAATCATAATTCTTAATAAAGTACATTGGATTGTGAAGGTGTTTTTTTGAGAAAAGGCTCATCAGACTCACCTTGGTTCCAGAATGATGTTCTAATTGTAAAGAGTAACAGAATCAGATTTTACATGGATTCAATATAAATATAATAATGATTTTCAGTTTTTTAATTCAAAAGAATCTTATGTCTTATGAGAAACTTATGATGCATGAATTATGAAATAATTGAGGAGTGGTGAAAATAATATTTAGGGTTGGAAATGAAGAAGATTATAGACTGAATGGGATGTTACAAAAACTACCCAACATATAAAATATTTTAATGAAAAATATTGTTTTCCACTAAAATTATAATAAATTTACTATTAATCAAATTTATAAATTTATTAAAAAATATTAAAAATTCTCGCAATGTATTTTTCTATATAAAAAATAAAATAAAATATTTTATTTTTTCATATAAAAAATATTAATGTGTTAAAACCTAAATTTAAAAGGGGTTCTCCATTAGAAGGTAGAAAATTACCCTTTTAAAAAACATAGGTTTTATATACATCAAATAGGGTTGGTTCATACCATATGAAAAAATATCTATTTGATGAATATGAAAAATATTTTATTATGTATATAATATATATATTTAATTCATTTCATTTACTAATAGTAATTCACTCAATTTTTTAAAAAATATACAAAAAATATAGTTGATTTATATATTATATAAATAGTTTTTAGTAAAAGACTTCACTATACATTTTCAGAAGTTTGTTATATTTGTTACTACTAGCCTAACAACAAGGTCAAAAAGTTAATTTTATATTAAGGGTGTCTCATGGTTCATTTAAACTCATGATTGTGTACATTGCAATCTATTGTAGAATTAAAATTATATAGAGAAAATATTTCATTAAAAATACAAGTGTTACATTGAACCCCCTTTAATGTGATTTTTACCTCAATATTAATCACATGGATACAAATAGAGGATGATATCTCAACCTCATCATATCCTCACGTTCCCATGTAGCTTAATAAAATTAGTGGTTCCATCAGAAAACCTTTACCAAGGGAGTGTATTTGTTTTAAAAAATCTTTTTTATATGATCCAAAATCTCTATCTGTTGTTTTTAATATTAAAGATATTACTCTAGTGGTACGACTTCTGACTTTATAACATGAGAATGATCATGTATTTACTTTCTCTGGAGAGATACATGGAACACATCATGAAATTGTGAGAGATTTGGTGGAAGTACCAATCACTAAGCTACATTCCCAAGACGATCAAGAATTTTAAAAGATCCAAAATACATTGGCTCAGCTTTCCCCCTTTTCCAAATCTCATTACTCTCTTATGGGGATATATCTGTAGAAACTCATTATCACCTACTTCAAACTCTAGGTATTTTCTTTTTTTTTCAGCATAACTTTTTTGTCGACTATGGTCTTCTCTTATTTGTTGTTTAATAGATCTGATTTTTCTTCGATTTTATCAACATTATCACATACTAATAGCTTTATTTCCCCAACTTCATTCCTATAAGTTGGTGTTCTGCACTTATTTCCATAAAGGGATTCATAGGGAGACATCTGAATACTGTAGTGAAAGCTATTGTTGTAGTTAAATTCCTCCAAAGGTTGGTGTTGACCCCAACCTCCATTGAAATTCATATAGAAAACTCTAAACATGTGTTATAGAGTTTTAATTTTCCTCTCAGACTGAACATCTATCTAAGGATGATAAGTATTACTGCAACATAAATCTATATATAGATCCTACAGAAGAGTTTTCTTGAACATTGAGGGAATCCTGATATCCTGATCAGATACAATTGAAAGTAGAAATCCATGAAATATTACAAATTCCTTTCCATATATCCTAGAATTCTTATCAAGAGAGAAATACCCTTTAATAGAAGTAAAATGTTCCAACTTTATTAGAAGATAAACTATAACCAATATAGAATTAAAGTTCTTCAATCTTTTGAGATGTCTAAGGAAAAATTCCATAGTGATGTTTTCCCATTTCTATTCTAGTATGGGTAATGGTTGTAACATCCTAATAGAATTCTATCTATCAGCGTTAACATGCTGACTAAACAAGCATCAAGATACATATTCAAAAACATTTCTTTTCATTCCATCTGACCAGAAATACTATTTCATGTTTCTAAACATCTTATTTATTCTAAGGTTAATAGAGAATAAAGAACTTTGATCCTCATCTAATAGATCCTTCTAAAATTTTGGTATTTTAAGAATACAAACCCAAATCCTGAACCTTATTATTCCATCACAAACAAAGTTGAATTAAGTAACATTTCTTACCTTTTTTTGTAGCCCCACATCTCCCTTTTACACATCCTTAATCATCAATTGTATAGATGGTTGAACATTAATTTGAAAAATATATGATTTCTCACCTTCCTTGAAAATTTCAAGATCCATACATTTCAAATCCATATATATCAAATCTTTTGTGATCCTAATCTAGGATACAACATAATTTTCCTTCCGACTCAAAGCATATTCAACCTTGTTTTCTTTCCAAGGGTGGTAATGTATTGTGTAGTCATAATATTTAATAACCTCTGACAATCTTATTTGAAAATTTTTTATCTCCTTTTGTGTGAAGAAATTATTTAAACATTAATGATCAGTATAAATATCACGCATTTCTCCATAAAGATAACACATCCATATATTTATTTCCAATATTACTATAGGTAACTTCAAATCAAGAGGTGGGTAATTCTGATCATGTATTTTCAGTTATGAAGAAGAATAATATTTCACCATATCATTTTTTATGAGAACAAAATTGAGACCCTTCATAGATACATCATTATACACCACAAACCATTCTCCACAATAAGGGAGTTTTATCACAGATGCACTGGCTAACCTTATTTTCCTCTGTTTAAAATTATATTTACATCCCTCCATCCACACAAACATAACTCCTTTCTGATTCAACTTAGTGAGTGGATTATATAATCCTGAAACATATTCCGCAAATCATCGATAATATCCAGCCAAACCCAGAAAACATATAATCTCAATTATAATTTTTGGTCTCATCCAACCTTAAATAACATCTATTTTTTATGGAACCATTGATATCCCCTCTCTTTAGATTATGTGACCAAAAAATGACATTTTATAAATCCAAAATTCACACTAGGTAAATTTATTATAAAGATTATCCTTTCTCAGGGTCTTTAGTACAATTTTCAAGTGATCTTGATGTTCTTCCTTACTTTTTGAATAAAAAAGTATATAATCTATAAATAATACCATTAAATGATCAAGATAGTATCTGAAGACTATATTCATTAGATCCATGAAGCTAGTCGGGGAATTAGTAAGTCCAAAGGAATCACTATATATTCAGAGTGTCCATACATTGTACAAAATTTTGTTTTTTTGTATATCTTCCTTCTTGACCCATAATTGACAATATCATGAATGATGATCAATCTTGGAAAAGTATTGAAATTCTTGTTATAGGTTGAATAAGTCATCAATATAGGGAAGATGGTATTTTTTCATGACAATGATCTTTTTATGTTATCAATAATCAATGAAGAGTCTAATTTGTCCAAATTTCTTCTTAAAAAATAGAATGGGTGCACCCAAAGGTGAGGCATAAAGGGGTATGAATCCCTTTTCAAGATTCTATTGGATTTGATTATTCAATTCTGATAACTCAATTGGGGATATTCTCGAATGTTTCATTAGAATAGAAATGGAACTGGTTATGAGTCTCATTATTTGGTGGAAGACCTTGAAATTCTTCTAGAAAGACATAAAAAACTTCCAAACAATGACAATATTCTTTATTGTCATTTTCACCCCAACCATTTGAGATAGATGAACTACATTTATAAGAATCAAGAACCATAAAATGGAATAAATTTTCCCTAGAAGGTCTTATTCATCCTTAAATCAATTGATGATCATATATTGATATGGAATATAATGTGTGACATCACTTACTTAGAAATTGATATGATATCCATATATTGAAATACAATACATGATAATAATCATATCAAATTAAATAATACAAAGGATCAAAATATTTTCACTAATCACTTTCCCACAAACTGAAATTGGAGAAGAGTTCCAAACTTTTCATGCAATAGTTGTTCTATTAGGATTTTTCTCTACTATCTCCACATTTAATGGGGTTTGTAATATGATGATAACTGTAGAAAATTATTATGAAATCAAATAGTGGGTGGACAATAAATCAAATAAATCATTTTATACTTTAGAGTGTATGGAAAATGTACCTTTCACTACTTCATTATCGCACTATACATCACCAATAGTGATAGAATGAAACATTAATTTTTATATTTCCTTGAGAGTTTTCAAACATCGATCATCATAAATAACTCTTGAATTAGGGAATTGATTGTAATAATGCCATATTTCATTTCACTTGTATCATTGAAGTGCAGGAAGACCATTATGCATATAATTTTCTCTACTGGCATCATTATACATATTTTCCCATCACATAGGCATTAAAATACCCTATGACCTTCTATTACACACTGAAAACATTTACTAGTCCCTTTATTACAATTTCCTCCATGTTTCTTTCCACATTTTAAGTAATAGGGAAAATTATATTCTTTTTAGTTCATTCTTTATATTTTCCTTTGAGTTCCATTTTTATCTTCTTATCAAACCTATAGGAGTAATGGGTTACACAAATCTCCATCTCAATATTGATAGAACATCAAACGATTTATCTATAGCTATAAAAGTCCATTATAGCTAAGTCCCTTTAATGAATTGGTTTTAATACACTAATGAATTAATCGATTTTACTCTCAGAATGGATAATAATTTAATATGTGTACCTTGAAAGACATTTAAAATTTTCTTCATAGGTACTAATAGATTCGTAGACTTTTTGATTAAGTTCAATGAACTCATTCTCCATCATTTTTAATGAATATGAGGATATTACATACTAAAAAAATAAATTCCTGAAAACATCCTATTATATTGAATCAATTTCAACACTTTGACTAATATTATTGATAAGGTTCCGCCATTGAATAGATTCACCTTCCAAATGATAGACTGCTAAGATGAATTTATCATGTTCTTAACAACGGGGAACTATAACAATATTTTTAGTGGTACTTATCAATTTTTCAACAACCTATATATTAGAAGACACACTAAAATAAGGACAACGTTGCCTCATGAAATACTCCACATAATGTTGTTCCCACCTTTTCTCATTTGTTAGTACTTTATGTTTTATATATTGCGATAGTTGTGTTAGCATAGATATAATACTTTTCTTTCCAATTCTTATTACATTTAGTTACTCTAGAGGACAATCATTGCATTGCCCATCCCATTCAACATTAACGTGGTTATTTCGGGTTCCATCCATTGAATAAAACCAGGAAACATAGTGTGGGAAGAACTAATAATAATAGGGAAACCACATAATCAAGAATAAAATTTAAATTTAGTTCACTTGCTATTTTATCCTAGGTTATTCATGACCACTTATAAAACACTTGGATTTTAACAAATACTTTAACATATCCTTTGTGTTAATACTAAGGTTTTCTCATCCTATTATCCAAAGGTTAACTATACCTTTTATCTGATACTGACATTAAAAAACAATACTTTATAAACATTGACATTAATTCAATGTTGAATAATATTTATTAAAAAATAAAAAATCCCACTACAAGACTTTATTGGTATAGTGTCATTAGAAATGAGAAAATATAAACAACTGCTTCATAAAACATCTTCATTTTCTCACACTTATTTTAAAATAATTAGACACTGTATGAACATATCTTACATAATAACCTTCTACATGACTAGGGGAAATGAAATATATAGAAGGTTGAGATTAGATTCTCAATAAGGGTAAAAAAATGGACATATCAATCATATCATAATCATATGACATATGAATACAACATTTGAAAATCCAATCCTACATATGAAAGATTGTGATATCATGCCATGGGATAAATGATGAGAGTCCATAAAAATCAATTAACATAATCCCAAAAGTCATAACATAAGACATGATTTTTTTTCATAATCATAATCATTGAAAATCATTTCATATTAGTCCAGTATCATTTCCAAGACTATCGTTGAGGACAAAGTCCATTACTGAACCAAGTTCACTCTTAATTCTACCCTATATTACCGAGACGATATCATTTTATATTATATCTAAGTCTATATCATGAGATATAAATCCATACACAATGCATTGGAGTGTGATATAGGTCCCACCCATCACATAATTAAAACCATACAAATTTTTACCATAAAAGCATAAATCACTCATCATATCATAACACAAGGAATAAATTGGGTCCTTAAACATCATTTTATATTAATCCATATAAAAAAATGGATTTTATAAATATAATTCCATCATTAAAAAATAAAATCATAGTATTAATGGTAATAGAAACATATCCCTATTTAGATAATTTCATCTTAAATGTAAAATACTTTTGGTAAAATACTTGAAAATATTTTTTGAGGAAAATATCCTTTTTTTTCTTCAAAAATATTTTCTTTTATCAGAGTTCCCTGAAATGTTAAAAGAAAATTATATAATTGAAAATAAACTTGAAATAATTTAATATATTCTTCCTGGAAATAATGCATTATAAATGTGTAAAAACATTTTCATATTGTATAACTAAAAAGCATTTTTCTCTCACTTTTGTTGGAAAAGTAAAAAAAGTACCTCGTACCTAAAACAAAAAAATCTATTTACACTATTTAATAAAAAATTAATAATGGGTAAGATAGATACTAAAAAAATTTAGAATGATAGAAATTATATTTAGTAATACTTATTCAGGAAACAAGTACGTGGTTAATAAATATACCCCATTAAATACAAAAAAATAAACAATATTAGATAACAATGAGATTGAGAATTTATCAATTAACATAGATCTGATATCATTTGTTTGTATATAAAACTCTTATATAATGATTTATAAAATTTCATTGACATATTCTATAATAATATTCCTTTTTTATGATATCATATATGATCATATTATCATCTATTTTAAGTAACATTTCATTGACTTATTTTATAATAAGGTGGTGGTGAAAAATAGATTACACCACGATGTGGAAATAGTAAGCCATACGTACACATATGTGGATTTCATTTTTCATTGATGGATAGATGGTGGAATATGATTGTTTCATAATTATAATAACATCATAGATTATAATTCTTACTTTATTTACTAATTTATAATGAAACGACTCATTAAGAGGAAGTATAAGAAGAAATATGTTTAAACAAATCAGTAGAGGAGATTATCACTTCTTCAACATGCTTCCTCTTAATCACCCCTTACAGCACTAGAGTTAGTCATAGAAGAATACCAGAACCAATATAATTTAATTTGGGATGTTTATAAAAAAAATGGTAGGCTATTTATGAGCTTGAAGGCGTAATGAGAAGTTAATAGGTGAGGGATGAGGTACCGTTTTATAATTGTGGTGAGGGTAACTTTTAGAAATCGATATATAATAATTTATAATAAAATCAAACCCTACCCAAAAACCTAAAAAATTTCCAAATTTCAAATATTAGATGATAGGGTTTTGTAATATCATCAAAGAATAAATATTTTAAAAGTTTTATGTCAATTTAAACCTAAATATTTTAATTATTATTTAGTTATTCAATTTAATTTTAAACTAGGTTAAGAAATATTTATATAATAAAATTGTGTAGTATATACTTATTTTTTGTCAATGAGACTATAAATAAATAAAAAATAAATTTTTTGACAATATCATATTTATTATATATTTTTAAAACAAATATCATTTTAATAAAATTTAATGAAACATTATTTTTCTAAACAAACAATAGGGTCAATTTTGACACTATTAAATTCATGGATTTATAGATATATTAATATATCATGTTAACTATGGATAAAAATATTTCATTATATTCTTAATAATTCCATGACATATATAAAATTCCTTGGACATATTAATTATCTAAAAGTATATTTATTTTAATAATGTTAATAACATTTATCGGTTATCAAAATTAATAAAATAATTACTACATCAATTTTTTGTAATTATATAATATATTTATAAGTTGTAAAAAAATTTGAAAACAAATATTGAGGTGAATATCAATATAATATATTTTCTAATAAGACATTTAGTTTAAATTAGCTTCTAGAAAAGTCTACAATAATTTTTTTTAATTTTGAAAACATGAATGTGACAACTTTATCATCACTTTAAATAAAATAATATAAGTGTCACAATATTTTATATAAGGATCTAAATGTTAACTAGCTTGTCCCTTGGAAGGTTATGGTTTATTTATACTTGAGAAATATTATTTAGTAAAGTGGTTGGGTCTTGTTTATGGTTATTAGTATTTTAATAAAAATTGTTTTATTGATTTCTCATCATTTAATTAAATTTTACACCATCAAAGTTTTAGTCATTAATGTAATTATTTATTTCATAAAAATTAAAAATAAATTTTAATGATAATTTAAAATATTTTATATTTAAAATGATTATTTATAGTAAAATTTATATTCTGTATAACCTTATAATTTTTTTTATAAAATATGAGTTAAGCATATTTAACTTTTTATTATATAAAATAAATTAAATTTCATAATCTCATCCACGTGAATTCCAAAGGACACAATTTAAACATAAGTATTATTTAGATATAAAAAAATTCATCCAATGATATTACTATTAGTGTTAGTGTTATTTTATAATAGTATTCTTAAGCTTCATTACCCAATTTAATCAATTTAAACATAAGGATTATTTAGATATAAAAAAATTCATCCAATGATATTACTATTAGTGTTAGTGTTATTTTATAATAGTATTCTTAAGCTTCATTACCCAATTTACTCTTTTTCGTATTAATAAAAATTATGGAAGTTACAATTCTTAATACCCAAAAATAAAATAAGGATATTTAAATAATTTGGACCTAATTATTAGAAATATTGAATAAATTTTTTAAAATTAAAAATGTAGAAGTGGAAATAATTAATTTTAAATTATTCCCATGGTCGGAAAGAGAGAATGAGTTTTAATGTTAAAATATTACAAAAGATAGAAATGTTATTATATTTGAATTCAATGTAAAAATAATTCTAATGAAATTTATTATATTGGATGACATAAATATATTCTATCTATTCTTTAAAATAATTTAATATTTAAATTTATCCATATATATAATTTCGATGATAAAACTGGTTTTCAATTAAAAGGAAGTGTATTTTTACTATTAATCAATATTAGAATGTTATTAAAAAAATATTAAAAATTCATCCAAAGTAAATTTTTATATCCAAAATCCAATGAAATTTCTTAATTTTTCATATAAAAATTATTAATGTTTCAAAATATTAATTTTATATAAGGTTTCCATTTAAAGGCGAAAAGATACCCTTTTTGAAAAATATACATTTTTATATATTAAACATCAATTATTCCTAACCAGTGACAAAAATACCAATTGGATAAAAATAAAATGTATTTTATTAATTATATAACACAAATATTTCATTTAATTAGTTTACTAATACTAATTCACTCACTTTATAAATAAAAAATAAAAAATAGTTGTTTTATATTTTTCATAAATAATTGGCAGTGAAAGACTACACCATAAATTTTCATAAGTTATTTTTATTTATTATTTTTAATCTAATGTATAGGTTAAAATGGAAATTTTATAATAAGGTAATCTCATGGTTTTTTTAAACTCATGATTTAATGTAGTGCAAGCTATTGAAGAATTAAAATTATTTTAAAAAATATTTTATAAAAACATCTGGGTGATACAATCCTGCTTGGGAATTCTCAATAAATGTTATAAAACAATAATTTATTATTTCATAAATATTAATATACATATTTAATAACTTAATAAAATATATAAAACCATTATTCATGAGGGTAATGGGGATTCAACGAAAATGGTGTTAAAGGTGAGGGTTTCTCGTATCACTTTTACTTCAGTGAGAAATACTCTGTATTCACCACATATTTATTTTGTGTGGTGTATATGCATCCTTTTTTGTATGATATATCAGGAAATCATTTATAATTATTATATTTTATGTTTTATTATAATTTATTTATTTTACGGTTCTTTCAATTAAAATTTTACCAAAGTAGTAAGAGTTTAGTTATCAATCTCATCGTTATTTGAGATGGTTAATGCTTACATATCCCATAAGGATATTATTTTATATTCATATCTTGAAATAAATATATTGCATTAGAAATTTTTATTAATTACATTTCCATGTAATCGTACAAATTTTAAAGTATTTGGTATTTGAAATGTTTTCAACAAAATTCAACTTTATTTCTATTTCAGTCAAAAATATATATTCTTCTAAAACCATATTTTTTAAAAAGTTTTTAAAAATATTATAATTTTTTTAGAAATTTTTTATAACATAAATCTTCAACTATTTTAACTCTTTAACAATATAATTTGAGTGTGATTTTAAATGGAATTCATTTTTAAAATTTTATTAAAAATAAAAAGGATATTTTCCTCAAGAATGTTTAAAATATCTTTCTCATTTCATGAATGAAAAAAACCATTATTATTACTCCAATATATATATATATATATATATATATTATTCATACCATAATTATTTTTTCTCTATATGGATTTTTATTATTTTGACCAAGGATTGTATTTACGATCAATTCCTTGATTCATTTTCTTAGACCTTAAATTTTTCTTAAGTTACTCACTTTCCAGTGACAATTGATCATTAAATTTCATCTAAATATCAATATTATTTATCATCTATATGGTTATTAAATAAACTATATAGAATTTAACATAAAATAATTAATTTTATCGTTATTTGATTATTTGGATAAATATTGATTAATTTGTTTTCTTTACTCAATACAGATATTTGATAAGATACATTATTTATTAATTAAATTGATAATTAAATATATAAAGAATTATTTAGAATATAATGACAAGGGTTTGGGACTATTTAATGTAATCCCCTCTATCCATCAGTAGTCTCATGATGTTAAATAAGTTGAAAATAACCCTTCATGTTTCTGAAAAACCATTATAATGTATGTAGAATATAGATCTTGATAGTAGTGTCTTGTGAAATTCTTGAAAAAAATCAAATTGGTTTTTACCAGAATGTTTTAAACTATATTGAGGATATATATTGATGGTAAAAGAATCATGTTACTCAGAAAAATAAAATCTAATATTTAATAATTTCTTATATTAAAAACTTAGTTATTATTATCCATGAGATTTTTCACTATGAAAAAAATATATGGATTCATTTCATTCTAAGTTTATTGATTAAGTGGAATGTTCTTAGTGATTCAAAATTAAGTGTTATTTATACATTTACTTACCTATGTAGATTATATATAATTTTATCTCACTTATTTACACTTCTATATTGATTATACTCACTGATTCATTATTGAATTTGTTTTACTCACCCTTACAGAGCATTTGATTTCACCCTTATTTTCTTTCCTTCTCTCTGGATCCCATGAAGTTTACCCTGACTGATATTTAGTCCTATGATAAATATAATTACATTATTCTAAAAAAAATAATTTATGTAGTAACTATTGTATTCATTTATATTATATGAATCGTGTATGTATCTAGTTTACTAATATTACAATGCTCTTTTGTCCCTTTAAATGTAATTTCGTTGTTTCTTATGCTAATATAATGGTAGCCTGCACTTGATCTGAGATTACTATGATTGGTGAGCTAGAGTTGGAGTCATGTTAATATTAGTAGAAACATTGGAAATTATATTTAAGAATACATGGATTAGGGAAAATAACACTAAGATAGAATTGGAGGATAAGTATAGAAGATGATCATAATGTTTTGGATAAGTAGACATAATGTGGCTATATCTAGAAATACATCCCTATCTATATAAAATAAGTAGATGTGTCTCTAGATCATATATACATAGGGAAAAAATATGAAATGGGTTTGTTGGGATTGACTCAAGTATAACTTTGCACAAGACAATAGGTCTTTCTAAGCACCTGGTTCGACATTCCTAGGGGATATGTTTAGAATAATTCACATTTCCCTTACAAATCATTATGATGGATTTAAACATATATTGAAAAAAATAACATATAATTAACCGAACATAATTAAAGGACCTATATGAAAATAAAATTGATAATTTATTTATGTATTGGGATTCAAGAATTACATTTTTTATGTTTTATACCAATGGAATTTTTGTTACAAGATTAATGAAATATCTAAATATTATGTTAAATTTTAGTAGGATATGTGTATTAATAAATATAATAGTTATGAATACTATCATAGAACCATGAGATTAAGGATTATCATAAGTCTAAAGTTATAAAAAAACATTTCAGTTTTATGTACTGAGAGTCTACCAAGATTATAGATATTTTAGATTAAATTTATTGAAATATAATTCTTTAGTTTAGTATATTTTATAGTAGAAATGTTATTTAAGAAATAATTCCTTTAAATTTATATAAATAAGTTTAATTTTTTTGATAAAAATTAGGGTTGATATAAAAATAATAATATCATACATTGTAAAAAAATGTATTGAAAACCAAAGAAAAATGTTTTTTAATGATTAATTTCATTTCAAGGATGTACATCATACATTATTAAAATCATTATATAAATTATTTTAATTTAGTTTTGAAAAAAAATCACTACATTCGAGATTACACCCTGCTGCATTTGGTGAGGCAAGGCGACTTTAAACCATGAATAAAAGAAGTAAAGGGTTTCACACCTACCACATTCCCATGGGATATCCTAATTAATATTTCATTGTTTTTAGTTAAAAAATAAGACAAATAAATATTGATTTTTAAAAATATTTTTATTTTTTGGGTTTATAGAAAAATATGTTTTCAATACTAATTTTGAAAAATAGTTAGAAATTGAACGACAAAAATATCAATTTCTATCGATCTTATGATCCATAAAAACTGAGTTTTTATGCTTTGGGAATAAAAAAATTCATGTTTTTGATATTAGTTTCATGAAATAATGGATGAATTGGAAAATGATAGAAAGAAGGATGAAATTTTATTTATTGAAAAATATAAATTTTTCATATTTACTAATATTCTTAAGAAGTAAAATATTTACTCAACATTATGAGAATGATCTAAAAAAATGTTATACTAATACATTATTTTTTTATTGACCCTATAGTCTTTTAAATCATTATATATTTATGGTTTTGAGAATATAAAAATTCCTTTTATCCTTCAATTTTTTATGTCCAATTTTATCAATCACTCTATATAATTATTTATGTTTTTCATCCAAGTTCATATCTTCACTTTCCACTGAGTTTCACATACTTAGAGACCTAGTTATGGGTTATTCAATATGAACTTAGCACTTCTCATTATCTCTTTTCAATATTATTTTTTATAATCCATCTCACAATTAGTTATTTCAACAATGGAATTTTCAAAAATCAAAAAATATTTTACCAAAATCAAGTTTAAATTGTGAGGATGCAATTTTTATGAGTTGGGGAGAATGTGACACCAAAAATATCTAAAATAATATTAGTTTATTCCTCAGTGCGCATGACATGTAGAACTGAGAATAGAAGAAGAATATAACATCTCAATAAATCATTGTATTATTATAATTAAAAATAAATTTTAATTAATTCTATGATTTTAATTCATGAAATATTGAATTTACTTGCATCACACACAACGACAAGTTTCTTAGATCACCTGTGTTCCACACAAGACCGAATTTTTCTGAATACAATTAATATATTCTTTTAGAATGAATATTATATCATAATAATTAAATTGGTAGTCATAAAAATGATTAAATAACTTATTAAAATATGGTTTAAATCCTTGGTCACCAATTAATTAAAAATCATTATAAAAATCAATTGAATATAATGGAAATATTTTTTTAAAAAATAATTTTTATCCAGCCAAAGGAATTTCATTATTATTATTTAAATTAAATAATATTACTGAATGATATTAATGAAATATATATATTATATATTCAATAATTTTTTTCCTTAATCAAATATATTTAATCTTTATTTTATAATGATAGATCTAATTTGACTTTTCAAAAATGTCTTTATTAAAGGTTGTCTTGCCGCCTTTTAATGGAGAACTTATCCTAAAACTAAATTTGGATTTATTTATAATTTATATTTGATTCAATAAAAATAATATCTGAAATGATAATTTCATAATTATCCTATATTTAGTTGTTTGTATATTTTTTTTGAAGTTTCATTTTATGATGAATAGTGAAAAGTACTGTATTTTAATTGAAAGAGGACTTTTCATCCAAATAATTTATACGGTTAAATTTTATTTTCAATTAGTTTTAAATTAAAATTAGATAAATTAATGTTCTATTAATACAATTTATGTCATTTTAATAATTTATATATTGAATTTATAAAACCACATTAGTAAACTTTTGAATATTTCCACAATAAAATCCCACTTTCCTGTCCCATTAATGTATTTAATCATAAATTAAAATTTTAAAATCATGTGACTTAAATTATGAAAAATGGATTCCACATTTAAAAGAAATTATTTATGAGTTATATTAAATTAAACATAGTTTTGAAAAAAAAATTAGTGAAATAAATAAAAATTAAATACAGTGATTAAGGTGAAACTGAGATTATGTAGTGGTTATAATTTAGTTATAAAGAGATTAATGACAAATATTCTTTTCCAAAACCACAATTATGGCCATATATCGACCATCCACCATCTTTTATAGAACATTATTCACTACTAGGGGCACTTTAGGTAAGGTAGACAACCCAATAGTGTTTACCTTCTCGTATTTACAAGAATACCACTCTTCATGGACTATAAAAAGGGAACACACCCCCTTACATATTCACACATGTAAAACCATTTTTAATAACCAAAATCTAACTAAATAACTTTCAATGTTTCACTCCCTAATCAAAGAAGTCCTATATTTGTAAAAAATCCAACTTATGAAGGAATTAGTGAAAACCTAAAGAGGATTCCTGAAGAAGAGGTAATGATTTTTTAAATGTGTTTTTATTTTAATTCATCTCCACCTCATTCAATTATTAATATATATTTTTTACAGAAGGAAAAAAATATCTTAAAAATAATGATATTTTTTACATTTATGGTATGACATAAAACCACACACACTTCTATCAAGTGGGACACACAATCATAGTTTGGATTTTAGATAGGTAATCATTTTGGGAACTGATGTCATTCATTAATCAATTGTCACATTTCATGGTTGGGAATAATTATGGATTTAAAATTTATATATGGTATATATTATATATATAACATTTTTATCCTTATATAATTATTTATAGCACATATCTTCATGCTTTCCAATTTGTGGGAATATGATAATGGCGTTCGTGTGTACGACAGACCACCACCTCATGAAACGATGTGATTCATTCACACTTTAGATGGGATATATTATGGTTGAATTTAATAAAAAAATATGATATATATGATATATTAATTATATTAACAATATAATATATATATATATATATATAATATTTTCTTTTATTCAATATTACAAGATAATAAAGGTAGTGTTCAGGTATATGTACGACCCACCGTCTCCATGAACAGTGTATTTCATTTTCTATCACGAATTTTTATAGATAACACTAAATATATATGTAAAAAATATTTTTAATATTTACATAATGGTTTAAATTATGAATATGATGAAATAATGATCGATTAAATATAAAAAAACAAAAAGCCAAAACATACTAGAGAAACAAGGCAATTAACCCTCGAAATGATAAAAATAATGAAATATTATTAACGAGTGGGTAATAACATGTCATTTAAGGTTTAGATAATGTATATAAAATATTAATATGTTTTTAGAATAAGTTAATAAATTATTAATACCATTATACAGGACGTTAAATGGAAATAAACCAAAACTGAGCATAAAGTAAGGGTTTTTCATCTCACTTTTACATCTATGAGACACATGCCATATTATCTAGTTATTTATGTTTTATGTTGTGTATAAACCATTTTTATGATATATTTAATTAAATTATCATAATTATATTTAATTTATTATATTAAATTATTTCTTTCAGGGGTATTGCAATACAAAATTTACTAATGTTGTAAGAGTTTAGTTCACAATCTCATCATTACTCGAGATAATTTATGTTTATGTATCCCTTGGGGGAATTATTTCATATTTCAATATTAAAATAAATATATTATCTTAAATTCTGGTAATTCATGATATTTTCAAGTAGTATTACCCTTTTTCTACTCATTGGTACTTAAAATGTTGTTTAAAATGTTTCTAAGAAAATCTGATTTTGTATCTATGCTCAGTCAGAAATATTCTTTCTTCCAAAACCATCTAATCTAAAAATGTTTTCAAAGCTCTTTTAGAAGTTTATAAATTATTTATAACAAATTTAATGTATTTTTAAATTTTAGAAAATGTATTTATATATGATTTTAAAAGAAAATGATTTTATAAACATTTTTCAAAATGAAGAGGAAATTTTCCTCAAGACTATTTGTAAAGATCCATTTAATTTCATAATGAAAACAACCCTTATTATTAATCCCATGGGTATAAATTTTATTTATACCAATCATATTCTTCCTGTAGATGGAATATGAATTTTTATACCATGGATACAATTAATTCAATTTAATGATTCATTTTCAAATTCATTAACATCCCCTTAATTTATTCACTTTCCAAGGACAAATGAACATTATATTTCCCCTAAATATCTACATTATTTATCATTGAAATGAATAATTTCTAATCCTTACAAAATTTTTAAATATATTTTTTACTATGATAGTTATTTTATTATATTGAGAAATATCGAAAAATCTATTGTGTTTACACAATATAGATATTTGATATGTCACACTGTTTATGAATTAAAAAAATTATTTGATATATAATGAATCCTTCGAATTGGTAAGACATGGGTTGGGGATCTCTTAAATTAATTCTCTCAATGAATTTATATTCACAAACGACAAAAAAACACGCTAAAAAACTAATGTAAGAACATTTTCTTCGATATCGTATATGACGTGCAACACCAAACACATAATGGAATATAATATCATAATAATTTATAAAATATTTAATGTTTCAAAAAATAAATATTCTATGGAATGAAATGAAGACACCGGTGATTTAGAATATTCCATAGTTAATAATGAGTTTATTTGATGGCTTGCATTACACGCAAGAATGTGTTTCACCGAACAAAAATATATTATTAAAATATTTTTATTTAATATAATACGATATATCCTAGCTATTGAATTAGCTATTATGAAAAGTATTAAATAACTTAAATTGATTTTACATAAAATTTAAATGACTATTGTTTCAAATTAATTCCAAAATAATATAACACCAATTGAATATAATTGATTATTTTTATAGAAAATCATTTTTATTCTCACAATGATACATTATCTTAATAAATTAAATTAAATAAAATTAGTGAGTTATATTAATGTAATATATTCTATAATATTGTCAATAAAATATTTTTTATATTAATCAAATATATTTGATAAGGATGATATAAGAACAAATACTATTTAATGCATAAAATATTATATTCTTATTAAGGCACTTTTACTAACTTTTAATGCGGAACCATTTAGAAATCTAATTTTTGGAAAATATATAAATATTAAATGTAAAAATAAACTTAATATTTTAAATAAAAACATAAATATTATGTTAGGGTAAATTTTTGGTATTCTTCTGAGAAGTTTCATTTTTAATGAATAATGTAAGGTAATAATTTTTAATTCCAAACCACTTTTCTATATATTTTATTAAGATGGTTAAATTATATTTAATTTTTTTTAATATTAATTATATTTTTTTCAATAAATGAAATTTTTGTCATTGGATTAATTTTATCTTGGACATTTAATATAAAAACATCACAAAATTTTGAATATTTTTACTTTGAAAACTAACATTTTTATCTGGTCTGCATGATTAAATATAAAAAAATTTCTACCAATTATGTGATTTTAATTTCGAAAATTCTATTCCATATTTGGAATAAAAATAATTTCTAATTTCAAATATGGTAAAATTAGTTTTTATCAAAAAAAATAGTGAAATTAATTGAAAATAATTGTAATAAATAATGTATAATTTAGCTTAATGGGGAACTAAACCTTAATATTATAGGCCAAAATAACCTATAAACTGGTCTAAAATCATTTTTATGGTAATATTAAGAACATATCATCCCATGGATCTATTTTTACCATTATTACAAGCAGTTTAATTGGAAAAAAATTGGATTCACTTCTATTTTTCAATATTTACATGAGTGCCACTCCTCCTCCACTATAAGTATGCCTCATATCCTCTCACTTACTTACAAATATAAATCCACAATAGATCAAAAAATAGCTTCCCAAATATATCCTAAACATCTATATACTAATTTTATATGCCTTCATTGTGAATAAATCCATAAAACAATGCCCTTTGGTGAAAACCAACAAGATTTACCCAATGAAGAGGCAACATCTTTCCTCAAGATCATTAGTTTTATTCCATTTGTTGACCCCCTCAACTATTAATATTCCAATAATATATAAAAATCATGTATAGTAAATATAATTTTATGTTTTTATATTATGGGTTTGATATAATATTGCACGAACATTACTCTAATGGGTAAAAAACATTCCGTTTATGTGTATGATGAACTGTCGTCTCACAAAACCATGTTGTTTGTTTTTCCTTAAACACCTCACATGGTTAAAAATAACGATGTATATAAAATTTATATTATAAATTTATGATAATTTTTAGGTATTTATTCTTCTTTAATTATTTTATAAAACATAACATATTTCTTTTTATTTTGTGTATATATGATAATATCGTTTGTGTGAGTGTGGACTACTGCCCCCTCAAAGTGATGTTATTCGTTCACACTATACATGGAATGTATAAAGAATGGTTTTAATAATTCAATATATCATATATGAAAAATAATTTATACAATTAATATTATATATATATATATAATTTACTTTTTATTCTTTCAAAATGAAAATGAAATGAATGTAGTGTTCATGCGTACGTATGACCTACTATATCCATGAACGGTGCATTTCATTTCTATATCTCTAGATGTTTTGAATTACTATAAATAAAAATATAATGAATATATTTTATAATTAAATCTTTTATTAAATATTTTAGATGATGTAATAATTTTATAATTAATCGGAAAAATAAGTAACAAGTAAAGACTTACTTGAAAAACTAAGAAATTAACACCTGAAATAAAGAAAATAATTGATAACTGTTTTCAAAAAAGTAACAAAATATAAAAATTAGTTAATATATGATATTATAAATTTTAATATGGGTATATTATAAGTTTCTAACTTATTTAAAACAATTATAATGGTTGATAAAATATGTTCACCCAAAAAAATGCAAGGTAAGGGATTTTCATCACATTTTTATCTTTCGTTAGATAAATGTCATGTTCACCACTAAGTTATTTTGTGATGTGTATCTACTTACCATTTTGATATATCTTATAATTAATAATTTTATATTCATGGTATTTAAAAAATTAATATAATTTTATTCCTTCAATAAATATATGATTATAAATCATTCAAAGTGGCATGGGACGCTTTGGATGGTTTAAGGATTATTTTACCCAAAAATAATTTTTATAACATTTCATTTCCATTAGAGGAAATTATATGGCCATATTTTTATAATCCATTTTATTTTCATCTCTTATGGTTAATCGTGAACTTTTTTAGGTTATAATACCATATTATTACTCTTTGATAGTCTAAATATTTTAGAAAATGTTTTTAAGAAAACCTGATTTCAATTCTCTCTTTATTTGGAGAACCTATTTTCTTCAAAACACCATATTTTATTAAAAAAAATAAAAACTCCTTTTACCCTTTTCAAAATGGTGTTTTTAAACAATTATTTACCATTTTTTCCTTTTACCCGTGTTTTTTAAGGAATATTTTTTTGATTTCTAAAAAATGAATTTTTCTAACCTTTTACTATATGAACTGAATGTTTTTTCCTCATACCACATGTACAGATTTACCCACCATTACTTCGTCATATATTAATTTCAATGTTTAAATTGTTATCTTTTTTTAAAAAATGTTTTATAAAAGTAATTTTCAAAAATAAAATTGAGTTTCAAAATGTTTTTCAAAATAAAAAGGTTTTTTTCCACATAAATGTCTTAAAATTAAAAAAATTCTTATTAATCAAGGAATGAAACCCATTATTTCTACTCCAATTAGAATATATTGTATTGATACCATATTTAATAATCCTTTGTAGGGTTTATTATTTATTTTTCCAAGGATAGTTTTCACAATGACTTCTTTTATTCCTTTTATCCCAATTTAAATATTCAATTTCTTATGATCATTAAACACTAAAATTCTTTTGAATATCTATATCATTGTATATTGATATGATTATTTCGGGAACCTTATAACATTTTTATATGATTTTTAAAATTATATTAATTTTATTATCTTGGGAAAAATTTATAAATCTATATACTTTATTAAATATAAATATTTGATAAGTAATATTGTTTATTCGATATCAGTAATGTGTTTCACATGAAAGAGATGAGTTAGAGATCATTTAATGAATTACATATGGGTTGGGGGACCGGTTAATTTAAGCCCATTGATGCATCATTAGTCTCATGATATGAAATTAGTGGGTGCAAATACCTTCTAGTTGTTTTTTAATTAACAATTAATGGGTTTTTACAAATAATTTTATAAACATTCTAGAGGATAGATCTTGATAGTGGATATTTTTATGTACCATATACATGACATCCAATAATTAATAATTGACTTCATTTTTATTCAGTTATTATTTATCCCATTGATTTTTCATCGATATGTCTATGGATTCATTTCATTCTAATATTATATATTAAAAGGAATGTGTTTTAATTTTCTTACCTTTTAATACTTATTTTTCCTAATAAATTTACTGGAATAAAACACATTTCCATTTATTTACCTTTCTATTAGATTATTATAATTTATTTATTTTTTATTCGGCTTTATATAACACTTTATAAACATTCTAGATCACCCTTAATATTTTTCATTTCAACAATATTTACAAAAGTGTGATAAGACAGATATGCAAGGATAGACCAGATGAGATTATGTTATAATCATCAAAATAATTTATTTTTTTAATTAGTGTATTCATTTGTAATACATGGCCCATGTATGTATATGGTATAACAATACTAGTAGACTCTTAGATCCCTTGGGGTTTGATTTATTGTATTCATTTCATTTTATTGGTAGTAGAAACCGTATTTAGGTTTTCTATGGATGGTTCACTACAGTTGGTATCATATGATGTTTAGTAGAAACCCTAGGAACAAGATTTAGGAAAACAAATATCAAAGAACATATTCCTAAGGTAGAATTTATGGATAAGTATAGTATAACTCCCTAGAAAGTTTTTAATATATATATTATGGGGGTCTTTCTATAAATACATCCCTTCATGTATCTTACATTTGGACGAGGTATTAGAATAGATGTACCTTGATGTAATAACTTTGAAAAGGTGTGTTGGGAATGACTTGGTGTAACCTGATACAAGACAACAAGCCTTACTTCAAAGATAGTTTGACACTCCTAGGGTATATTACTAGGATAATTCACATTTTATTTACAAATAATTATGATGGATTTGAATTGATAATGAATCACATTGGTTAAAACATAGACCATTGAAGGACCTATGTTGGATTAAAAGATTTATCTATTTATCTATTATGTTATTATTGAAATGCATTGTTAAACTGTGATTTAGTTATTAACCATAATTCAAGGATTTCCATCATATATAATTGGGAAATTATATCAATATGGTTTTTAATAGTATAACATGTATGTTGGGTGACAACCCATAATGTCCATTAATGTTGTGATAATTGAACTCGTGACCAAAGGATGATAGGGGGTTCACACCAACCACAAAAATATGTAATGTCTAGATAATTATGTCCTTATTTTTTAAAAAATAATTAATGAGTAAATATTAATGGTGAAATATTAGTGTTACCTTTTAGAATTATAGATTAATGTTTTAACTGTATTGGATGTAGGGAATAGTTATATAATAATATAATGACATTTCATTCATTTATGGGCCTTGAGATCTGTTAAAATATATTTTAGTGCTTCAAGAATAAAATTTATTTTTTGAATATCAATTTCTTTAAGGAATTAAGTTGAATTTGATCAGAGATCAACAAAAATATAGAACGGTTCATAGGAAAGAAAATTGTATCTTGTAAATAAATTTCATTATATTCTTTTGCAGTAAAATAATTTATCAACATTATGAAAATGATAAAACAATTTTCCTAATACCTTAATATTTGTTAGACCGATAGTTATCTCAATGAACATAGATTTATGTCATTGAGGACCTCAAATTTCTATTTATCAATCATTTGTTTAGGATTGATGTCCTCAGTCACACCCTATAAATATATATGCTTTTCCTCTAAGTAAATATCTCTACATTCCAAAATTATTATCCTACATAGAGACCTAGTTATAAGTTATTCCATGTGACCATTTTACTTCTCATTATCTCTTTTCTAGAGTATGTTTTACGAAACCATATCAAAATTTGGGATTTTATCATAGAAAAAGAATCAAGAAATATATTAATAATATAAAGTTTAAATTGTGATGATGCAATTTAATTTATATGAGAATAATTGAACACCCTATAAATATAAAATAGGAGCAATTTATTTGTTATCATGCATAACACACAACCCCATGTGTGTAAGGGAATAATATATCCAAAGAATTTATTATATATTTAGTATTTTATGTAAATTTAATATATTTTTTATCTTTTACTGAACGTGACACTGATTTATCTTACTTCTCACGCAATAATGAGTTTTTTATGATTTGCATTACAAGCAAGATCAAGTTTCACTGAATAACAATATATAGTTAAAATATTATTATTAAATAAAATAACATATATACTTAAAGTTAAATTAGTGGTTATGAATAGTATTATCTAAATTATAAAAAATTTATTTTACAAATAATATAAAATTAATAAATTGTTTTTAAATTAATTAAAAATAATATAAGAAACAATTAAAAATAAAAAGAGTAGTTTTATAGAAATTATTTTATCTTCTCACAATTTTTCTTTTTTGTTAATATATTAAATTAATAAAAATTAGTGAATGATATTAAGAATATATATATATATATAATAAACAAACTATTGTTCATATTAGTCCAATATATTTGATAGAAAATATATAAGAACAACCCCAATTTTTTGCATGAAATATTTTATTTCTATTAAGGCACTTTTACCAAAATTTATTTGCAAACCTATTATAAATTCAATTTTATTAACCTATATAAATATTATATGGAAGACTAAATTTAATATATAATAAATAAAAAAACATTGTTATTGATATTTTTATTATTATCATATGAAGTTTCATATTTAATGATAAATGAAATGTACTTAATTTTATTTCAAATCTTCTTTTTCATTTAATTTATTTATATAATTAATATATATATATATATATATATATTAAATTTTCATTATATTATTTTTATGAAAAAATAAAATTTTGTTAATTGGAATCAATTTCAATTTTAAATTAAAAATAAAAACATTGAAAACTTTTGAACATTTTTTCTTTTTAAACCCACATTGTCGCCTTGTCTATAGGGTTAAATTTAATATAATTTATGAAAATGATATGATTAAAATTCGGAAAAATGGATTCCATATTTTGAATCAAAATGATTTATAATTTATACTATGTTTAGCTTAGTTTTATTACCAAAAATAAAAGTTAATGTAATTAAATCATATGTCAACAATTATGTTGAAATTAAGTTTACCGGGTGACTAAACCTTAAACATAATGTCCAAAATGGCCTAGATAATTTTTCAAAATATATTATATAGTCATATATAAACCATATACCTCATTTTTATAGTTTTATCTATTATTAGAGCCACTTCCAATGATAAAACTGTGTGTGTAATTCCATTTTCTAAAAATTACAAGATTGTTACTCCTCCTCCACTATAAAAAGACATCTTATCCTCCCACTTCCTCACATTACACAGGAATCATTGGATCAACCATTATCCACACAAATATCAAACAAAAATACCTCCCATCGTCATTGAATCCTTACCATGGGAATAAATCCATACAAGTAATCAATTTGGTGAAAACCAACAAGAGTTACCCAAAGAAGAGGTATCATCTTTCTTCATGCTCTTTTGATTTATTCCCTTTAATCACCCAATAAAATATTATTATTAAATTATTATATAATAAAATTATATCCAAAATAAACTATTATTTTTAAAGGTCATACCTAAAAATACACACACTTCCATCTAATGGGTATCGAACTTACCTATTATGTGTACGATGAACTACCACCTCACAAAATGAAGTTGTTCATTTTTTCTTTTACCACATATAATGGTTGGAAATTATGATGTACAATATATTTATATTAGATATATATTATAATTACTATGTATTTATCATTATGTAGTTATGTTATAAACCATACCCTTATACTTTCCATTTTGTTTAAATATGATAACATTTTTTGTGGAAGTGTGGACTACCGCCCCTCAAAGTGATGTGATTCGTTCACACTATTCAGGGAACATATAATGTGTGGTTTTAATAAAAATATATAAAATATTTGAAATATATATTCTACATAAATGTTAATATATATATATATATAATTTACATTTTATTATTTTAAAATCAAAAATAACTGAAGGTATCGTTCATGCGTATGTACGACCTACCTTCTCCATGAATAGTGCATTAATTTTGTTATATCGAAATGTTATAAATTATTATAACTAAATATATAATGAATATATAATATTATTCAATTATGTTTTAAATTATTTAGTTGATTTAATCATGATATAATTAATAGGAACAACTGGTAAGAGGTTAAAACACACTTGAGAAACAAGAAAATTAACTCTCAAAATGATGAAAATAATCAATGATTTTTATCAAAAAAAGTAATAAGATACTATAATATGATAATATGGGATATTAAAAATATTATAATGGTTATGTTATAGGATGTTAATGTATTTAAATCCATTATAATACAAGTTAAAGGATGTTTACCTAAAAGTAAATGCAAGGTAATATATTTTCATCTCACTTTTTACATTCATGAGATAATTGTCATGTTCATCACTTAATTAATATGTGTGGTGTATCTACTTAACCATTTTATATATTATATAATTAATCCTTTAACTTGAATTTATTTAAAACATTCATTTAATTTTATTACTTTATGCTTATTATTATTTAAAATACTTCAAAGTGTTGTGGGACACTTTGGAATGTTTAATGATTATTTTCCCTAAGATTAATTTTAATGATATTTAATTTTAATTTAAAAAAATTATTTAAACATGGTTCCAAAATACCTTTAATTTTCATATACTATGGTTATTCATAACCTTTCTCAAGTAATAATATCATATTACCACTCTCTGGTCCTCTAAATGTTTTATAAATTTCTTTCATGAAAGCCTAACTTCAATTCTCTCTTTAGTTAGAGAAATTATTTTCATCTAAAGAACATGTTTTATTAAAATGTTTTAAATCCTTTTTATAATGTTTTAAAATTTATTTTCTAAATAAATTGTTATTATTTTTTTCTTTTACACTTTTTTTCAATATAATCATCTTATCGCTTTCCAAACAAGTCATTTTTTCAAATTTTTTACAATATAAAAGAAATTCTTTTTTCTACCTATTACGACATATAAGGAATTTTTCTTTGTTATTTATTCATATCTTTCATTGGATGTCGAAAAGTTCAAGTAAAAAACGTTTTTATAAATTAATTTGTAATTTAAACTATTTAAAAATATTTTTTTCAAGTAAATAAAATATTTTCCCCAATTTTTTTTTAAAAAATATTATATTTCTATTCATCAATAAAAAACCCATTTATTATAATACATATGGGATATATTTTATTTATAACATCCATAATCTTCCTATGGATGAAATATGATTGATTTAACCAATGATATTATTCAAATTCACTTAATTGATTCCTTTTATTCCTATTGAAAAATTCAATTTAGTAAGTTCATTTTAGATTGAATTTATCCTAAATGTCTATATCATTGATTGTTGATATGATTAATTTCTGAACTGTATACCATTTTTCATAATGTGTTTAATTTGAATTGTATTTTGTTATTAGAGTAAATATTGTTAAATCTCTATCCATTATTCAATTTAGATATTTGATAAGGCATATTATCTATTCGGTATGACGAATGCTTAGGACATGAATGACAATGGTTGGGATCATTTAAGGAATCCCATATGTGTTATGGTACCAGTTAATATAATCCCAAGGATTCGTCAATAGTCTCACGAGATGAAATTAGCTGGAAATAGAACCTTATAGTTTATTTCTAAGAATAATAGATGAGTTTCTACCCATAATTTTAAACTATCCAGAGGATATATCTTGAAAGTGGAGTTTTTCATGTACCTCATACATGACATTAAATAATTATTTATTTATTTAAATTTGATTTTTTTTATTTGTCCATGAGATTTTATGTGGAAATATCAATGGATCCATTTCATTCTCTACTTATTTATTAAATGGCATGTGTTTCAATTTTTCTTACCCGACCATATTTATTTTTTCTAATATTTTTATTTTAAGGACACTTGTTTCCATTTATATAAAATTTCATTTTATTAATATATTTGATTAATTACTTATTCCTATATAATTTACTTTTAATGATAATTCGATCTCACAATTATAATGTTTCTTTTCCTCAAGATTCACTGATGTTTGCTAAGGATGATATAAAATTTTATAGTAGATTGGAAAAAGTTATTATCCTTGAAAGAAAATAACTATGTTATAATTGGTGTAATAGTTTTTAATAAAAGGCTAATGTATGTATCCAGTTTTATAATAAAATTAAACAATTATATCCCTCAGTGTTTGATTCCTTGCAATTATGCCTATGTAATGGTAATAAACACTGGATCTGGGATTTATGGTGTTATATAACTAGAGTTTTTATCATAAGAAGGGTAGTAGAAACCTTGGGAACTATATTTAGGGAAACATATATGAGAGAACATAAACCTAAGATATAATTTTAAGATAGTTGAACAATAATACCCTAGAATTGTGGTTAGGTAGATATTTCTTGAGTATTCTTAGAAAAACATCCATGTTTGGATACTACCAGTGGGTGTCATTCTAGAACATATGTACCTAGGAGAAATAACTCCAACAAGGTGTTTCAGGACTGACTTGGTGTAACCTGATACATTAAAATGGGCCTTACTGTGATCCTGGTATGAAACTTTTATGGGATATGAATATGAAAATTCTCATTTTCTATGAAAACAATTATGATGGATTTTAATAGATAATGAATTACCTATTTTAAAACTCATACCATGGAAGGAAATTTATTGAAATAAAAGGATAAAGTGTTTATGTATAAGGGTTTTATTGAAAAAAATTATTAAATGTCCATTTAGTGATTAACCTTATTTCCATGATTTAAATCATATTTTGTTTGGAAATAATATTAATATGGTTTCAGAAAAGGAAAAATCATATGTAGGGTGAAAACCCATCAATCCGAACAAGGACACGAGTTATGTACCCATGATCGAATGATGATAAAGAAGTCATTCCATGAAATAACTGACAAATTTTTTTGGTTATTATATACATATTTTCAGTTAAAAAATTTGATGAATAAATATTAATGAAAAACTGGTAGTGTTAGATTTTAGTTTTATAGATTAATGTCTTAAACATATTGGCGATGGTGAATAATTTGAAACAAATGTGAAGACTTTCAATCTTTAATTGGCCTTAATATTTTTTAAAAGAATAATTTAGTGCTTCATGATTCAAAGATAACTTTTGGATATCCATTTCTTAAGGTCACGAAAGAATAATAATTTGATCAAACTACAACCAAAAGATGAAATTGTTCATATAAAATTAAAACGTATCATGTAAGTAATTTAAAAAATATTAATAAGATATGAAATAACTATTTATCATTAGGAAAATGATATAAAAATTTATTCCTAATACATTAAATTATAGTGTACCGATGGTTTTCTAAATCGTCACATATTTTTTACTTTGAGGCCATCAACCAAATATTGATTTTTCACTTATTTTTTATCATTGACCTCAATCATCTCTATAAATATGCCTGATTTTCCTCCAAGTACATATCTCTACTTTCCACTAATGTTATCCTACATAGAGATCTAGTTATATATTTTTCTTTATGACCATTGTACTTCCCATTTTCTCTTCTCTAGAGAATTTTTTACAAACACATCATACGATATGGGATTTCAAAAAAGAAAAAAATAAAACAATATTTTACAAATGTAAAGTTTAAATTGATAGGATGCAATTTAATTAAGTTATGGAGAATTTAATTCTTCAAAAATCAAATGTAGTTACATTGTATTTAACAGTATGTATTACATGAACCATGAAGCATGTAAGGGAATATAATATCCTAATAATTTACTATATAGTTACTATTTCAAAAAATATTATATCTTTCGATACACTTCACATTGAGTTAGAATATATTATATGCTGTAATGAGTTTTTTTATTTCTTGTGTTACATGATAAATTGAGTTTCTCCAAACAATAATATATATTTAAAATATTATTATTTAATATAATATGATATACCCTAGCCGTTAAATTATAGGTGATAAATAGTATTAACTAACATATAAGAAATGTGTCTTACACAAAATATAAAATTAATTAATTGGTTTCAGATTAATTATAAATTAATAAAAAACTAATTGAATATAAAAAGTGTATTTTTATAGAAAACTATTTTTCTGCTCATAGTGATGTTTTATACAAATAAATTAATTTAATTTCAATAAGTGAGTGATATTAATGTAATATATATAGTTTATAATATATAAAATATTTTTGATATTAATCTAACATATTTGATAGTCATTAGATGAGAAAAAACCCTATTTTACAAATAATATACTATATTTTTATTAAAAAAATTGAACCTTTTATTGGGAAAAAAATTAAATACAATTTTCAGAACTTATATAAATATTATATATCAAAATATACTTCATATTTGAAAAAGGAATATAAAAACTTAGTTTGGGTAATTTTTTTTATTTTTCTCTGATGTTTTATTTTTAATGAATAATGAAAAATATTGAATTTTAATTCTAAAATGTTTTTCATTTAATTTATTTATATGGTTAAATTATATTTTAAATAGGTTCTAAATATTAATAATATTGTTTATCAATTTTTACAATTAGTTCATTTGAATCAATTTCACATTGAAATTGAATTTAAAAACATAGAAAACTTTTGAACATGTTAACTTTGAAAACCTACATTGTCATCCCATATGAAAGATTAAATTTAAATTAATTTCAACCACATATGTTATTGAAATTTGGAAAATTAGATTATGGTTTTTTATTGAAAAAAATTTATAATTTCTATTATATTGAACGTAGTTTTTGAACAAAAATATTAGTGAAACTAATGAAAATTAATTACAATAATTAAGGCGAAAATAAGTTTAACAACGGACTAAAACTTAAACTTAAAAACCAGAATGGCATATAAAAATAAATAAAAAATCAATTTTCTGGTAATATTTATACCATATCCTCCATTATATGTAATGTTATTCATTATTGGAACCCCTTTTATTTGAAAAAACATGGGAGGAATTCCCTTTTCCAAAATTTACAAGAGTGTCACTCCTCCACCATTATAAAATGTGTCCTCTCCTCCAACTTCCCCAAGCTCTCAAGAATCATTTTTTATTAAATATTCTTCCAAATAGATAATAAAAATCCATATAATTATCCTATAATATACCCCTTTTGAATAAATCCATCCAAGTAATCCCTCTGGTGCAAACTAAAAGGAGTTACCCAAAGAAGATGTAACATCATTCCTCAAGATCTTTAGATTTATTTCATTTATTCACCCCATAAACTCATTTTTTAGTGATAAAAAAACAATATCCTATAAATTCCAGGAAGAGTTTATGTTATTTATTGATAAAAACTTTCAAGTACATCCATCTAATGGGAAAAAACCCCTCCATTTATGTGTATGATGAACTACTACCTCTCAAAACGAAGTTGTTCATGATTTTCATTACAGCCACTCATAGTTGGGAATTTTTATTGGAAAAATATTTCAACTATATATATATGATAGTTATTATGTATTTATTCTTCTGAAATTATTTTATAACACATACCCTTTTACCTTTCAAATTGGGTAAATACGATAACATCGTTTGTGGAAGTGTTGACTATCTCCCTTTAAAGAGACGTGATTCCTTCACAATATACATGGAACATATAAAAAATGTTTTTAAAAAGAATAAAAAGCATAATATATATATATATATATGATACAATAATTGTAATATACATATATATAATTTTATTTTTCATTCCATTAAAATTTGAATCATCTTAAAGTAGCGTTCATGCATACATACAACCTACCAACTCCAAGAACGGTTCATTTCTTTATTACCTCCAAATGTTATGAATTATTATAAATAAATATTATATATATATATTATAATAATAAAACAATGGTTTTTCATATGTATATTATCTAATAATGATCTAATTAATAGGAACAATAATTTACAAGTTAAAACATTCTTGAGGAACTTAGCAATGAACTCCTGAAACTATGAAAATAATCCAAGATTGTTATAAAACATGTAATAAGATATTATAAGATTTTATTATGTGATATTATAAATATTATTATGGTTATAATATATGTTGTTAACTTTTTTAGAACCATTATACATGATATCAATGGATGGTCGCACGAAAGGAAATGTATGTTAAGAGATTTGCATCTCACTTTTTACATCATTGAAATAAATTTCATGTTCACTGCTAACATATATTATATGGTGTATTTACTCCCCATTTTTATATATTATATTATTAATAATTTTATGTTAGTGGTATTTAAAAAAATTTACATTTTTTCCTCCATAAGTCTTATGATTTAACATATTTTAAAGTGGTTTGGGACACTTTGGAATGTTTAAAGTTCATTTTCCTAATACTTAATTTTAATGATATTTTATGACCATTCAGGGAAATTATATTACAATTTTTCAACAATCCCTTTAATTTTTCTATAACAATGTTATTAATGAATTTTTTCAATTAATTGTACTAATTTTCCTCTCTTTTTTAATGAAAATGTTATTTAAAATGTTTATAAAAATAAATTTGTTATTATCAATAAGAAAGTTTTTGGATACAGTATTTCTATTCATCAACGAAAACCAATCTTTATTTCCACTACACTTGGGATATGTTATATTGATACCCTCCTTAATTTTCTTATATATGGTTTATGAATGATCTAGAAATGAATTATATTCACATTATCTTCCTTTATTACTTTTAGTCCCCTTGAAATATTATATTTCCTATAATTATTTGACTTTGAATTTGACCAAAATATCCAAATCATTTTACATAGATATGATTATTTCTTTAATCGTATTCTATTTTTCATATGGATATTACTTTAAAGATTAGTTTATTATTTGAAAAAATATTGATAAATATGTATCCTTTATTCAATAAGGATATTTGATAAAGAATATTGTTTATTCAATATGAGGAATGATTAGGACATGAAAGACACGGGTTGGGGACTATTTATGGAATTACCTAAATATTTCGGACTAATTAATATATTCCCTTAAATGCATTGGCAAACTATTAAGATATAATTATATGGTTAAAACCCATTAAGGTTTATATTCAATAATAATATATCGATTTTGACCCATAGTTTGTAACTTTCCAAAGGATAGATCTTGATAGTAGAGGTTTTCTTGTGCCTTAGACATGATGTTAAATAATTAAGAATTTCCTTTATGTTTATTAAGTAATTATCTATCGATGATTGATTTCATTGACATATATATGGATTAATTTCATTATAATAATATTCATTAAATGAAATATGTTTTCATTTTCTCTCATTTCTGTATTTAGTTTTCTATGTATTGTTATTAGAATGGAACATATTTCCATTTATTTACCTTTCCATATAATAATTGTAATTGATTCATTATTTCTTGGACTGTACTTTACTGTTATTGATCATTTGATATAAACTTTATTATATTTCATTTCCCAGAGATTCATGGAACATTACTAAGAAATACATTTAAGGATATACTAGATTTGATACAGTTATTACCCTCAAATGAAAAAATATATGGTAATTTGTGTATTCATTTTTAATACAGGACTCATGTATGTATTTAGTTTACAAAAATTCTAAATACTTATATCCTTTGGGGTTGGATTCCTTTTAATCATTCCAATGTAATGGTGTTATACATTACCTCTGATATTTTTGGGGCCAGGTCGCTATAGAAAATTAGTAGGAAACAAACCATTTATATTTATAACTAATCATTTTAAAATATCTAGAGGATATACCATGACAGTAGTTGGCACAAATTGTATGGGTTTTACCAAGTATGGTTTAAACCTTCTTATTGGTAGATCTTGACGGAAAAGGTATCATGTTATGGAAAACATGAATTCCATTATTTAAGCATTTCTCATAATTATAATTTAGTTAAAATTTATCAATGATATTTTCACTATGAAAAAAATCTATGGATGCATTTTTATCGTAGTTTATTGATTAAATGACATGTGTTTTCAGTTATTTACCTTTACTTGTTATTTACTCATTGAATTCTTAGTATAAATCACATAGAATGTGTTCTTTGTTATTTACCTTTCCATATTGATTATTCTCATCGATTCGTTATTACTTAAGTTGTACAAAAACCTTATAGAGAATTTGAGCACAACCTTATTTTATTTTCATTTTTCAAGATCCCATGAAGTTTACTATGACTAATATATATGTATTATTCTACATAAAATAATGCCTTTCTCTAAAGAAATTATATTTCAATTTAGGTATTCATTAATAATACAAGAATCGTGTATGTATATAGTTTACCAAGATAAGTAAACTATTTGGTCCTTTGGGATTTGATTTCCTTTTATATTATACAAATATAATGGTAAAATGACCGGATCTGGGTCTACTAGGTTAAGTGCACTATATATCCGAGTTTATTTATTTATAAAATGGGTAAAAATATATTCATTGTGAAAATTTATGTTGTTGATATTATTTTTTGATGATCCTGTGAAAATATTAGAAATAAATATTCAGAATTAATAACTATTTTATTTTATGATAGTGTGATGGGAGAATTGGAATTAATTATTTTTCTTCATTTTATTTTTAAAGAAAGGATGGTAATTTTCTCAATTAATCCAATAATGATAAATATATAATTAAGATAATTAGTTTAGAATCTTGTATGATTTAAAATATTCACATGGTTACTACATGTAAAATGAATCATAAAAATGTATGAAATTATTTTGACATTAAAATATAGAGACATATAATTGGGTTTGTATACTCAGTAGCTTTCTGATTTGATTAGATATTTTTAGTTTCTATGTCTACTAAATTTACAAGTGATCTAAAAGAAATTCACTTAAATTCTATTAAAATGGCTATAAAATATGTTAAATTATGATTAATTATTGTATTAATTTATCTACCTAAATAATATTATAATTTGATATGATATTAGGACTATAAATTTGGCTAATGAAAACAAAATATAAAAATATCCTCTCGAATAGGTCATTTACATTAGAATTTTTTAGTTTTTTGGGATTTAATGAAATTTAATAGAGTTTCCCTTTCAATTATTCAATCTGAATACAAAAAAGTTGCATATTTTTATCTCAATAATCATAGTTTGAAAAAATATTTCTATTTTAGGATATAATTTTATTAAGAAATAAATTTATTCTGAAAATAAAACTGCTACTTCTATTTCCAAAAATCTCTTAACGTTATATTAATCATTAAAATTGATATCAATGATCACTTTCTTTAACAAAGTGTTATGAAATGAACTATAATTATGTATTCTATTTTTATAGAAATATATCTTTCTAGTATATTTAATAATCACCTATATCTAGGTATGCTTGATAAAAACAAACTTGAAATTGTTATAATAGAACTCTAATTTGAACTAATATGTTTTAAAGGAGTTTGAATAAGTTATTTGAGCTAAAAGTCTTCTATTTACATAATTTTGTATTATCATTTATAGTGTAATAGGTGATATTTTTTATACAAATTTACTTATTGTTTTTTTTACTTTTCTAGTGAATCCATAACGATGCATAATTATAATTTAAATATTTAATTATCTTAAAATGAATTACTTATAGGGTTTTTTTAGTATTTTTCCCGAATTATTTTTAAAATATAAAACCAACTATTTTTAAGGATGTGTAAACTTAATTGAAAATGATTTTAAATTAAGAGAAGTTAAAAAAATGTTGAATATATTTTAAAAATATTTTTTAGAAAATTTGGAAATGTTAGATTATTCCTAGCTATTGATTATTGGACTTTGGGGGTGTCCTTCAGTAGATTGTTATTTCTTAAATGGGGATAAATTATTCTATTAGACTTTTGGATATTTTCATAATGGGGGATAAAGGTTTTAAAATGATAATATTTTTTCAATTATAAAACTTTGAGTGATTGTTAGTGGATAATTGATAAATTTTTTAGTTCTTAAAATAAAAAAATAATAGTTTTTTATTTCATATAAAATTATTGATTTATAATAATAGTGGTTAAATGATACTCAATTGGATAATTATAATTTCTCATAACATTAAAAGTATAATTTATATTGTTTGAGTGATTTGTCTAAGATTATTAAGTTTATTTTTATGTAGAATAGTTATTATTTTATCATTTCCGATACCAAATAAAAATATACAACATAGTAACTTTAGACATTTGGGATCACTTATGTGTGAAATTTTTGATACGTGGTTTTAGTTACGTGAGAATTTTTGTTATGTGAATTTACTTACATTTCACATTTGGTTATGTAAAAGTAAACAATAAAGATTCATTTTGATTTCTTATGTATATTGGCTTTGTGAATTTATTGATGTGAATAATCATGGGCATGAGAAATAGGCTAAATAGAAAATTAGGTTATATAAAATTCTCTAATGTATGAAATTTTAGTTTCATGAATATTTGGAAATAAGAGGATTTTTTATATATAGTTAAATTTGATTATGTGGATATTTGTTCATATAAACAGACCCCCAAGTGGTACAATTCAATTAAACAGAATATTTATTGATCAAATACAGTTTATTACTCTTCTATAATTATTGATAAAAATGGTTTTTGAAGAATTATGGTGTTTCTTGTCACTTATTTTCCTTATGAACTAATTTTGGAGAAAATCAATTCTTTTAGGAGATGAAACTCATTTATGTAGTTTGAAATATATTTTTACTTCAAACATGGAAAATTTATCTATTTTTAATTTTTAGTCATGATTTACTTTGTGATTGGGAAACATTGATTCATTAATTTAATTCTTCAATAATAAAATATTAATGATTTTAATTATGGAAAAATAAATATAGACGTTATATATAAAAAATTTAGTTAGTTGTTATGTGGTCTAAAAATTCATTTTGTGTTATTTCAAAAATGCGATTTTGGAATTTTAAATATTATTAAATATAAAGATGGTTTCCAACTAGCATAATGGGAAAATTCCTTTGGATTATAAAGAACTTTATCTGAAATATTACTTCCTATATAAATTATTCTAATGAGGTTTATCATGAAATCATTAAGAGATATATAGGTAAGTAATTTTCTTTTAAAAATCATGTATATGTATTGTAAAAACCTATAATTTTATTCTAATGAATGTTATTATCTATATATTTCTGGACATGAAACCCCAAAATTTAAATAAACCACTATAGAATAAAATACTATTTTTATTTAAATGTGACCTTTATAACAAATAAATTAAATTATTGTTATGTATAGGAATAAAATAATTAAAAAAAGTATGTATAAATGTTTAAATAATAAAAATTTATAATTCATATATAATATATAATTATTCAATTTTCAGAAAATTTATTTTATGCTACAAACATAAGTGTTATTCCAAAATATTTTTTATCACATTTGTGTATAAACATTTTATATATGTAATGTATTTTATTAAAAAAATATTATATATAATGAAAATAAAAATTCTAATAAAAATTTCAATATTATATTAGGGTGAATTATTAGGATTTTTCTATAAACATAGATTTTTGACTGAATATTTAGAAATGCCTAGTTATGAATAAATGTCATTTATTTTCTTAAAATGAACAAATTTAAAGGTCCCATTATATGTCTAAATTTATATTAAAGTATCATAAGTATACTATAATTATAAATATTCTAATTAATTATAAAATAATAACAATAATTTAAAATTTTGGAAGAATCTCATTTTTTGGCCGAAAGACACATTTTTCTAAAAACCGTTTTTATGTATGCAATATGTTTTTATAAAAATAAATTAATTGAATAAATATATATTATATTTATAAAGAAATTTATATTCTTATATATTAAATAAAATATTTAATGATTAATTTGAATGTTTTTATTATGAAATTAAATATAGTTTTAGGTTTAAAAATGAAATTTTCAAAAAATTGGCTTTTTTGTATTTTATGCGCTTATATTAAATTTAATTGCCACCATATATCTAAATTAAATAAATTAAAATTGATTAAATATTATTAATCAGAATAATTAAAATAATTTAATTGATTCAACAAAATTTTGGGACATAATGAATAGTAAATATAATAAAAGAAATTACCATGGAAAAGGTTTAAATAGGATTATTGGGGGTTACACTATGAGAAAAGGTTATGAATGAAAAATAAAAATTTCATTTTGATTGGTTAAATTAATTTATTCCTTATATTATCATATATTATAATTATTGGTAGATTTTCCCCCTATATCATGAAAATGACCTTCTGTTTTTGAAATATTTTATGTAATTCCCTGTGTGCTTGTACCCCAACTTATAAGAGTCAACACTGTATCATACATTATTCACAAAGTTCGAGCATAATTTATCAGACAATAAATTCTCTAAAACACAAAATATTACTTTGATTCTTATTGAATCTTACATTCTCAACATAAGTTCGTCCAAAGGTTCCCTTAGGTGTAATCTAAAAAAGTGTCTCATAGAAGAAGTATAAATCATAAATGAACTCTATAAATTTCGCTTCATCCTCCATTTACTCTCTAAAATTATGTCCATTATAAAGTTATTAATAATTTTAATAAATGTAATTATAACTTATTTTTGTGATTTCCTAACAATTTCTCAACTGTCCTATATCAAATCAATAATAACAGTATTACTCATGCATAAATGTGTACAACATGCTCTATATAATGATATGATTCATTTTCCATCACTGTATTTCAGGGATTGTTGTTATTATTGATATAATTTTTATATAGTATATTTATAACAAAATTATTCTACTATAATTAAAATATATTATATATCTTATTAACATCCCATCAGTTTGAAAATGATAATATTTCTCATGCGTTTGGGTAAACAGACACCTCTAGGACTCTGCAATTAATTATTTACTTATAAATTTAATGGTTATATATAATTATAATTTTTTTTGAATATATATGATATTTATTATAAAATAATGGATTAAAAATGTTGAATTATTATTTACCTTCTTTCGTTCCATTGATCGAAATGTTGAAATATTACTCAAGAATATGTATTGGCTACCATCTATATGGAGTGTTGTAATTACTTCTTCTTCACCAAGTTATAAAAGTGGATAAAATGAATAAATATATTACATGTTGAATTAATAATATTATTTATATTATGGAAACATAATCATAGTGAATGTACAAAAAATTCCAAACAGAAACATACTTTAAAAAAAACATTTATCCCCCCAAAACTAAGAGTTTAATAAAGAGTTATTAAAAAATTGGTATCGTAACATTATAAGGTTATTATATAATATATTATTTAGTTTTATATATTTCTATTATATAATTATTATAAATATAAATTTATTATTCAATATGTTAGAAAAAATACGAATCAATTCACACATAGGTGAGGGTTCTCCAACTCAGTATTGTTTCATTTAGACAAGATTGATGTTATGCATCAATTTTTGTTTATGAGGTGCATTTAATATTAGTTTAATATTTTATATCATTTACTATTCTTAATTTATGGTGTATAAATTGAAAATTTACATTATCTCGTCCAATGTATTTTGATTGAAAAGTTATTAATTTGGTAGTGGTTTTTCATTTCAAATTATCTTATTTGGGACATATGTTTTATTATACACTTATAATCTTTAATGTAGTGTATCTATTAAAAATTTTCAATATTATATTTTGAATCTATTTGTATACATTGTTTTTTATTTTTTATTTTATGTTATTTCTATTGTAGGGGTTATTATTCAAAAGTTACCAAAGCGGTAAGGGTATTCCTTGCAACCATATTTTTACTAGCATTATTTATGATTAAATTTATATTTATGAAAGTATTTATTCATTCCCACAAAAATTTTATGTATTTTCCAATCATATTTTTATTTATATTAATTATTATTTTTTCATTTAATTTCTCTCTCTATGTAATTAAAAGTCCAAATGAATGTTTTTATAGAAATCCCAATCTTTTTTCTATTCTTTTGAAAATATTATATTCTATATCCAATTTTTCTTTAAAAAAATTCATTAATAATTTTACTATTCCCCAATTAGTTAATAAATTAAATTTTTTTCAAATTTTTAAGTTTTTATAAAATGTATTAAAGGGAAACTTCATATAATTTTCTGAATGAGGAACTTTATACCAAATATACAAATAAAAGTTTTATTTTAACAGAAACCACATGCACTACTTTCCCCACCATTATAGATTTATTTTTCATTAAACCTTAGATTACAAGTTTCATTTATTATTTTCAAATAATATTCTCATTTTAAATATTTTATCTTAAATAAAAAGTGTATATATTCATCAAGAAACATTTTTATTGTCCTTTAATAAAATTTTCATCTATAACAATATCATTCAATATTTATTGTTATATTCTATGACATAATATAGTGTAAACATCTTCATTCATTAATTTGATGGTTTATCATTATGATCATTAAATATTGATGAAACATATTTTCTTTTCTATGGGATAATCTATGATCATATGATAAATGATTTCGTGATATTGTGGAAAATATATGAGTAAATTATTTTTAAGCAATTGGTGTCTTTATTACTGAGATCCAATTCATTGGGAAAATATTGATGTTTTATTATCACAAGGGTACATGAGAGGTGTACCAAGCCCATAATGAGGTACATTTGTGGTTTTCCAAATCCCATCATTGGTACACAAGAGATGATACTAAGCCCAATGCAAGGACATGAGTTGTTAGTCTAATAGTTCTATGTGAGGATACTATTTTTTGGTATCCCTAGCATGATATTTCTATTATTATGATTATGATACACTTTCTACAACAATTTTATGACATGATATTATTCCATTGATATCCTCTATTGATCTTCTTCTTTGATTATTTTTTGAATCATATATTATGAACTATTATGATTTATTCGCTGTATCATGAATATGATATTTGAATTGGGGGGTAAAATTTTCTATTGTCTAGCTCTTATTTTAATACCCCTATATGATTATATATGATCAATGGTTTCTATCTTACTTTTTTACCCTTATAGTGTATCGTTGTTCATCCTTCCCAATATATATTTTTCCCTATGATTTATAGAATTTTTTTTAGTATGATAAGTCCAATAAAGGTACCAGTTCTTATGAACATAATGGGAGATTACATAGATATTTTATGTATCGATTGTTTATATATCCAATATCAAAATGAAATTAAACTACTAAAACTAGATATTATATTTTAATGACATGTAATGAATATTAATCTAATAATTTAAAATATATATGTACATAATTCTTGGATTACCTCAGTTGGTATAATATCTTAATTTAGATATTTTTAAAAACTAGTTTAGGGAAACTTTTGGGATAACCCTGAGGATGAGCCCATTTATAAGAGATAAAACTATGTTATGGTGAATAAAGGAGTGTGTTGTTTCTAGTATATACATCCACATCTAGATATTAGAATGTGGATGTGGTTTAAACACAAATGTAGATAATTAAAATAACCATGAATAGAGAGGATTGAGAATAAACATGATCATTATTCATGAATAACGAGCATGGTTATGATTGTGAACATATTTAGACACTCCCAGGGATAATATTAAGGTAATTAATATATTATCTATAAACCATTATGAAGGAATGTAACTAAAAATGACCGTGAATGACCAATGTTATAGCAACACAACCCTTTTACATAGATTATGATATTATTTTTAACATAAATATAAATTAATTAAAAATATAATAACATAAGTCCTAGTTTCATAGGATTAAATGGTTTATAATCCATAAAAATGAAACAAAAACATGGGATTTTTAGTTTTACTTAGTAAGATTCAAAATTCATTTGAATTAAACTAAATAAATAGGATATTCTAGGGAAATACATAATGAAAGGGGTGATCTAAAAAACCAAGTAAGAGAATAAACATGATAAGAGAAAATAATATGTGAGTCAAAGATATAACGTGATATCATATAATATAATTCTCATTGGTAATAATATGGGATAATGAAATAAAAATAGTATCATAAGATCATGGAACCATAAGAAATGTATAAGACATATAAAACATTACATAAACAGAATTAATGTATATCTACTAAGATGATATTAAGATGGTGGAAATAGTTCCATAATAGATTAGGTTCATTCCCTAATCCCAGACACAATGCCTCATGATACTAAAATATTACCCTAATCATTGGAGGGGAATATAATTCATATCCCACCATTTATTATAACACCTTTTATAGAAATATGAGTTCTATATAAGGAAATAAATCATAGGGAATAATCATAATAATTAACCATGTAACGAAAATAAGTTTAATTATCTTTTTTAATATCATAATCAAAAGATATTTTTTATGAAATAAATTTGAAAAATGATCACAAGATACACAATAAGACATCAAATGAATATATATTAATATATCTAAACATTTATGAGAAATACATATAGAATCTAAAATCATTACATAAAATTAAAGAGATATATAAATTTTGTTAGAGAGAGAGAGATAATTGTTATAACCCAAATAAATGTGTGGTTTAGTGAGATCCCTTACCTCAAGCCTGATTCGTAACGTTCATTCATTATCTTCTAGAATAATTAGCTTATGTTAATTATTTATATTCTAAATAAAATTTTATAATTTTATTACTCCATTTAATCTATTCATTATCATGTAAAATTAAATTACTTAATCATTTTGGTTCAAGTTTGATGTTCTGAAGACGTTCATCTCTTACGTCCAAAATAAACATTGAAAGTGGAATAAAGTAAAAGAGGTTATAATTTAATATACTATGGAATAATAATAATAAAATAATTTGCATTTATATGAATAAAATATATAATTAAAATAACTATGAATTATGGTTATAACAAATTTACTACGTTATAATAATGGAGATGGTAGGTCATACATATCCATTTATAATGATTACATTTTTCAATGAACATAATGGAAAAAAGGAAGTTGTTATTTTATCAGTATATAATTATATTTATATAATAAATATATTATTATTTCTTTAAATACAATTACTTATACCATTCATGTGACATGGTAATAAAAAATGAATCACATTTCTTCATGACAAAGTAGTCTACCCTTTGCATGAATGACGTTGTCATTTTTCAATGGGTAGAAATGAAAAAGGAATGGGATATATTAATTTTAAAAAAATATTAAGGTCATTAATATAATATATAAAACCCAAATACCTTATCATGGATACTTATGAGAGGCAATGATGGAAAATGAATTACATTGGTTCGTGAGGTGGTAGTTCACCGTACACATGAATGCAGGTTTCACTTCCTATTTTTTAGAAGTTTAGATATATTTAAATATGTACATTGATATAATAAATTGATAGGATGTGATGTATAATTATTTTATTATACGATAATAATTTTTTAATGATTTAATGAAGTGGTAGAAGAAACAACAGAAAGGTTCTCAGTAAAGGAAAATGCCTCTTCATCAGAAAAACCACTTTATGATTATACCTAAAAAACCCTAGATTTTATTTATAATGAAAAAAGTACTATATAAAATTTTAAGATTATTAGTAATGGTATTTTGGAAGTTACTATCCTAAAATAATAACTTTAGAAGAGTAAATATGAGGGAATATGTGGTACCTTTTTAGAAGTGGGGGGGAGGACACACTTGTAATTTTTGAAAACAAATAGTTATTCCCATATTTTAGACATCCCATATAGATGAAAAATGAATAATTATTTAACCTATAATGATATAAGTTATATATATATGTCTATATAAGATTTTTTTACATATTTTTATATCATTTTCATGCTTTTAGTTTTCAGATTGACCCACGATAAACATGTTTTAATTGTAACCGCACAAATTATTTTTCACTACTGTTAATATTCAATATGGAAAAAATTGGTTGAAATAATTATATAATATTAATTATAACGATTATAAATATGAAATAAAATATTACTAATTCAATTTTTAGACTTATAATCATTTATTTTAAAATTAAATCCACTGAATTGATGAGAATAGTTTTTTCTAAAGAAGATGTTTTCGTAAGTATAAAATGTTTTTAAATCAAAATACAAATTAATACTATTCTAAATGAATTAAATTTGATTTTAAATAAAATTATTGAACTAATTTTACATTTATGTAATTGTTTAAAATAATATAACATTTAAAATGATTTATATTAAAAAGCATTTTTTTATAAAAACCAGTATTTCTCACTATTCATTAAAAAATATAACTTTTTTTTAAAATATTAAATTTTTATATAAGATAATTTTGAAATGATTATTAAAAAATGTAATAATATTTTTTTTGATTTTTTTTATAAATTTATAAAAAATTATTTTTATTATTTTTCCACATTTAAAAGTAAAAAACATTTTTTGAAGAAATAATATTTTCTAATCCTATAAAGATAATACAAAAAATTAAGAAATTATGTATCATGTATATTAGTTTTCCATTATAAATAATATTAAAATGTGGATATTTCTATTCATACCAAAAAAAATTAATGGGTAGATTATAATAGTAATGTTTGAAGACTAATATTAATAGTATATTGAGATTTGTTAAAACTCACTGTTTCATGTCACATATTCCATCAAATAGATAATTTTTTTTAAAAGAAAAAAATTGGGGCGTTACATTCTTACCCCCTTAAAGAAATTATTCTTAAAAATTTTATATTAAAAATAACTGTAAAAATATGTTTGGGAACTTCTTATTCATTGTTTCCCTAGGTTCCTAGGATACCTTTTCATATTTATGTTTTGACCATAACAGTTTAACTAGTTGAGACATCTTATTTTGTAGAATTTTGTTTTCAACGATACAATATTTTCACTGGACGATCCTCATACAAGGGATAATTTTTTATAATTACGACATAAGAATTAAATATACCTGATTAATCTAGTGTCTACTTCCTCAAGAGGAATACACGTAATACATTGTGTACTTGATAAAGGGTTGGTGGGAGTGATAGACAATAAACCACATCTCTAATGTGATTGAGAGTAGCACTGGGGATGATGTACCTATAGCTCATCATTACCTTATTCCTAAATTTCATGACTCTCTTCCAAGGAGATATGTAGTAAACCAATTTATGATTGACCTGAAACTCCTTTTTTCAATGATTTTCATCTTCTATATTATTTAATCTATGAACAATTCTGATGTGATGTTGAATGGTCTTGAATGTTTCTATGTCTTCCACAAGAATTTTAGGTCCCATAAAATTTTCTTTTAAATATTCATTCCAAAAATAAAGTTCAAAATATCTTCACATAAAGGGACTAATATTGATCCACTTTGATGCTTGTGTGGGAAAAATTATTGTATATGAACTCAAAAAGTGGAATATGTTTATCCCATTATCTTTTCAGTTCCACTGAAAATTATCTCAACATGTCAGTTAGTGTTTTAATAGTCTACTCTAACTGTTCATCAGTTTGGGCGTGATAAGTCGTACTATAGTTCAATAGTGTATTTAGAGTATGTTAGATTATCTTCCCAATATTAGAGTAAAATCATGAATCTTAGTTAGATAAATTCGATAATGGTGTTCCACGAATCCACACCACCTTTAGATATACATCCTTTTATGTTGATCTAGTGATAATTCCAATCAAACTCTAAGAAAGTGATATATATTCAGAAGACAAGTCACCACAACACATATAATATTTTTTCCTCTTGATTTCTTGGGATGACCACTGAAAAATTCCATGGGGATTTACTTCCCATTCCCATATAGATATGTGTAATGGTTTCATCATTTACTTTTACTTATATATTTCAGCCTTCACTTAATATCATACCAAACACTTTGATGTATATTTTTTGTACTCATTCTTCATATTTTTTCCCTAATAGTTCTCTTTGATATCTTGATGAATATTTATACTAGCTAGGTGTACGGAGAGGTTCTAGCAATGTGTACCATTAAATAGCTCCTTATTTATTATAGGATGTGATGGTACACATACTTATGAAACAAATCTTATAACCCACCCTTCATAATTTTTAAACATTGAGGATTTATCTTTACTTATGACATCCACATTCCTTTGAATTTCCACATCAGCTCTTTGAGAATCATTTAACTTATTTAGAATGTATGGTTGAAAAAATATTTAAAAAAATGAATTATACTTTTCCTTTCATCATGAATCCTATGACTATCCTATATATGTATAAGAAGATTATATTTTTCTCAATTCACATCCCTGATAAGGTTTTCATATCCTGTATACTTAGAGTATTTCCCACTTTTTCTACGACGATGATAATATATTGAGAATTAATTTCCCATAATCAGCTATAAACATCTTTGTTGCCACATATTAATCTTTTTCTGTATGAATATATATTTAATCCTTTTATAACTGATATATAATTTCAAATTCTCCCCATAGAAATAATGTCTCAAAACATTCAATGAAAATATCCCGACAACCAACTCTATATCAGGTGTAGTATATTTTTTTCTCCTAAAAATGAATTACCATGATTCTTAAGGTATAAATTTAACATTTTTCATCAGTACAAAACCTAAAAACTTCTTCAAGGAATTATTATATACCATGAAATATTCTCCACTATATGGGATCGTGAGGATTACTCTAGTGGTATGCATCTTTTTTAACTCTTTAAATCTGTCTTGACGTTCCTTATTAAAAATATTTTTACTACCTTATGTGTTTTCTTAGTTAGAGGGTTTTAAAAAAGCAATACATTTATCATAAATCTGTGACACTAAAAAGATAGTCTAGGAAAATTCTATATCACCATAATCAATGATGTTTTAGGCTAGTCCTTGATTTCCTTTGTCTTAAAATGGTCTATAGATATCCCTTTTCTAGAGATTATATTTTCAATGAATAATAATTCCTTCATCCATAAGTCAAATTTACTATTCATGAAAATAGATTCTCCTGTCTAAAATCCTTTATCATAGTATTCAAATGATCCTCATGCTCAACCTTATTTTTAATGTAAATCATACTATTATCTATAATGACTTCAAAAAAAAATTTAGGCAATTTCTAAAGAAAATATAAATTCAGTCTATAAATATGTTTGGAGATTTATATAGACTAAAAGGAATGACTATGAATTTATAATTTATATATCTTTTTTAAAGGATGTTTTGGCAATATCATCCTTTATCAACCTTAATTTCTGGTATCTTGACTGATGTCACACCTCATTGAAATACGAGGTTCCTCCTAACTGATCAAAAAAGACATAAATTCGTGGAATATGATTCTTGTTTTTTATTGTGATATATATGATCTCATGATAATCGATGTAGTGGCACATGAATCCATCATTATTCAGGAATAAGGGGATAGTTCCACCCCATGGTGATGCACATGGGTGTATAAACCTGTTATCCAGATTATCCAATAGTTTATTCTCTAATTCGTCAAGATAAAAAATGGATATTATATATGGATTATTGGATGTTGAAATGGATAAATTTATAATAAAGATTTAAAATTTAACAACTCATATAGGAGGAATACGAGTAATGTTTTTGAGGAAAACATCTCTTTAATACCTCACAATAATCATGTATTCACGTTTTATCTTTTCCATAGTCATAATCAGTTGAACGAGATACTCATACTCATTAGGAAAACACATCCATTCTTAAGAGGATTTTTAATGTCTTGGATTTTCTACGTATTATTTTTTATGGAATTATTATGAGACCAAACGTAGAGACAACACATTATTTTGAGGCCTAGAATGGTGGTTTGAATTTTTTTAGGTATGTGAGTCGGCATATGCATGCGGTTGTGGCAGTTTCTCAACGGATTCCCAGAATAAAAATTTGAGGGCACCGTAGCATCCATGACGATGACTTTACATACGAACGATTCTAACATCGACCGACACGGTTCAAGGGAAAAACATAATTTTGGGACATTTTTAGTAAGATAAAAGAAAATAAAAGAAAATAATTCATATATTTTATTTTATTTTATTTGGAAACATTCACTGTAGTGCAATGATGGGGCAGTTGTTTCTATAATTAATGCCATTCTATAATCACTTTGAAACTACAATGCTGACAAATTAATGCTACATCAAAATGACAACAATTCATTATAATAGAACACTGAAACATGTTCCCTCATTTAATGGGTTAATTGAATGTTTCACATTGGGAGTAGGGGGAGAGAAAACTCTTGATAATTCCTAGAGAATTATAGAAAATCTCGGTGACAAATAATAATGGGTCAAAGGTGTGAATCGATGCACCGACGAAGTTAAAGGATCCAAGAAAAGATGGAAGCGTGACCCCTTCCTTAGCGGTCAATCCTTTCTCAAGGTAGGGGTTGTTATTTCAATTTGTCATTCCCCGTTTATTCATTTAAATGACGAACATGGATCAACCACAAACATGTTGATCCGCAGATTGTGCATTCATGTGGGAGCGTGTTATTTTTATCATTCCTTACAGGGTTTGATTTGAGAATTTTAATTGTGATAATTTTTCGATTATCCTTTTTGATTCGCCTTGTTTAATCCTTATAGTGGGTGCAGATCAACGTCCTGACGAATGATGAAGAAGGTTCCTTCCTCAAAATTTGTTTGTAGAATTTTTTCTTCTCTTCCTCATGTTCTTCCCATTATTCATGGGAAGATGTTAAATAGATCATTTCACATCTGTTTGGTGACGCAGTGATCCCAAATGGGAGATCGTACAATATGGTGAACTAGCGTGGGTGTGACAAAGACGGTGGCAGACCAATCAACATGGTTCCAGATTTATCATTCTTCGACCATTCTTTGCACAGGTAATCAAAATGTGTTTTCTGAGCTGATTGGAGGCATGAAACTAATTTACTGAACTTTGTGATGTGCGGGTGACCTAAACACTAGAGTTTTGTTGCAATCTGATGGCCGGATCGCCGATTGGAGCAACACCAAGGCAGAACGGACCAGGTTCGCATTTTTTTAATTTTTCAGAACACACAGCGTGTATCTCCGAAGAACATGTTGTGTGGTACCAGTGGTGACGAATAGGGTTTTGGGGATCAGACAGGTATCACATGGCATGTGACCCTAGTCACATGGTGTGTTAAACCTTCCCTGATGCTCAGTGTGTATTCGAGGAAGTACAAGGAGCTGAGGTGGAGTACATGACCTTGTACCCCACCACACGACATCAAAAAGCTAGTAATGCGGGTCACCCTGTGTACCGATTACATGGGTTGGCATACATGGATCGAGGCCATGTACAGGCGCAAGGCCAGCATACACGAAGCTGACTACAGTGACGGAAACTGGGCCAGTAATATGTACTATACACAGTGTAATGACTTTTCAACATGACCAACCTTGCGACACTGGTCATTGTACACGGGTCGTACCGGGGTCAGAAGACACCACATGTGACACTTCAACAGTCCTTGTACATTTCAATACATGGCATGATTTCTTTGTCCACCATATCATGGAAATGTTTTTTTGGGTTAGTGCCCCTTTTTCTCACTCCCCTGAAGGTCAGGTATCATTTCCTTCTACAGGAGTATGATCCCTTCAGCAGGACTTTCTGAGATAAAGTCAGGTATCCCCCTGAGAGGCCTGTAGTGATATCATCTAAAGATTCTTGACCCTAGGTAGAGTCAGGTATCGACATGACCATCTCCACAGGGAACCTATCCTTAACCTATAAGGTTAATCTGGATGAGTTGAAGTATCCACCATGTCCCTGGAAGTGATCCTTATCTATGTATCGTTATCTTTCACAACTCAGGAGTGTGTTCTCCCAGAATGAGTGTATATATCTCTATTGGATTTTCCCAATGGATAGTACTTCTTGGATGGACGTCATCATAGCTATCAGACTCTTGGAGTGAGTTCTCTTGGATGAGTGCTTCGTGGAAATCTTCAAAATGAATCCCTAGTGTGCGTATGTGGTTGTGTGAATTGTTTCTAGGCTACTGGTCTGGGTTTTAAGTATATATAGATTGTGTTTTTCTTTCTATATGTTCGGTAGACATATAATTTGTAGAGATAATTGTACCTTTACATCATGCGTTGTTTTTTTCTCTTCGGGGTCTCCAACTGAGTATTGTTATACTCACCCTTGCACGGGCTTTGCCCACACGTGTCATGTATTGTGCAGATGATCAGCCTTTTGACAAAGTCCAGGTCAGACCAGGACAAGACTGATCATTCTGAGTTCCCTACAAGAAGAGGAGTTCCAATGACTATGAGCAGCATTCCCATTACTTCATTGTTTTTATAGGTTCAACTTTTTTTTTCAAACTCTATTTTTTGGTGGGATTGTATTCTGGCCCAGTTTACTTTCAGAACATTACCTTTCATCGTACTCTGTTTGTAGATTTGGTTGTATTCATGCATTTTGTTCCATAGTGGTTTTTTTCATTTCAGCATTTTGGTCTTGGAGAAGTGTGTGTGTGTACAAGTACATAGGCAATGCCTCCCATGTAAGTAATATGCCTACTTTGTGCTAGTCACCAGCCTCTGCCATATTGGATGCGGGCTTGGGGAGTCATGATGTGGGCCCTACTGGGATGGGTCATGACAGAGTGGTATCAAGGATGGTAAGTTCTACCATAGGACCTTGAGTCTGTGAGATTGGTTTGGGGAAATACTGTTATGTATTTCGAGCTCAGCATTCAGGCCATAGAATCTAGTGTTGGAGCGACCAGTTGACATATCTATACAATAGGACTCTAAAAAATAGGATTTTTCACTCGATAGATGAAAACAATTGTTGCGGGGATGTTAAATATTGGTACATGCATCATATATGAATGGGTTGTTTTTTCCATGTCCTTTGTGTTAGCTTTCCATATATAATCATTAACCAAGGTACATCTTGTTTATTTATAGAATGCCTCTACAATGCATACCTGCTAGGATTCATAAGAGCGATCACGAGGATGACCCCCTTAGTGATGAAGCTTCGATACAGGGACCAGTTCCCTAGGCATTTCCACTAGGTGGTGCACCTTCTATTCCACTACCAGTGGAGAAACTAGTAGTACCTACTTTATAGATTGATGAGGGGTGTAGGATTAGCATTCTCCTTGAGTTCCAGAGATAGAGACCCCTAAGGTTCTAAGGTGAGCACGACCCTCAGGTGGCTGAGGACTAGCTTGAGGTGGTGACTAAAGTTTTATGTATAGTGAGGACACTAGTGGACCAGATGGTGATCCTAGGAGCGAGTCTTCATCAGGGTTTGGAAGGATGATGGTGGAGTATGACCACATAGACTCACGATGATGAGAATCTTTCATGGACAGAGTTTTAGAGACGCTTTAGTGAGGAGTTCTTTTCGGGTATGATGAGAGTAGTGTGCATCCAGGAGCTTCTTCAGCTTCAGCAGGGTAGTTTGATGGTAGATGAATATTCATCGAGGTTCACCAACCTCACCCGGTACTCAATGGATATAGTCAAGGATTAGTACATCAGAGATCGGACCTTCGGGAGAGGTCTGTGATGGGACATCTGAGCTAGTGTCATTCCTCTATGCATTTCGACATATGCGGAAGTGCACGATTTAGCCTTGGTGAACGAGAGATTCTTGGCAGTGCAAAGATAGCCGAAGTCAGTTAGTAGAGGTCATACAGGTTTAGATACCTCGATATCATGGAGCCAACGTCAGGCACATGGATCAGGACATGGTAGAAATCATTGGAGGACCTAGGACAGAGGATCGATAGTCCAGGGCACTCCAGCTGGATCTAGTCAGCCTATGGAGAAGTGATGCTACGCATGCAACATAAGGGGAATCTCGCTAGAGATTGTCCGAACCATCAAGCTACTAATAGGGAGGTGGTAAATGGAACAAAAAGGTAGATGTAGAGAATAGAGAAGACAAAACATCTTGACGGTGGCCGTGGTAGATGAGCTGGGAGAGATTCAAGTGTTAGTAAAGGCTTCAATTTAATTCCACCACCACCCCCGGGAGTTCTGAACCAGGCTTAGGTAGATGAGGGATATGAGTGGGGAAAACTTCACATGGTCTAGGCATACGACTTAGGAACTCCAGGAATGATCTGAGGAATGATCTGTGTATTCTCTACCTTAGCTACCATACATATAGAAACAGGTTCCAACCATTCTTTCGTCAACACATGTCTTGTTTGAAACCATGAGATTTCGGAAGAGCTGTTTACACAATCCTTATGCTTAGAGAGACCTACAATAAGATATTCGAAGATTACTCACCTTTGAAGAAAATGTGATCTTACCATTGGGGGTGAGTGTATCGGTTGTACATCTTAGTGGTAGCGTCGAGGCCTTACAACTTCATTATCATTATTGATTGGATATCATTATTCCATGCCAATATTGACTGTTTTATGAGAAGAGTGTGGTGTATCCACAGTGATGAGATGAGGATTTCCTTTGATAGAGAAAAGGAGTCCCAGGCATCACAGAATGGCCTCATGCATAAGAGGGTACAACCAATCTTTCATGAGTTAGATAACCTTTCCCTCAGATCAGTTGTTGTTATCAGCTTTGAATTCCCAGAAGTAGTGGCTGAGTACAAGGACATCCTTCCAAAATATGTTGCCAGACTACCACCCCACTGGGAAATCAATTTTTGCATCGACTTACACCTTGTGAGGACACTGATTTCCTCACCAACACATCGGATGGATCCCACAGATCTTCATGAGCTAAGGGTGTAGTTGGAGGATTTATAGAGTAAGTGTTTCATAAGTCCCGGTGTTTCACCATAGGTGGCCCCAGTTTTGTTTTCCATAAATGTAGACAGGAGTTTGAGGTTGTGAGAGGATTACGGGTGCCTGAATCAGGTGATGGTGAAACATAAGTATCAACTGCCTATGATTGATGACCTCTTTGACCAGTTGAGAGGGGTATAACGGTTCTAGAAGGTTTTCCTTCAATTAGGTTATCACCAGTTACGGGTAAGGGATGAGGTTATAACAAAGGCAAAATTCAGATGCCGCTATAATCACTATGAGTACTTAATGATTCCTTTCGGTGTGACAAATTCCCCCACTGTGTTCATGGCACTGATGAAATGGATCTTCCAGCCATACATAGAGAATTTCATAGTGGTCATCATCGAAAACATCCTTGTGTACTCATAATTAAAGGCGGATCACACGAGACACCTGCATATAGTTCTAGACATACTTCGAGAGCACCAGATTTATGGGAAGCTCTCAAAGTGCCAGTTCTTGATTCAAGATGTCCAGTTTATAGGACATGTTATCTCAATAGATGGAGTAGTTGTGGACCCAGATAAGGTGGAAGCTGTGTTAGCATTGAATCCACCTCAGAGTGTGATGGAGGTGTGGAGATTCCTTGGGTTGGCAGGATATTACCAGAGATTCATTTCTGATTTCTCCCAAATATCAACACCAATGACGGCCTTGACCAGGAAGTGGAGACCCTTCATATGGACAGAGAAGTTCCAGAAGGCTTTTAATCATTTGATACAGAGGTAGGAAGTGATTGATTATTGTTCATGCTAGATAAGGCCATATAAGCAGAACTGTGAGACCCAGGATCTCAAGTTGGTAGTGGTAGTATTTTTGTTGAAGATGTGGTGACTCTACCTTATGGCCGAGTGGTTTATCATCTAATCTGACCACATAATCCTCAAGTACATCTTTTCAAATAAATATTTGTACCTGAGACAAAGGAGTTTGTAAGAGTTCCTCCAAGACTATGATTTCAAGATCGTCTATACTCATGGGAAGGGGAACAATGTGGAAGAAGCTCTTAGAAAATGGTTGAGCTCAAAGCTATTGAGTGAGGTGACATAGTAGTTATCCACATTGCAGTTGTCCTTTTTGGATAGAGAGGATGCATTTTACCTATTGTTGATGGATGTCACCCATACATTCTTACAAAGAGCTAGGGTGGCACAACATGGGGATGTAGACTGTGAGGCTTTACATGTTTAGTTATCCACAGGACATGCTTCTATTGAATATTCTCAAGGTGGGGAGCATGAACTTCTTTTCAGAGGACTCAGTGTTGTACTAGTGGCATTGCAATAAGAGGTCCTAGGGGAGTTTCATACATCTCCCTTGGTAGTATATCCGTGAGTTGAAAAGATGTACTAGGATCTCCAACGACATTTTTGGTGGTCAGGCATGAAGATGGCAGTAGTAGAGTTCATTTCTCAATTCCTTATATTCCATCATGTGAAAGATGTGAACCGGGTTCCAGCGAGATTAGATCACCCAATGGAAGTCCCAAAGTGGAAGTACGATGGACTATTAATGGACATCGTTATAGACTTACCACATATGTCCAAGGGGAATGATTCCATCTGGGTGATCATTGACTAACTCACCAAGTCGTCCCACTTCCTAGCTATCAGGGATCATAGTTCCTTAGAGATCTCGGGACACCTCTATGTGCAGGGGATAGTTTGGATTCATGGAATCTCTTCGACAATAGTCTTAGATCCAGACACCGGCTTCACATCCCAGTTGTGGAAGGGATTGCAGGAGGATTTTGGGACTAATCTACACTTGAGCCTGACATTCCATCCCCAGACCGATGGTCAGACATAGAAGTCCATTTGGGGTTGGGAGGATATGTTGTGGGAATGTATCTTAGATTTTGTTTTTGCATTTAAGAGGACCACCTACCACTGGTGGAGTGTGTGTACAACCAAAACTACCACTCCACCATTGGTATGGCTCTATTCATGGCATTAACTGGGAGACCCTCCCAGTCACCACTTTGCTAGACTGACCCCAGAGAGTCAGCACTCATGGGTCCAGAGTTGGTATGATCTACCATAGAGAAGGTTCAGATCATCTGGGATTGGATGACGACTGCAAAGATCCACATGAAGCCTTATGCTGACAGATGGAAGATACCTCTTGAGTTCTAAGAGGGAGACCTCATCTTTTGTTCGGGTCACACCACGATGGGGGTTACAGGGATTTGGCAGGGGAAAAAATATATCTCAAAGGTAAATTGGACCTTTTCAAATAATGTGAAATGTTGGTGAGGTGGTGTACCACCTATCTCAACAACCACTATTTCATCAAGTACATGATGTCATCCACATGTCATAGCTGGGGAGGTAGGTGCATGACCCATCACATGTAATTGACTGGGGTGAGTTGGACATTATGGATGGGGTGACCATTAATGAGTACCTGATGTAGATTGAGGATATACAAAAGAGGATCCTTCATGGGCAATCAATATCCTTTAGTGAACGGTTGGTGGCATCACGAGAATCTTCAGTAGAGCACGTGGGAGCCAGAGGCTTAGATCCGTGTCTTGTACTCACATCTTTTTCAGTATCCTTGTTTTAGATATTTAGGGACGTAAATACCAAAGATGGGGAAATTGTAATGTCCCTAATTTTCTATGTATTATTTTTTATATAATTATTATGAGACCAACTATGGAGAAAACACTACATTCCGAAGCCCAAAATGGTGGTTTTAGTTTTTTTAGTTATGTGAGTCGGCATATGCACGCGGTTGTGGCAGTTCTCGAAGGGATGCCCGAATTAAAAATCTAAGGGCGCCATAGAATCTGGGATGACGAATTTACATATGAAACGTTCTTACCTTGACCGACGTAGGTCGAGGGAAAAAGTTAATTTTCTGGACATTTTTAGTAAGATAAAATAGAATAAAATAAAACAATTCGCAAAGTTTATATTATTATTTGGAAAACATTCGTTGTTGCGCAATGATGGGGTGTCTGTTTTGATAATTAATTCCATGCCACAATCTCTCCGGAATAGCAACACTGACTCATTAATGTAGTAGTGTAACGATAGTGACTCATCATAACAGAATGCTAAAATGTGTTACCTCTTTTTAATGGGTTAATCGAATGTTTCTTGTTGGAAGAAGGTGGAGAGAAAACCCTAGAGAATATTTAGTTCATTGGATAAAACACATAATGAATAACGATGATGGGTCAAAGGTGTGAATCGTTGCACCAATGAAGTTGAAGGATATCGGTGATAAAGGCAGTGTGACCCCTTCGTCAGCGATCAGTCCTTTCTCAAGGTAGGGGTTGTTATTTCTATTTTTATTTCACCATTTTTTTATATAAATGACGAACACCGATCGAACACGAACCTGTTGATCTGCGGATTGTGCATTCATCCAGGAGGGTGTCATTTTTTCCATTCTTTTTGGTGTTTGATTAGGGAATTTTAATTTTTGTACTTGTTTGATTATAGTTTTTGAATCACATTGTTTAATCATTCTAATGGGAGTAGAACAATGTTTGGATGTACGACGACATAGGTTCGTTCATCAATTTTTATTTATTGAAAATTTTCCTCTCTTCCTCACGTTCTTTGAATTCTTTGTGGGGTGAAGAACAATGGATCATTGTGCGTCTATTTTGCGACAAAATGATCCCAAATTTGAGATCCAAAATCGTGGCGATCAAGCGGGTCTGCGATGGTGACTGTGGCGAACAAATCGAAATGGTTCAGGATTTCTCATTCTTCATCGGTTCTTTGCACAGATGATATAAACACGTTTTTGGAGATGATGAGATTCCCGAAACTGATGGAATCATCTTCGTGATGTGCGGGCGACCTAAACTCGGTAGTTTTGTTGTGATGGGATGACCAGATCGATGATCCGAGAAACACAAAGGCATGATGGACCTGGTTCACATTTCTATAATTTTTCAGAACACACGGCATGTATCTCCGAAGAACACATAGTGTGGTTCTAGTGGTGGCTAGGGTTTCAGGGGTCTGATAGGTATCACACGACATGTGACCCCGGTCACACGGCATGTTGAAACTTTCCTGAATCTCGGCCTATATTATGGGAAGTACACATACATGAGGTGGAGTACACAGTTTGGTACCCCACCACATAGCCCAGTAAGATTAGTAACGAGGGCTACCACATGTACCAATTACACGAGTTTGGATACATGGGTTGGGTCCATGTACGGGAACATGGCCAACGTACATGGAGCAAACCCCAGTTACTCGGACAGAACATGTAATATGTACTACTCGCTATGTACTGACTTTTCTACATGACATACCCTGTGACACAAGCTGTTGTACATGAACCATACTTGGGGTCAGAAGACAGGGTGTGTGACACTTCTACATGCCGTGTAATTTTTAGTTCATGCCTTGAATGCTTTGTACACCGTATCATGGAAAAGTTTTGTAATGCCCCGACCCTAGTTACCCAGAGACGGTGCTTTATTACATAACATTGGCATGATCAAAAAATATCAAGTCTCGAAAGACTGATTAGTTTAGTAGATTTAGAAATAAAAGATATATTAAAATGTGAAAATTACATTATAAAAATAAAATCTACAACAACATAGTCTTCATAGGCCAACCTCATATCCCTTAGACTATCCCTATAGTTCTGTCATAATATACTTCTTAGAATCCTGTGAAAAGTAAAACATAGAAAGGGGTGATCTAAAATTCTCAGGAAGGATAAAAATATAGTGGAAACTTTTATAAATAAGAATAAAAATTTAATTCATTGTAATACTAAAACAAAATCCTTTTAAAATTGAACTTCAACATAATATGGAAAAGATTAAATCAAATAATTCCATTTACTTATTCACATGGATATTCTACTAGTGAAATGATCATATTCAATATCAATAGCCACTTTCATAATGATGGAATGCATAATTCCAGACATCATAACCACATATCAAGGCCTTGTGCCAAGAATACAATTAATATTTTTTCAACGCCTTGTGAAAATACACTAGTTTGTCTAATGAGACCTACTGATGCATTGAGGTGAAATAGTGGGCTCCACCTATCACTTACTAAGTCCAATACATTCCTCATATGAAAAGAATTAAACATAACTTAAACATTCATATTAAATCATGCTTACGAAATTCCAATACTATATCAAGAAACCATGAATGGTATAAAAATGACACATCCACAGTCAAACATATAACAAAACCTTTAATATAATATGGAAGATTTTTATCATAGTAAATCCACTTGAAACAATTTTAAAATCCATAGAAGGATGTTGATATAAATGAAAATTATTTGTTAAACTCATTGAGAGAAATATCCCTTTTTTCATAAAAACACAATTTAGAAAGGAATACATTTAAAGAAATTTTTTAATCAAAGTGTTCCATACCACTTTGAATCTTCTGATAGGAATTAATATTTTATGAACATTCATGTCCATAAGTAGAAATCATTAAAAAATAATTTGAAAACATTGATATTAATTAAAAAGATTTAGAATAATAAATTTTTAAAATGTTTAAAATGATGTTTTAGAAAAAATTCCTTTAAAAAAATCCCTTTGAAAACTCATTTATGAAACATGGACGTGGATAATAAATATGTCATAGTAGATACATATGTAAAAACAACATCGGATAATAAAGAGTTCGTGAAATTAACCCTTACCTTGTAATTTTTCTTGGTCGAGGGTATGTAAACCTCCTGTATAATAGTTAAATCATTTTTATTAAATTATACAAGAACTATATACCTAAATATGATATATTATATAATATTCTAATATTTTATTGTTAATTATATTTCAATAGTATCATTGTTTTGGGTGTTAATTGATTCGTTTTCTTTTATATGACTTGTTACGTAAGTAATTTTTGTTATGGATAGGATGTATATTATTAATATTCAGAATAATATTATGTATTTAAACATTATTATTAATCATCAAATGAAAATTATTCTTGAATGGATAAGATGGGGAATGAATCTCATCGCGTTCATGGAGACGGTAATCTGTACGTACGCACGAGCAACAATATCATTCCTTTGATATTAAAATCATATATAAATGGATGGTATATCATATATAAAAAATCATTATAATTTTATATTTATTATTTACATCATTTATTCTCATTATTATACCCATCCGATGATGAAATATTTGAATGAAAAACTACACCACAATGTGGAGACGGTAATCCGTACGTATGCACTTGTTGTGACTTTTTCATTTATAGGATGGAAAGAATAATGAATATGGTTGTACCATTTTTATAATAACAACACTATATATAAAAGATACAAGAGTTACTATTTTATAATGGAAACAATAAAGAAAGAGGCTGTGGAAGAAAAAAATAACTTGAATGAGGTGATGTAATATTAACCTCTTCTCCAGGTTCTTCCTTTTGATTTGATCAAAAGGGCTCCACTGGTTGGATTTATGACTAAGGTAAATCCTCCAAGATTAATGTATGAATGTTGGTAGGATATTTTTGTAGGGTTCGGCTGAGAAAAATGACTTTGAAGGTGTGAATTTGAGAGAAGGGGAAGTGCCCTTTTATAAGAGAGGTGAGGGTCACTTTAGGAAAATCTTGAAATATTCTTTATTAATAAAATTATTTTTTGGATTATAATGGCTAAAAAATGAGTTATTGAAATTATAAGGTGGGTATGGGTTGAAAAACTCTCAAACAATATGTTTTAGACAGGTTTAGGTCATCATATAAAACTTATCTTTTAGATTTACCTCTTAGTTAAATAGGTTAACATTTACCATGTCTCTTTGTATTTTTATATTATATGGTTAATAAACATACTATAAACGTCCAAGATAACCCCAAGGGGTTCATTAATTACATATATAATATTATTTTAGCCCTTTTTCTTAACATTTGATTTTTAGGAATAGAATACAAATTTATAATATAATATATTTTTTTAAAAACTATTTTTTGTCAATTTTGAAACTATTTGGTATTTTGTTTTTGTTAAATTCATAAAAGCACTATTACCTAGAAAAAATTTCATTTAAGCAGCCCTAACCTATATAATTAGTGAAATTAATTAGATGTCTCAAATTTTATTTTTTGGAATATTTATAATATCAATTATTTTAATCATCCCTTAATATGGTAATTACTACATCATCATTTTGTCATAACTAATTTTAATTATATAATGTCTAAAAATTATAAATATAATGACATTAGGTATAAAATATTTTTAGATTTATAATGAATATTTATTGTCAAATTTATCTTATGTATAATCCAATATGAAAAATGGTTTATTTATTAAACTATGATTTTAACTCTTCTAACTCTTCATTAAATAAAATAATAATAATTGTCCTAATCCAATCCAAGTGAACCTAAAAGATCATATTTTCTTAAAAAGGTTTTTTTTAGTTGAATTTAACTTATCAAATAGAATTAAGTCATTTTTAGGGTAATTATGATATCATTTTTATCCTTAATTACCCTATTTACTTGTAACCGTGGAAATAAAAGTAAAAGTTACTATTCACAAAAAATTATTTTCATCTTATAGAATCACATTTTACTTATTGATATAAACTATGTATCTTTTATTTTTTAAATTCAACTCACAAAAGTGTAAAAATTTTGTTTTATACACATTTTCAAATCCACCTAGGAGGTGGGAAAAAGACAGTAAATTTTTTGATAAAATTTTATATATCTAAACTTATTATAAAATGACTCTAATGAATTACATTGAACATATATATGTATTATGTATCTATTTTGACCTAAAATAAATTAAAATAAAATAACAAACTATTTAAATAAAAATTCAGTTTTAACCAATAACGTAGTGTTTTTTCACTATTCATCAAAAATTGAAAGTATTCAGAAAAATACCAAAATTTCACCCTAAGATACTTTCAATATTCCAAATCCAAAAATGTAGTCCATTTCAGAAGATAAAATTTATAATATTTCAAAAGGTGGGTATTACTATTCATAACGGCTAGTTTATTTTGTCACGGTGTGTTAGAATCTAGAAGTTACGTACAATGCAAGTTTTGGCATTATTCAAAGGGAAACGTACCATGGAATCATGGGGTGTCAAATCCTTCCCTCATTCAAATAATTTTCTCCAAAAAATTTCTATAATACTACCACACAAAATGATTTGAGTGGTTAGTCATCATATGTTCCTCTGGTTCCCACATTGCCTCTTCCATCTTATGGTTTCTCCATTGAACTTTTACCAGGAGAGTCATCCAGTTTTCTCAGAACATGTCCTCTTATATCAAGAATTTTGACAAGATCTTCACAATTAGATAGATCAGGTTCTAGTTCAATTTCCACATATGTGAGTACATCTGTTGGATCAGGCATGTATTTGCTCAACAGTGATATATGGAACACATCATGATCTTTGGATTGACTTGGCAGCATTGAAAAATGGTATGGTACAGCCCCAATTCGTTCTAGGATTTTGAAAGGTCTGAAGTACCTGGGACTTATTTTATCCTTCTTACCGAATCGTATAACCCCTTTACATGGAGATTCCTTCAAGAAAACATGATCTCCTATTTGAAATTTCAAATCCTTCCTTTAGTTATCGGCATAGATCTTCTACCTACTTTGTGCAGCTTTGATGTGGGTTTGGAAAACCTTCACATTTTCCATCATTTACTTAACAAGTTCTTGGCCTACATGTTTTCTTTCACCAACATCATCCCAACAAGTTGGTGTGTGACATCTCTTTCCATATAATTCTTCATATTATGCCATCTGAATACTTGAATGGATGCTATTGTTATAGGAAAATTCTAGCAGTGGTAAATATTGATCCCACGTACCTTTAAAGTCAAGTGAGAATGTTCTTAACATGTCTTCTACAGATTGAATAGTCCATTCTTATTTTCCTTCAGTTTGAGGGTGGTAGGCAGTGCTCAAATGATGTTATGTATCCAAAGCTTTCTGAAGACTTTTCCAAAATTTTGATGTAAAACAGGGATCACGGTCAAGAAAAAATCCATAAGGGTACTCCATGTAGTCTTAAAAATTCATTAATATATAGTCTTTCTAGACTTTAAAGTGGTAAATCTTCTCTTATAGGAATAAAATGTGCTGACATGGTAAGACGATCAATAATGTCCCATATTACATCATTCCATCTTGGAGTCTTTGGTATCCCCATGACAAATTCCATCGTAATATTATACCATTTCCACTTAGCTATGGGAAGAGGTTTCATGACTCCTCTAGGTTGTTTCCTTCTAGGTTTCACTTGTTTACAAACAATACATCTTGAAACAAAAATCAGCAATCTCCTTCTTCATGTTGTCCCACCAAAAAACTTTCCTTCAATTATATATACATCTTAGTGCTACCATGGTGTATAGAGAAATTGGGACTATGAGAATCATCTAAAAATTCTCTTTTAAGATCTGGTATATCGAGAATAGAAAGTCTCTTCACAAATTTCAAAATCCCATTTTCATATATGAATTCACTCAATCCCCCTTCATTCACAACATTAATCTTCTTTTGAAACTCCTCATCATCAGTCTGAGAACTTTTTATCCGTTCTAGTAAATATGGTTTGGAATCCATTTGAAAAAGTATTGATGTTTCACCTTCCATGATTATTCCCATATTCATTTTCACTAGATCCATGAAAATAGGATCCTTTTTAACTATTATCTTGTTTAAAACTACATGATCCTTTCTGCTCAAAGCATCTTCCATCTTATTTTCCTTCCTCGGGTGGTAGTGTATTGTGCCATAATAATCCTCGAGTAGTTCAAGCCATCACCTTTGCCTCATGTTGAGTTTTTTTTGTGAGAAAATATACTTCAAACTCTTATGATAAGTATAAATGTCACATTTTTTCACTATAGAGATAATGTCTCCATATCTTCAAAGAAAATATTAGAGCTTCTAACTCAAGATCATGAGTATAATAGTTTTTCTCATGAATTTTTAGCTGTTGTGTTGGATAAGAAATAATTCTATCACTCTTCATAAGGACACAACCATGTCCTTTCTTTGAAGCATCACTATAAATAACAAACCCATCATTCCCCGATGGTATAGTCAAGATATGAGAGTTGACAAATATTCTCTTCAGTTATTCAAAAAATTCATCAAACACTTTTGTCCAAAAATATTTAATCCCTTTACGTGTGAACTTTGTTAATGGGTTAGCCAACTGGGCAAAATTTTGGACGAAACGTAGATAATAACCTGCTAAACCAATAAAACTGCGTGCCTCAGTTATACATGTCGGTTCTGGCCATTAGTGGATTGCCTTGGTCTTTGAAGGATCAATAGAGATTCCATCCTTAGAGAAAATATGGACAAAAAAATTAATCTCTTAAAGCAATAATTCACATTTTCTATGTTTCCCATATAATTCATTTCTTCAAAGAGTCTTTAGAATAATGGGAAAGTAATTTTCATGATCTTCATAGCTTTTGGAGTATACCAATATTTCATCAATATACACCACTAAAAATTCCTCAAGATATTCCTTGAAAAATACATTCATTAGATCAATGAAGACATAGGGTGAATTAGTCAACCCAAAAGGCATTACTGTAAACTTTTAATTCCCTTACATGGTACAAAGTGCTGTTTTCGGAATGAATTCCTTCTTCACACACAATTGATGATATCCAGATCGAAGGTCAATCTTGGAAAAATATTGAGATCCATGAATTTAGTCAAATAAATCATCAATATGTGGTAAGGGATACTTGTTCTTTATTTCTATAGCATTGATTTTCCTATAGTCAATGCACAAGCTCATAGATCCGTCTTTCTTTTTAACAAAAAGAATAGGGGATCCCCATAAAGAAAAAATAGGGTGAATAAATCCCATGTTACTCAATTCCTCTTGTTTTTTATTTAGTTCCACTAATTCGACAATGGACACTCTATAAGGGGTCTTCGATATGGGCCTTGAACCAGGAATTAAATCAATGGAGAACTCAATTTCTCATTCTGGATGATGTCTAAGTAAATTTTTTGGAAACACATCAACATATTTTTCCACAATAGGTACGTCCCCTGTTTGAAAATTCATTTCCTCACACAATGTTATTTCCTTCCCTTCTTCCCCAATAATTGAATTCAGTTGAGCTACTGGGGGTGGATCTAGATAAGAATTAGGTGGTGATATTTCTTCTTTAAAGACAAGGTGCTCCTTATCATCATCGAGAATTGTAACCTCCTTCTTTTAATAAATTTTCTCATCATGGTCTAAAAGATAATCAATACCAAAGATTATATCCAATTTAATCATGGGTATGACGATGAGATCAGTAGATAAAGAACATTTATATACCCTAATGGGAACCGATTCACAAAACATTGTTTCAATGATACTTCCCTTAGGTGTTTTTACTAACAACTCACTTGCTAATTCAAATTGAAAATATTAAATTTTCTTAGAAAACTGGTAAGATAAGAAACAATGTGATGAGCCAGAATCAAATAATGCATTTTCTAAACTTGAGGAAACCATTAAATTACATTTCATCACCTTTTTTGAAGCTTCAACCACTGTAGTAGTGATTGCATATTCTTGGCCTTGATCCATTTCCCTTTTTTGAGGTATGTTTCCTTGGAGATTATGATATTCATTTTTATAATGCCCCCTTTCTCTACAATTTGATCATTCAACATTTACAACCTCTTTCTTCCCCGTGTAATGACGAGCTTGGTGACCTTTTTCACCACATTTGTAACAGGCTCCCCATACCTTCAGGCATGTACCAGGGTGTTTCTTCCCAAATTTACCACAGGATGGGTATTCAACATTTCCCTTATTCCCCTTATTTACATTTCCAGAGTGTTCAATAGATCTATTCTAAAACTGCATTTCTTTAATGTTATAAGAGTTAGAGAATTATTTTTCTATCTTGATAGCACATGAGAAAATATATTCGTATGATGAGAAGGATTGTGAGACTAATGCTCAAAATATAAATTGTTTTAACTAATCTAAGAAATGATAAATCTTACTTCTTGGGTTATGTATATAATCTGTATCATGCCTTTCTAACCTTGTAATGTTACCCTCATATTTTGTGACATTCTCATCCTCCTTTATATCATACTCAAAAATTGCATTACTATATATGCTCGATGGTAATGAGGAAAATAATTTTCTTTGAAAATCTCTTCAAACTCCCTCCAATCCATATTTGATACTTCATCATCTTCCTTTGTGTTTTGAATCAACGACCACTATTGATCTGCATCTTCTGTGAGGTGATAAACTTCCATGAAAAGTTTTTCCCTTTCACTACTCCCCAAAGCGTGGAATATTTTTTCTATGGAACATATCAATTTCTTGGCAACAAATGGATTTTTAGTCACATTTAATGTTGGTGGTTTTTTCCTCATGAATCGGTCTAACATTGATCCTTCGCGTTGTGGATCAGGGTGCTCTATACGGGTAAGGTTATTATTCATAACCTAAGTGAGATGTCTTAGTATGGTGATAAGCTGATCATCACTAGTTTCATCACTATCTCCACTATAATTATCTTGAGTAGGAGGGAAATAACTACTTGGATTACGTGAATTGATATAATTTCCATTCCTTCCACTAGGCGCCATTTCTAAACAATTTCATACACTAGATTAGTTTATGAATCACAATACATAATTCCAAACTTGTAAAACAGTTAAAATAAATTGAACTGTTTGTGGATATAATCCATAATAATTAAACTATTTTCTTTGAGGATGTATATACTCAAAAACCCATAAAAATGGTTTTTAAATAAAATGAGAATTATACTAATCATATCCCCCGAGAGTTTCGTAACCAAGAGTGCAACAAGGACCATTATCGTGCACCAGTTCCCGTTCGATTCTAGCTCACTGCGGTGTTTCTTGGTTTTACCCCTTGGTACATCTATGCTAGAGCTGCCTCGACCTGATCATATCCAAATAGGGATGTATTGCTTATAAAACTCATAAAATCACTACAATACCAAAATTCTAGGAAGTTCTTCTATACTAATCCACAAAATCAATCTTAGGGTAATGTTCTATAATAAAAGTTTTTCAAAATCTAGCTTTTATGGTCTGTACTAAACATCCTATGATACCAACTATAACGCCCTGTCCCAAGTTACCCATAGTCGGTGCATTATTACATAACATAGGCATGATCACAAAAGATCAAGTCTCGAAATACCGATTAGTTTAGCAGCCTTGGAAATAGTAGATACATTCATAAGTTTTACATTACATTATAAAATGAAAAACTACATCAATATATTCTTCATAGCCCACACTCATATCCCTTAGACTATCCCTACATGTCAGTAATTATATACTTCTTCACATCCTGGTAAAAATAAAACACAGAAAGGGGTATGCTCAGATGCTCAGTAAGGATAAAAATATTGCAGAAACTTTCATAAATAAGAATAAACATTTAAAGAAATGTAAGACTAAAACAAAAGTCTTTTAAACTCAAACATCAGCATAATATGGAAAAGATAAAACCAAGTAATAACATTTACTTATTCACATGTATATTCTACTAGTTGAATAATCACATGAAATCTCAATATCCACTTTCATAATGATGGAATGCGTAATACCAGACTTCATAACCACACAGTCAAGGCCTTGTGCCAAGACTACAATTAACATTTTTCCAAGGCCTTGTGACAAGACAGTCGTTTGTCTCATGAGACCTACCGATGCATCGAGGAGAAATAGCGGGCTCCACCTGTCAGTTAATAAGTCTAATGCATTCCTCATATGAAAAAGTTTAAACATAATGTGGCTCAAAAATCCCTCAAGGATTCATTGAAGCATTTTTTAGGATATTTTGTTTGTTGACAAAGTGGGTCTCCATGTTTTTCTTGTTGAAAAAGAATACCATGGTGTATGAGTGTGTTGACAAAGGGGGATTTCATGGTGTCATGTCAAGTTCAAGGGATGTTGTTAATTATACATTATTGATTCAACAACTTCAACAAAGGAATTGTCGATCTGGTGGGGGTTCAAAAAGAGCAGATACAAGGTGGAACCATATTCCAGTGTTTGCCAAATATTTGGACCTCAAAATCGAAAAATGCAGATAAGTGTTGTTTTGGAAAAGGGACTTGCACGCTTGTGTCTTGGATGCTGGGAAACTTGGGCACCACTAGTTTTTCTATATCAGAAGATAAAAATATGGAAAAGGAAAAAGGGGTGCCGATGTTTTAGGTTTGGTCACGCAAGTGACTAGGGCGACAGAGACAAGGGTGGCTAGACTTGCCCGCCGAGAGGAATCTTGCATGCCAGTGCTCAAGGTGTCCAAATGCCTATAAATAGAGGTCGAACCCTCCTCATTTAGTAGAGAGTTAAACACTTAGATAAAATAAGAGCTCCAGTCGCGCAGGTGGTGTGGTCGCACATATATAATGATATTCAGAAGTTTCGGGCCAGTTGATTGTTGCGTGCCCAAAGTGGTTTGGGTGAGAAAAGGTGATATTCAAACATGTTTAGAATTCAAGACGGGGGGGGGGGGGGTCACGCATGTAGTTTGGTGACACTTGAACGTCGGGCTTTGAAGAAGCACGAAATTTCAACGTTGCATGCCAAAATTAGTTTTGGCGTAAAAGGGTGTGTGTCGCACAAGTTTGGAGTTGATGAAGCGAGTGTCGCACAAGTGGTTGAGGTGAAATTGCGCGTTGGATTGAACTTGCATGTCGGAACATGCACGTCGGCTTGGATAAGTGAACTAGGTATGGTAGAAAAACGACCGTCATTTTAGGGCAGCAAAAAAGTTGGAAGATTGCCTGATACCTTCGGTGCAAAGTGAGATTTATCAACGGGTGAAAGTTGGACATCAATAGAGCATCTACATACAGCAGAGGATATATTCATTAGTGATAATGAAGAGAACTAAAGTTCTAAAAACTGTGAGTGGATCATTTCCAGATCAGTGGGCAAAGGAAGAGGAAGAAGGTGATCCTCTACATCGGCAGTGATCCAGAGAAAGAGAAACAAGGAGTGACCCCTAGGAAAGCAGTGAGCAAACCCTAAACATTGTAAAGGCAGTGATCCTGGGAATAGAAGTGATATATCCTGATCATTGTAAACATCAGTGTGCTTTTAGTAGATTTGGTACAATGGAACATCGTCAGTGTATGCTCTTTGGATGTAACCCAGTGAGGTCGAACCAAGTAAAAATCTTTGTGTTTGCATGCTTGCTTCCCTCCATTGCATTTAAGGCATCATAATCAGATAAAGAAGAAAATAATTTTTCATAATAAACACACAAGTGTAAACAAAGTGACCCCTTTAATAAGGAGTTCAAGATCCATTGGGGAAGGAAGATTTTTGAAAAATATTATCCATACCCTGATTCACCCCCCTCTTAGGGTATATAGGCCCCTATTGGTCCTAACACATAACATAAACATTCATATTAAAACAAGCATAAGAAATGAAAATACTTTATCCCTAAACTATGAAGGGTATAAAAATAAAACATCCATAGTCAAACATATCACAAAACCTTCAATACAATATGGAATATTTATATCATAATAAATGAACTTGAAATAAGTTTAAAATAAATCAAAGGATGTTAATATAGATGAAAATGATTTGTAAAACTCTTTGAGAGAAATATACATTTTTCAAAAAAAACCCAATTTAGAAATGAAGAAATTTAAAGACATTTTTGAATCAAATTGTCCCATACCACTTTGAAACATTTTAATGGAATTAACATTTTATAAACATTCATGTCCATATAAAAAAATCCTTAAATATATTTTTGACAACATAAAAATTAATAAGAATTATTTAGAAAAATAAATTTTTAAAAAATTTAAAATGAAGTTTTACTAAAGAATTACCTAAAAAATAATCTCTTTGAAAAATCTTTTATGAAACATTGGCAAAGATAATAAATATGTCCCAGTAGATACTTACGTAAAAACAACCTCGGATAATAAAGAGATTGTGAAGTTAACCCTTACCTTGTACTTTTCCTTGGTTAAGGGTACGTTAACCTCCTATATAATATTTAAATCATTGTTATTAAATTATACAAGAATTATATATATAAATATGATATCATATATTATCTTGTAATATTTCGTTTTTAATGATATTTCAACAGTATCATCATTTCAGGTGTTAACTAATTCGTTTTCCTTCATATGATTTTTCTCGTAATTAATGTTTGTTATGGATATGATGTATCTTATTGATATTAGGAATGATATTAATTCTTTATAATTTATTTTTAACCATCAAATGAAAATTATTCTTGAAAGGATACGATGAAGAATGAATCTCATCGCGTTCGTGGAGAAGCTAATCCGTACGTATGCACGAGTGACAATATCATTATTTTTGATATTAAATTCATATATAATTGGATTTTATATCATATATATAGAATCATTATCATGTTATATTTATTATTTACATCACTTATACTCATTATTATACCCATCCCAATAATGAAGTATTTGAATAACAAACTACACCATGACGTGGCGACAATAATCTGTACGTACGCACGTGTGGTGACTTTGTCATTTATAGGATAGATAGAATAATGAATATGGTTGTACCATTTTTATAATAACATAATATTATATATTATATACTTGATTAATTATTTTATAATGGAAAAAATAATGAAATAGGAAGTGGAAGAAGAAAAGAACTTGAAAGAGGTGATGAAATATTTACCTATTCTTCGAGTTATTCCTTTTCATTTGACCAAAAGGGCTCCATAGGTTGGATTTAAGACTAAGGTAAAGCCACTAGGATGAAGGGAAAAAGTTTTTAGGATTTTTAGGCAGTGGTTAGACTATCCAAATGGCTTTGATGGTGTGAATTTGAGAGAAGGGGAAGTGCCCATTTATAAGAGAGGAGAGTTTCACTTTAGAAAAAACTCGAAATATCATTTCATAATAAAATAATTTTAGGTTTCTAGTGGCTCCAAAATGAATTATTTAAAGGATAAGGTGTTGATGGGTCGAAAACCACTCAACCAATAGGTTTTAGATAGGTTAAGATCATCATATTAACATTATCTTTTATATTTAACTCTTTGGTAAATAGTTTGACATTTACCACATCTCTTTGTATTTTTATATTATATGATTAATAAACTTTATATAAACTTCCAAGAGAGCACAAAGTGGTTAATTAATGACACATATAATATTTTTTAAGTTATTTGGCAGAATAATATATTTTTAGGAATAGAATACCAATTAATAATATAGTATTTGTTTTCAAAACTCTTTTATGTCAATTTTGACACTATTTAAAATTTTGTTTTTATTAAATTCAAAATATAATTATTAGTTTCAAAAAAGATTAAATTAATGAACCATAAAATGTTCTATTAACCTTGAAATTTTTTGGAATTCATTTAAAGTCTCAAATTATATTCATTTGGATATTTGTAATATCAACTATTTTAATATTTCATTAATAATGTAATTACTGCATCATCATTGTGTCATAAATAAATTTAATTATATACTGTCTAAAAATTCTAAATAAAATACAAATATTTATGAAATCTATTTATCTTTCTAATTAATATTTATTGTCTAATTTATCTTAGGAATAAATCTATATTAAAAATAGTTTAGTTTCTAAACATCGATTTTAGCTCTTTTTACTGTTCTTTATATAAAATAACAATAAATGTCCAAATATAATCCAAGTGGAACTGAAGGATCATATTTTACTCTTAATGTTTTTTGGTCGAATTACACATATCCAATAAAATTAGGACATGTTTTAGGGTAATTATGATATCATTTTACCCTTAATTACCGTATTTACTTTTAACTGTGGTAAATCAAAGTAAAAAGTTAATATTCAACAAAAATTATTTTTATCTTATTGAACCACATTTTACTTACTGATATTAACCATGTCTCATGTATTTCTTAAATTCAACTCATAGAAGCGGTAAAATTATTTTTTTTACAAATTTTAAAATGCTCCTAGGTGTAACACCCCAAGCTTCTACGGTACGCTTCTCTTTGAATAATGTGATAGCGTGTGTTGTATGCAACACCGAGTTCTAACACACCATAACCAATCAAACTAGCCGTTATGAATAGTAATACCTACTTTTTGAAATTATATATATTTTATATTTCAAAATGGACTTCTTTTTTGGATTCGTAATATTTAATTTAGCCTAAGGTGAAATTTTTCTACTTTTCAGATAACTTTAATATTTTGATGAATAGTGAAAATTACTAAATTTTAATTAAAACCCACTTTTTTAATCAAAATAATTAATAGTGATAAATTATGAATTTGAGTGGTTTTAAAGTATATTTAGAATATATTTTTACCATTTAATATAATTTTGGTCATTGGACATAATTTTACAATTAACCCGGATATAAACAAGTGCCAATCTTTTGATAGTTATTATCTCTTAAAAACACACTTTTTGTTTTAACAATGAGAATTAATTATAAATTAATTTCTGCCACTTCTGTGTTTTGAATTTGGAAAAATGGATTCCATATTTGGAATCAGGATATTCAAATTGTGTAAATAGGTAACATTTATTTTTAGACATTTTCAATAATTACTGCGGTAAATATTTTATTTACCATGGTTAAGGGTAAATCCGGTAAATAAGGGTTAAAAAAATAATATTATAATAATACTAAATTACCCTAAAACGTGTAAAAACCTTATTGGATGTTACATGTTCGACCATAGGAATCATTGGGTCTATTTTGGGACCCCATGGAGCCACTTGTAGGTGATAGGGACACTTTATTTTAATTAAGTTAAAATGAATACAAAAATGACACAAGCATATATCTTTTAGGAAAACAGTTTTTACATAGGGTTATATATGTTGGATTTCCGACTATAAATATTCATTAGAAAGCTAAAAATCTTTCCTACATAATTATAGTTTATTTATAATTTACATTATATAATTTAATTTATATATGACACAATTATGATGTATTAATTACCTAATTAATGAAAAATTAGAATAATTGATATTATAAATACCCAAATAAATATAATTTGATTCTTTTTATGAACTAAACTAATTTTCTAGGTTAATATGACATGTTAGGAATGATTTAATTGACTATTTTCGAAGTAATCATTCTGTTATGAGTTTCACAAAAATCAACTATTGAATAGTGTCAAAATTTACATAAAAGAGTTTTTAAAACAAATATTATATTATTAATTGATATTAAATTCCTAAAAATATATGGTTTGGCCAAGAGACTTATATCATGATAGGTGTATTATTAATGGACCACTTGGGGTCTCTTGGATGTATATAGTAAGTTTATTAACCATATTATATAAAAATACAAAGAGATATTGTAAAGGTGAAACTAATTTACTAAGAGTTAATACTTAGAGATAAGGTTAATATAATGTCCCAAACATGTCTAAATTCAATTGGTTGAGTTGTTTTAGACCCATCCCCACCTTAAAATTTAAATAATAAACTTTTGAGCCATTATAAACCGAATATGAATTTATTATAAATTAATATTTCTAGCTTTTCCAAAGGTGCCCCTCACCCCTCTTTTAAAAGGGCACTCCACCTTCTCATTTCTTCACACATTAAAACCATTTTGGTTCGGACAAAATCTGCCCAAATACTCTCCCAACATCCCTCACTACAACCTAGAGGGATTAGTTTGATCATAAAGCCAACCTATGGAGCCCTTTTGATCAAATCAAAAGGAAGAACCCGAAGAAGAGGTAATGATTTCACCACCCTTTTCCAAGTTCATTTCTTCTTCCACTTATTATTACTTTGTTTTTACCATTCTGAAATAATAAATCCAGTATCATATATATATTGTGATTTTATTATAAATATTGTACAACCATATTCAGTATTCTATCCACCCTTTGAATAACATGTCACCATACGTGCGTACGTACGGCTTACCATCTCCACGTCGTGGTGTAATTGTTATTCAATATATTATTATTTGGATGGATATAATAATGATATGTATCTCATGTAAATAATAAATATAAAATGTTAATGATTCTGTATATATGATATACCATCCATTTATATATTATTTTAATATCAAAAGAATGATATTGTCGCTCGTGCGTACGTACGGACTACCGTCTCCACGAACGTGATGAGATTCATTCTACATCATATCCATTCAAATATAATTATCATTAGATGATTTAAAAATAATTTTTAAGGACTTGATATCATTCTGTATATGAATAATATACAACTTATCCATGAAAAACATGGCTTACGTAACAAAACATATAAAAGAAAATGAGTAAGTTAACACCCGAAACAACGATAATACTAAGATATTATTAACAAATCAATGTTAAAAGATCATATATGATATCATATTATTGTATATGATTATTGTATAATTTAATAACAATTATTTCACCATTATACATGAGGTTAACCTACCCCAACCAAGGAAAATTACAAGGTAAGGGTTATTTCACAATCTCTTCATTATCCGAGGTTGTTTATATGTAATAATCTACTGGGATCTCTTTATCATCCACATCCATGTTTCTTAAAAATTTATTTCAAAATAATTTTAATATTTTAAATAATATGGGTTAAAGTCATTTATACCCTTGTTTGACTTGTTATAATAGTTTTATAAAGGAATCTTTCCATCGTTTTCCAAACAAGGTGCTTTGAACCTTTTCGACAGAATTAAGGTAAGAATGTTTTTTTAACTTATATGGTGGGTGCGGTTATTTTCCACCATTATAAAATCATCGAAGCATCCCTTACAAGATTATAAGAATATTTTCAAAGAAAATGTTTTTTGACTCTTAAATGATTTCAAAATAGAAAGAGATATTTCTCAAAAAAGAGTTTTGATTTCATCTATATCAACATCCTTTGATGGATTTTACGCTTATTTGAAGTTGATTTATTATGATACAAAACTTCTATATTGTATTGAAGGTTTTGTGATACGTTTGACTGTGGATGTGCTATTTTTATACCATTCATGGTTTATGGTGAATGTATTGACATTTCATATGATAGTTTTAATACGAATGTTTATGTTATGTTTAAACCTTTTCATATGGGAATGCATTGGACTTAATATGTGACGGGTGGAGCCAGCTATAGCTCCTCGATGCATCGGTAGGTCTCATGAGACAAACTAGTGTCTTGGCACAAGGCCTTGGCAATATCTTATTTGTAGTGTTGGCACAAGGCCTTGGCTATGTGGTTATGATAGTCTGGCATTATGCATTCCATCATTATGAAAGTGGTTATTGATATTTCATGTGATTATTTGATTAGTATAATATCCATGTGAATAAGTAAATAGCATTATTTCATTTTACTTTTTCCATTCTATGTTGAAGTTCAAGTTTAGATGTCTTTAGTTTTAGTAATGCACTGCCTTAAATGTTTATGCTTATTTTTGAAAGTTTCCACTATATTGTTATCCTTACTGGGCATTTGAGCTCACCCCTTTTCTATGTTTTATTTTTCCCAAGATGTGAAGAAGTAAGTTATGAATGACTTGCAGGGATTTTATGTGGGGATATGAGTGTGGAATATAGAGACTATGTTGTTGTATTAGTTTTTCACTTTATGATATAATGTAAAACTTTATGAATATATTTAGTGTTTCCAAGGCTACTAAACCAATCAGTCTTTCGAGATTTTATCTTTCTTGTGATCATGCCAATGTTATGTAATAATGCACCGACTCTGGGTAACTGGGGTTGGGGCATTATATTTGGTATCAGAGGGAGGTTTAGTACAATCCTTGGAAGCTAGATTTCGATAAACTCTGATTAGAGCATGTAGACCTAAGATGAACTTTGAGGATTAGTATAGAAGAACTTCCTAGAATTTTGGTATTGTAAAGATTTTGTGAGTTTTCCGAGAAATACATCCCTATCTGGATACGAGCAGGTATAGGCGGCTCTAGCACATATGTACCTAGGGGTAAAACCTGAAAACACTTCTTTGAGCTAGACTCGAATGGGAAATGGTGCACGACAACGGGCCTTGCTGCACTTTTGGTTACGACACTCCCGGGGGATATGCTTAGGATAACTCTCATTTTCTTCTCAAATCATTATGAAGGGTTTATGAGTATATACTTCCTCAAAGGAAACATTATTATGATTATGGATTATATCTATAAATAGTTCAATTTATGTTAAGTGTTTTGTAAGTATGGGATTATGTATTTTGATTTATAAACTGATCTAGTTTATGCCATTGTTTAGAAATGGCGCCTAGTGGAAGAAATGGAAACCGTATCAATGCACACACTCCATGTAGGGATTGAAATCCCTCTTAAGATAATTATAGTGGAGTTGGTGATGCAACTGGTGCCGATCAGCTAATCACCATACTGGGACACCTTACTCAGGTTATGAATAATAACCTTACCCGTATGGAGCACCCTGATCCACAGCATGGAGGATCAATGTTAGATCGATTCATGAGGCAATAACCACCAATGTTCAATGGGAGTACAAATCCCTTAGTAGCTGAGCAATGGATAAATTCCCTAGGGAAAATATTTCAGGCTTTGGGGAGTAGTGAAAGGGAAAAAGTTATCATGGCAGTTTACTGACTCACTGGAGATGCTGATCAATGGTGGTCATTGATTCAAAACACGAAGGAAGATGATGAAGTATCAAATATGAAATGGAGGGAGTTTGAAGATATTTTTTTAGATAAATACTTTCCTCGTGACCATTGAGTAGATATGGAAAGGCAATTTCTGAGTCTGAGACAGAAGGAGGATGAGAATGTTGCAAAGTATAAGGCTAACTTTACAAGGTTAGCAAGGTATGCTGGAGATTATATACGTAACCCAAGAAGTAAGATTGATCGTTTCTTTGATGGGTTAAAACCATTTCTCTGTCGAGCATTAGTCTCACAATCCTTTTCATCATACGAAGGCATTGTCTCATGTGCTATCAAGACCGAAAAGGAAGTCTCTAAGTCTTATGACTTTAAAAGAAAAGAAAGAGAAGAAGAGACCTTCTAATAAATCTGGGAATGGAAATAAGGGGAAGAAGGGAAAGGTTGAATATACATCCTGTGGTAAATGTGGTAAGAAACACCCTGGTACTTGCTTGAATGGAACATGAGTCTGTTACAAGTGTGGTGAAAAAGGCCACCAAGCTCGTGATAGAAAAGGGAAGAAAGAAGCCACCAACGTTCAGTGCTACAATTGCAGGGAGATGGGGCATTATGCAAATGAATGTCCTAAGCATTAGGGTAACTTACCTCAGAAAAGGCCAGGGGATCAAGGCCAAGCTTATACTATCACTACTGCTGAGGTAGAAGCTCCGAAAGTCATGGTGGCAGGTAATTTAATGGTTTCCTCAAGTTTAGCAAATGCATTATTTGATTCTGGATCATCACATTGTTTCATATCTTCCCAGTTTGATAAGAAAAATAAATATTTCCAATTTGATTTAACAAGGGAGTTGTCAGTTAAAACTCCTAAGGGAAGTATCATTGCAACAAAGTTTTGTGAATCAGTCCCCATTAAAGAACATAAATGATCTTTATCTGCTGATCTCATCTTCATACCTATGATTTAGTTTGATATAATCCTCGATATGGACTGGATTTCGGACTATGATGCGAAGATTTATTGTAAGAAGAAAGAGGTTATGATTCTTGATTATAATGATAAGGAACACCTTATCTTTAGAGCAGAATCATCACCACCTAATTCTTATTTAGATCCACCCCCAGTAGCTCAACGAAATTCAATTATTGGGGAGGAAGAGAATGAAATAACTATGGGTGGGGAAATGAATTTTCAAATAGAGGATGAACCTGTTGTGAAAGAATTTGTAGATGTATTTTCAGAAGATTTACCTGGACATCCTCCAGAACGAGAAGTTGAGTTTTCTATTGATTTAATTCCTGGATCAAGGCCTATATCGAAGACCCCTTATAGAATGGACAATGTAGAATTAGTTGAACTAAATAAACAACTAGAGGAATTGAGTAATAAGGGATTTATTCTCCCTAGTGTTTCTCCATTGGGAGCCCCTGTTCTTTTTGTCAAAAAAAAAGATGGATCTATTAGGTTATGTATCGACCACAGGGAGATCAATGCTATAACAATAAAGAACAAGTATCCCCTACCACGCATTGATGATTTATTCGACCAACTGCATGGAGATCAGTACTTTTCAAAGATTGACCTTTGATCTGGATACCATCAGTTGCGTGTGATGAAGGAAGACATTCTGAAGACAACATTTCGAACCAGGCATGGGGATTACGAGTTTACTGTAATGCCTTTTGGATTGACTAATGCACCCCCTGTATTCATGGATCTAATGAATAGAGTTTTCAAGGAGTATCTCGATGAATTTGTGGTGGTATTTATTGATGATATATTGGTATACTCCAAAACCTACAAAGATCATGAAAATCACTTGCGCATTATCTTGAAGACTCTGAGAAGACATGAATTATATGGGAAGTTTAGCATGTGTGAATTCTGGCTTCCAGAGATTTCATTTCTTGGCCATATTGTCTCTAAAGATGGAATCTCTGTTGATCCTTCTAAGACCAAGGCAATCCAAGAATGGAAAGCACCTACGAGTATAACTGAGGTATGTAGTTTTATTGGTTTGGCAGGTTATTATCAACGATTCGTCCAGAATTTTGCCCGATTGGCTAACCCATTAACGAAGCTCACACATAAAGGGGTTAAATTTGTTTGGAAAAAAGAGTGTGAAGAATGTTTCAAAGAACTGAAGAGAAGATTAGTCAATGATCCTATATTAACTCTACCATCGGGGAATGATGGGTTCGTTATTTATAGTGATGCATCGAAGAATGGACTTGGTTGTGTCCGTATGCAGAATGATAGAGTTATTGCCTATACATCACGACAGTTGAAAATTCATGAACAAAACTATCATACTCATGATCTCTAGTTAGCAGCTGCGATCTTTGCTTTGAAGATATGGAGGCACTACCTCTATGGAAAAAAATGTGAGATTTATATTGATCACAAGAGTTTGAAGTATATTTTCTCACAAAAATAACTCAACATGAGGCAATGGAGATGGTTTGAATTACTCAAGGATTATGATTTTATTATACACTACCACCCGGGGAAAGAAAACAAGGTGGAAGATGATTTGAGCAGAAAAGACCATGGAGTTTTGAACGGGATAAGAATTGAAAGGGGTCAAATTTTGATGGATCTAGTGAATATGGACATGGGAATAACCAAGGAAGGTGAAACATCAATTATTTCTCAAATGGTTGACAAACCATCTTTACTAGAAAGGATTAATAGTTCTCAGACCGATGAAGAAGAATTTCAAAAGAAGATTAATGATGTGAATGATGGGAGACTAAGAGACTTTGTGTATGAAGATGGAATTTTGAAATTTGGGAAGAGACTTTGTGCTCCTGATATACCTGATCTAAAAAGGGAATTGCTGGATGATGCTCATAGTTCCAATTACTCTATACATCATGGGAGCACCAAAATGTATAGATATTTGAAAGAACATTTTTGGTGGGACAACATGAAGAGGGAGATTGCTGATTTTGTGTCAAGATGTATGGTTTGTCAACAAGTGAAAGCTGGAAGTAAACAGCCTGGAGGAGTCATGCAACCTCTTCCCATACCGGAGTAGAAATGGTACAATATTACGATGGACTTTGTCATGGGACTACCAAAGACTCCTAGAAGGAACGATGCAATATGGGTTATTGTTGATCGTCTTACCAAGTCAGCACATTTTCTTGCTATAAGAGAAGATCTGCCCCTGGAACGTCTAGCAAGACTATATATTAATAAAGTTGTGAGACTTCATGGAGTCCCTCTATCGATTGTTTCTGATCGTGATCCCCGTTTTATGTCAAGATTCTGGAAAAGTCTTCAGAAATCCCTGGATACTGAACTTCATTTGAGTACTGCTTACCACCCTCAGACAGACGGATAATCAGAACGGACTATTGAAACCTTAGAAGACATGTTGAGATCTTGATCACTTGACTTTCAGGGTATGTGGGATCAATATTTACCTCTAGTAGAATTTTCCTATAACAATAGCTTGCATTCGAGTATTCAGATGGAACCATATGAAGCATTATACAGAAAGAGATGTCGTACACCAACCTATTGGGATAACATTGGTGAAAGAAAACTTGTAGGCCCAGAACTGGTGGAGGAAACGATGGAAAACGTGAAGGTAATCCAAAATCACATCAATGCAGCTCAAAGTAGGCAGAAGAGATATGCCGATAATCGAAGGAAGGATTTGGAATTTCAAGTCGGTGATCATGTTTTCCTGAAGGTATCTCCATTGAAGGGAGTCATACGTTTTGGTAAGAAAGGTAAATTGAGTCCCAGGTACATCGGACCATTCGAAATTCTAGAACGAATTGGGGCTGTAGCTTACTGATTGGCAATGCCGCCAAGTCTCTCCAAAGTTCATGATGTGTTCCACGTATCTCTGTTGAGGAAATACATGCCTGACCCAACGCATGTACTCACCTATGAGGAATTAGAACTGGAACCCGATCTGTCTTATTGTGAAGAGCCCATCAGGATTCTTGATACGAGAGAACAAGTACTGAGAAACCGGACGACACGTCTGGTAAAAGTTTTGTGGAGAAACCATAAGATGGAAGAGGCAACGTGGGAACACGAGGAACTTATGATGAAGAACCACCCGGGTCTTTTTATGTGACAGCTATTCTAGAAATTTTTAGGACGAAATTATTTGAAGGAGGGGAGAATGTAACAACCCAAGCTTCTACAGTACGCTTCTGTTTGAATAATGTGATAGCGTGTGTTGTACGCAACACCGAGTTCTAACACACCATAATCAATCAAACTAGCCGTTATGAATAGTAATACCTAATTTTTGAAATTATATATATTTTATATTTCAAAATTGACTTCATTGTTGGATTCGAAATATCGAATTTAGCCTAAGGTGACATTTTGGTACTTTTTGGATAACTTTAATATTTTGATGAATAGTGAAAATTACTAAATTTTAATTTAAAACAACTTTTTTAATCAAAATAATTAATAGTGATAAATTATGAATTTGAGTGGTTTTAAAGTATATTTAGAATATATTTTTATCATTAAATATAATTTTTTTCATTGGACATAATTTTACAATTAATCCTGACATAAACAAGTGCCAATCTTTTGATAGTTATTATCTCTTAAAAACACGCTTTTTGTTTTAACAACGGGAATTAATTTTAAATTAATTTCTGCCACATCTTTGTTTTGAATTTGGAAGAATGGATTCCTTATTTTGAATCAGGGTGTTCAAATTTTGTAAATATGTAACATTTATTTTTATACATTTTGAATAATTATTGCGGTAAATATTTTATTTACCATGGTTAAGGGTAAATCCGGTAAATAAGGGGAAAAAATAATATTATAATAATACTAAATTACCCTAAAACGTGTCCTAACATTATTGGCTGATACATGTTCGACCATAGGAATCTTTGGATTGATTGTGGGACCCCATGGAGCCACTTGTAGGTGATAGGGACACATTATTTTAATTATGTTAAAATGAATACAAAAATGACACAAGCATATATCTTTTAGAAAAAAAATTTTTTACATAAGGTTATATATGTTGGAATTTCGACTATAAATATTCATTGGAAAGATACAAAGATTTCCTACATAATTATATTTTATTTATAATTTTTAGACATTAAATAATTAAATTTATATATGACACAATGATGATACAGTAATTACCTAATTAATGAAAAATTAGAATAATTGATATTATAAATACCCAAATAAATATAATTTGATACTTTTTATGAACTAAACTAATTTTCTAGGTTAATATGACATGTTAGGATTTATTTAATTAACTTTTTTGAAGTAATAATTCTGTCTTGAGTTTCACAAAAATCAACTATTGAATAGTGTCAAAATTGACATAAAAGAGTTGTTAAAACAAATATTATATTATTATTTGATATTAAATTCCTAAAAATATATGGTTTGGCCAAGAGACTTATATCATGATAGGTATATCATTAATGGACTACTTTGGGGTATCTTGGATGTATATAGTAAGTTTATTAACCATATTACATAAAAATAAAAAGAGACATTGTAAAGATGAAACTAATTAACTAAGAGTTAATACTTAAAGATAAGGTTAATATAATGACCCAAACCTGTCTAAATTATATTGGATGAGTTTTTTTCGATCAATTCCCACCTTAAAATTTAAATAATCAACTTTGGAGCCATTATAAACCGAATATGAATTTATTATAAATTAATATTTCTAGCTTTTCCAAAGGTGGCCCTCACCCCTCTTATAAAAGGGCACTCCTCCTTCTCATTTCTTCACACCTTAAAAGCCTTTTGGTTCGGCCAAAATCTGCCCAAATACTCTCCCAACTTCCCTAAACACAACCTAGAGGCCTTAGTTTTATCCGAAAGCCAACCTAAGGATCTTTTTAGATCAAATCAAAAGGAAGAACCCGGAGAAGAGGTAATGATTTCACCACCCTTTTCCAAGTTCAATTCTTCTTCCACTTATTATTCCTTTGTTTTTACCATTATAAAATAATAACTCCAGTATAATATATATACTGTGATGTTATTATAAATATGGTAAAACCATATTCAGTATTCTATCCACCCTTTGAATAACATGTCACCATATGTGCGTACGTACGGCTTACCGTCTCCACGTCGTGGTGTAATTGTTATTCAATATATTATTATTTGGAAGGGTATAATAATGATATGTATCACATGTAAATAATAAATATAAAATTTTAATGATTCTGTATAGATGATATACCATCCATTTATATATTATTTTAATATCAAAAGAATGATATTGTCGCTCGTGCGTACGTATGGACTACTGTCTCCACGAACGCGATGAGATTCATTATCCATCATATCCATTCAAATATAATTATCATTTGATGATTTAAAAATAATGTTTAAGGAATTGATATCATCCTATATATGAATAATATACAACCTATTCATGACAAACATGGCTTACGTAACAAAACATATAAAAGAAAATGAGTATGTTAACACCCGAAACAATGATAATACTAGGATATTATTAACCAATCAATGTTAAAAGATCATATATGATATCATATTAATGTATTGATTATTTTATAATTTAATAACAATTATTTCACCATTATACAGGAGGTTAACCTACCCCAACCAAAAAAAAGTACAAGGTGAGGGTTATTTCACAATCTCTTCATTATCCGAGGTTGTTTATACGTAATAATCTACTGGGATCCCTTTATCATCCACATCCATGTTTCTTAAAAATGTTTTTCAAAATTATTTTACTATTTAAAAGAATATGGGTTAAATTCATTTATACCCTTTTTTGACTTGTTATAAGAGTTTTATAAAGGAATCGTTCCGTCGTTTTCCAAACAAGGTGCTTTTAACCTTTTCGACAGAATTAAGGTAAGAATTTTTTTAACATATACGGCGGGTGCGGTTATTTTCCACCGTTATAAAATAAGTGAAGCTTCCCTTACCAACTTATAAGAATATTTTCAAAGAAAATGTTTTATGACTCTTAAATGATTTCAAAATAGAAAGAGATATTTCTCTAAAAAGAGTTTTGATTTCATCTATGTCAACATCCTTTGATGGATTTTACGCTTATTTGAAGTTGATTTATTATGATACAAAACTTCTATATTGTATTGAAGGTTTTGTGATATGTTTGACTGTGGATGTGCTATTTTTATACCATTCATGGTTTATGGTGAAAGTATTGACATTTCGTATGCTAGTTTGAATACGAATGTTTATGTTATATTTAAACCTTTTCATATGGGAATGCATTGGACTTAATATGTGACGGGTGGAGCCCGCTATAGCTCCTCGATGCATAGGTAGGTCTCATGAGACAAACTATAGTCTTGGCACAAGGCCTTGGAAAAATCTTATTTGTAGTCTTAGCACGATGCCTTGGCTATGTGGTTATGATAGTCTGGCATTATGCATTCTATCATTATGAAAGTGGTTATTGTTATTGCATGTGATTATTAGATTGGTAGAATATCCATGTGAATAAGTAAATGGAATTATTTCATTTTACTTTTGCTATACTATGTTGAAGTTCAAGTTTAAAAAGCTTTTGTTTTAGTAATGCATTGCCTTAAATGTTTATGCTTATTTTTAAACGTTTCCGCTATATTGTTATCCTTACTGGGCATTTGAGCTCACCCCTTTTCTATGTTTTATTTTTCCCAGGATGTGAAGAAGTAAGTTATGAATGAACTGCTGGGATTTTATGTGGGGATATGAGTGTGGAATATGGAGACTATGTTGTTGTAGTAGTTTTTCACTTTATGATATAATGTAAAACTTTATGAATATATCTACTGTTTCCAAGGCTACTAAACCATTTAGTCTTTCGAGATTTGATCATTCTTGTGATAATGCCAATGATATGTAATAATTCACCGACTCTGGGTAACTGGGGTTGGGGCGTTACACTAGGAGGTGGGTAAAAGACGGTAAATTGTTCGATAAAATTTTATATATCTAAACTTATTATAAAATGACTCTAATGAATTACGTTGAATAGATATATGTATTATGTATCTATTTTGACTGAAAATAAATTAAAATACAATAACTAATTATTTAAATAAAAAACAGGTTTTAACCAATAACATTGTGTTTTTTCACTATTCATTAAAAATTGAAAGTTTTCAGAAAAATACAAAAAATTCACCCTGAGATAATTTTGATATTCCAAATGCATAAATGAAGTCCATTTTCAATTATAAAATATATAAAATTTCAAAAAGTGGGTGTTACTATTCATAACGGCTAGTTTGATTGGTCGTAGTGAGTTAGAATCTCGAAGATGCGTACAATGCAAGCTGTTGAATTATTCAAAGGGAAACGCATCGTGGATGCTTGGGGTGTTACATGTTTAGTTTGGGTTAGTTCCACTTTTTCTCATTCCCCTGAAGGTGAGGTATAATTTCCTTGTATAAGAGTTTGATCCCTTCAGCAGGACTTTATAAGATAGAGTCAGGTATCTCTCCAAGAGGCCCGAAGCGAGATCCTCTATCCATTCATGACCCTAGGTAGAGTCATGTATCGATTGACCATATCCAAAGGGCTCAAACCCTCTACCTAGAAGGTGAATCTAGATGACTCACGCTATCTACCAAGGCCCTGGTAGTGATCCTCATCTGTGTATCATGAACTTTCCCCACTAAGGAGTGTGTTCTCCTAGAATAAGTGTATATATCTCTCGTGGATTTTCCAACGGACAATACATATTGGACGGTTTTCATCAGAGCTATCAGACTCATGGAGTAAGTTCTTCTATACGAGTGCTTGATGGAAATCTCCATACTGAATCCCTAGCGTGGGTATGTGGGTGTATGACTTGTCTCTAGACTATGGGTATGGGTGTGTTGTATATCTAGATTCTGTTTCTCATGCTATATGTTCTATAGATATATAATGTGTAGAGATGACTATACCTTTAATTAATCTTTTGTTTTGTGGTTTTTGGGTTCTCCTACCGAGTATTGTTGTAGTCACCCCTTCACGGGCTTTTCCCACACGTGTCGTGTCTAGTGCGGACAAGAAGCCTTTTGATAGAGTCCAGGGTGGACCAGGACATGACCGAGCTTTCTGAGTTCCCTACAGGATGCAGTGTTCTAATGTCTAAGAGAAGAAGTCCCAATACTTCTTTGTGTTTACAGGTTGGACTTTGTAGTTTTCAGACTCTTGTTTTTTGGTGGGCTTGTATTCTGCCCCAGTTTACTTTCAGTATTTTAACTTTCATGGAACTATGTTTGTTGGATTTGGTTGTATGCAGGCATTTTTTTATTTAGTGGTTTTCTTTTCATTTTCGTATTATGGTCTTGGAGATGTGTGCGTGTGTACAAGTACATAGGCAATGCCTCCCATTAAATAATATTCCCACTCGGTGCTAGTCACTAGGCCATGGCATATTAGAGGTGGGCTTATGGAGTCACCGTGCGGGCCCCACTGGGACGGGTCATGACATGATGATATTACAAAAGATTCATTAACTCTGATAATTATATATAATCAAATGGGGAATCATGATAGAGGGAGGGATTTGAAAAACCCATCATTTTATGTTGTCTCTATATATAAAAATCCATTACATTCAGATTATTAAGTAAAATTCTGATAAAGTATCTATAAAAAGTTGTTTCTGGAATGTTTATCCATCAAATATGGACATGGGATGAGTTATATTTTTGTGATACAATAATTTAACCATTATCCATCAATACTAATAACTCAACATACATGTTTTAGGTTGTTCTTAAATAGTTCTACTGAACATTCATGTTATGAAAGAATACATAAAATCATAATAAAACAATTTCATATCTATTTTAGTGGGATAACTACTGTATCTATCAAAAATTAATTTTCAATATACCCTTATTTAGTTATGATGGCATAAACTCTCACTTTCTCTATAGGCCATAGATGTAAATTTATTTCTTCTTCATCAACAACCTTTAAATTAAATAATTTGGATATCATAATGTCCTTGTTTTTTATTATCAAAACATTAGATAATGTGATGAGGTTTGGATGGAGAATTATTTTCTTCTATCACATTCATGGGGTTATACTGTCGAAAATCACTAGTTAGGTGCCCTTCCTTCCCACACCTAATGTACTTCTATGTCCCCATCAATAAATTTCAATGTTAATTACATCCACTCTTTTAACCAAAGGGTTGTTGTATATTGTTTCCACTATTATATTTCCACACCATACCACTATAATTAATATTTCATTTAAAATATTTATCCCTATGAAGAAGTTGATCTTTGTTGATCTCCATTTTTACTTTTATGGAACTTAAATAAAAATTCAGCATAGCAGTCAGAGTCAATAATTTCCATATTTCTTTCACTCTCAGATTTAGCACACTAAATAAATAGTCAAATAAAATATTAGGTGTGATGAAAAATTAAAAGGTGAATCATTCAATTCAATAGAAATTTTATTCATACACCTTGATGTATTTTACATTAGTGTTATTTAGTCTAAGTAAATTCCTATCAATTTTATGTTGAAAAGTATGAGGAAAATATTTTTTTGTATTTTTTTTCCAAGATTCCTTACACTCAATAACTTCTTTTCTCATCCCTAGTTTTTTAAATTTTTGAACAACATACACCATTGATCGAATTACCTATCTATACAGTAAATAATAACCGAAAACATATGTTTCTCAGAGAATCAAAGGATATATATGATCATTTCAATGGATTTGAACAATTGTTCCATTAATAAAGGATTAGAAGGACCACTAAAAGTAGGATTACATTTATATATAATGGTTCTAGTTACAACATTTACTTTATTATAGATAGTAGGGTATTCAGTGTGAAGCATATTATTATTAATAATATGAGCTAGTTGATCTAGTTCTACAATGTACTTTTTAGCTCATTCTACAATAAGATTCAGAAGATCACTGAAGAAATCATCACATTTCCTATCATGTTAGTTATTGGAACAATTTCTCCTATATTTTCCATTAAATAAAATATTAAAAACAAGATGAGAATAAATAAACTAATAAATATACAAAAGGGAATCATACAAACCTAATAGGAATAACATATAGATGATTAATATGTCTTATATTATGTGTATGTAGGTTTAAATGTAGGTTTTACATTTTAATTTACTTTTTAATATTTCTAACCTAATAAAATTTCCATGTCATTTATAATTTTTAGTAATGTGTTTGTGAATATCCAAAACATATCTTCATGAGTTTCAAACTAGGCAAGTAACTAGGATCATTGCCATATAAGAGAAGATGATTGAATCTAAGTCGATGATCTATTTTAATGGGTATTTCCTCGAGTTGTAAATGTACCATATTAAAATCAACATTTACTATCAAGATAGGAATATTTTCCTATAAATCACTTAGTCTATACTTTATCAAATTTTGGGAATGATTTCATTTGTTTAGTCTTATCCAAATGAATTTCACTATAGATTAAAAATTATGATCCAAAAAAATAACTATACCATGCTCTAATTCCAAATATACACAACTAACTCATTTACATAAATTATTACATGATTTATAACATCAGTATATATTAAATACAACCCAAATATCAGGATACCTATTGTTTTTGGAAGAATATGTTCATAATAAAATAAAATGAAACTAAAATATCCAATAATTTATTCCCCTTAGTTAGATCCTAAATCCATTTTAGCTGCTCATATTATAAATGAAAACCTGGTGAATACATAAAGATATGGGAGAGCTAAAAAGAACATTTGGTAATATATATTATTTGAAATCAAAATAGTGGAGCCAAATGTATAATATGATATCATAAAATAGAAGTCTCATGGTTAATGATCGAAGATAATAACATAAATAAAATGGTATAATAGGATCATGAAAGAATAAGGAATGTCGCATAAACATAAATCATGACAAAAACATAATTAAATTATAACAAATTATACAATATCTCTGGGTGTAAAGAGTCCCATAATTGATTATTTTCACTCCCTAATCTCATACATGATGTCTCAGGAGAATAAACAATTTACCAAATGAATTGGATGGATATATAATTCTAGTCCCACTAGTCACATTCATATATCTTACATGAATATTTTTTCCACATAATTATATCAATCATATTAAATAAAATAAGAATAACCCATGAAAACAATATGGGTTTCAAAATATTTCCTCATATCATAATAATAAGATAGACTTTAATAAATTCTTTTGAAAAATGATTATAATGTATGTATTACTTTGTAAAAGGATGGGATTGTGAGCTAGAAAGAATATTAAGTGACACACATTGAAATATGTATATATAATTTAGAAGCATTCCATAATATTACTGCAAGAGAAAAAGTGAGTTAGAGAGACAATGGGTATAACCTAAAGAAAACAATATTTTATCAAGGTACATTATCTCAAGCCAAATTCATAATATTTTTTCCTTATATTACTAAATAATAGGATTATGTTTAATATTTTAATGATTAACAACATTTTTAAAGATTGTCATTCATTTAATTTTTTTCTTTATCTTGGTATATCCAATTATATAATCAGAGAGGTTCATATCGAAAGTTTTGATGATGTTTGGTTCATATGTCCAAAATCACATTGGAAATATAAATAATGTAAAAGTGATTATTATTTGATAATAAAAATAATAATTGTTTTTAAAGGATTAAAATATTTATACATAATTATAAACATAAATATAACCCTGAATTATTGTTAAAAAATTAACTATGTTATAATCATGGAGATTGTATGTCATACGTACGCATGTATACTAGTTATATTTTTCAAAGATAATATTAGAAATGAAGATAAGTGTTATTTTATATTTAAATAATTATAAATATATCATTGATATGATTTTTTAAATATAATTACGTATACCATAAATGTGATGCGGTAATAAATAATGAATTCCATCGCTTCTTGAGGTGGTAGTCCTCCGTACACATGAATGATGTTATCATTCTTTAATCAGATTTAAGGTAATAAGGTATACGATATATTAATTTTATATAACCATTAAAAAGTAATTAATATAATATATAAAAATTAAATCAATAATCATTAATAGTCATGAGAGGCGATGATTAAAAACATATCATATCTATTTGTGAGGTTGTAGTCCACCGTATAGATGACGGATGGTTTCATTTACTATTTTCAAGAAGTGGAGATGGATTTATGTTATAAAATTAACATAATAAAATATTATTATATGATATATAATTATGTTATTATATCATCATAATTGAGTATGGTTTTATGTATGAGGAATAAGAAAAAAACAAAGCTACTCGTTAAGGAACATTTACTATTCTTTGGACCCCCTCTTTAAGATTATACCTAAATACATCATAGAATGAATTTTTCGAGAAAAATAATGACTCCTAGAAGTGTAGGTGTAATTAATAGAGGTGTTATTGTATTAAACACATATATATAGAAGTTAAATGATGATAGGACATGGGGTTTCCTTTTATAAGTGTGGGGAGGAGACAGTTAGAATATTTTAAATGAAAAATTAATAAACACATTTTACACATTTCAAAGGGCACACATATTAATAATTTTAGAATAGTAGGTTATATAAGGTATTAATATTGTAAAAAATAGGATTTAGACATGATTTTATGTTATTTTAAACCTTATGGTTTTATTTTAACCATTGGTAATCCCGTTTTAAACTTAACCACAATAAATAATTTTTCTGTTTTTACTATTCATTATGAAAACAATTATGTTAAAATTAATATATAATAGTATTAATTTGGATTAAAAATATAGATTCTATTTTGACAAATTAAATTCACATATGAGGTGGAATTTAATTTAAAATTAATCTTGTTAACATGAAAAATAAAACGAGTGTCCAAAGAAGATGTTTTCAGAATAATGGAAGTTATTATATCAAAATTAATCCTAGAATTGATTATAATTACCTAAATTTGAGTAATCATAATAAAATTGAACTAAGTTTTCTTGTAGAATATTTTAAACCAAAAAAATTATTATTTATATTATTTAAATGTAATGTAATTTTTCAATAAAACCCTATATTTTGTAGAATTCATTAAAAATAAAACCTTTATAGAAAAATTAAAAAATTAAACCAAATATAATTTTAACATGTTGATTTTAAAAAATAAATTTATCTTTTTTTCATATAAAGTTTCTAAATTTATTAAAAACTAATTCATTATTTTCTCATAAAAATAAAGTAGTTATTTTTTGAGGAAAAATTATTTGAATATCTTATAAATATTATACAAATAATTAAGTACTTATTAATAAATATATTTTTCATCCATAATAATTAATTTTTAATATGTGGTTATTTATATTAATACCACCAAATTTAAGGGCCCGGTTATAAAAAACATTATTAAATTGTAATAATAATAGTACAGTGAGGGTCATTTATACACGGCGTTGTATGGCGCATATTCGATAGAATATATAAATTTGTTTAAAAATATGGTGTGTTTAATTATTCCTACATTAAATAATTTCTCCATTGAATTTTTTTATTAAAAATAAAGTCAAAAATATGTGAGGTTACTGCTGATTAATTTCTTATTTCAGTTACTATGTATTCTATTCATATTTTTGGTTCTACAATAGAACTATGAGAGGGTAAGTAATATTATAGCAAAGAATATAATCTCAATGGTCCAAGATCTTCACATGATTCATCTCACAAGGGATATAATTTTTCATATATTCCACTAATTAATTTAATAGATCTGATGTATCTTTTATGTACATACTAAAGAGGAATACATGTAATATGACATGTAATTAAGAAAGGGTTAGTGGGATTTCTAGTCAATAATTTACAACTCCAATGAAATTGACAATATAAAATGTGTTGATGCACCTATATCATTACTTTACCTTCTTTGAAAATCTCATGAATATATTCCTTGTAGATATGTGGGGAAACACTTTATCCCCAACATCAAACTCTATGTTTTTTTGATGATTTTCCATATGGGTCTTCTATCAAATCTAAGAAGTCCTATTATGATGCTGAATGGTCTTGAACATTCTACTATTTACTAAACCAATTCAGGTCCCAATTGTTAATGATTACCCAATTAATATCAACCCTATGGTGTTCTATATATCTTTCTATAATGGTCTTCCTATAGATTCATTTGGATGCCTTAGTGGAAACTATTTTTGAATGAGATATCAACCAAAGTATGTTGTTGATTCCATCATCCATTGATGTCCATTGAACAAGCCCTCAATATGTCTTATAGTGTCTAAATTGTCCTCTCGTAATGGACATAAATTTGGGTTTATAAGTTGTATTGAAGTTCAACTCGGTATTTAATGTAGTACAACACTATTATAGAATTTAGAGGTAATTCATGGATATCATAAGGATAAAATCCATAGTGGTGTTCCTTATAGAGTCAAAATCACTCTAATTTATATCCTTTCAACTTCTTTTAGATATAAGTACACTCAAATTACAATAAAGAGACCTACCTTCATAAGGATATCCACTACAACCCATATGTAATTTTTACTATTGATCTCTTGGGGTGAAAATTTAGAAAGTCCATGGTTACATTTTCTCATTTTTATGTTGGTATGGGTAATGGTTACACAATTACCTTACAATTCGTCATCTTTTCCTTCATTTTTTTGACTTTATAAACACTTTGATGTATTTTTTTCGAGGAATTTATGCATATTTCCCACCAGTAGTTCCTTTAGAGATCTTAACATATCATTATACACCCTAGTTGGATGGAATAGGCTGATATATGTGAACCATTAATCAAATTATTATTTATCACATTTTTTGAAGGAATAAATTATCATGGCCTAAATATTTCCACTCATCAATCATCAATTTTGGGATCTGATTATTTAGTTTATGGATTCAACCTTCTTATGAATTTCCACATCATCTCATCGAGTATCCCATTACTTCTCTAGAAGGCATGGTAGAACAATAATTCAAGAAATGAATGTTGATGTTCCTTCCATCAGGATTCCCATGTATATCCATTTAAAGTATAAGAATATTGGATCCTTCTCAATTCACAACACCAATAATGTTTTAAGTTAATTTCTACATAGATCATCTATCACATTGTTGGATTAACTAGGATGTTAATGGATTGAGAAATCACATTCCGTGATAATTTATAACAATATTTACTGGGGAAAATTCCGTTCCCTCAATTTGAATATACATATGATGCTCTTAGGGTTTATATATATTTCACACTTCTCCCCATAGAGATAATGTTTCCAGATTTTCAATGCATTTATCACTACAACCAACAACCGATCACGATTGTGAAATTTCTACTCATGAAATTTCAAATTAATTAAGGAATTATATATCAATTTTTCATTCTGAATCAGTACATAGCCTAAGAAAATATTTTAAGAATTTCAATATACCACTTAAATTTCTTCACTCGAGAGATGTGTGTGGAATATTTAAGAAGTACGTGTCTTTTTCAAATTTTTAAATCTATCTTAAGATTCACTAGTTCAAATGAGCATTAATCCCTATCATGTAATATTAGTAAGTGTTGTTGAAAATCATGATAAATTTCTCACAAATCAATGGTAGAAGAAAACTACTCCCTGGAAACTACAAATCCAAGTATCTAACGTTGGTCTAGGACATTTTTCAATTTCATTTGTCTTAGAAGGTTCTATTCCTCTCCATTTTCTACTGAAAATATGTCCCAATAATGATAATTCCTTCTAAAAAGTCTCAAATTTCCATAATATTAATATACCATGTCCTTTCCAGAATCCTTTAGCATAGTATTTAGATGCTCTATAGTCTCTTACATGATTTTGGAGTAAATCATCATATCATCTATTAATGCTACCAATTTGTTTTTAAGTAATCTATAAATAATATATTCTTTATGTCCATAAATATTATTGGAGTATTAGTGAGCCTGAAAGGAGAAAAATTAAAATCATAGTGTCCATACATTGTTGGAAATGATTTTAGTATAAGATCATCCTTCTACACCCTAATTATCATTATCCCCTTGATGGTCGACCTTATAAAAATAACTAGATCCACATTTCTGATTTAAAAAATCATTAATGCATGTAAGTGGACACTTATTTTTTTCATCAACTTGTTGATCCCAGGATAATCAATGAATAGGCCTATTGAACCATCTATCTTTATGATGAATATACATGATGTACACCATGGTGAAGAAAATGGGTGTATAAAACATTTATCTTTATTCTCATGATTTTTCTTCTTTTTCACCTCCAGTTCAACAATGGCCATTCTATATAGATTCATGGATATTGGAAAGGATCTTGGTATAATATCAATTGAAAATTCATCCTATTGGAAGATAAGAAGACTGGGAAAAAATTTAGTGGAATACATCAATATAACTTATTAGAGTGGGAATATATGTGTATTTTTTTCCTCTCTATCAACCATTTGAGAAAGACATGCATACTAAAAATTAAAATATATTCATACTTCATATGATGATACCAAAGAAGATTCATCTTTCTCTTTTCGCATGTAATGAATCAAAATGGTGATTAATGATATAGAATATTATTTACTTATCAATTCATCATATATTGGATTTATATAATTATATCCATTCCATTCCTTGAATTCTATAAATTCTCACTAATGTATTTATCACAATATTTTCGGGGAATTTAATCCCCAAAATATGGACCAGGGATGATTTATAACATTTTGATGTATAATTGACCCATTTTCTAACTTGACTGATAACACAACATAAATGTTGTGAGGTGGTTATGGAATTTTTCTACAAAATCTGTGTAATTTGAATGAATTCATATTACGAGAATAAAAAATAATTCTCTATATTATTGAATAAATAGCTAGAGTACCTATCATGAATTCATTATTGGGATAATCCTCTTCAATTTTGATGGAATAACCACTATATTTCTCTATAAAACATAGAGATTGTAGTCATTGGTTTTCCCCAACAAACCAAGGCTTAGTTCATTGGTTCACATAGTGTGCTTTTTCATTGTAGATGAATCATTTGACAATAGGATAAGGGTTTGAAGGATCATTCATTTATTCCATCACATTAGTGGGTTCCCCTATGGGAAACCATGAGCTATAATCCCTTCTTTATTGAATCTAAAGCTCTTCTTTGTCACCTCTATAAAATTTCAAGGGGTATTACTTATAAAATTTTTACTACTGTGGTATTGGAAATACATTACAGAATTATATTTATCCATAATACTACCAAAATTAAGAAAAAATTTAAACTTGTTATCCCCATGAGATCCTTCAGTTTCACTTATCTCCATTTCATCTTTGAGGGGTCATGAAAAAATTTTCTTATATCCATCAATGAATTAAATTTAAAATATTTTCATAGGCTCATATTTATACCACAAAAGAAATGGTAAAATTTACATTTAGGGGAGATTAAAATATATAGGAATATTTTAAAATCCAATTGATGTTTTCATTATTAACAATAATAACATATTTATCCTATTACATTAGGATAAAGAAATAAATCTCTATATTAAGTCTTAAATTTCATGGAAAACATTTCTCACAAATAATTTTTTACAATTACTTCTACTACATCTCCTTGAAATCTTCTTGAGGGTTTTTATTTTTGATAAACATCCATCATTTGTTAGATTATCCCTCTATATAATAAATATAAAACAAAACCAGCTCTGGAATAAAGAATTAAAATATTTTAAATATATTTTCAATGTAGTTGATCTATTTTTCCATGATTAATGGATCATAATATCATCTAAAAGATACATTCCTTTTTTTGAAATAAATGTATTGATCACAGGTTTTTCCTTATTAGGGGAGTAGGGGGTTCCACATGATTCAAGTTATTATTTATAAATTGATAAATTTGATCCATTAATTAATTGAATTTCATAGCTATTCATCCCATAATATTATGTATATAATTAAGGAAATCATCACATTTTCTATCATGTTGGTTGTTGTCACAGTTTATCATATTTTTCTCAATAAGTTAATGAAGAAAAACAACCTGATAATACATTAACTAATAAATTTAGAAAATTAAAACATATAATCATTGATTAAATTAATTTTAAATGAGTACTATATCCTAAATTATTAATCTATATGTTTTAATATAGGTTATATATAGATATTTCCCAGTTAGGATTTCTAATGTATTAATTTTTTTATGTCATTCATAATGGTTTTAAAAAAGTTTATGAATTTAAAAAACATAACCCATAGGTGTGTTAAACTAGGTGTGTAGTATGGACCATTATCATGCACTATGTGATAATCAAGTGCATCCCAATGAAACTTTTTTGGGGTTAGCACACCAAGTGAAAAAAATTCCAAAGATACATTAACTTTTAGTATCTAAATAGGTATTTATTTTATTGGAATGAACATACCCTATACATTACCAAAATTTTGGATGTTTCATATGATTAGTATTATCCCTAATGCGTTGAAAATATTTTTCTTATCCGATTACAGAAAATATTTTGAGCATTATATGATAACAAATATGGTGATCCAAACCTTATAAATGTATTATTAAATGAATTTTAACATTAAATTACAATAATTATAATCTAAAGATAATGAGACCTATTGTATTTGGAATACTATGTTCATAATACCTCAAAATGATACTATAACATGTAATTTTTATTCTCTTTATTGATATCATAAATAAATTTGAGATCATAAAACTACATAGGTAATCCTAGTGAAATACAAAGTAAAATAGCTGAGCTAAAAAGCCCAGTAGGAGAATATACCTGCAAATGGGACCTGACATGTATGTCAAGGGTATGACTTTCTATCCTAAAAGATAAGGATCTTGAGTAACCACATGGTATAATAACCTAAATAAAATGGTATCATGATATCCTTGAATCATATAAAAGGTGGAAAAAACTAATAAATTACATAAACATAATTCAAGTCTATCCATAAAGATAATATCACATGGTGGATAGTGTCCGACAAGAGATTAGGTTCACTCTTAAAACTTATACATGACATCCAATGAGACTAAAACATTACCATATGCATTAGAGGGGCATATAATTTCAATACCAACCTTCACATTAATATAAATTATAGATATATATTTGAAATATATTGAAATTAAATATTAGTGCATGAACATAAAAATTACCAATGGAAATAAAACATGATACCTAATCATGCCTCATATCCAAATCAATAAGGATTTCTTAAGGAAGGCTTGTGGGAAATGATCCTAAGGTAAATATTATCCCATAAAAGGAAGTGAGAGTGAGATAATTATACATTTAAGGAATATATATATATATATATATTATAATCATTTTATGAAATTAAATATATAGTAAATATGATCCTGAGAAAGTGTTCATAACCTTAAAAAAAGGGTGGTTTAGAGAGATCCCTTACCACAAGACTGATTCATCACATGCATTATTTATCTCCATGCATAATAAGATAATGATAATTATTTAACAACATAAGAACATATTTATAGTTAATTATTAACTTTATTTTATTTATTAAGATGTTATATTCAATTAGTTAATCATTTAGGTTTAAGAAATATGTTTAGATAATGTTTGATTCATATGTACAAAGTCAACTTTGAATGTTGACTATTAAAAATTGGATTTTATCTATTCATCTCGAGAATATTAATAATTAAATAATTTTCATTATTATAAAATATTATAATTATAATAAATGCAATGAATTATGTATATGAAAAATGAAGTACATTTCAATAATTGTGACGGTAAGTCATATTTACGCATGAGCAATGTTTCCATTTCAAAATGATAAAAATGGAAGGAAGGTAAGTGTAATTTTATATTTTAATAATGATCATTATGACATAAATGTAATATTTTTTCTTTAAATAAACATATATATACGATACATGTTACATGGTAATAAAAAACTAATCACATTTCTTTTCAAAGAGGTAGTCTATAGTATGCATCAATGACTTCATAATTCTTCAATAGGTGGTATGGTTAGAGGGGGTATGAAATATTAATTTTACAGAATTATTAAAATTTCATTAATATCACATATATAAATTTAAAACAATACAATTTAATGTAATTATTGGTGATTATGGGAAATCGATTACATTGGTTCGTGAAGCGTTAGTCCACCATACCCACAAATAATGGATTTGTTTCAAATTTTAGCTACGTGGTAATGGATTTAATTTTTGAAATTAAAATAATATCATCTGATTATATGTTATATATTGATTTTATTATATCATAATTGTTTTTTATTATTTAAATTACGTGGAAGAATAAATAAAATAAATATAATCGGTTCATAACTATAGATCTTTTTTGGATAACATATTTTGGATTATACTTAAAGCCTCTATAGATATGATTTTTGATCAAACCAGGGACCCTAGTAAGTGGGTAGGGAATTGAGGATGGTATTTGAGAAGGTTTTTGATGAATATAATGGTTTTATAGTGTACATAAAAGAGTATATTTTGTTCCTTTTATAAGTGGGGAGAGGACAGAGATATAATTTTTGAAAAGATAATGTTGTACCCACATTTTTCACATATCAAACGCACAAAAGTTGATAATTATAGATAATTAAATGAAATATGTTCAATATATGGACACAAAATAATATTTGGTCAAGTTTTTATGTTATCTTAACCAAATAGGTATAGTTTACCCCCAATAAACATGTTTTACCATTAACCATGGTAATTAATTTTTAATATTTTTACAATAGTTTTTAAAAAATTATTAAAGTATAATTATTTTGTAATATTATTCATTGAAATGAAAAATATAGAATCTATTCTTTTTCAAAATTAATTTATTTAAGTGAAATAATTTAATATAAAAATAATCTAATAGAGGTGATAAAATTTTTTTAATGTTGACCTTTTATAAGTATAATAAGTTTTTATATAAGCATTTAAAATAAAATCGGTTCCAATAACATAAATTAGAATAATAATAATAAAATGTAAATTTTTTCACTTTTAACCCATTTTTAATAAAAATATAACTTGGTAAATAATTTATATGAAAAAGAAGTATTCAATATAAAATAATTTATTTCACAATTTATTAAAAAATTAAACATTATAATAAAATTACAAAAAAACTAAAAATGAGATAATTTTGAAATTTTCATTTCATTTTTTTATTTTTTCAAATAAAATTTCAAAAATTGTAAAAAATAAATTTCATTATTTGTTCAAGAATATCTATAATAAAATTTTTTTATGAAAATATTATTTTTGATTCCTATAAAAATATTACAATAAATTACATTCTTTTTTTATCAATAAATTTTATTTCCATATTAAAATTAATTTTTCATATTATTTTTCCTATTCATAACAAAAAAAATTACAATCTAGGTTATAACGGTCTTGTTTAAATAATATTATTAATAATATATTTGGGATTGGTAATACATAGTATTTTTTATCAAGAAACAATATTGAATGTATATTTCCTTTTTTTAAGTAAAACATAAGTTGTTATATAGGTTAATCCTAATGTTTTTTTTATTTAAAATAAATTTTAATGATTTATGTAGTCAAATATCATTTTTTCATGATTATATGATTACTCACTATGATTATTTTTTATCAAACAATATATTTTTTTATTTAACGGAAAAAACCGGAAGGTTTTTTTAGATGATATACATGATAGAAGATGAAATGATTTTTTTAGTGAGAAACTAAATGAAATGGGAGATGGAAGATGAATGATTTTTATTAAGTCTAACCATGTATCTTGATATATGATTAGAAACACGAACATAAGTGGGTTTTTAGATGAACCAAATAAGTGAAAAAAGAGTTTCTTAAAGATCTTTATGGATAGAATATTTAGATTAGTAAATGTTGGGAATGTGTGATGAATCACCCACAAAAATTTATAAATGTATTAGGATGATGTTTCTTTTGTGGAAAAGAAAGGAATACAGATATTATTTTCTATGTAAACATGATGTGTTCAATTTAGGAATTACAGTACATCATAATGTATTATTTATAGTCTAATACCTTAATTGTGGGTAACATGGAAATTATTTGAGTGGATACCCTAATTGAGGGGATAAATCCTAGTCCATGAAAGGTTTTATGGGTTTCCAATCATTCACATTTAGATTTGATAATTATGATACAAAAGTGTTTTATAATTGATATTCTAATTATAATAATCTTTAAATATATAAGGATTATTCTATATTAGTTTTTCATTAAGGATTAGGAAGTATATTTTTAATAATATAAACAACCAAGAAAATTGATTTAGTATTAAGGTTATAATTTTTTTAAAATACATTATTGATGTTTATATAACCCTTAATATGTCTGTCATATTTAGATAATATAAGTTATGTGTAATAAAAATATAATCGATATTGATAAATAAACATTTAGAGTATTAGAGGCCTATAACTGATTATTGAATTTATGAAAATGAGAGTCATTTTATCTTTTATGTTGTTAATTTAATATTTAGATTTATGCAATATATTTGATAATCTGTGATTTTATTTATGGAATAAGGATATAGTTAATTTTTAACATATTTTCTTTTTTTATTAAGGTCATATTGTGATTAAGGATATTTTCAGATATGATTAGTATGTTTTGGGTATATATGATCATGTTATTTCCATTTTAGGCATGTGAATATTTGAGCTATTTTATTTTGTTTAGAGGATAATTGTAAAATTAAATCTCAGAAAAATAGAATATCAAGTATTTTGGATTCTTTTTATGTTTTGAATTTGGTCAAATATATTCTGAATGTGTTTTAAGGATCAATGTTTATTGAATTGTTTATGTTGATATTGGAGTGTCATTGTTGAGGTTTTAGATATTAATGTATCATTTATTCATATTATGATTTATCAATATTTTATATCATGTTCTAACCATTCTAGTATTGGTAAATATTTTAAGACAAAACAAATTACTTCAAATTATTTTATGGATCATACAATCTATTAAAATTAAATTTTTTTGCTTTAGGGAAGAAAGTTTCATCTTGAATATAAATTTAATCGATTAAGAGATGAGATAAAAGTGTAGGATTATCAAATCATAATGAAAGGAAGAAATTATTCTTCTGAAATAGATAGTAATCAAGTAATTGTAGTTTCTTGATGTTCCTTATATTGATAGTAAAATAAAATTCCAATTATCTAAAAGTATCATGAAATAAAAATATTATCTTTTTTCTTTCATTATTATTAATTTTTGGTCTTCTCTAACACTCACTAATTATGATTTTGTGGTTATTAACTATTTCATGACAATTTTTTCCCTCACTCTATATTATTTTTTGGATTTTATCTTTCTCATTAATGTCTGCGTTTTCTCATCTCTCTAAAGCTTATTTAGGAACTTGATTATGTGTTATTTTTTTTAACCTTTATGTTTCCTATTACACATTTTAAATGTAAGAATAATTATCCCTTCAAATGATATGTGTTTGCAAAAAAATGAATTTTCAAATATTTAACATTTGTTTACCAAGGTATAAATTTTGAGGGTTCATATTATTTAAGGTGAGGTGTAACACCCTAAAACATTATTTAAAAACAATACTATGCTTTATTATTTATTGAAACTCATGACCATGCTATAAATAAATTTTGATATAATATATAAATATTATTATTTATATGTTAGAATTATGTCATTAATGATAAATTGGTGGTATGAATAGGAATAGCCACATTATGACAAAAAAAATTTATATATAATTAAAATTAATTAATTAATTAATAATAAATAAGAAATCTATTTTTTTAAATGTTGTTTTACACTAAAATAGAATTTTTTCTTAAAAAAATTGGATTTATAACATTTTATGAACATAAATTATTATTAATTTATAATTTTTTCATAAATTATTTTTTTGGGAATGAATATCATTTATGAAATTAGAATATAAAAATTATATTTATAATAATTTTGGGTTTATTCTAAAATGGTTGATATATAAGAAAATATTAAAAATGATATTTTTTACTAAATAGTCATTTATTTCCATTAAATACAATACTTTAAAAGAAAAATTACTTTTTGAATTGATATTAAATTAAAATATTTTCCTTTAATTATACATTATATAATTAATTACTAAATAATTTATTTAATTATTAATTTTTATAGAGGTAAATGGAGATGAATGACAAAGGGTGGGTAACCCCCAAATTTGTTTCCAAATATGGATCCTTTTCTGGAACTATTATGGAATAGAACACCGTGACACATAAGGTTCCTTACAACTACATTCTGGTAAGTACAATCCTAAAATCATTGGAATTTTAGAACCTCAGGTGATATCATTGATGCAGACTACCTTCTTCAACAGATAAGGATATATGCTGATTGGAAAGGATGGTAATAACTCCAATTATAACAGAATTTGGGTCTTAGATCAAAAAATGATTCTTAATCCCATCATTATTTATATGGATATTCAAATGGCCACTTATCGCTTCAAAAATTTTGGGCAGCTCTCTTACTACATGATTGTTTATACTTTAAACAATTACACGGAGAGAATATTTTTGTGGAAAAAATCACTAAAATTTCAACTAAAATAAATGATCCTTGGATGATGATGAGAGATTTTAAAGTTATCCTACATTCTGATGACTAACATGGGTTGGTTAAAAATGTTATCTTGATGAGGGACTTTAGAAACTGTGTTGAAGAGGCTGGTCTTACAAAAATTTACCTTATGGGGGAAAATTTCACATGGTACCGAAAGTGAACCTCTGGCATGCGTGTAAGAAAAATTGACAGAGATTTTGTTAACAATGTATTGATGGAAATTGGATGTCATATTCATGTGTCACTTTGGAAAAACACAACTACGTCCATCACCATATTTTGGGAATTTTTTTTGGTAAAGAAAAGCTTCAGCCTCTCCCATTCAGGTTTATACAAGATTTTGATGATCTTCATGAATTCTCTAAAATAGTAATGGTTTTTTGGAATCAAAATCATAGAGGCTTTCCCTTAGACTATATTTCAAAGCTCATAACCCTTTTGAAAAGGATCAAGGAATAAAAAAATTCAATTTAAGCCCACTTGACTTTGAAATCAATGCTCTTGAGGCCATATTGTATGAATCTCAAGAAGAATTATACAGAAACAACATCTATGGGGACCCTATCCATGATGTTGATCAAACCATTAAATTACAAAAACTCATAACTCTTCATGAAAATATCAATAAGGATCTTTTCAAGATTAAATGGCTTGATGTAGGTGAACTAAAAACAACATTTTTTAATGTGTTACAAAGAATTCGAAGGGATAATATAAATATATACTTATGAAAGGATGGGGAAAATTCATGAAGAAAGATTGGAGATTGCTGACCACATTGTTACCTTATACAACAATATTTCTAATTGTCAATAATGGCATGTGATGCTTATGTAAATCATTATCCCTATGCTAACAAATAATTATGACAATCATATCTTAAATTCATTACCTATTGATATGGAGATCAGAGACGTTGTATTTGGCCTTAATAAAGATATCCCTCATGGCCCAGATGGTTTCAAAAATACTTTCTTCCAAAACATTAGGGATGTCATTCTGAAGGATGTGTCTAAGCTTGTAAAACATATTTTTAAGGGATGGACATTCACTCATAGATTTAATTCCCATTTTGTAACTCTAATTTCCAAAGTGTAAAATGATTGTGAAATTTACCATTTAAGACCACTGGCACAGGTAATTAGAATTCAAAAATTCATAACAAAGATTATTTCCAACCTCATTGGTCATGTCTCAGGTAAAATCATATCATGAAATCAATTTGGTTTTGTTAAAGGAAGTAACACTCATGATTTCATTCTCACTAACTTGAAATATATTAACCTACTTTGAAAATCTACCTAGGGTGGAAAAATTTATCTTAAATTTGATATCAAAAAAACTTACAACATGATGGATTGGAATTTTATTATAGTGGTGCTCCAAAATTTTGGCTTCATCACATGGTTTATCTAACAGACTACAAGTCTTCTTGATTCAGCTCAAATATCTATATTTTTCAATGACTCTCTAGATGGATTTTTTAAATGCTCTCGAGGGGTTAGGTAGGGGAACCCACTCTCAACCATTCTATTTTCCATTGTTGAGGACTACTTGAGCAGGATTTTGATTCTCATGGTGGATAATGGTGACATGTCAACCATTAGAGTAATCATAGGTACTTCACCTTCATATCACATATTTTTTGTTAATGGCATTATTATCTTCAATCATGGTGATATGAAGAATGTCAAAAACATCAAAAATTACTTCATGCATTATGAAAGTATCTCAAGCCAAGAAAAAAGTTGGAGAAAACAATTTATCTAATTTGGGAAAAATTTCTAAGCCTTTAAAAAGTATAAAATCATTAATGTCTTGGGAATAAGGGAAGGCTATCTACCTTTCACTTATCTTGGTGTTCCATTGTTTTGGGGGAAACCACATGCCTCTCACTTTTCCTTGATTGTTTGTGATGTGACAAGAACCCTTGCTTCCTGGAATGGTAAATAACTTTTCATGGTTGGAAGAAATTATCATGTCAAGCATGTTGCAATCTAAATACTTGTATATTCTTACATGAATTATGTTTGTCCTATTTCGGTTATTATGTTCATCAACAACATGATGAGAAATTTATTTTTGAGTGGAATTGTGAATGAAAGAAAAATCCTCACAACATCCTAGAAGAAGTGTTGCTTTCCCTAATAAATTATTAGGCTTGTAATAAAGAGCATGATATTCTTTAATTAGTCCCTTCAGGAACATTTTATCTTGAGGCACTTTAATATGAAATCAGCTTCATTGGGGTTTCTACGGGCCAGATTCTTTGACAAGATCACGGCTAGAAATCAATTCATCATGGAATCCTCAATATGTTCTAGTTTGAGGAATTTATATCAGATGATAAGAATTCACTCACACTGCATAGTCAATTGGAACTCATCCCTCAAATTATTATAACCCAACTGTACGGGTGAACCCTTGATGTACCGCAATATAACATATGATATCAATCAGGACGTTTAAATTAAAGAACTACTTGATATAATGGATTCGCTTACTCGATACATTACATCGATTATTGGAAATTATGACTTTTTAAATCATGATGACATGCTTATTAGGCATCAATCACCAAAAGTCAATCATGATTCTAAGAATTTATACAAACACATGTTCCTATGTGAGTGGAAGTGGATTGGTTTCTTCAATAAAAAATGACTATCCCCCCACGCTTCACACTTCTTTGGAGAATCCCACTCAACAATGTCATGGTGGAAAAGAATCTCTAAAAGTGGGAATCTACCTCTATTCCAAATGTGTTCTATACCATTAACATCATGAATATGTCAATCATTTGTTTTCTTGCAAAAATGTTGTAGCCTTATAGAAGAATGTCTTTTATGTCTTTGAAATTCAGCTGCCTAGAGCTGAATCAATCCAACATCCTATCTGTGAAATTCGGCAGGTTATGTTCTCTAACCAAATCACAATCCCATTCATAGTTTCCTATTCCAAGTTAATTCATGAAATCTTGAAAAGATGTAAAAACGTTATTCACTCTTATAAATTGTTCAATATCCATTTTTCATTTGCAGTTGTTATTTCTGGTACACAAGAAGAAAAATTTCGGCAAAATGAGTTCTGTAGTAACTCAATCGGTGACTTCATAGTACAAAAATGTCTAAGGATAATAGGAAATTTTCACAACCCTAAGGGTATGATTGAGGTCTTTTGGTTTCTTCCATTCTTGGGCTTGTTAAAATGCAACACTGATGGTGCCTCTTGGGGAAATCCAAGACCATCTGTACATGGTTTTATAATCAATTACCACAACAGTAACATTGTTGAAATTTTCTATGGATATTTTAGTTGTTCCACTTATCTTGAGGCTAAAATGATGGGATTTATTAGGGTATTTGACTTTGTTTTTCTAAGGGGATGGAATAATATTTCGTTCGAATGTGACTCCACCACCATAGTTCAGGCCATTAGGATGGGAAAATCCATCTTTTATGGAACCAAACTACCAAGTGGCCAAATAATCTTGAAAATACATCCTCTTTGAGTTATATCATCACCCACACATACTGAGAAGCCAATTTCTTTACATATGGTCTTGAAAATAAATGTGCTACTGAAGAAGATTTAAATTTCTCTACTTCTCATCCTGATGAAATTTTTATAGACATCCTATGTGAAAAATGTGAAACCCCAATCTTGATCCTCCTGTATCCTTTACATTTTAAAAGTAATGAGTCTCTATGATCAATTTTCTTAATAAAAATTATTTCTGTAGATGTTCATTTTTATTATTGAAAACTTATTTTTCTAGAAACTATTTTTTTGAATGCGTTGTGTTTTAAACATAATAAAATAATAAAATCATTATTTATAATGTTTTTAAATGAAATTGTTATTATATAGATTAAATAAGATATTTTAACATTTTTTTGACTTTTGTTTAATTGAAAATGTATAAAAGTAAATCAGTTTTCTGCTTCAAAATTCATTTCCAGAAAATGGTTTTTATTGCATGTTGTACACTTATATTAAACTAAATTTGTACCAATTATATAATTTCAATATCTTAATATGGATTAATTTCTTTTTATCTTTAAAATTGATATAATTTAATGTTTCTATCATAAATTTTGGTCATAATTAATTATAAAAACCGTAAAATGTTGTTACGAGGATTAGTGTTAAAACTAGTTTACTAGAGGGAGGCTGTATTTAAAATAAAAGTATTGTAATTCCATATGCGTCCCTCCCATCACTTATAAAAATGAAACATTTCTTCTCTATTATTTATATAATTTGAGTCATCTATATTATTAATGCTCATTTTAATACATTAAAATATTAATTCCCTTCTTCTTATATATTTTCTTCTCCCCTAGAACCATCTTCAAAAGGATTAAGGATTAATCCAACATAGGTCTATAAAAAAAGATGTGTCAATATTAACAGATCTCTTTTGATTTTATTTATTATTTTAACTCCTATAAATCAGTTGTATCCATCATTAATATTGGAATTATATATCATGAATATATTGGGATTTTATTATAATGATTGAATAGATATTTCCACCTCTTATCCATAAAATGGGAAACAAAAGTATTGCTCGAGCGTACGTGTGGACTACCATCTCTATAGAGTGATAAGATTCATTTTCAATCAACATATTTTATGGTGGGTTGTTATGTTGGATTTCATGTTTTATATGATATTTATAATATAATTATTCTAATTTAAATATAATATCTTATCTAATATCTTACCATCCCATCTGTTGTAAAATGACCACATCGCTCGTGCATTTGTGGGGACAACCACCTCCACGAAGATATGTGATTATTTTTTTAGTTTCTGTTTAAATATATATTAATACTTAATCATTTTTTGTATATATAAAATATTTATATAATAATTATTATTCTTAATAACTAATTATTATTTACCTTTCCTTTATTCCTTACATTTAATAGTATAAACACTACCCATGCATATATATAGACTGTTGTATCCCTGGAGTGTTATATTATGTTTTTAATATCCATTTTATATTAATGGTTATAAAAGTGTATATAAATTTAAAATATGATAACAATATAACGATTTTGATTTTATAGATGAATTAAAAATTATTAATGTTAAAGGACTATAATTATTGAACTGAACATACAAGAAAAGAAAAATAGTTATCACCTAAAAATAAGGATTTTAGTAAAGAATTATTAACAAAAAGTAATTGTAACCCAATAAGTGGATCATATATGATATTGGAAGTCTGTAAATGATCCTTTTATAGAATTATAATAAATATAAAATTATTATACTGGATTTTATAGTGCTTATAAATAAATTCCTACATATTTTAAGGGCTCTTTGTCTCAATATTATTTCATTGATACAGGTTTTAAGTTATGCGCCTATTCCTGTTTATGTGTTTTATATGCTATTACTTTGAAATTTTATATCATGGAGCCTTATTAATTCATATAATGTAAAGTAAAATTTTAAATAATTTTATTCTAGGGTTTCTTATAGGAATGCTACCATATTTGTATGAGTTTGTCTTTTTATATTGTCTTTTTTGGCCCAAATGTTAGGTTAAACCCATATCTTATTTTTTGAGGTGTATATGCTTACAATTGATAAGTAATATCCTAAATATATTTAAATAAATGGTATATTTTTTTCATTAGATGTTATTTATTTAATGAGGGTCATGATTCAAATATAATGAAATCAATAAGGGTTTTACATTATAACATTTTTTCAATTGAGTTTCTTCATAATTAATTTTCCAATATTGAAATCATATAATATATCCATCAAAAATAGTTTTATCTACAAATAACTGGGTTATTTTTATAATACAAAATTTTCCATTGCATTTTTCATTCTATAGGTACTAAAATATTTCAAAGTGTTTTTTATGAAAAAATGACCCTATTTTTCTATTTGGCCAATAATCATCTCTTATGTATCCATATTTTCTCTAAAACTCTTATAAAAATATTTTTACTACTATTAAATTATTGATTAACATAAAAATTTCCATGTTTTACTTATTTATAAAATTTTTAATAGGAATCTTATTATTATTTTACAAATGTCTTACTCTTTACTAATAGTGAATTCACAAACATTGTATTAACATACATCACATGAAATAATTTTCTTACCATCATAGAGACTATATTATATGAATCATAAAATAATATTTTCAATTATTCTTTTCAAATAACATTGGTTTACTACAATTAATTAATGTTTTAGTAAAAATATGTGATTTAAAAATGTGAAGGGTATTTTCCCCAAAAAAATTTCAAGTAATATATTAAAGTCATGTCCCTATGTAATAACATCTTTGATGTTTCTTAAAATTTAATTGGGTTATGTATAATGATAGTATGTTTATTATTTATATACATGGTTAATTATTATGATTTGTAAATAATGACGAAACCTATCTTCTTCACCACAGGCTATGCTATAATGAACTGAATAATGTTTTCAATACCTTTTGGTATAAATATGAATGGATTTTGATTGTGTGATATGTGGGTCTTCTATAGGCCTCTAATGAATTGACAAGGATTATTTTTTTACATCAAGGGTGAATGAGATGCTATTCCAATCCCAAAATATGGTACATTAGTGGTTATCCCAAACCTAAAAGGTTATTTTATAGGTTATAAAAACCCAAAATAAAAAACATGTTTGGTCATCCCAAGCCTAATATGTGATGAGTGTGTTTTTGGGTAGCCTTGAATTATAATTTCTACCACTATGATTAAGCTGCATTTTTTGAAACTTATTTATGAAATGAAATTAAGAAAATTATATTCTATCATGGATCATGTGATTTAATTATTTTATGATTCATGTCATATAAAGAACTACTATTTTTTAAATGACACATGATTATGATCTATGAATTTCTTGTTAAGATTTTCTAATGTTTAACACATTTTATGATACCATTATGCTTATTATGTTATTACATATGATCATTGATTGATTTCTCCATTTTTAACCATTACTGATTTTCTAATCTCAGGATTTATCATGTTTCCCTTTACATAGTATGTAATTCACGGTTTTTAGTAATATATGTATAATAGGGGCGTTATTACTGAAAAACTTAATGAGCGATAATGTAGATATTTTATGTTCCAATTATTTATGTATCAATGTTTATAATTACACTATACCATTATGGTAATATAATATATCATAAATATATATAATGACTACTTATATAATAAATGTTAATATATATGTGTATAATTATTGGGTCACATCATGTCTTGGAATTGAAAAACTATAACCATTATGGATGCCAATATCAAATTTTTAAACTATTTTCTTGAATGAACGCTATAAATTATGTTCCAAGGAACTAGATAAGTAATGAGGTAAATTTATTCTTGAACATTTCTATGTGAATTTTTTTTCAATATTTACTGTAATAGTATTAGGTAGACATAATCATTTGATCCTCTAGTGCTGAATTGAACTCTGGATCCACAACACTTCTGATCAAATTGTCTACTTGGTTTTTGTATTACTCTATTATATAATCTCTGTACATAATAATATTAGGTTATACGTACCATAAATTTTAGGTTTTTCATTGTACTACCCTATTGAATATTTACTTTTAGGTTTTTCCAAATAAGTAAAATGAAGGGGTTTTGGTTTTTCCTTAGTCTGGTGAAAGGCAAGTCTGCTTTTTCCCACCACCTTAGAAGTAATCTAATCGGTTTTAAATGCATATGTAAAAGTCAATATAGGGTGTTTCATACTAGGTTTAAAAATATAGTTGTAAAGTGTTAGGTATCCCTTCAATGCATAGAGAACCCAAAGACAGAGGATGCCATATCTCTATGCATTTGAGAAGTGTGAATAATTGAGCAAGATCGTTTAGATTCAAACTATTATATAAATAACAATGTTCATTTAAAATTCCTTTATTTGAAAAATAATCATTTCACTCTGATATAAATATCAATGAAATTTAATAAAATTATAATTTTCACCACCCCGTCCATCTACATCACCAGATTTGGTATCAAAAAATAGAATACCAAATTAATGAGGTCCTATATAAAGACATACTCTTTAAATACATAAAATTTTCAAGTCATAGATTATCTAATATAATCATATATTCAATACATGTGGTTTCAAACACAGATTATCCTTAATCCACTAGTTCATCCCACACCAATACAACTTCCTATTGTGTTTACCACTCTCTAACTAGAGTAATACATCTCAAATGTATCACAATATATTCATAAAATCCTATTATGATCTCCCAACATACTCAAAATCCATCAGGTTCTATGGAAAAAGCCAATTTGTTTTTACATTTTTATTTCATCTTCTCCTCATATATATATTATTAGTTTTACATATGAATAATTTTTACAAACTCGAATAAATCTCCTTCGATTCAACAAAAGGAAATTCTAATGGAAACGACTCCCCAAGAATGATCCACAACTGAATCACTGTATAAAACACAATTTTCTAGTATTCTTTAGAACATGTTTCCTAGATTACATACATAGTGAGATCATATGATCTTAAAACTCATTACCTTCTTATATTATGAATTTTTTACATAAATAAGTGAAAAAAATATCATGTCTTCTAATTACCCAATTTTATTTCTCAAAATATAGAAAATATTAAAATAAACATAAAAAGATAACCAAAATATTCCTTTCTTTATAATTTGGTACCCATATAATAAAAATTATAAATATAGTATTTTATTCTTCTTCTTATTTCAATTTTGTCATTAAAATTCAAACATCATGCCTTTTCTGGTAAAATCACTTCACAAACCCCTCCTCTCTTTCTTTTTTTGTTTAATATATTGCATAAGAGTGAAAGTTTTTCCATAGGATAATAGTTTATTACCAAAAAATAAATTTACCATGATCTTTAATGGTTTTTTATTTTACAATTTAATACATGGGATTCCACCATGATATTCATATTCATTTGGTCTCACAAATCATAGTCACATAGAAAATTCTAGGAGCACTCTTTCTTTAATCCTTTTTTACTTATTAATAATTTTATCTTGGTAAAATTAATTATTTTAGTGTATTTGATAATCGTCTAGTTTTTCTTTAATATCATAATCATTATTCATTCATATAAAACCACTCTTATGAAATCTATAGTGTAAACATTATCTATGGGTATATGAAAAATTACACAATTTTTCATTTTGCTTAAGAGGTTATATTCTTTGCATCATTATATATCTAATCTTTCAGTTTTACTCTTGTTTTTATTAAGTTATCATATATTAAATAGCTACAAATACAAAATATCACTACCCATCAATCTTCCCAACAATATAATAATTATACCAAATGTCAGTTTCATCATAGATCAACCTTTATAATATTGACAGCTTCAGTAAATACAAGTTCATTCATTAAGATTATTAGCACATTTGGGTAACATATCAACTTTAATCGTCTAACATTATCTAAAGATTTAATCACAAAAATATTTGGTTATTTTTGGAACATTATATCACAACAAAAATAATATTATATTTTCCTTCATCTATAATCACAATGTAATGGTTTTAAAATATTTCATTTGAAAATCTCTGTATAAGGAACAAAGATACTTTATATTACATAAATTTCATTAATTTTTATATTAAATCATGAATCATGGATCATAATAACATCATTATATTTAGAAAATATTATATTAGTACCAAAATTAATCAAAATCAATTTCCACTTCTATCTCAAATTTCAATATTTTTTTCATTTGAAATGTTGTAGAACTCATTTTTTATCAATCCTTGTTACAAATCAAAAGGATTTGGATCTCCTGATTTTTTTGATATTGAATCATAATCCCATTTTGGTTTCTATGAAATTTAATTCCATGAGGAACAATACTTACATCATCTAAATTAGTTATAGCTTTAGATAATTAAATATGTAGTAATTCACATTTGTCTGAAACTTTTTTAGTTTTTCATTGTGTATTGTATCAATCCTATTCATAAATCCATGGATGGACTATGAGGAATAGAAATAAGAAGAATCATATGGTAATAGACCACATGAATAAATAACTTATTATTATAATTATCTATTTATATCAACTGTATGAACAAGAAAATAACCATGTATAGATCAACTACATAAAGAAATATATATCCAACCATGTTGTTAGTGGATTGACCATAAATATTGAAATAAATAACATGATTTTGTTGTACATAGACCTCTTACACATACAAGTCACTGACTCACTAGAAGTTAGTGGATTAACCACATTTAGTGGATCAACCACGATCTTCTATACCTAGCCAAAAAGAAAATTTTTATTAACAACTATAGGGATCCTTTAACATAGCTCCTAATATTTTCAATAAATTATCTACAATCTAAAATACCCTTAAGAATTTTTGAATATTCCTTAAATACCCTTACTCAAATACCAAACACATGAAAAATATAAAACAGTCAATGTAGGGTATTTTGAGGTACATCAATGCTTTTAAACTCCAAAATAATTTATGTATCAATTAAACATTAGACAAGATTAATTCCACACTAATATCAGTAGATATATGAATAAGAATACTAGGATAATCTTCTCCCAGATCATGGAAATCGTCTACTCATTTAACACTAGTTATAATATCTCTTTAAGAAATTCAATTCTTCCACCACTTTTACTATTCAAAATTTTTATTAAAAATACTAGAACTCCACCATCAGAACTTTTAATTTTCATCCATGAAGTATAGAACATAAAAATATAAAATTTAGGTTCTATATTTCAAAACTATTAAACATGTTATTATATGGAAACTTTTTATATATTTCTTTTTTAATATCTACTAGTAGTACCTTTAATCACCGTGTAATGGGTTTAATCCCTAATATATCATTACTACTTCTTAATATATGTTGAATTCCAATTTTCACACTGAAAAAAATATAATATAAGCATAACATAATCCAAAAGGTTACATTAATCTCCCATATGTATTTGTAGTAAATATAACATTAACATGATTGGTCAATATTTCTCCCCCATTAATAAAATGAAATGTGAATGAAGAAAAAAATTTCCCCTTAATGCAAGGGTTTGTATCCACCAAAAGTAATAACATCTGTTCACATTTGGTTCATCATCTTCCATATTCTCCTTTTACATTAGAGATTCTACCCATTCCTTTTTGGAGATAGATGATACTACATCATTATTACCAATGATCCATTATTTATTCACTCTAAGTCTATATTGGAAATATAAATGTAGAAAACAAGAGTTCATAACTAAGACATAAAAAATGTCAATTATATTTTTCAATGTAGTTTTATCTCATAATTTCACTATTAAGGGCATTAAAAATCCTATTTTCAATATTTTTTTTTAATAATTCATTAATATTAAAAAACACATAAAAGTTACATGTTATAGTTAATTAAATCATATTTTTTTTATAAAACCAACCACATTGGGTAATTATAATAATAACAAATCATAATAAGGATAAAAGCATGGGAATCGAACATTAAAACTACTTTTTTCAAGGGTTTCACATATTCTTGATTCATAATGAAATGTTATATAGTTTGTGCTCATGACTCTTGATAGATACACCTCAAGGGATACTCTCTGTTATAGATAACTATCAATTCTCAATATTTATTTATAACAATGATGTGTTTGAATAAGGTGGATACTCACACAAATTCTCATATTGAGTAACAGTGTTAAGATAAATTTTCCGCCTCAAAACTAGTTTTCTTGATGGTCTGAAATTTATATAACTCATTAAGATTTTAGTTTCATTAAATTTATAGATCAAATTATATCTTATAAAAATATACATATTTTTATTTTCAATCATCAATCTTAGTTATAATGGGATTCCTTTCTTGCGCAATGAGAATTGAGTTATTTTTCATCTTTCTTTAACCTCATAGCCTCTTCCAAATATTAAGGCCATATGATCAATATATCATTAGGCTCAATAAAATCATTCCTCTTATATATGTATTTCTTTATTACCTATTATATGAAAAATTTGAGCTCATTAGTGATTTAGCTTTATATTTTTTTACCTATTATTATTGATGAAACAAAATATTCTATATAATAGAACTATGGATAACCTTATTCCACCTTCCACACAAACCTACCTTTTTTTAATACCATACTATTTTTTTACCCTTTCACCAGCTTCACTGGGAGTATAATAAACAATGCCAATTCTAATATATCATTCCAAAATTGATTCCCTTTGTGAATTATGAACTATCCATACATTATTATATTTCATTTCCATTTTACAATGATTCATTATGTGTTCTCTATTAATAAAATAGAAAATTTCATTTCATGTAGGTTGAACGTCACGATTTCATTCCTTTATTATTTTCTTAGTGTTACTCTTCTTCAGTAATTTTCAAATACAAGTGAAACATTATTTTATAATTTATGTTCTTCTCAGGATGCGGGGGATATTTCTTCTATTAAGTAACTGAATGATATCTGGTAGGGTTATACCAAATCTCAATAGATTAATTACCACAAATCTTACAAAACACACAATGACTTCCATGTTAGTAAAATCTATTCTTCATGGGTCGATTTATCTTCTTCATTTTTTTTACATCACTAAAGATGATTTTTTATTTGTTTCAAATTTTCTCCCCTTTAATTAGGGCCTCTATAATTTTAACATGTTATTTTTTTCAAATAATATATTCCCATTTGTTCAAACATCCATCAGCATCAACATTATCCCAAAAATAATACTTTTTTCATTTTAGGTGCATGCTCACATGTTTTTTAGATTCTAGACCTTGGAAATTTTATGATGGACCCCTAACCTTTTGTGAACCATTTTGGGGTCATATCTTCTTAGATATTATTAGTACATAATTTATGTATTAGTGAGTTTATTAATATAACTAATTAACAAAAATTTTATGAAATTAAACATTTTCCATAAACATTTTCCCAAAATATATTTTAAACTGAACTTATAGTGTTTTAAGATATCTTTTTGTATAATATAGTAGTGTAATCTTCCCCAACTTGTCTCAACAATATAGTCTCAACATTTACTATGTTTCATAAATCTACAATCTCTTCCAATGTTTATGTGGGATCATAGAATTCCTTATAAAATAAGGAGGATTATTGTCTAATCAGTATTTGATTCATTAATTTAATTTATTGCTCATGATTTCATCGATTGAGAGTATTTTTTGTTTTTGGTTGATCTCAACCTGTATTACCATTCACTCTTAGTTTTTCAAACTTTATCCTCGTGCATAATATTTAAATTAGGAAATGATTCTTCATGAGCTGTTGTACATTTAAATTTGACTTTTACTGGTTCAATACTGACATTTATAGAGAATTAATGTATCCTATTAAATGTATGACCCTTTTCCTTCAGAACATTCTAAAAAAATTATATCCCACATAAAATAATTTATAATTCTTCATCAATTTGACCTAACTTTATCTTTTCTATGCAAGGCCATTGTATCATGGATTTTCTAAAATTTGTGATATTATTGTATGAAATTTTCATCATGGAAAATGATTCTATGATGGGATAGACCTCCAATTATTGTGGTGAATTCTCATGGTGAATTAATTTGATGAATTTTAATATGTACTACAAACTCTAAAAAGTTAAAAAATATTCAGATATTCCCTAACTACAATGTAGATGTATTTGGATGATTTAATGAAAATGATATCACAAGTAGAATTTGTTTCATTTGATAAATAATAATAAATACAATTAACTAAAAAACCCACACTACATGAATTTATAGTCTCTACATGAATATTTTCTTTAATATCATAAAATATGAACTTCATATATTCTTGAGATTTCTTCTAGGATTGAAAATAATAGAACTAATAATAGGGAACTAAATTCCATGATTATAGTTTTTATAGATCACTATATCAAATTTAGGGGGAACTTGTACTCTGATACGAATTTATAAGAACTATTGGATCCGTTAATAATCATGTGAGTGGGGTTGAATCACGTGTTTCCAATTTCTAATAAAATTCAAAATTCTCTTAAAACAATTTACCCCATTGAAGAATTTTTAACTATTTCTAGTTAGTGTAAATAGATCATTTTATCTTTAATATACCAAGTAATTTTTATATTCAATTTATTATGGAATATATATTTGGAAAATATAATTTACAAGGTTTTTTATAAAGACACTCTCTTTGTTATTCTTTGGATATTTGAGGAATGGATTCTAAAATATGATCTTATCATTAATATATGTTGAGTTATGTTGTTATCATTCTAAAACAACTAGTCAATCCCACCCCAATATAGTTTCCCACTGTTTTTGAAATTTCCTAATTCCAACAATGTCAATCAAAAGTTTCATACTGTTGACACATAGTCCCACTGTGATCTCCATAAAAACCTTGAATTCCTTAGGTATTAAGTCATCAGAATATATTTAAGTTGGTGATTATTTCATCTCATAATTTGATTTCTATTATTAGTTCTAATTTTATTCATCAACATGGACTTGAATATGCATCATTTAACTCCAGTAAATAAAATTTGAATGTTTATAGATCTTTAAGAAAAATATACAACTCAGTCACTACTTATAGCACATATTCAAGATCCTTATTCAGATTAGGTTTAATTTCTTCCTCACACAATAAGTTCTTATAAATTTCAAAACTGGTAAATTTTCATATTCTAAATCATTGATACTAATAAGTGAAACAAATAAATGGTATTTTAGCATCTCACACTATTATATATCTTAAAACCTTGTCTTTTTCAAACTGAACTATGAATGATGACCATAATCACCATCATCATATACATCATTGATATCCCGTTGAACAATATTCTCCACATATTCTCATATTATTATTATTATAGAGTATTCTTTAAAATATCTCATAACTTACCAAATTTTAATTCATCCACTTAAACTATATCACCGCTTCCTTTATTTTTCATTTTATAAATAGGTTAACAGATAATTATATATTCCAACTTTACAATATCCCAAAAAATACACTATTATGTATCCTTTATTCAGTTTCCACTCACTTTTATGTACGTATGATTCCATTTTGATCTCCATATTTGTTTTCTCTCATAAATATTTGCATTTTAATTAATTTCAAGAGCACCCTCACCTTTTTAATTTTTATTTTCTTTTCAATTTTATCATATAAAAATAAAATATTTTAGAGTATTCTAGCTACTTGTTTTTAAAATAAAGATCAGACTATTCATCTCTTTATACTAAAATAATCAAATAAAATTCATAACACAAACATTATCCTTGTCTGTATGAAAAGGCACTCAACATATTAGTTAGTGGAACAAATCATGTTTTTTACAGTGTCAGATATGTGATCATTTAGTTTGAAACCTCTTTATGGCCTTAAGAAGATTCATATTACCCATATAACTTAAATAAAACTGACATAAATATTCAAACTAACTACACTTCAATCTATCTCACTATATAGTAATTATAAATAATTTTAGTTGGAACTCAACTCAATCACTAGTAGAATAATAAATTTAGTGAAAAAATAGTATGAATATTAAGAAAACCAAAAAATTTAATAGTAACTCTGATTGAATCATATAACATCATCTCAAAGATGAAACAAAAACTTATTAGTGGTTCGTAGAATAATAAATCACAAATCACGAGTCATTAAATCTATCTTTGACCTTAATCACTATATGAATATTTTTCCAATTTTCAATTTGAAAATCACAATACAAGGAATAGTGATTCTTCATCACACTTCTATCTGATTCATTTCTCTTTAAAATCATGAATCATCATTCATAACATCATCATGTTTCTTAGATAATGTTATAATAGTTATGAAATCAAAATAAGTACATCTCTACTTCATTATAAAATTTCTTTATTTATCTACATTGGTAATTTTCTTGAAAAATCCTTTTTTTCTTTCATCCTTTTAAAAAACATGATGAAGAGGATTAATAGATTGTTTCTAATTAAATTACAAGACCATTTAATTATTTATAATATTGAAACCCAAAGAAAAAATCTTTTCATCAACACATTTATGATTAATTTTAAAATAAATAATTTTATAATTGCTTAATTTTAGAGTATATATTTGTCAATTTTTCTCAAATTGTTGAATCATTCGTGATCCTCACTCCATGAATCGATGATATGGAATGTAAAAGAAGGTGATGGTATGTCAATCAATATCGTGAATAAATAAAACAAATGTGATAACAAACCTAATGGATTATCTACATTAGTAAGAAAATTATCATGGATGGATCAAATGTACGAACAAATTACTAACAAAAAATTAGGTAAGTGAATCTACAAAAAATATGGAAATTAATCACATGATTATGTTGAAGACATATCTACCACACAAAAAATGTCAATGATTGAACATGAGACATTGGATTATCCAAATAAAATGGATCTACCATTAAATTGTAGTCATAGGTAAAATATTTTAACTTCATTAATACATTTTAAGACTGTTTAATATTACCTCCAAATTTTTTTAACCACTTAATAAAAGATATTAAGAATACATTAAGGTTAAAAAAACTCCTCAAATCAATTATATTGTAAATTAATCATATTAAACAATAGTCTTAGAGTATTATTGGGGTATCCATTTCTTGTATGCCAATTGTTTATATTTTTCTCAATGAATCATCTACCAAGTGTTATTCTATAATAATTTAAGTGAAAATTTGATATAGTATAATGGGATTGTATAGTCCAAGATCAGGGAAATATAATGACTATTTACCAGAGGTTATAGAATAACATAAAGATATTTACTATTCAAAATACTTCCTCAATACCAAAATATTGTATACAATACCATAATTCGTAAAACATCACAGTTAATGTTCTTAAATAAAGTACAGAATATGCAAATAATTGATTTTGGGGTTGAATTTAGAACCTATCGATCTACATATTCAAAGTAATCATATTATACTCAGTATTTCTTATATATTTATGGAAAACCTCCAATATTTATATAGCAGGTGGATTCTCCAATCCATCACCCAAACTTCTCAACATATGGGGACTTCCTATTTTTAAATTATTAAAAAATATAACATAATAATAAAATAATCTATATGAGAACAACATCATAAACATAATTAAACAATTATTAATAAATAATAATTTTCTATATTTTCTATTAATATAGGTTTGAAATCATTATGGCCTCTTTAAAAGTTTTTTCCAAACCCAAATCAAACAAATTTTACATTAGTACCAAAGTTTTCTTGAAATATTTATTTATAAGATATCCACCATAAGTTTTTATGAAAGGAATCCTATTATATGAACAATATATAAAACAACACATTAAACAAGATGCTATAAATTTTTAATGCTAAAAAATTAGAATAGTGTAATGTAACATTTGGTGGTTATTAAAAAGAAATTGTTAAAGGATTTGGATAAGTTGGTATTTAAAAATATGTAATTATTCCAAAATTAATATATATTGTGCATTGGAAATAGTATTTAATTATCATTTCATAGTTATTCTATGATGGAATGGATGCAAATTTTTAAAATGAATAGTTTGAAATATTTAATGATGAATCTATATTATTTTATTAAAATAGAAAAGTAAATATTCATTCTATAAATTTAGTTTAATTGAATCACGAAAATGTTATGTGTTCAATTTATATTCAGTCATATAAAATATTAGTGTTAATGATTCTTTGAAATTCCAAATTTACACTATAATATAATATTTTAAAAAAATATTATTTTCTACACATTGAAAAATTAAATCTAAAAAACACATACTTTTGTGACTCTTGTATGATCCATAAACTCTATAAAGGTTTGTTTAGATTAATTGAAACATAACATTTTATTAATATAAAAACAGAACTATAAGAACCTTGAAAATGATTGAATAATAATTTTTCATATTTATTAAAATTTATGATTAAGATATAAATTTTAAATTTAAAAATGATGCAACATTCAATAGAGTATATGACATGCAACATTGATTTTCATCAAAATATTGCATTGCACACAAGACTTATATATACCGATCAATAATATACTATTTATAATTTTATTTTATATGATGTTTTTTTACTAGATATTATTCTTGAGGGTATGAATATAACTAAATATAACATGTTTACACATTTTTATAAAAAAAAAATTCATTCATCCATCAAATTTGAAAGACAAAAGATAAGAATAAATCCAGTTTTATACTTAAAAAATGTTTTTTTATAATGAATTTTTACTACCATTAAATAGAAAAATAGTTTTTAAAATAATTATTTACAATTTTCCAGATTTTATTTTAAAAAAATATATTTTTTATTTGAAATTTTAATTAAAAAATTTACATTGGGTGATTTTCTTATATTTTAATGAGAAGTTTCAATTTTTATGGAATGGTGAATAATACATGATTTAAATTGAAAACATTTTTTTCTTTTAAATACTTTATAATATTAAATTATATTTTTAAATGTTTTTTAATAAAAAATAGTCAAATTATACATATATTTGTCCAATTTCATTTAGTTAATTATTTTTTTAAATTAAATCTAGATATAACAACTTAGTAACCTTTTGAACACTTTTACGTAAAAACCCCGCTTTCACGTTTCGTCTACCGGAGTAATTTTAAATTGAATTCTCCCAATTATGTGAATATAATTTGGAAAAAAATATTGATTATTTGGAATCAAAATAATGTAATGATAATAGTAAGATAAACTTAAATTTTCCAAAAATATTAGTGAAATCTGTTAAAATTAATTAAATCTATTATAGTCAAAATGAGTTCAATTTGTGGTTAAACATTAATCATTAGGGAAAAATGACCTTGAAACTTGTTCAGAACCCATTTTATGGACACCTTTCAACCATATTCACTATTTTAAAGAAATTAATTTATTAATGGAGGTACATGATGTAAGAGATATCACCTAATAATATTTTCTTCTTGGTATTTACATGAATGCCACTCTACCTCAACTATAAAAGAAAATTCACCCTCCACCATTATACACACCGTTAAGGCTTTTGAATCATCAAAACAATGAAAAAATTAACTCACAAACCACTATCCAAATCGTATAATATTTTATTTGGTTAGAAATAATACCAAGTATGTCTTTTGATAGAAACCAAAAGGAGTTACCTGAAGTAGAGGTCACATTCCACAACGAGCACTTTTGTTTTATTTCTTTCCCCAATAAATAAATTTTCATTATTCCCTGATTATATAATAACCTAATAATAATAAATATAATTATATTTTGTCTTTTTAATGTTATTACCTATAAAGAGACACAATTACATCGAATGGGTTATCAAATCATCATTCATGTGTATGACAGACTACCGCCTCATGAAACAATGTCATTCATTTTTCCATTACCACATCTCATGGATGTGAATTATGATGAAAACACCATTTATATAATATATTTATCATACTTATAACATAATAATAATTATGGAGTCATTATATCATATGTTCCCTTTTCGTATTTCATATCATTGGAGATATGATAACATTTCTCTTGTTTACCGTGGACTGCCACCTCACGAAGTGATGTGAAGCATTTTTAACTAACTTGATACATGGAGGGTAATAAGGGAAAACCTAATGAATATATATGATATAAATGAAACACTAATCCCCTTAATTACATAATAATATTTATTTAAATAAAATATATAATTTTCATTTTATATTTTAACACACTGAAAAAGTGATAACGACATTCATGGATGTGTGGACTACCGCATCTTCATAACAATGTGATTATTATTTTTAGATCACCAGATAAAAATAATCATACGTATAATTATATTTAACTAAAAAATATATTTATAATTATCGTTTCGGAAATATGAATTTTATAGTCCTTCTTTCTATACTGATCCTTGAAAACATGGGAATGTTACCCATGCATACGTACGACCTACCATATTAATGATTGTAATGTTGGATCATTATTTATAAACATACTCCATTATTGGTTTTAAAATAATAATTAATGTAAAAATATGATAAATATTTCATCATATATTATTTTTTATTATCATAAATAATGTCCCATTTGATCATATTCATCCTAACTAAGTAATTTTGATATATAATCCAAATATTGTCACAACAACTATTGTAAACATAATTAATGAATTTCTTTTAAATAAAATTGTAATAATTTAATTAAAGGTAATAATAAAAAAGAAAAAGTTTCTCAAGAAATTAAATGATTAACATATGTTTATTATTCACGAAGATAAAGACACACAGGACATGTTGGCCTCAATGTGAGGGACTTCTTGACATGTTTATTTCATTGAGTCATATTTTAATATTATACACTGACCTTCTTTTATGAGGTGTATATATAGACACTTTAATATATATTATCATGAAGATCCTTATTCTCCTTTTATTTAACTTTTTGTTAAATAATATTCTTTCATGGGTCTTATGATTAAAATGTTTCAATATGGTATGAGACAATTTCATTTAGAAATATATTTTTAAATGCCTAAAAATTTAATATACAAATATCCTCCTCTATGTCAATATTTTTGATAATATTTAATATTTTTATCTATATAGAGATAAAAGGATTATAAAGTAAATTTTATATTTATTTTCAATTTAATTCAATGGTTTTGTAAATTTAATCATTTTATGGAACATTTGACTTTCTCTATACAAACAATAAAAGGAATATTCTTTTTAATGTATGCAGTAAAAAAAATTTCTCCACCACCATGACCATTATTTTATATTTGGATTCCTAAAAAACAATAAATGTATATATAAAGGGGAAAAATACCATATTCTACTGTTTTTGGGTATTTTGTAATTGAAAATGTGTTTTGAAAATGGATTTATTATTTCAATAATTTGAAATGTTTTCTTATAAGTGAAAATAAAATTTTGGGAGTGACATGTTAAAAATTGAAATCTTTTTATGTATTATTATAATGTTTTTCATTATTTTAAAATTTGATGAGTTGTTACATTATAGACCATTTATAAGTGGTCCTATGATAATCCAATGATGGGTGGGTCTATGATGCCCCTCTAATGTATGGGTTAGGGAAGTCGACCATATGGGTATTCCAGTTTTAGGTGTGGCATGAATGTATTTTTATTGAATGATTATTAGATATATATGAATGGAAATTTTAATGATGTACCAAAATAATTTTATGAGTTATCTAAGTTTTATAAGGGTTTTATTGTAATCTTGTGATTACCAAAATAGTAAAAATGAGATTATTTGGAAAGTAAAGTATTTAGAACTTCTTAAGGGTTAATTTTTTTATTTTATTTTAATGTTTTTAAGAATTTATATTGATTTCAAAAAACCATTTACTGTTTTATTTTTACTTATGTTTTCTGATGAAATGTTTTATGAAAATCATCGAGACTGGAAGGTAATTTTATTGGGTAAGAAAATATAAATTTTGGGCCCTGAATATATTTTTAATTAAAGGCTACATTTTTCTAAACTAATGGGTTTCTTTCATTTAATTCATATCCCGTACTAAGATTTATGTGATAATCCCATGTTTTATAATGTTTTTCATAGGATTTTAAGAATAGATAGGGTTATGGAAGAGGTTTAGGTAAAATTTATAGTGATATGATATGAAAGGAAAACATGCATCTTTTTAAGAGTTTTCTATTATGGAAAAAGGGACACTAATTGGAAGTGTACAATTTGTAATATATTGTTTTTTATGTATTGGTTATGAAGTAATTATTTAAATCTATAAACTAAAAAATATTCTCAAGATATTATGAATTATAATTCTTTTCTAAAGATAGTAGAATATGTCATGTTTAAGGACGTGTCCTTATTGTTGGTATCAAAGTAAAGGTATAGATAAATTTTGTGTTTAGGTTAATATTTGTACTGTGAACATGATATATGTCACTTTATAGTTTATTGTAATTTATACAAAAAAAATTTATTATCATTTTTTTCATATAAAGTATGATTGTTCGCAGTGGTTTTCTATAGAGGAAATAAGGAAGTTTAATTGGGAAGGCACTAAGAGAAATCCATATCCAGATATGGTTGGAATTAAAATAGTGTAGTTTTTTATTATGATGGAAGAGTTGAAACAGACTATAAATAGTGGTGGCTTCCATGCAATAAAGAAACTTGATCTACCACATAAGAACCCAACAATATTGGATCATTTTATTAGAAAATATCCCCTATATTTAGAGGATCATTTTACCATGTGCTATCGGAGGGATGGATTTATGAAATAGAAAATATATTTGATGTCATGGTCCATTCGGACCACCAAAAGGTAACTCATGAAATTTATCATTTTGAAGGTGAAGTCAACCAGAGGTTGTTAATGGTAAAGAATATTAGATAATGTGACAAGGTTGATTCTATGTAATGGAATGAATTTAATAATATTTTCCTTGAAACAAATTTAACTAAGGCTGTTAGACTTAGTATGGAAAAACAATTCTTGGAATTGATGAAAAAGTGAAAGATTCATGGGACACAAGTGATGAAAACATTACTAGACTATCGCGATATGTCCAAAATTTTATCGAGGATCTTGATGGCAAGATAAATAGGATTTACCATGAATTTAATCAAAGATAAGACCTGGAATTGGCTTCTGATGGGTAAAAAATCTATGAGAAACATATTAAATTTGTTGAGTGGGTAGAAAAAGAGTTTTTCAAAGATCACATGTCACATGAAAAAAAGTAATAAAAGAGGTTCAGTTGTAGGAAAAGGGGGAAAATTCAATTAAAGAAGTCAGAAGGTATGAAAACTAAATTCCAATCTTGTGAGAATTTTGGTTAAAATAATCCTTGAAAACATCATTATATGTTTTTGATGTGATTTAGATGTTATAAGTTTGGTCATATTACTCACAAATATAAGGTATTTTATTATCCATGAAGTGAGAAGAAAACTATATGTTGTTTTAGTTGCAATGAGTGAAGGAATTATGCCAATTTGTGTTTGAGGTTTATTTTCTAGAGGGGAAACCAACAAGGTAAAATGAAAATGGTGTGGTAAAATCTACTGCTAATATAATAGTTAATGTTGAGTTGTAAAATAAATTGGTGAAAAGTATATTATGGATTTATTAGAATTATTCCAAAACTATTTTTTATAATGATATTCTAACACTAAAAAAAAAGACCACATTAGATGGGGTTATTTTTTTTACTTTATAAGGGGTTATAACCCCTTCTAAAGACATTAGCGGCTGTTGTGGGAAACCACCGCTAATGTGACCGTGTACTGTTAGTATAGGTGGTTGTGAAGAAGTGCTACGAAATTCAATGTGAATTTAGTGGCAGTTACATTAGAGGGGGTTTAAACCCCCTCTAATGTTGCTGGAAATTTTGCACATTAGAGGCGGTTATAGCAAAAACCACCTCTAATCTATGGATTTTAGGGGCGGTGTAACCACCCCTGGCCCCATAAAAAGAACCAGACCCCCATTGAAACCCTTGAAAGGACACCCCCACTCGACCCCTGACACCGGCAGACAGCCACACACACCGGTTGACACCCCCCTGACACACCCCGTGACACACCACGGACACTGGTTGACACCCCCCACACACCCCACTTGACACCCCCCAGACACACCATGTGACACCCCACTGACCCCGGTTGGCACCCCACGTGACACCCCCCTAACAGCATATTTGACACCCCTTGACCCCGGTTGACACCCCACGGACACCGGTTGATACCCCTGCTAACCACCTAGACACGGATTGCCACCCACCATTGTCCCTCGAGAACCTGCACCCTTGACACCCCCACTTTCCCACCTTGACACCGATTTCCCCCCACCGTTGTCCCCTGAGCACCCCCATCCTTGACTCTGATTGACACTCATGACACACCCCGACTCTTGACTCCCCCGCATGACTCTGGTTGACACCTGCGACACTCACGCACCTGTTGACTGACACCCATGCACCCCCTACTCTTGTCTGCCATAGTCTTTATGCTCACGCTAGTGGATGGGTGCCACACCCCAGCGTACAAATGTATTTCTTGGGTTTTGAACACCTTATCGGTTAGATATAGCGCGCCACAACAAACCACCATGCTGATCGCCCTTCTGTGTAACATATATGCTGCACTATATTTCTTTACATCCTCAAGTATTATATTATATAACATTATATATATCTATATATGCATAACTGGGTTTAGAAATATAAATAATATAATATATTTTTATATATATAATATATTTCTCTATAATATAATATATATTTGTGAATAATATTTATATATAATATGTATTTTTGTATAATTATAATATATTTGCATATAATATATATAGAAATATATTTGGGTATATTTAATATATATAAATACATATTTATAGATGTATTAATAAATATATTTATATTTATGTGTGTGTGTATTTTTGTATATATATATATTATATAATTATAATATACGATACATATATTATATTAAATACATTTATATTATATTTTGATGTATGTATTTATATACATTTATATTATATCACCAACACAAATACATATACACACCAATTTAAATCCATTCATATAATTGGAAATAAATATTATAATTAAATTATATATATATATATATATACTAAATTAATTTATAATTAATATGAAACACTAAAATATAAATAAAATAATTATACAATACATACAGGTTTATTTATAATAAAATACTTATAATATAATATATAATATTAATAGATAATATTAATAAATAATATATCTATATTTATATTTATATCTAATTTTCTATAAATTAATTAAATTATTATACATAATCTAATATAAATGTATTTATACATAAGTATACAATACAAATGTATTTATGTATGTGTGTGTATAACAATAATATTATTAATTGTTATATTATATATATATATATATATGTGTGTGTGTGTGTGCTAAATTAATTTATAATTAATATGCTATACTACAATATACATAAAAAAATTATTTAATACATATAAATTTATTTACAATAAAATATTGATAATAGAATATATAATATAAATAAATATTATAATTTATATTTAATTTTAATATTTCCTAAATTATGTAAATTAGTATACATAATATAATATAAATGTATTTATACATAAGTATACAATACAAAAGTATTTATGTACATGTGTGTGTAACAATAATATTATTAATTATTATATGATATATATATTTACTAAATTAATATATAATTAAAATGGTATGATAAAATATTTGTAAAATAATTATATAATATTTATATATTTATATATTTATATATAATTATATATTTTTAATATATATATATATAATATAATTATATAAAACATATATGTTTATGTAAATTTATATTTAATGTTGTTAATATTATATATATTTGTGCACATAATATAATATAAATGTATTTATATGAAAATCTATAATAAAAATGTATTTAATATAATATATGTATAATATAAATCATAATTTAAATGTATTATAAAACCATATATAAATATTATAAAATCAAATAAATATATTTATAATCACATTTATATTATATATATCAATATTTATATATATTTATAAATATTTATTATATGTATAAGTATTTATTTAAAGTATTTATATAATGTCCTTATATATATGTGTTATAATGTATTTAATGCATTTATATAATATGTTTATGTAATATATATATAAACACATGCACACACTCAGGTATATATTAAAAAATTTGAATTTATATGAGATTTATTTAAGAAAAAAAATAAAATTTAGATGTGGTTTAAAACCTCCACTAATCAAAGGGATTTGTAGTTGTTCAAACAGCATCAAATTTCATGAATTAGAGGTGGTCAACAACCCCCTCTAATGTCATAGATTAGAGTGGGTTAAAACCCCCTCTAATGTCATCAATTAGAGGGTTTTCCAAACCCCCTCTAATTTTTTAAATTAGAAGGGGTTCAAAAAACCTTCTAATTTCATAAATTAGAGTGCGTTCAAAACCCCTTCTAATCTAAGGGATTAGTGGCATTTCATGAACACCCTCTAATATCTTAAATTATAGGGGGTTGTAAACCCCCACTATTTCCATTAAAAAATCATATATATATATATATTTATGTATATATATATATATCCAAATGAATGTTATATATATAGCTCCTCTAAAATTTAAAAGAATATATATTGCAACTAATTATTAAATTATTAGTGGTTTTGATATAACATGATCTAAAATAAACAAAATATTAATAAAAATGCTAAAAAAAATTATAGGGCGTTGTGCATAATCCCTCAGTAAATCTTATATAAAATGACATTAGTGGGGGTTTATAACCCCCTATAAATTCAATGATTAGAGGGGGTTGTGCAGAACCACCTCTAAATAATGCCCTCTAATGTACTATTTTTTGTAGTGTAATTATTTCATTTCTGAGAAATTTTCATCTAAATTAGCAATAGAACCTCATGAATATGATATAAATTTTTGGGTAAATTCAATGGGTGGGAGTATTAAACCACCATGATTTGTATGAATCTTCATATCTTAATTAGTGGGATGGTTTTTCTTGAAAATCATACTGAAAAAACCATAGTAGAGTTTAATATTATTTTGGGTATAGATTGGATTTCATATTATCATGCTAAAAATGTTACAAATCCCAGAATGTTTTATTCAATTATTTCAAACCCTTGATTACATACAAGGAATAGGAGAAATTGATTAAAGATGAAAGTGAATGTTTTTTATATCTTGTTGTTGAAAAGAAAAAACCATTATAATTAGTGACATCTTAATTATGAATGAGTTTATAGATTTTTTCTTTATAAATTATCTTTTTTTATTTCTAATCATGATGTGAAATTTACTATTTATTTAGTTCCTAATGATAAGACTATTTATAATCCCCCTTATTGAATAAGTCTTGTATATCTTTTGGAATTGAAAAATCTACTGCATGAATTGATTAATAAAGGTATCATTTGACCTTGAACGTCACAATGGGGTGATTTTGTTTTAATTTGTGAAAAATAAGGATGGTTCCATGAGATAATTCAATAATTATAGATCCTTAAATAATGTAACTATTAATAAAAAGTCTCATTTCCCACATATCGATGAATTTTTTGATTATCTCCCAAGAGATCAATATTTTTCACAGATTGATATGAGGTCCAGGTACTATCAACTGACGTTGAAGGAGGATTATATTCCTAGGAAAACATTTTGGATATGATATGGCTGTTATGAGTTTATAGTTACTAAATTTTTGTTATTTAATTCACTTCTTGTATTTATAAATTGTTTTAATATATTCTCATATATTTTTTGGGTCTGATCATGATAGTCTTTATAAATGATATTTTACTCAATTATAAAATGCATGAGGAACATAAAACCCACATAAGGATTTTTTTTAAAACATAAAATAAAAGATATTATATTGATGTTTAGTGAGTGTAATTTGTTTTTGTAAAAACATGCATTCCGTAAAAATATTGTATCTAAAAATGGAATAATTATTGACCATGCAAAAACAAAATTTCTTGTCGAATGGCCAAGACCCACAAATATGACAATGATTAAGAGGTTTTAAGGACATGTAGTGTACTAATATTGGTTTGTTAAAAACCATCTCAATTTTCTATCCCAATAACTAAGCTAACTGGAGAAGGAGTTAGGTTCATCTAGATAAATTAATGTGATGATTTTTTTCATTAACTAAAAAAAGACTGGTGAATCATTTAGTTTTGTCCCTTCCTTACAAAAATGAAGATTTTTTAACCTATAGTGATCATTTAATTAAAGAACATGATTTTATCCTTATATAGAATGAAAAGGTAATATGTTATGATTTATGTCTTCTGAAAACTCCTGAGCTAATGTATCATATGCAGGATCATGAATAAGTATCTATTGTTTTTTGATTTGAAAATTTAGAGTAATCATTCTCATTGAGTCTAGTAGGAAATTTATACAAATCTTAATATTTTGAAGTATATATTCACGCATAATGATTTTAATGGGAGACAAATAATAAGGATTTAACTAATATAGTATTATAAATCTATGATTCATTACCATCCTAGAAAATAAAAAAATGTGGAGAATTCATTGAGTTAGAAAGGTAATGATACATTAACAATTTTATTCTTGGAATATAATTTGTTGGTAAATGATTTGATGATTTATTCCTAGAAGTTGTGCATTTAGGGACATCATCTATTTTTTTAGGTTTCAGTGTAGTCGACTTTGTTTAGAAGTATTAAGATACCTCAGAATAAGGTCTAATGTTTATAAAAACTGTGGAATCTATTTATATGGGTAAGATTCATGATTTAAATATTGACCAATACAGGGGTTTTCACATTGGAAAAAGAAAATGTGTACCTTGTGATTCCATATGGAGAATATAGTTATTGACTGAAGCTCATATATCTTCATTTTCCATTAATCCTAACTCTATTAAGATATACATAGAGCCTCAAGATTACAATTAATGCGAATGAAAGAAAAAAAGATATTTCTAAATTTAAAATGAAGTGTTTGATTTTTTAGTAGGATAAAGTATAATGATAGTTACATAAGGGGATTCATCAAACATTTCCAGCACAAAAGTTGAAATTGTAGGATATATCAATGTATTTTATGGTAGGATTTCAAAAAAAAATTCAAGGTTATAATTGGATTTAGGTTATTATTGATCAATTAAAAAAATATTAAAATTCTATCCCATTTGAGATATATTATTTTTAGATCAGATTTTTTGACTCTATATAATGGATAAAATAAAGTTAAATAGAATGAATCTATCTCTATTGTATCAGAACATGATCCTTGGTTCACGTATAATTTATAAAATGGACTTTAAAAGTTGTCTGGTACTAAATTAAATTTCAGTATATATTTTCCACCACAATTCAATGTATAGTCTGATGAGGAGATTTATATATTAGAAGATATTTATTATTCTTACTCAATGTGTTACTAGGTATGATTTGCTAGACATATTTATTTTAATGATTTTTTTTTTCAATCACATTTTTCTTTCCTGTATACAAATGACACCATTTGAGGTAATAGATAGAAAGGGGTGTTAGACACCAGCATTTTGAGATGATGTAGGAGAAAAGAAGTAGAATGAGAAGTAGTTGGGTAAAGAAATTATAGATAAATTTTGTTGATAAAGTAATGAATTAGGGAATCCTAGAGAATACAAAAAATATATACCGATAACTCGAGGAAAGGTATTTCTTTGGAAGTTAGAGATCATTTCGTTATAATAGTTTCTCCATAGAAATGTGTGATGTTTTTTTGTAAGAAATAGAAGATGAATCCATTATTCATTAGACCATATAAAATACTAATGAAAGTTGGATTAGTTTCATACTTAGTGTATTTGACTCAGTATTTATCCTAGGTTCATAATGTCTTTCATGTTTTAATGATAAAAAATTATGTACTGGGTTAATGTCATGTTTTAAGCCCTAAATATGTTCATTTGGAATAGAATCTTTATTATGAGGAACAAACAGTTTTGATTCTTAACCATTGAGATCATGTACCATGAAAAATGGAAATTCACTAGGTTATGGATTTATGGAAAACCATATGGTCAAATAAGTGGAATGGAAATATGAAAATGATGTGAGTGAATGATGCCCCCACTTTTTTAATAAATGAATAAAATTACAAGGTTATAATTTTGAAAAGGAGGGAAGAATGTAACAACCCATGTAACTATTGAATAAGGAATTTTCATGTTCATTAAAATTTATAAATTAAATTGAAATTTTAATTTAAAAATGTTCGATATGTTCGATAGTTCATATTACATGTAATGATGAGTATCTTCAAAATCTAGAGTCTCATACATGTTTCAGTTATACAAAAAAATAATATACAATTAATATTATTATTTAATATGGCAGTTATCACCTAACCATTATATTGGAAGGAATACATAGAAATGACTAGATTATTTTTACACAAATTTATAACTTATTTTCATTAATACAATATATTTTATGGGAATAAGTTAATAATATATCTATTTTTAAGTTACAAAACTACCTTTTTCTATTAAGCAGTTTTACAAGCTCTTAATGGGGCACTTATTTTGAAACTAAATTTCTATAGCTTTATAGAAAATATTTTCAAACATTAAAATATTTTTTAAAATTTTAATCAAAGGGAGATGTTTTATTATTTTTTTTTTGAAGTTTTATTTTTTAAAAGAATAGTGAAAAAATACTAGATTTTAATTGGGATCATCTTTTTCATATAAATACATTAGAATGTGAAATTATATTTATAATTGGTTTTAAGGCCAAAATAGTTCAATAATACATATAATTATCCAGTTTCTTTTATTATAATAATTTTTATTTTTAATATAGATATAAAAACATAGTAATATTTTGAACATTTTCACTTTAAAAAAACCCACTTTATTGTTCTGTCTACATGATTAATTTTAAAATAATTTCTATCACTTATAAGAATTGAATTTAGAAAAAATAGAACCCATATTTTCAATATGAAACTTTTATAAATTCTAGTAATATAAAACAATTGTTTTACAAAAAATATTTTGTGAATGGAATTAAAATTAATTACACTGGTGAAAGTAAAAATGAGTTTACATAGTTGTTAAAAATTAATATAAAAGGATAAATGACCTAGAAACATCTCTAAAAACCATTTTATTTCTATATTTATACCATATACAATATTTTATATAAAATTTGACATTTTTTAGGAACATCATATAAGGGAGACCTCCCAAAAGTGTTTTCATTTTGGTATTTACAAGAATGTCACTCCTCAATTATAAAAGAGAATTCACTCTACCCTATTATAGGACCACTCAAGAGTTTTGGATCATCATAAAAAATAACTAAATACACTCCAAACATCCCTCCCATAATCATATAAGATTATTTTTGACATAAATAAAAAAGGATGTATTTGTTTAGAAACCAAAAAGAGTTACCCGAAGAGGAGGTAACATTCATCAATGAGCACTTTTGATTTATTTTATTATACACCCATTAAATTATTATTATTCAATTATTATATAATAAACTATATATCATAAATATTTCTTTTAATTTGATGGTATTACCAATAAAAACACACACAGACTTCCATAAAGTTGGTTATGAAATCATCATTCTTGTGTACAGCGGACTATCGCCTCATGATAGGATGTCATTTAGTTTTTACTTTACCACCTTTCAGGGTTTGGAATTATTATTTAATTACTATTTATATATATTTGATATTTATGATATTTATAACATAATAATATAACTTCAATAATTATATCATATTCATAAATTTTACATTTCATACCATATGAGATATCATAATATCACTTCTGTGTACAATGGGCAATCGTCTTGTGGAGTGATGTTTACTAATTTTCACTAACAAGTTACATGGAAGGTAATAAGGGTATATATAAGGAATATATATGATATAAATGAAATATTTATGATATTAAATAATTATTTATCTTTATGTATATAAAATTTATAATTTTATTCCTAAATTTTTGCACACTTAAAAGTGATGATGTCATTTGTGGATGTGTATACAACCGCATCATCAAAGTGATGAGATTATTATTTTTTCGATAACCACATATATATATATATATGTATAAATAATTATTAATATATATATTGATCATTCATATATATGAATGTAACAAACATTTTTTCTATAATGATCATTAAAAAATGTGAATGATACCCTTGTGTAGGCATGTTCTACCATGTCAATTATTAAAATGTGGGTAAATTTTTATTAACCATATTCCATTATAGGTTTTAAAAGAATAATATATGTTTAAATATTATGATTATTTCCTGATTATTTTTCTATATATTTTTCAATGATGACCTCTATTACCATGGTGAACCCACCAAAGTCATTTTGACACATAAGCCAAATATTCTTGAAACATCAAATATAAAGACAATTGATTAATTAATTATCTAAAAACATTTAATAAGTGAAATAAAATTCTTATTAATCTTGATAAAGGTTCTCAATAATGTAACCAATTAACCTATGCTTATTTCTTAGGAATATAATGAAAAACAAAAAATGTTGAACATAATGTAAGAGAATTTGTCTCAATTTTTTGTTCCATTATGGCATATTTTGATGTTAACACATACCATAATTTATGAATTTTGTATATATTACTTTTAGAATATTAAGTTAAAAACTTATTTATTATCATTTCTAATGTTTTTTAATAATTATTATTACATGATTCTTATGATTAAGTTGCTTCAAAGTGTTATTAGACACATTGATTTAAAAAACATTTGTAAATGTTTAATGATTTAATTTTATAATATATTCCTCCTTGTATATATTCATGATATTATTTTATATTTTTATATATATGGATAAAATATTTTGGATGTATAATTTATGTCTCTTTTTAATTTCATTCAATGGTTTTCCAAAAAAACATTTTACGGAACATTTGACTTTCATTGCAAACGAAAAAAGGAATTTTATTTTCAATATACACAGGAAAGGAATTCTCCACCACCGTGAACATAATTTAATAATTTTTTCCATTATAAGGATTAATTGGATTTTAAAATAAAAATAAACCCCTATTCCATTTTTTCTAGGTATAATTAAGCAGAATTGTTTTTGATAATGGGTGGATTATGTAAATAACATGAAATGTTTTCTTATGAGTGAAAATGAAATTTTATGGGTGACATGTGGAAAATTTTAAGGCGACCATATGGTTATTACTTTAGTAAGCATATAATGTATTTAAGTAAACCACATGGTTATTCTATTTCTATGAATGAGAAGTATGATGATACCCCCATGTTACATTTATGTGTTATATATTTTCTTACTAAGGGTTTATATTAATATTCTGATTTCAAAAAGGTTATGAAATGAGGTTATTTTATAAGAAAAGTATTTACTAAATCTTTAGGGTGAAAAATATTACATTTTGATAATTGTTTTAAGAGTTAATCATTTGTTTCAAGGAATAATTTATGTTTTTTTCACTTAAATTTTCTTATAAAATGTTTTATAAAAATATTTTTATAGATAATGTAATTTTCATGGGTAAGAAAATGCCAGTTTTGATCCTCTATTTGGGTTTTTATTAAAATGATTATTTTCATAAACTAATGGGTTTATTTATTTTCATTCGTATCCCTTATTGAGGTTTTTTTCTCATCTAAAATTTTATAAAAAATCATAGGTTTTAAGCATGAATATGGAAAATTAATAGGCCACATTCAAAATTATTCAGATGTGATATTAAGAGAAAACATGAAACATTATAATAGTTTTTTAGTAATGAAAAATGGATACTAATAGAAAATAGTCACACTATAATCTATGATTTTTGTATGTATGGGTTATGACCTAATTATCTAAAACTATAAAGATAGAAAGATCTTCATGATTGTAAGAATGATTAGTATGGTATTAAGTCACTAGAATATGTTATGGTTATGTATTGGTCCTTAAAAAAAGAGACTCTGAGGTGGGTGAAAATGGTAGAGGATGAAGGCATATCTATAAAAAATGATTACAATCTATGGGGGAATGTGTTCAAGAAATCAAAAATAATAATTCTCTAACTTGGGATCACACGACTAGACAAAGAATCCTCTATAAAGACCACTTATCTCAATGTTTCTCTATCCTCAATGATTTGAATCAATATTATTCTATAATCACTGATAATTTATCAAATTTTCCAAGATATGAACGTTTTGTTTCATGTAATCTTGACTGAAAATGAAATATAAGATTGAATCATTGAGATATTAAGATTATAAATATCATAAAGCAATAAAATAATGTTCATTTATGTTAACTCTTATACAGTGGAATTACCTAGGCCATAAAAAATGTTGATACCAAGTACCACCACGCCCATATTATCATACACCAATACACTCCTCACATAAATCCATGCTGAAAATAACCAAAAATGTTCAACTTATGCCCCATACATATAGGTGACCATTTAACCAATCTCCCATACCTGAGTTACCTATTCCCAGTAGGGAAATTATTCCTTCATAAGGATCCCCATTAAGAAAACTAATGACCCTCCTCCAATAATAAGGGAACCAAATTTATCTAGTAGAAACTTAACACAGACCTTTATACCAGAAATTTGTACCTTTTACCCCCCTTCACGTAGTTCATAGTTACAAAGATAGTCTAACAAACAACTCTGAAGATGGTATGTCCATTGCAACAAATAATGATTATTTATTTAGATCGATATCTATTTTTATTTTCATTGCTAAAAGTTTTTACTTTTTTACTTTGTATGATATTAGTTGATATATATGGGTTTATATTCTAAATCATCAATCTAAAACTATTTTTAAATTTTCTACTAATATTAAGCTGATTATAAAAAAATGATTTTTTATTAAAAGTTATAGGGTGTGGTGTTTTTTAATATGTAATTTGAATAATTGTACAATAATAATAACTATTCTAATAATTTTTTAACACCTAAGATGTCGAAACAATTTTCTTGTGAAATAGAAGAAACAAAGTACTAAAATAAATGACTTGAATAATGTTAAATATGTTTTAATCATATATATATTTATCAATGAAATCTGTATATACAACTTGTTCTCTACAAAATAGAACTCTTTTAGGACTTATATTAATAAAATCATCATATGAAATTTTGAATACTATAAAACTAAAAGTATGATATTTTATAATATTCTATTTTAAATATTTTATTCATTATACTAATGTTTCTATAAATAAGTTTCATTAAAAATATAATTAAAATATATTTTCACATTATTCTAACTCTATAAATTTCTATAGAGTTTATAATAAATGTCTATTAGCATTAAAGAATCTATACTTATAAAATTTGATGAAGATACATTAAAAGAAAATGATGATGATTTTGACTAACTTGAATAAGAGATTATGGATTTGAATATTTGATAATTTGGACCATAAAAATATAATTCAAATGATGAATGGGTAATTACCATCATGAAAAATCAAGGAAAATATATAAATATCACCTTTTAGATAAATTTATTGGGCATGCAGATTTGAGAAATCAGACCATAATTTCAATGAGGTTTTTATACTCTATATCATTGCATTTACAATTTTTTTCATTCAAATATTTATAAAGCTTTATAAAATAATTATTGGATTATTTTTATAATGAAGGTCAAAATCAGTTCTAGAGGAATTATATTTTTTATTTAGTCAGACAACCTATTGATTCTCATGTTATTTTTTTATTTGGTTTTTTATAAATAAACATAATCAATCTAAAAAATCTATTATTTTTAAGGATAAATTAGTAGAAAAATTATATGATTATTAATAATACATAAGTTATAATTAATATTTTTCAATGGTTGTTGTATTATGTTCTGTAAAGAAATTTTTATCTTATAATGAATTTTATGGCCTTAAATTTATTTAGATGGATGTGAAAACCGGTTTTCTAAAAGAATTTTTTTTGAAGAAATATATTTTTGAACAAACATTGGATATGATAATGGAAATCAATATTGTAATGTTTTATATAATTATAAACCACCTTAATGTCTTATGATGTAACACCCTGATATTTTTTAATATATCTAAATAGATTTAATTTTTATTCTTGAATTATTTTTTTGAACCACCATGTTAACCCTTTGATACATTATATAATTATTTTCCTTGCGTTTCACGTAAGGCCCAATTATAACGAACAATAATATATTAATAAAATATTATTATATATATAACCAAGTCATTAAATTAAATGTCATGAATATTATTAATCAAATTTTGAATTTTTAAATTCCATATAATGTTAAAATTTATCTAATGGAATTTCTACACATGATATATGAACATATTCAATTTTTTGGATAAATGAAGTATCTTTCAGAAAGTGCGGTTCTGTCACCTTTTGATGGGAAACCAAATTTAAATTCAATATTTGAAACTTTTATATATTAAATTTTAAAAAATAAACTCTCTATTTATTATAGGGAGAAAAAAAATTATTTTTGACAAATTTTGGAAGTTTTTTGAAAAGATACACAAATTAATGAATAGTGAAAAATACTGAATTTTTATTCAATAATGCGTTTTCATATAAATTATTTATTTTTCTCAAAAAAATATTCATATTGTTATATTATAATTTTAAATGGTTCTAAAGTATAATTATAATTTTTTTATCATTTAATATAATTCAACTCAATGAAATTATTTTCACATTAAAATTGGATATAATCACATTTCAATCTTTTGATAATTGTTTACTTTTAAAAACCCAGTTTTCTCTTTTTGTCAATGGGTATTAATTTTAAATTGATTACTACAACATATATGTTTTCAATTTAAAAAATTTATTCTATATATGGATTATTATGTTACAAATTCTATTAATTTTTTCTTATTATTTTTAGACATTATGAATAGTAACTTTAATTATTATTTTTATTTACCACAGCAAAATGGTAGATCAAGTAAAAAAAGGAAAAAACCAAATTATAATAACATAAAACTAAAATACCAACTATTCCAATCATATTAGAAGAGTATTGGGAGACCAATAAAACCCTTGGGATGAAAATTTGGCCATTGGATTTCATGTGGTTGTGATTCAGACACTTAAAACTTGTAATTTAAAGTACTGACAAATATGTTATAAACATGTTTCTTCTTACTGGTTTATTATATAGGGTTATATAAATTATCACATAGAATATAAATAGTAATTATAAATTTAAAAATATTAAATACATCATATTAATATAGTTATTATTTTTATGAATTATATAATTAAATAAATTAATGATATAGTGACGATGCAATACTAGATTTACTAATGAATGAATAAAATAAATGATGTAAAAAATGTTAAAATAAATTTTTTATATAATATTTTAATCTATACAAGAATTTGATGGATAAATATGATATTTTATAATTTATTTAATTTATTTTTTCAAAGGAATCACGTCGTTATGAATTTTTAAAATATTCAAGTACAAATAGTGTAAAAGTCGACATAATTCATAACTTAAAATTTAAAATAGTTCAGTAAATGATATAAAATTACTAAAAATATTTTATTTTACAAAATGGTTATGATACGTCTTAATATGTTATAAATGAAACATTTTTCAGTAGTTTGACTTGTTATGGTAATTATACTAACAAAAAAAGTATAAATAATAAGATATCACGTTGAGATTAAAAAGGGTAAAATAATTGTCAATAAAAAGGATAAGGATTAAAAAAATATTCAAAACCAGTATAAATTTTTTTATATGATATTTATTATACACCAAATCATTTTATATTAAAAATAATGTATTTTGGGACTATTTGGAGGCCAAAATTAATTTATATTAATTTAATATTTTGGAAGATTCATAATATGCCCCTCATCTCTCCTATAAAAGGGAACTTCTCAGTCTCTTTAATTCACACATCCAAAGCCCTTTAGATCATCCAATCATTCTTAATTATGCTCCAAACAACCCCAAATGCTTCCTGGATTCATTAAGATGGGCCTAAATCCATCCTTCAGTGTCCTTTTGTGAAAATCAAAAGTAGATACTTGAAAAAGTGGTAATTGTTTTATCACCACCTTCAAAGTTCTTTCCTTATTATACATCCTATTTTTATGTTTAGTACATACTAATGTAATAAATATTGTATATTATACATGTTATATATGTTATTATTATTATAATAAAATCATATTCCTCCTTTTACCCATCCTACTACGAACTATATCACCATGCATGCGTACGTACGACTTACTATCTCCACCCCATGGTGTAAACAATTTTTCATGTACACATTATTTATATGGTTATAACAATGAATATAAAGGATTTAAATAATAAATATAACATGATATTGTTTCTTTTAAATTCATATACTGTCCAATTCTAGACCATTTAACCATTAAGGAAAAGATATTGTCGCTCGTGCGTATGTACAACTTATCATTTCCATGATGTGATGAGATTCATCTTCCAAGTTCACAATCCAAGAATGATAATAAAAATATATATTATGAATAATTATGAAATATATAACATAATAATGATATTATAATAATAAATATAGGTATATAAATATATTTCATTCACTTACTTCTATTTTATATGATAAGAAAATTGAAATAGTGTCTATGCGTATGTAGGTACTAATGTCTCCATGAATGGTGTGATCAAATTAATTTATCTATATATTATATATAAATATAAATGGAATATATATGATATATAAATCATGTTTTATATTTTTAAAGAAATTAAATTATGATCCAAGTAATAATATCAAGAATAAAAGTCAAAACACATATGATAAAAAAATCCATTATTACCCAAAATATTGCTTTCTTTTTCATGAGATATATGTTATATACATCACCTACATCCTACATGTTCTGTATGTACTGCCTCTACTATATTTTATATCATGAATATATTTATCTCGATTGAATTCAAATATTTATTTTATGATATTAATATTATGATTTAAATGTTCAAAATGGTACGTGATGCTTTGAATGTTTAAATAATTAGTCCATTCTCCATTTCAATATTATTAATATTTTTATAAATAATTATTTATTTTTATATAAATGATTATATATAAAATTTTATTTCCATTTTTATTTGAATTTAAATTCTTTCAAAAATAAATATATTTTATCTGTTTTTACATAAGGGTTAATTTTAGAATCACATCATTATTTGGGATTGTTTACACATAGTTATCTACTGGGAAATCCTTATTATCCATGTCCATGTTTCCCAAAATGTATTTCAAAATATTTTCGAAAACATTTTGAAGTCATTTTTACCCATTTTTTAGTTTTTATAAAATGTTTTTAATGGAATATTTCTATCAGTTTCTAGATGAGGTACTTTATGACGTTTTCAATAAATTAAGGAAGGAATGTTTTTTAACTAATAAAGTGTGAAAGAATATTTTCCGCCATTATGACACCATAATATTTTGAAGCTTCCCTTATCATATTACATGTTCAATTTTAAAAGAAATGTTTTATTTTACAATTGCACACAATTTTTAAATTATTTCAATGTAAAAAGATATATTCCATTCAAAAACTATTAATGAATTTTTTAGATTATTTTTCATCTATGTCGACATCCTTTGTTAAATTTTTTTCTTAATTTTGGTTGATTTATTATGATACAATAATCTATATTTTATTGTAGATGTTATGTTATATTTGACTATGGGTGTGCTATTTTGATACCATTCATGGTTTATGGTTAAATTCTTAACATTTCATATGGCAGTTTTAATACAAAGGTTTATGTTATGTTTTACCAATTTTATATGAGGAATGCATTAGTTATAGAATAAAGTGGGTTGGGGACCGGTTAATGAAATCCCTTCTTGTTGGGGACCAGTTAATGAAATCCCCTTGACGCATCAGTATTTCTCATGAGAGAAATAAATTTGGGATTTGACTAATGTCTTACCCGTACAGTCTTGGCACATGGCCTTTATTGCATGTTCTACGGTAAACATTCCAACATCATGATATTAGTAATTGATAGTACATGTGATTATTTTACTAGTAGAATATCCATGTAATTGTTTATATGGAATTCTTTGATTTATTATTTACATAATATACTAATGATTATGTTTAAAATGATTCTATTTTAGATTTTATACCTTACATCAAAATTTTGTGGTTATTCATGGTAGCTTTCACTATATTGTTTATCCTTTATGATCATATGAGCTCAACCCATTCTTATATTTTTTCTTTCCAGGATTCCATGAAGTGTCTAATGATTGATAAGCTGTATTAATATAGGAGAATAAAGGAATTCAAAAAGTAATATATATGTTTCATTTTATTCTCTGAATTGTAATGTACATTTCATGTATGTAATTTATTTTCCAAAAATTCCATACTGATCTGTCCTTGGGGATTTGATTCCTTCTTATCATGCCAATGTATTAAAATAATGCACCAACTTTAGGCATTTGGGGTCGAGGCATTAAATTTGGTATCAATTGAAGTTTAATATAAACCCAAGAAAAAAGATTTAGAAAAACATTGATTCAGAAACATTACACTAATATTGAATTTGAGGATTACTATAGAAGAAAATCATAAATTTTTTGTTATCTAAATATTTTTTGGGTCTACCAATAAATACATCACTGTATAGATAATATAACGAGATGTGGTTCTGGAACATATGCACCTAGGAGTAATAACTCTAAAAAGGTATTTTGGGCTTGACCCAAGGTAACTTGGTACACGACAATAGGCGTTACTGTGCACCAGTTTTGACACTCCCGAGTGATATTTTTAGGATAATTCACATTTTATTTACAAATCATTATGATTGATTTATGATAAATTATGTCTTAAAATAAACCATTTTTATTATCATGAGACTAGATACGTGGAAATATTCAATTCATGTTATAATTTTTTTAGTTTTCGGATTATAAACTATGATATAGCATAACCTAGTGTATGTAGTCATTTACAAATGGCACCCAGTAGAAGGAATGTTAACCTCACCAATGCACGTTATCCAAATAGTTATAAGGATAATATATTTTATGGTCTTATCTAACATTTCTAAGGGAAATAGTCTCCCACATATTCATTTCATATAAAGGAATAATATCATGTGTTAATAAGATGTTTAAATAATTTTTTCAGTTCTTTGGGATTTAAAGGGAAGGAAGAAAATAATATGGTGGCTCAAAAAAATTTGGATAAAGAGAATAAGGGAAAGATGGATTTTACAACATGTTATAACTGTTTAAGGAATCAACTTGGTAAATTTTTGAAGGGAATGGAAGTTTTTTATACATGTCGAGGAAAAGGAAACCAAGTTCATGATTATAGGGTTACGAATAAGGTTTCGAATGTACAATGATTCAACTATGAAGATATGGGACACTATGCGAGTCAACATCCCCTCATCAAGGAAATATATACCAAATGATTCTATTGGAAAATGATCATGTAATGATACTACTGTAGAAGAAGGGTAATTATTAATATTCCTAATCAATAATTATTTTATTTAAATATTTTATTAGAAATATAATGGTAAAAAAATTAAGGAGTATATATGGTTTGTACTGTAGTACTATTTAATTAAAGTTACAATATTATATGGTACCAAGTAATGTGACACAGTTGCAAGATCATATTTTTGGAAAATATATGGTTGAAGGAAAGTTAACCATTGGTATGTTTCTAATAATGAGATTATGATTTTTGGAATAAAGAGATGACTGATTTCCATTAATTACATTTGATATTACTGACTACCTTTTAACTTATTAGTGGTTGGTTTATTCCATCATTATTGGAGTTCACAACATTTTTTCATTTAAGGACTATTTCTAATATTTTTTTTACATGGTTTTATTTGAATTCTATCTATTACCATGTTATAAAAGAACAAATAATGAAGGTATTTTGAATATAAAATCTTCATTATATTACATGACCTTCCTTATAATTTTTTTGGACTGTGAGTTTGGATAGAAGAATTTGGGATAAGTCTAATCGCTATAATGTATTAAGAGGAAAATTGAATTGAATTGTTTAAGGATAAAACATTTCATTAATGATAAATATATTCAGTTTATTTTTAGAATTACTGAATAATATAGTTTTGTAAAAAAAGGAAACCCAAAGGTTGGGTGATAAACCATCATGCCCGACAAGGACACAAGACGTAAATCCACAACTGAAGGGAGACAAGGGAAAATCACTTACAACTGGCCTACATGATTTCTTGGTTAGTATAAAATAGTTTTGTTTAATTTAAAAAGTATTATGGATAGAATATAAGATAATTTTTAAAACACTATATGATTAAGATAGATCAAAATTTATTATCTTTGGGAGAGAAAGATGAGTTCGGAATAGAAATTGATTAAATAAAAAAACTATACTAATTAAGTATGTAAGTTTGTTTTATTCTGTTCATAATATATGAAGTAAATTAATTATTTAACTCTATGTAAAATATCATAAAACCTAATTTTTTTTAATATTAATTCTTTTTTGGATGAATTAAATGGTCAATTAGATTATCGCTAACTTCTAGATTTGTGATTATTATAATTTTCCTCATCATGTTCTCTATCACCATTTATCAGAATGAGATGGTTAGTTTTTTTTCAAATCTATGTTTTCTAAAATGGAAACCGAGTATGTGTTATCTTTGGTGACCTTAATACTTTCCTTTATTTTTTTAATATGGAGGTATCATTTATTCATTTTCCAATGTGGGATTTGAATAATGATATTTTGAAATGTCCACCCCCAAGTTTTCAATCACGATTTTAACTATTTAGGAAGCAATTTATTGAAGCAGGGGAGAATATAACTCCACAAAATTTTAGGATATTTATAAATAAATATAATTTCAATGCTTGCTTAATTTTTATACAGCACCATGTGAACCTTATTCTACACACTACAATAAGTTGTCTTACATTACATACAAGGCCTTGTTTTAAAAAACAACAATATATTAATAAAATATTATTATATTATATAAAATACCATTAAATTTGAAATCAAGAATAGTATTAACCACATTTTTAATTTTTTATGTTTCATATAATTTAAATAGTCAGCTTATCTAATTTCTAGACATAATATGGAAACAAATTCAATTTTTTTGGATAAAAGAAGTATTTTTTAGAAAATAAAGTTTTTTCGCCTTTTGATGATTCATCCACTTTAAATTAAATATTTGAAACTTTTATATATTTAATTTGGAAAAATAAACATTTTATTTAAAATTGGGAAATAAAAATTTAGTTTGATCAAATTTTGATAAATTTCTGAAAAGTTTCACTTTTTAATGAATAGTGAAAAACACTACATTATAATTCAAAACTGCCTTTTCCTCTAAATTATTTATATTGTTATATTTTCATTTTATATGGTTTTAAAGTATAATTAGATTATTTTTATCATTTAATATAATTTAAGAGAATATAATTATTTTCTCATTAAAATTGGATATAAACACATGTCCAACTATTGATGTTTTTTATTGTAAAAAACATGTTTTCTCATTTAGTTAACGGTAATTAATTTTAAATTAATAAAATCAATTTTTTTGTTTTTAATTTACCAATATTAATTCCATATTTAGAATTAAAATTTCAAAATTATATTAATAGAACCCCTATATTTTTTGGATATTATGAATAATAACTTTAGTAATTATTTTTGTTTACCACGGTAAAAAGATAAATCATGTAAAAGAGTAAAAATAATATTATAATAAATTACAACTACTATAAAACTCATCCTAATAATATTTCATGAGTTATGAGTGACCAATACAACCCTTGGGATTTATATTTTTTTCTTTAAAATCCACTTGGGTTTTATTATGACAATTAAATTTTTTAAATTAATGTAAAAAAGATAATTTTATAACCATGTATCTTCTTACTAAAATAATTTTTATATGGGGGTATATAAGTGATATATTCGAATATTAATTTTAATTTTAAATATAAAAATATTTCATACATCATGGTTATTTATTTATATTTTTTATTAATTAGATAATTAAATTTATTTATGATATAATGATGATGCAATAATATATTTATTAATAAGGAATTAAATTAATGATAATATAAATATTAAAATAAATATTTTCTGAAATATTTGATTTTTTAAACGAATTTTATGGAATACTATGACATGTTATGATTGATTTAATTTATTATTTCTATGTAATACATTTTTTATGATTTTTTAAAATGCCATGTATGAATATTTTAAAAAGTGACATTATTCATAATAGAAAATATTAAATAGTTTATTAAATATAATGAAATTTCTAAAACTCTATGGATTAACATAATTTTTCAGATAAGACATAATATTTCTTAAATGAAACTGTTTTGGGTATTATGACATGTTATGTTAGTTATATTTACAGCCAATGTTTAAATAACAAGATATCACGATAAGATTAAAAATGGTAAAATAAGTGTTAAACCAAAAACATAAGTGCTAAATAAAAATTAAAAACATATCTAATTTTAATTTTATGATATGTATTCAACCCAAAATCATCTCATTATCAATATAAATTATTTTTTGACCATAATTCAATGAAAATTAATTTATATTAATTTAATATTTTGATAGTTTTCTAAAGTACCCACACCTCTCTTATAAAAGCGAAATTCTTCTTCTAATTATTTCCCACATACGAAGACATTTTTATCAAACAATTCATGACCAATCCATCTCCAAAATTATCATACTTCATCATAGAGGACAAATTTTTTGATTAAATATAGCTGATGAAGTCCTCTTGTGAAAATCAAAATGAAATACCTGAAAAGATGTAATTGTTTTATCACCACTTTAAAAGTTCCTTTATTTATATACATCATATTTATATGTTGTTTCTATACTAAATTAATAAATATAGTATCTTACACTTGTTTATATTTTTTTATTATTATGGAACAGCCATATTCCTTCTTTTACCTATCTTATGAAAAACAAATTTACCATGTGTGCGTACGTACGACTTACCATATCCACGTCGAGGTGAAAACTATTTCACAAGAAAACATTATTTCTATTGTATAAAATTGAATATAAAGGATTTAAATTATAAATATAACATTATTTTTTATTTAAAATTAATTTTATATCAAATTCCATTCTATTTAACCATTAAATAAATGATATCATCGCTCGTGTGAACGTACAACTTACCGTCTTTCCAACATGGTGAGATTTATCTTCCACTTTAACCATGCAAGAATGATTATAAAAATATATATTATGAATAAGTATTAAATATATTACATAATAATTATAATTTTATAATATATATATATTTAGGCACATAAATTTCAATCACTTACATCCATTAAATATGATAATAAAATTGAAATAGTGTTCATGCCAACGTACGACCAACCATCTCCATGAACAGTGTGTTTCATTTCATTTATTTATGTGTTATATATATATGTTTATATACTGAATATATATGATATACAAATCATTTTTTATATTTTAAATTAAATATGGTATGATTTATGAAATAAGATCAAAAAATAACAAGTGAAAACACGTATGATAATCAAAGCAACTATTACATGAAATTGTGAATTAACATGGAAATTATTAATAAATGGGTAATATAACATAAAATATGAATCATGTATGAAAGCATAAATATTATTATGGTTCTGGTAGAAGTTAATAATATGTTTAAAATCATTGTACAGCTGTTTCAGATATATACAGAGAGTATCATACTAAAGGTAAGGGAATTTTGTCTCACTTTAAATTTTCATAAGATATAAGCCATGTTCACCAACTATAGATTACGTGTAGTGTATGTACATCCCCTATTATATTTAATATCATGACATAATTTATCTTCATGTTATTTAATTATTAATTTTAATATAATAGGATTATTAATTAAATGTTCAAAGTTGTATGCGACACTTTGAATAGTTAAAGAATTAATCCTTTCCACATTTCAACATTATTTATATTATCATACATGTTTATTTATATGTATTTATATGATTGTAATGAAACTTTTCTGTCTATTTTTATGTTCATTAAAATGTTTAAATAAATAAAACATTTTATGGTTTTATGTAAGTGTTAATTTTTGAATTTCATCATTATTCAAGATTTTTTATATGTAAGTATCTACTAGGAAATCTTTATCTTCCAGGTCCATGTTTCATAAAATGTATTTCAAAATATTATCAAGAAATTATTAATTTCATTTTTACTCTTATTTTAATTTTTATAAATTGTTTTTGAAGTAATATTTCCATTATTTTTTAAATGTGGTACATTATGAAATGTTCAAAAAATTAAGGAATGAATATTAATTTTCTTATATAGCGGGAGTGGTTATTTTTTGTCATTAAGACGCCATAACATTTTGAATATTATCTTACTTTATTACATTGTTTTTTTTTTAAATAAATTTTTTCTTTTATAATTTTGTATGATTTAAAATTATTTCAATGTAAAAAGTTATATTTCTTTCAAACAATATTAATGTTTTTATAAGATTATTTATATCTATGTCAACTACCTTTGTTGGATTTTATTCTTAATTGAGATAGATTTATTCTGATGAAATACTCTATATTGTATTGAATTTTTTTATGTTATGTGTGATTATTGATGTGCTATTTTAATACCATGCATGGATTATGGTTAATGTATTAACAATTCATATTTACATATACGAATGTCTATGTAATGTTTCTCCCATTCCATAAGATGAATACATTGGAATTAGAATGAAATGGTTTGGCTACTGGTGAAAGAAAGAAATACGGGTTGGGGATCAGTTAATGAAAGCCCCTCGATGCATCTATAGTTCTAACAAGACAAAATTATTTGGGTTTTGACTAACGTCTCACCTGTATGGTATCGGCATTAGACCTTGATGGTATGTTCTTCCTTATGTATTCCCACATCATAAGATTAATAATTGATATTACATGTTATTATCAGACTAGTTGAATGTCCATGGGACTATTTAAATAGAATTAATTGATTTATTATTACTATAATATGGTGAAGATGATGTTTAAAAGACTTGTATTTCTGTTTTTATACCTTAACTATCAATTTTATTGTTATCCGTGATAGCTTCTACTATATAGTGAATCATTAATAAGCATCTATTCTCACCCCTTTCTTATGTTTTATTTTCTATGGATGCCAAAAAGTGTTTTTATAGATATTTATAGTTAATATTGGAGAATAATGGAATTCCCAAAGAAATATCTATATTGTAGTTTATACTTTGATTTTTATGGTAATTTTCATGTATGTAATCTATTTTACAAGACTGCTAAAATGATCGGTCCATCGGGATTTGATTCCAAGTAATCACAACAATACATAGAAATAATGCATCTAATCTGAGCATCTAGGTTCAGCATGTTACATGTGAAATATATAAGAAATTTTTATGAATGTTTATCAAATTATATTTTTTAAAATGATTTTGTTATAATTAATGCGTGATCATAGTTTATTTATAAATAAAATCCAAATATAGACATTGATCGTTCATATTTATGGTGATGATATCATTTTTGGATTGTCAAATGATTATATTTTATTATAACATTTAGATATATTGAAAATTGAATATGAGGTGTGTCTCCTAGGAGAATAAATATTATTTCCTGGTCTCCAATTCTTTCAAAGATATGATGGTTTATTTCCATATCAATTTATGTATGTAAGGAACATATAATCAAATTTGACTAGATAGTTGTAAAAATATAAAATTACCCCATGGGTAATTCTTGTAAACATTTTGTTGATGAATTTTGAAACTCCATGATCTATAAATTTATAGAGGTATAATTGGTAGTTTACTAAAATATACTTCATCTTGGCATGACATGATGTTTTTAGTTTATATTTATTTTATATTTCAAAATAACAACACATAAATTTATTTAAAATATATAAATAGAATCATCAAGTATTTTAAAGGATAAATAAAAATTGTTTTATTTTATCCATGAAACATTAATTTTGAGTTGATAAACTTTATATATTCCAATTTTGGTTGTTATTAAATAGACTAAAAATGAACATGTTTAATTTGACATTATCTAGGATTTTGGTTGTTGTTGATGTTTTAAAATGAAAATTCCAATTTTTCATCTATTGTATTTTCAAAATACATTGCTTATATAATTTATTATGCTCAATAATTATTATTTAATAAAAAATATATTTTTTTGTTCATTTCCATAAGATACATGTTCTCTATTAAAATCCATATACTATTTCAATCCTTACAATTCATTTATATCCCTCAAGGAAAAATCACATATAATTTACATATAATTTTATTAATGATCAATGGAAAAATGATGAAGTATATTTTTAATATTTTATAATTAGATGATAAAATTGTATATATCTTTACAAAAAACCCATATTAAACTATGAATGAGAAAATTAAAAATATACATAGTGTAGTGGATGTTTAATTGTTTGACAATAAATATGTCCAAATATGTTTATGTATAGAATGTGAATAATCATATCTTAAGTCCCTTATTTACCCCATTATAATTTTACTTTATATCAACTCCATTTATTTTAAAACTACTGCAATTCTAACATGCTTCTATAATTAATGAATTTTTTTTAAAAAAAATTAAATATGTTTATAAACAAAGATCATGTGAATTGTATTTTCTTTTTTGGTTACTCTCATGTATATTCACCATTGGTTACTATTATAATTCCATAAATATATTGACATAATTTAATTTCTAATTGTAATTTTATTCCATCTTCACTATGAGTTATCACTACTGTATGAAAATAGTTTTTAAGACCTACTTATAAATGTTTTTAAATATGATAAATTTTTTCGGATTTGTTAATTTTTTAAGAGCAAGTGACTCTTATATTAAGTTGAATTTAAATTATTTATATATTTATTTTATTATATTAACTATTTGGAATCAATTTTTTTCATACAAAAATTTATTGGTTGTTGATTTATATTTAGAAATCTTTAATTTAATTATTTTTAAATTTTTAATTGATATTTTATAAAATAAAGGGGGATGTTAACTTTTTTTAATTAAAATATTTTTATTTGGATTTAATTAGGTTTATAATTAGTTTTATTGAATTATGGTTGACCAAATAGGGTTAAAAAACCTTTGGTTTAGAAAATTGATTTAAAATTCAGGTTATATATTTTAATAGTATACTGTTCAAATTTTTTTATAATTTCAAAAACATGGAATGTTTATGTAATTATAATTCGAATTTTTAGATATAAAAAATATAATGAATATTTATAAGATATCTCCAAAATAATATTTTTATTTTTTTAGAATTACAATATTATCATTTTTAATTGATAATTATTTTATTTTAGTTAATTTTCATATTTTTATGTGTCTTATTAACTATTTTTTGGGGAAAATTATATAATTATGATTTGTGTAAGGACACACACATTAATGATTTCATTATTTTATACTAATAAATTTTCACCATACTATTTCATTATTACTTAATAGTCACAATTTTTTATTATTTATTCAATTATTACATTTTTTACTATTTTATTTAATTTTCTTTTTATACATATTTTATGTTTGTTTTCAAAAATAATATATCTTTCTTCAAATTACAAAGTCATTCAAGTTACAAATTAATTTATTGTTAAAATGTTCATATATGGCTTCTAATGCGTTATTACAAAACCATTTTTTACACTATTCATAAAATCCTTATATTTTAATGTTTTAAAATTATAATAAATAAAAATTCAAATGAGGAAATTCTAATTCCCAAGATCCATATATCTGGATTTGGTGTAAAAAAACAAATTATTACATACTACCATTAATAACAAAAAAATTTGACCCAATTTTATATATTCATAAGTAAATAATCTAAAATAGAATAGTGAATAATTTATATTACAAAGAAATTTTTCGTATCAACATTTATAGTGTTAGGTATTTTTAAATTAATTTACATCTCATGTATTTCTCATCAAATTGGAATATTTTCCCATCATAGTTTGGTTGTATTATTCTATAATATGTCTTATATATATACTTAAACAATTATACACACATAATAATTTTGTCTATGTTTCAAATATATAACTCTTCTTCATAACCTAGTGAAATAATAGAAATGCTCAGTCAGAGGCAAGCCTCTGACCATTTATTAATAAAAGAAAAATAATTAAGCAGGTACAATAGGCCAGAAAAAAACTACATAACATAGAAACCAAACCCTTCACCGTCCCCATTATGGAATATTTCCTCTGCATTATCTGTTTCCCATTCTAAAATAGAAATATAAGAAAGTGTGACATAAAATTATCTATAAGGGAAAACATTAAACACATGATATCATGAATTAAACATGGCATAATAAAAATGGTATAAATAATTAATAATAAAATATTATATGTGTATTTCATCAAGATCTTGAATTATTTCTATAGATAATATTAAAACATAAATAATGACATGTAAAATAATTAATATTTTCATAATAATAGAATTTATAATATCAAACACCATAATATTTCATTGAAATACTTGTGACATGACATTTTAATCCTATAATCCCAACATATTTATAATACATCATAAATAATGAGGTATTCTTACAACAAATAGCCAAATTAGTTTGTTTCATGAGATATACAGGTCCATTGTGGGGTTTTCTAGTAGTGATCCCACTCGTTCACATAATAATTCCAATTCAAATATCACAGACTGAAATGGATGAAATTAAAATAAACCATCAATATAAATATTCATTTTTAGAATATATGATATGAAATATCAATACATTCATATTACATAATCAACCATCCTCATTTGTCAATAATAATCATTATAGAACTAAAAAAATATTTTTTGTCAATGTTTCTCTACTCAATAAATGACCTATACATTTCGGTAAAGAACCCAAATTTAATTTATATAAAATAGTATGTTTAAATGATATTTAGATAAAATTATGTTGTTAATTAAATATATAAAAAATGATATATAATACATCAATAATAATAATAAACAAAAACATTTAGGTTAAAATAATTTCATTAGAAATGATGGTGTTGTAGTAAACATTAGTCTCTCCAAAATAGATTGGAAAATGGCAGTGATCCTTTTAAAATAATTTCATTTAAATCTTTTGTATATTGGTTGAAAGAATTATGTTAAAAGTAACATTGAAAACTATTTTCAATATACATCATGAATATATTTTTAAAATTAATTTTACACAAATTATAATATTGGAATCATGAAAATAAACTATACATACATAAGAAAATATGTCTTGAAGGCCATAAATATACAAAAGTGGAATTAAATCACTTATGAGTTTTTTTATCAAAATAATATATTTTACTTTTAGAAAATTAATTGAATAATTAAAAGAGATGTTTCTTATAAAACCATTCAAAATATATAAAACAAGAAAAATTATAAAAGAGGTTCATACCCTTGGGAAATATCGATCATGTTAAAAACATTTGAAAATAGATTTTCTCAACACTATTGTAATGAATGTAGAAAAACAAATTCTTCATAAAATATTAAAAGGTAAATTGTAAAAATTTAATTATTAATCAATTTTTTCAAAAATCAACATCTGAAAGTCATTGATATATATATATATATATATATATAATTCTTTATTAAAAATAAAAAATATGGATATGGTATATAATGGTTCTAAATAAACTAGAAGAAATATGATCAGATTTTCATATGGTCATTCTCTCAGTCAATTTGAGTACAAAAGTGAGAAAAATGTATAAAATTCATAAAAAATGATGTTACTAGATGGTAATAAAATATATTAGTTTTATTTATAAATAAAATATCTCTTTTCCATTTAATATTCAAAAATAATAAATCCATAATAAAAATGATATTGAAAAATTAACACTTTACCACTTTGGTAACATTTCAATAAAATAAAATTAAATATTAAAATGTGATATGGTTATATAAATCCCATGAATTACAAAAAATATCATGTTAAAATAAATTTATTGGTAATTAATTAAGCTATATAAAATAAAACATGGTGCATAATATGAAATACCTCCAGTAATGGAAATTGAGACATATAACACTTAGAGATATTATAACACTAGAATTAAAACTTACAGATAAAAAGAAGTAGAAATGGAAAATTAATTTCCATTATTAAAAATAAAATCATTATATAATATTTCATATATTAATAATGTACACATTGTAATGTAAATAGATGTTTAATTCAAAAAAAGTATTGAAAAAGGAAATTTGTGATGGGAAAACCCTACCTAGGATTCTTGTATGGTCATATTCTTTCCAATATCATTTATAATAAATTTATATTTATTATATATATTTATCATATATATATTTTTGGATATCTTTAATTCATAACTTATTTTCGAACATTTACTCATAATTCATCACTAAAATCAATTATTTTTGTGTTAACTATTTTGTTTATTGTGCATGTTTTGATTTTTTGTTCCTAGTCCTTGAATCCTGGTCATGGGTCCATAATATATATGGCCATTAACATTTTATAATTATAATATATATGAATTAAATACACCTTTTGAACCATCCATGTAAAGTGGTCATGAAAAATGATCCACATCGATTCATGGTAATGGAAGTCCACAAGTACACATTATAAACATTTTCATTTTCCCATGGAAAGAAGGTTTTTAGGGTAGATAATATTATATATTTATAGAGTTAGAATAATATAATAAATATAATATATGTTCAAAAAATGCATCCTTATAAAAATCCAGCTGAGGAGGTAATAAAAAATAAAATACATCACTTTAGTTAAACAATAATTCCTATGAAGTCATGATCAATTTTTTCGTTTTCAATTATATGGAAATAAGATAGAATTTTTTTAACATTAACATAATAAAATTTCAGTATATATAGAATATATATTTCAATTTTATAATATTTATATATTTGATTTAAAAGATGTTTAATAACAAATAAAATTCAAATAGATTATTAATGAAAATTATCACTTCTTTGGGTATCCTACAATATATTGATCCAATGGAGTTTGGGGGAGATTTTTTTTGTCAAAATAGGGAATTTGGAATTTTTCATGGAAAATGAGGAGAGATATTTTGGAATAATTTCTAGATAAATAATAACTTATATGTGTCTTTCAAAGGGTTATATTATGTCACTTTTTATATTAAGAAATCATTTAACTTTTAACAAATACATAGTGTTTATCAGTAAAAAAATAACATAAAAACTAAATTTGTTGAAAAATAGACAATAGGTGGATGGATCAACCATTTTAATAACCTCGTAAACTAGGACAAGTATTTATAAAAAAAGTATTTTTTAAAACATAAATTTATATTACATATTTTTAGAGTCATTTTTGGAACTATTCACAAAACATGACTTAAAAAACATAAATATAACAATGAATTTTAAATTTATATATTTAAAACATTACGTAACTTTCAATATGATATATAAAAATAGTTAAATTATATAAATTATCCTAAAACACAAATTTTAACCTATTTTAAATTGTAGCTTTTTTAACCCTCTTTAGGATGTGTTGCTTAAATGATGCATATGTGTTCTATGTAAATATTACATTACCAAACATTTAATACATTTACTATCCTAAAAGTAATTTTTTTTGAATAAAAGAGAAAAAAATAATGAAGAATGTTCTTATATGTTAATCTCTTTGCAGGAATGAAAAAATCCCCTCAAATAGAGCACAAGACAAGATAAAATTATTTGTAAGGACCCATTTATTTGAAATATTGACTATAATATAGTTGGATTCACGATATTTATATGTAAGGATGTTGTTCAAGGATGAGGGAGTATCTGTGAATTTCATCCATATAATAGTAAGGTTTTATGATAAATGAGTAATCCCATTCAAAATAGATTTTACAATGGGTCTTGCATTACATTCCAGCTATAGATTTCACCATTTTCACTATGTTAACATTTCGACCACATTGAACATACCAATAATTTATAAATCAATAGATATAGAGAAACCATAATGGACAAAAAGACATTCCATAAAATCACTATTAATAATTATTAAAATTTTACCACATTCCAAATGTCTCAAAAAATCACTTGATGTTCCATCCATGTTGAATTCTATCCATCCATAGAATGGGGAATACATAATACATTGATGGTTATAAATATTTTCATCAAATTACATGGAATTCTAAATCATTTAAGAAACGAAATACCATGAATATAATTTTTACAATCGCATGTTGGAAGTAAATTTTCTTTTTCAACAGTAACTGTGATCTGCACAAGAACTGTCAACATGTTGAAAGTGGTATGATCATGTATCAGTATACTTTATCTAAACCACAAAATCTATTCCACCTATGTTCATTCCACAATGAATATATTAATCAACTACATAAATAATGGAAGCCTTAAAGAGGTTGTAACATGCTTCTATATCATGTTTTTCATCAATATATTCACATCAAGAAGATGAGAGACATATTTTTAGAGTGTTATAGGGGTGAAAAAATTCACAAAGAGATGATTTATGTCTTACCTATGTTTATTATTTAGAAAAATATTAGATTAAATAAAAATTATAATGAACTGAATGCAATAATATATTGGAATCCTAGAGTGAATGAGCCTCCCCAAAATAGTGTACCTATAAGGGAACAACCATATATTGTATATTTTACCTGACCAAGAATTAATATACCTATAAAATGTGCTTAAGGAGTGCATATTAGAGGTGAGTATTCTGATGGGTGTAGACTCACATATCAGAATGTCACCCCTATTAATAAAATTGTGAATTCAAACCACATAATTAATTCCTACATGGAGAATAAAAAAGGTAGTTTCCATTTGTTCTTTAATAGAGGAATTATTTTATGGAAGTAAAATATAAGGATTAAAAAGCTCAATAAGAGGTGTACCTATCCAATTATCATCCAATATTTAAGTGAGGGATTACAATTGACTAACCAATGTAGATGTGTTGAAATACTGGAGGAACTGGACTTGAGAAAAATCTATATAGAAGATTATATATTATTAATATTTTCATATTTGATTTTTTATATTAATAAGTATCTTATAAATCCAATGGAATTTGGTTTTTTATTCACAATCCTCTGCATAAAATGCTCCTTAGAGTAATAATTATATTTGAAATAGATTTTTACTCGATGTCCTCCATGGACAATAGAATAAGAGAATGTCTTCTACGGGATTGTTATAATCTTTTATTGAAGAATACTATGACACAAGATGATTTTTATGGACATATTGATGATATAAGTAGAGAAACATCCAATGTAAAACCACCCAAAGTGTATAAAACATTATAAACAATGATTGAATTTTTAAGGTAGACAATACCAGCCATTGATAAATCATTTCCATTCCATGAAGCTAACTGATTTTTAATCTATCTATAAATGTTAGTGAAATTTTGAGAAAATTGTATTCCAAAAAACATAGAGACGCTATTATAAGTAAAATAACCAAAAATTATTTTATTCCATACTCATTAATGACTTTTACTTTTACATCGTCAAGAATATTATTTCCAAGGTATAAGGATGATTTCTTTTAGCTGACCCCCTGGAATGAAACATTTTCACGGTGAATAATATAATCATTGATATTTTTATTTTACATATACACATGAGTGAAGAAATTTTTTTTTCATTATTAAATAATTTTTTTGGTGTAACAAACATCTAGGAGCTTTTATTGGTCTGAATTTCTTATTCTCCACCGTTTTGATAACTAAACATCTTATATTTCCCACTATAATGGAAAACATATTTTCTAAGTGAGTATAACCTTATATAAAACATCAGGAATAGGTGAAATGACCCTCATGTGATAAATTATTTTAACATCATGTTTAAAGGAAACTAGTACCCATCCCATGTATTTTCATGACACTATAAATCAATTGTTTACATTTTTAAAAATTTAGAAATGAACATTAAAAATTATTAGTTTTTAAAGAAGTTAGTCATAGGTCATGTTGAAACATTTGGAGAACAGGGACATCATTATAATTGTTGAAAACATTAATGATTATTGTTAATGAATGATAATTCATTTTGAAAATGGAAAAATATAAAACATGAGTTATCTTATAATTCAAATAAGGTAAAATAACATTGAATAATTAAATTTTATCATTGATATACTGAATGTCAATAGGAATGATGAGAATAAGGGAAGAGGGGACTATCAAAAATTTGAGTATTTTTTAATAAAAGTGGTGACATAAAATGGTCACCAAATTCATACCCCAAATGAAAATATTAAAAACAATAGTAGCAGTACAAACACAAGGTGAAATGAATTAACATCAGTAGGTATTGAGAGAATTACAAACAAAAAACACTAAGGAAAAGCAATCAAAATCTCAAAAAGAAAAAATTGATCAAAACAACCTGCTATCAACTATTAAATAATCTCTAGAAAGGCATGTATTATCCATAGGGACTCCCCCAATCTAGGTCTGAAAAGCAGCCAATGCCCACACAACTTTTCTTCTCTATCAACATAAGCCTTTTCCTTCACAATGCTATAAAGTTATTATCGTAAAATGAAAGGCAAAAAAGTAACCTGAGAAATTCTTTAATACACTAAAACCAACATTTAGAAATGAAAACCAGTAAAAGGTTGGATCAATAAGTTGTTGATAATGTCTGACCGCATTGCAACATCACCTTCACATGATTCAGTTCAAGGTTCCAACTTAGAGAAGACCACATGTTAAAAAAGCACCTAAAAAACACAATGCCAACAATCTTCATCGAATACAATTTTCATACAGCACACCCAAACACAGTGATACAACATGATAATCCTAGTTTCATAGGTTATGAACTTCCCAATTATATTCATGCACTGCCAGAAGGAATAAGTGAAACTTATAAAGGTAGTCATACCAGTGGAAAATGCAATCAAGGAATCCTATACAAGAGATGGTCTACAATTCCATTCATTCCCATTATTCAAAACTGAAACCTCAAAGAAAAAATCCATGCATTGCCAAAAATCTGTGAAATTTATAATTAGGAAATAGAGGGCATTAAATTGGAGAAATCAGCCCATGATAGCTAGAAAATATATCCCTCAATAAAAAAATAGGGTAGAAACTCCAGGACAACATCAAGACCTCAAAGGAGATCATTGAACAGGGTGATAAAGGCACTCTCCAGCATATGAAATCTATAAAATCCATCAAAACATCAAAACATATGAAATCATGAGACATAATATCTTGTATGTAAAACCCCAAAAGTATTCAAAAATAGGAATAAATCTAGTTCACAAAAAATCCTATAAATCTCTCATGGATCTGCTAGCACAAGTAGACATCCCATATCCATTGTTAATCCTTAGAGTAATGAAAAATGGTAACAAATGAAATAGTTTAATATGTTTAATCAGAAATTAAAAATAGGTTAAAAGAAAATGTTAATACAATATTTCTTAAATTGAAATAAAGATATCATGTGGTAAATAAAAAATTAATTGATAATTTGAAAACAATAGAAGCATTAACTTGTGAGTATTACCTCCCCATTGTAGCACAAAATTTCAATCATATTCTTTAGTATTTTTTTATGTTTTCCTTCAGGCCGGGATGATTTTGATTGGAAGTGATGGTTGGTTCCATGGAGTCTTGAGATGTCGATACATTTATTTGGAATGAATAATCTGCATCAAACTCCATGAACATATATTTCTGCAAAATAAATTGACATTAAAGAATAAGTACCAAATATTATTGAAAATTTAAATCATATAACCATAAATATGAAGGTTAACAGTAGATAATTGAGATGATTAAATTAATTGTATGTATTAATCATAGAAAAAATTCGAATGACATGAAAAATTTATGTTTTTTTAGTTGCAATGATATCATAAAAGTAACACTCAATAAATATAAAGAACATATACCTGAGTACATTAAATAGTTAAACCTGTTGTAACAAATCCATTGCCACTATTTAAACACACTCTTAATGATCAACTACATTGATTTTCATATGAAGCAAGAGAAAAAATAAATATTAAAATAATGTGGTGTTTGTTTTTTAAAAAATTAAAATTTTGAAATTAAAAATAGTAGTACCTAGTTATGTTCAATTCAAATACAACTCTTCAATACTGGTTGAGTAATTTTAGTTACTTCATAATGTAAGAAACATTTAGAAGAATCATTATGGGAAATAGTGTTCTCAAAAAAATTATCTCAAATAGATCATTAATACACAAATCACCAATAGGTATATATTATGATCAAGGCTACAAAACTTCATTAAAATGATTATAGTCAAATATTTGACCTGTAATAAAATAAATCACACCTCAAAACATAATTAGTGATATTGTAATGTCCTTAGATACCTATATCAAGTGTGGCATTACCACCATGCACCCATGTTCAAACATTACAAAAACATAAATTCATCCATGATTAGATTACTTACTCCTAAAAAAATGATCCACAATGACAACATAAAATTACAAACATAATCAAACATCATCTCCAACCATGCTGAGAATCGGGTTTTGAAGATTATATTTTCAATATTAAGTAATCAAACTTCATATCCTATAGGGATTCATTTATTAAATACTAAATAAAAATATAAAAATATTTACAGATAAGATGGCCAGAATTATATTATTCTAATATAAATTAATGAAATTTTGTAAGACATAATATTTCTTTCTAATAAAATATGGGATTAAAATAGATACATTAAAGAAATTAGTGTGACTAAAATAACAATTCATGGATTTCTTGGATATTTACTGCATCTTGAAACTTAAATATTTATTAAAAACAGAATTCTCTATTGGTTAGTTTTCATTGACACTACACTAAAAGTTTAGATTTGATTCTATTAAAATGATTCCTTGATATAATAAATAACATGATCCACTGCTCGAAAAAATAACATGATCCAGAATAGAATAAATGCATGATTTAAATGCTCAAACTTATTCTACTACTCTAAATAAATATCCATTACTGAAATGAAATACATGATCCACTAATCAATGAAAATATAAGACTCTATGCTGTGTAAAAATATTTACTACTCTAAAACATGAAATTTCAGATTTAGTAAAAGTAAATTTCCCTATTAATATTTGGATGTTAATGTATTGATGACCAATAAGAATGGATTTTTATAAAAAATCAATTCTTGTACCTGGTTTTTTAGTTTTGAAGATGAGTTATAGTGGTTAAAGAACATGTAATATGCAAGGACCTAATGACGTAGAAATTCATCCAATATATTTACCTACACATACTTTAATTTTTAAGAAAACATACAAAATGTGGTTAAAATTGAACACTTTAATATGAAATCCAAAACCTTGTATAACATATATATAAAAATACATTTTTCTCACTATTAGGAAACAATTCAATATGAAATCCACAAATATCAATGTATAACTTATAGGGAAACACATACATATAAATTGTCTCAAATATTTTATTCTTTGACGTGAAGTTATTTCTTATTTATGTAAAATTAATAATAGAAAATATAAAATAAAATATTTTTATGTTGAAAATATAATATCCGCTTTGATAGAACATTTTAGTTTATAGTAGGAGCTATGTCAGAGTTTTTTGATGGACTAGTTTTATATTCGTCTAATTCATTGATTGTTGTTCCTCAAGTGGATGTGTAGAACATGCATGATTCCATTATTAGAATAACCTGATAGGTTACACTATTATTAAATATTATAAAATGTCACTCTATAAATAGATATGGAGATGACAAACCTGAAATGCTAGTTGGACTGTTTAACATAACTGTGGATGGAAAAGGAATGTGGTTTCTGATAGCAATATGGGTAGTACTGTTCATTATTGAAGTCACAAACCTATAAATCAATATTGACTGACAGAGAATAATTTATATAGGAAACTGATTTGTGATTACAATGACGAAGAGTCATCAGATGGCTCTGTAATAGTACATCCATTTGAATTTGTACCTTGTAAGAGTAATGTTGGGAAATTTATTTGTTAAATAGAACCATAACTTATTGTACATATATTAAAAAAAATATTGAAATCATGCTTACATAATGAAAGACTGTGTTGTATCATGGTATTTGATCGTTTTTTTCTCTTGTTTGAACCACTATATATCATTGACATATGTGAACAGTCTTGAGGGACTATGAAATAGGATGAAGAAGAATTTTAGAAAGACATGGTTATCTATTTTTCAGTATGAAATCAATTTATATAAATTTGATATTGTAAACCGAAATCAACATTTATGCACATAGGTGATAATGTAATGCGTCAACGTATTGTTGTGTTATTAGATTGTGTTACCACTTTAGTTTTAAAAAATTTTCCCCTTGTTATTTTTACCGTAAAATTCTCAATACTGATAGAATATAAATTTTTAGGCAGTGAGATACTATATTATAATGGTATGATATTTGGACTTTTAGTATGTTAACTAAAAGAACAAAAAATGGACTTTGCAAATTGTACTCATAATTAATAGGTATTGGTGAGAAATGTGAACATATTCGTGGTATGTGTGCTTCCTATTGGTGTTAAAGGTTAACTTTTATTAATTTTTTCAAGATTCATTTTTCCTGTAGAATTTAAATTATCATAAACATATAAGTTATCATTTGATAAATAACAAAACAATATCAGGACTGCAGGGGGAAAAAGAAAAACCGACTGATGTTGTGGTTGTAATTGTCTTTTCTAAAGATGTGAGTCTCTATATCTCTGTGGGGGGTGAATGTTTATATAGTGTATCTTTTTATTTTACTGTAATGGAATTCAACAAAACCATAAAACCATGAAATGTAGTATTGTGATCATAATAAGGAAAATATATAATTTAAAGGCAATTGATCTTTTGAATGTGAATTTAGACACATAATAAGGGTTGTATGTATGAATGCTATAGATGAAAGTTACTTACTACAATCAGTCTAATAATTACCTTGATATTAACCATTTTCTATGAGAAATGGCTGATTATATTAAACATGGATACCTGGAGGTAATACTCTGAACATAGTATAGAGAATATCAATGTTGAAGAAAAATGATGCTTAGAATCTTCATGATTTTACTTCCATGGTTGGATGTCAAGTCATAGGTTAAGATAAATTCTAAAGACAAATAACAGTGAATGTTTTGTATCCCTGTGTGAATTGGAAAATAATACAATGAAGAAAATATGTTCAAGGTATCATAATCAAGTATACAAACATACGTGTTTTGTATGGGATTGTTGTAGCTGAACCGAGGTGAACCCAAGTTAACTCACACAGTTTTATAACCAAGTATTAACCAAAAAATAATTTAAAAAATAGAAGTAATAGGTAGTGAAATGTAATATACAAAAATACCTTTTTTAGATGGGATTGTTGTAGCTGATCCAATGTGTGCCCGAATTATCTCACACAGTAGAATACTATGGGTTGTAGATAATATAAGAGGTTCATTTGGAGGTTCATGATTTCAGATTGACGTTTGTAGAGGTAGAAGAACAAATTAAAGTATTTCTATAGTGATGGAGTCCTAATAAAAAACCAAGACAGACATGAAACCAGATATTTTGGAGACCGAATGTAGTAGGTTCTGAAACCCTAGTTGGAGGATGTCAGAAGGGATGGATGTGCTATGTTGACGATCAGTACCGGTTGTAGCTTTGGGATAATGTTCTTAGTGCAGACTCTAGATGATGATGAAGAAAAAATAGTGTATATTCTCAAATAGAGGTAGATAAAATATCCAGAAGTGGTGGAATTTTTCATAGCTGAGATGCCTATTTTGATGGAGTCCTCAGTTCAAGATGACGTCTACGAAGGGTATACAATGGGGTAGTAGAGGAGGTCAATCGAGATATGGAGGGAAGGTAATGTGGTGGTAGAAGTATAGTATGGTAAGTGTGGGTGGGGGTAGGAACTGTGGGAGTTACATGTGGTGGAAAAATTCCAACTTCAGTAAATATATAAATGTTCTTAGTGTGTGTAATTAAAAATTGACCAAATTTTCAACTGTTTTTCGTTTGAAAATGTATAAAAAAATATATACAGAACCTGATACATAATATAATGGATTTAGTATTTCCCTTGAATTCTCTTGGTGATGACTCATATGAAAGAGATACCTTATTAAAATAAGAAACAAATCCAGTAGTAGTTTTCACTATTTTAATAACACCAGCATCACCCTAATACTTCAAATCAGTGGGCTGGCATTGTATTGGGATGTAGAGTGAGGAAAACCCCATCTGTGTCAATAAAATATTCAATGAATCAGATCAAGACCACAGAATGAATATGTAAAACAAATTTTGGCTCTAATTCCTTATGAAACCCATAAAAAATCTGGGTGATCGTAAAATCATCAAACATCAATGGTATTGAAAAGAATAAAACGTAAAATATATAAAATAAGAGAATAATAAATGAACATGAGTAAACCCAAACAACATGGAAAAATGAAAACCACCTTCACTTGTTCTTCATGGTTGGACCCTAAAAAAGAAATACAGTGCTAATATTAACAAAACAGCTGCAGGAGGAGACAAAGAAGGAGGTGTTGGTGTAGCTGTAGCTGGGGGAGGCGGAGTAGGTGGGGGAAGATTAGTTAGGAGTGGAGTAGGTAGAGGTGGAGGAGCTGGAGGCAGAGGAGGAGGAGTCGATGGAAGTGGAGAAGGCAGTAACATAGGAGTAGGTGCCGGAAGAGTCAGATCTGGACATGGAATGAAAAGATAATGTCACAATGTAAGTTGACGAATCATATTCATACATGTGATTTGATGTAGAATCACTTTTCATTTAAGATATATAATATTTTTATCTTCAATATTTTGAGAAAAATCATGGTTTATACATTTGAAAAATGATTATAGATATGTGTTTTCACTGCTTGCTCAATGGCATGGGAACCCTAGGTAGAGTGGAGGACCTGAACATGGAAGAGATGAAGGTGGATTTTTTGGTTGTGTAGAAGGAACATGCTTAGGAGCCAAAGTCAGTAGAGTCGATGGTGGAGGAGATGTAAGAGGAGGAGCCGAAGGTGGAGGATCTGAAGGCGGATCACATGAAGGTGGATTTGCAGCTAGAGAGGGTGTTTAGGGAGGGGAGAGGAAGAGGGGATTTAGGGAGGGGAGCAGTAGAGTAGATTTCTGGAGGGGTACAAGAACCCTAGAATAGGAGAGGAGAATTGGGGAGGGGAGCAAGTAGTCATGGTAAATCCCAGTCATAGGTGGGATAGATTGAGTAAATTTCTGGTTTGGAGGGATGGATACAGAATATGGGGTGATGTTGATGCATAGAGAGGTGACACATGGCAGAAAAATTCCAACATTAGTAAATATATATTTATATATATAGACATTACCTCTTATAATGGTTTTCTTGATAAGGATGATCGAGTCTTATTTTTCCATGAGATAGTATTTTATAGTCCATTTTTTAATTAAAACAGACTAATTGGAAAAAATAGTTCTATAAAAAATGCTAGAAAGTATATTAGCAACAATTTTACCCGTAATCTTTTGAATCAAGTTAATAAGAGCTAGATGTTTAAAGTGATGAATTTAATTAAAACTAACCTCCTATGGAATATGTAAAATAAATTGGGCATTGGTTCCCCGAGTGATATAAACACCTTTAAAAAATAAGTGACAAGTCTAAAAACATCATTATGAATAACCACCAATAATTTTTTAAATAAAAAATTAGTGATGTTTTCAAAATTATAAGATCTTCTAGAATTAATACCATGTATAATTATCTTGATCTCAAAATCAAGAGAGATTTATGTAAGCCTAATATTATCCCCATGAATGAAAATCATAGTAATGGAATAATCCATCACCTTAGAGAAGGTGTTTGGTCCATTGATGTTGTTCATGTAGAATGATACAACATGACTTAAAAGTTTTATCATTTTACCAATCAAATCCCACTCCTCATTAAGAAACTCTAAAGTCCTTATTATTTTTCTAACAAATTGAATAAAGTTAAAAATAATAATTTATGTCACCACCATTATGACATTTTATTTTAAAAGATTCATTATTTATGTATTCCTTATGATTTAAGAGAATGTTGAGCTCATGGGAAATAACAATTTCATGCTCAATACACAGGGAAATTCACGACATGTGTTATTCTATTTCAAGATATATAGAGAGGATTGAAGAATACAAAAATTATAATCAAGAGAGATGAAACAGTATATCCCCCATCCATCCAGCTTCATATTGAGTAGTTTAAGCTACTGAACACATTCAACGAAATCATCATTGTAATTATAATAACTCTATATTTCTGGATAAATCTCTTTTTACTATCCAGGCATAATATCAATGAATTTTTGAATCTGATTATGAAAAGATGTCTCACATAACTTTTTAAATGATTAATCCAAATTGGATGTTGACTTTAGTTAATTCTATAAAGAGTAGTACAAGTAATGGGGGACTAAAAATAAAGGGAAAATTCAATGATAAAATTCAAGTCAAGCATAAATGATTCACTTTTATTATGATTCTTTATATACCAGGTGTATTTGAAACCCACCAAATTATCTCCAAAAATACTAAAACCTTCAATATAGGATTGGAATTATCTAATTGATGATGTATAATTATTTACACAAATCATCTCATGAAGTCTTTGAATAGAATTGAAATACACACTTAAATTCTACATATAAATGAATATTATAGAAAAGTGTTTAATGTTATTATATAAAATTATCTTATCTTGATAACCATTTTAATCATAGAAAAAAGAGTTAAAGTATTGTATTCCCTTGAATTTAAAAATAAGAATAATGATCTGTTAAGTGGTGTTTACATGAAATAATCCTTTTAGATATATATTTACGAAGACCCAAAGTATTTTAATATGAATAAAACAATGATTTATATCAATTATATGATAACCTAACCTTTCAAAGGTTTAAAACCTTGATGAAGTTATCATCTATGTTTAGGTAAACCTAGAGGTTTTGGATTTTAATTTTTAAAAAATTTCTTAAGATAATTGGGTGTTTAAGGTCTATTATAACCCTAGATATTCTAGAAAAGTATTCTCATTTATATCTATGTTTCGGGATGGAGCCCAATTTATTTCCCATAAATTCTTCTTCATATCGAAATTCATAATATATCCATCCCTTTTAATAATAGGAGTCACATTATCAATAATACATCCAATATCAGAATCTATAGTAGAGGCATTGTATGTTACCACTACCTTTATGGAGTATGTGGTGGGGATTGAGAAATGATATGATAGGGTCCTCCTTGAGTGATTTATTCCCATTTTTTTGTCTGGTGGTTGCACACAAATCCATAGGTGAGCACTTCGGAGTGGGAAACCTTTCACGACCCGTCCTCAGGGCCGGTGTCGTGACTACCCCAAGACTGCCTTCTATAGGCCAGGGGATGGTGACTAGAACCTACGGCGTAAATCCTAAGAACAGGGAAGGCATTGCCTTTATAAAAGTAAACAAAACACCATAGAGTGCAGGCGGAAGAAATAAACTAAGTACAAAAGAAAGTGATGAAACGTAAAAAGGGATAGAATACAAACCCAACTGAAAAGTACAACTACAACTGAAAGGAAGTACAACAGAAAAGGCAAACATTTGGAAGGATAGAAGCAACTCCTGGGTCGTCCACCTCGGATCCTACCTGAAGGGTATGTATAGATAGCGTAGCTCCTGGATCATCCACCATGGATCCTACCTGAAGGGTAGGTACAGATAGCCTCCATAACGCTCTCTCCCTTCAACCTCCTCCGAGTATCATCTCGTCGTGAAGTCCACCACATGGTACCATCCAGTCCTCGAACACTCGGCCTCCGTCAGCGCTGCCCGTCATCTACAACAAACACAACGAGGTGTGGGCGTAGCCCGTGCAGGGGTGAGTATACGATACTAATTAGGGACCCTGAGACCCTCAATGTCTCACTAAATCCAACAAGGATAACCACAAAGAAGGATCTCAACATATAACCCATACTTAGGTATAAGCCCATACTTATACCTAAGTTATCAAGTAACCCATCTCAATCATGAGGAAACACAAAGGTTATGAAATCAACGGATAACCACTACCTATATATATGCACATACATATACCTAAGTTATCAAGTGACCCATATCAATCATGAGGTAAACATAAATGTCATAGACTCAGCTCAAACCAGGATTTTCATTATCAAAACCGTAACTGCTAAAGAGCTTTGTCTCTGATGAGTACAGTGATCCTATCACGACTCCGAGGTACTGCTCACTAACATAAGACTGCTGAGGTACTCCTCCTATCGAGTACCACGAGTCTGCCACCTCACAAAGTAGTGCTCCTCTGCCATGGGTCTGCCACCTCACACAATAATGCTCCCCCTCATAGCCTACAGAGGTACTCCTCCTACAGAGTACCGCGGGTCTACCACCACAAAATGTAGTGCTCCTCCGCCATGGGTCTGTCACCTCACAAATTAATGCTCCCCAATGGGCAATGCAAGTCACTCCGAATCGAATCGGACAAGCAGTCATCAGGTCTCAGCCAGCTACACGGTCTCTGTACTTTGTACACTCTTCTCTGGGAGGGTCTGCTCCATGAGCTACAGGTCGATACTCCAAGTATCACAAAGTCCCACAGAGAAGTATCTCAAGGATGGCCTCATCATAGGGGTCTCAATGCAACAGACGACGCATCAATCGGACACCCGGTCTGTGAGTTATTAGCCTTTTCGTCTTAGGGGCCCGGTTGGTTTCGTGTGCGAACCAACCCGTCCGTATCTCAAATGTACCTCAAACTCTCATATGGTATACTCATATGGACCATTTCTCAACGAGATCACCAACGCCGCTGACGGTTCGTCAAACAGACGTCCGGTCTGAAAGTTATCAGTTTTTCCGTTCTAGGGGCCCGGTTGGATTTCGGGTTCAATCCAACATAGCCACTATCCAACTGCATGTAAAACTCAGGAAAATTATTCCAAATGTTCCGTCTCATCAAGAGGAATCCAACAATGTCGACGGCACATCAATTGGACGTCCGAAGCTCATGTTATAAGCGTTTCCGCTCCAAGGGCCCGGTTGGTTTTGGGTTCGAACCAACCCGACCATACACAAAGTTCTCCGAAACCTTGAGTGTAATATACTGAAATGACCATCTTGATCCAAGGATTTAATCACAATTGACGGTGCGTCGATCGGAGGTCCGTAGCCCATGTTATGGCTTTTGAATGGATCTGACCGAAAATAGGGGGTTCAGGCCCGGCCTGATACCCCCCTGGGTCGGCCCGAACCAGGTCGACCCGACCCGGGTTCGAATCCGGCCCTTTAGGGCATAGCCCGGCCCAGTGGGCATGGCTCGGCCCAGCCGGAGCCTCCCGGCCCCGCTGGTGCGACCCGGCCCGGCCTGGGCGGCCCGGCCCGGTGCAGCCGGTCCGCGTGCCCAGTGTGGAGCGGGGGGTTACAACCCCCCAGCTGAAGAAACCGGTGCGACATTAAGCCATGCCGCCCTACCTTCGGAATGGAGAAGCCGTTCCGGTTTGGTCTACCACCGCGGCTCAGCCGCAGCGGTTCTGCTCTGGCGGCGCGCCGCCGCCGCTGGTCCCCGACACTGCCGCGCGGTGGGGCGCGCCGCCGTCGTTTTCCGAAGACCACCGGACGTGCTCCGGTGGTCCATTTCACTCGCCGTCATCGCCATCGGTCTTCCCAGGACCTGATCTTCATTGCGAAGGGATTCAAACTCCAGTGCATCCCACTTCGTCATCGCTCGTCGACCCACACGTCAATAAACAAATTGCGGAGTCTTCGAATCGCCTCTGCGACCGCGACTCCGACAACGGTTTCTTTCGGCCTCAATGGCGCGGTTCGACGGTGCAGCGCTTCTTCGCCACGTTCCTTCTTGTTTCTGTGTGGTGTGATGGCACCGTGTCACCTTCGTTTGAGCCACAACGAGTATGACAGCAAGGGGGAGGAGGGTCGTCCGTGTTTGTGCGGGCCGACCTCCTCCCATTATAATGATAGCAAGCGGCCAACAATTATCAACGAAGTTTGTTAAATAAAACTTGAATGAAGATTAAACCCCTAACTTGTAAAGTGATCCCTTGATGGATCTGCGAAAAGGTAGCATCGTTCGATGACGTTGGAAGGTGACGTCGTCGTTTGCGGTTTTCCCACGGTGGTGTCTCCTCCTTTGATGGAGATCCGGGAAGCGTTCTTTGTCGAAGGTCTTAGAAGGCCCGTCATCGCCAAAGTGTACCCAAAGATGTACTGCCTCCCCTCTTGTCGTAGAGAAGGAAGAAAGAGTTATTTTTTCGCTCTTCGTGGAGTGGTCGTTCTTTGCTATGAAGCGTCATTCTTCGTTGAGAATGCGTCGTTCTTCAACGAAGAGGAATTCTCTTCTTCTTCTTCTCACAAGAACTCTCTCCAAATTCTCCAACACAAAGTGTGTCCCAAAATAAAATAATGGCTCACCAATTATTTTATTAACACATTCCATTTGAAATTCAAAAGTCAACACTTAATTAATTAATTGAGGAGACTCAATACATTAATTAAGGTGTGTGTTGGCTTAAAAAAATTAATAGGGAGAGGGTGAAAGGGATAAGTTACACAAATTTAGAGTAGGTTACCAATTAATTCAAGAGGTGGGTTAGCAAGAATTTATTAAAGAGAGGTGGATGTGAAAAGTCACATTTAAAACTAAGGGAGTTTAAGGGGGTTATAAGAAATTCAAGGGGTTATGGTCTCATGTGGGCCCCACCACACTAAACTCTCCTATGGGAGGTTAGGTGGGTGTGGGCCCCACCTCCCACATATTCACACATGGGAAGTTGGGTGGTTGTGGACCCGACCAACAACTTCCCATGGTAGATTTTGACTTCCTTGAATATCAAAAATAAAATTTTTCCCAATTTTATCTATTTCATCCTTAAACCCCAAAATTTAACTTCTTTCCCCGAACAAACACATCTACAGTAAAAGTCTACTTAAGGAAATACCGGTGCTGTGGATTCATCGGTTCCCTCAGATTTCGATTCTGAACACCATTTCAAAAGTTAGATAAACCCGCTCGTTCGTTCACTAAACATACCCGAGCTAAACATCGGAAAACGTTTCCAGGCACTCCGGGCCTCGAAATTAGGTTCCGTCAGAAACTGCGTTCTTGTAAAATCCCGAAGAAATTAAGAAAAAAATTCCTTGAAATTTCCGGGTCTTTACATTACTCCCACCTCAGGGATTTACATCCCTGTAAAGGTTTAACACAAACTAGGGATACACAAGTGGTACTGAGCAAGCATCTGAGCCTTCCGCTCCCATGTGCTCTCCTGGAGGTTCTCATGCTGCCAACCAAAGCACACAAGAGGAATCGACCACCCTCGTAGGACCCACTCCTGTTGATCCTCAACCTATACTGGAACCCCGCAAAAGACACCCCATTGCCAAAGTCTAGCTCCCCATGGTTGATGACATGCGAAGGTGTGTGCTCGTATATCCTCAGTTGAGATACGTGGAAGTCATCGTGCACCATGTGCAACTGCGGTGGATGGGTCAAGTGGTAACCCACCTCGCCAACCTTGTTGAGGACCTAGAAGGGTCTGATGAAGCACGGAGATAACTTTCCACCCTGGCCAAAACTCCGTAATTCCACGTCGAGGAGAGACCCGTAAGAAAACGTGGACACCATCCTCGAACTCTAGTGGTCTCTGCCTCCTGTCAGCAAGACTTCTGTCAGTCCTGAGCTGTCCTCATCCACTCCTGGATGACCTGGACCTTCTCTGCTGTGGCTTGGACCATCTCTGGTCCCACAAGAGTTTCTATGATTTCTTCTTATCCGATAAGATAAATCTGGTCTCATCCCCTGGATGAACCATGATCTTTTCCTAATACAGTCAATCCGAACATGAGTGATGCATTCATGTCATGGATGACATCGTAAGGCCTTGACGTTACTACAAAGATATCCAACCATCACTCTCACCTCTAAGGGTCGAGTCACACTGTCGGCATCAGCGTGAGGTAACTAGGTCTCTTCCAGTATGAATCTCGAAAGTGAGGGTCAAGTCAACACTTTTTTAACCGGGACCTCTCAGTACACAAAAAGGAAGGAAGAAAATATCACAAAGAAAAGTATCTTTTATTACTGTAGCTCAAAGTAAAAATACACAAAAAAATTGACAACAAGGAAACTAGAAGCACCAAGATCAAAGGTCCCATGCCTGGAACTAGTCCCGCTCTTGTCCGCCAGATTTCGGAGCTCTGTGGTCGTATGCTTCTGATGCCTGAAGCTGAGCTCTCCCATGTCCACCTGTTCCCTGCAGTCGGGGTGGACCTCCAGGTGGTGGTGGTGGCAACACCTCGAAGCATCATCCACCTCCAGCTGCATGGCCAGCTCCCCTCCCTCGGCCTTCTTCTCCTTGTAGTCTGCCTCGATCGAACCTTTACCTCTACTTGGGAGGTCCTTAATTTAACTGCTGATCATACGAGTGGTGGTTCGGATAGTCACGAGCCATGTGACCCTGTCCTCCGCACGTGTAACACAGCATGGTAGGTCTGGATCTGTCACTCCCCTAGGTTCCTCGCACTACCGAACCTGAGTCATGCGGCTGACCACCTGTAGGTCTGGTCCTCTTGGACCTCTACGTCATATGTCTACGGCCTACTGCAGAAGACTCTACTGCATGCCGACTAGTGGTGGGTCCTGCTGCTGGAGACTGCTCAGCAAGGAAACTCTCCCCTAAGAGGTCTTTCTCCAACACCCCTGTCTGCGTCAGGATGCTGTGAGAAACACCAAAATCTCTAATCTCTCGCCTAATCCCCTGCTCGAATGTTCAAGCCCTGAAGAACGGGTCCCATACCATATCTGTGGAGTAGCGTGAGAGGTCTGTGAACCTCGCTGAGTACTACTCCATCATCATGCTACCCTGATGAAGATGTAGTGGCTCTTGTATACACACCGCTCGAAGGGTGGCTGGTACAAACTCTACCCGAAATAGACTCTCGAAGTCTACCCACAGAAGTGTCACCTCATCATGCATCTGGAGCATTAGGCTCTACCATCTGCCTGCTGCTACCTGAAAAAAGCTAGCAGCAAGGATCACCATGAAGTATGATGGAGTCCCCAGTAGCCTAAAGACTCTCACCACAGCCTCCAGCCAATCCTTTGCCACTTTTGGGTCCGTCTCTCCCTAGAACCTAGGTGGCCTCTGGCGCTGGAACTCATGCAGTGCGCTCAAGCGGCATGCATCGCCTGCTACTAGGGATGGTGGCATCGGTGGCCCAATGTATGGTAGTACCACTGGTGCCTCTACTTGTGCCTCAACTGAAAGAGGGCCCTTTACCGAAGCCTCATCGCTCAGCAGGCTGTCAGTACGTACATCCCTCTGGGCTCTAGCTGGTCGTCCATGGAAAGGCATCCTGAAAGAAACAAATGTGACATGTTCAAATGATTTATACTTGGTGAGCTGACCTGGTTTGAGCTGTTTTAAGGGAAAACCTATGAAAACACACACGTAATCAGTGTTTTCGTGCACAAATTCGGAAATCAGTTGTCAGGGTCTTGGTGTATGGATATGTCTGCTGCCCATACCAACACTGGACTCCCTGAACTAAAAACCACTCTCGGTACCCTAAACATTATTGCTTCATAGAACAAAAATATCAGAGTTATAAGTTCTACAGTAGAACCAACCCCTATGATACCAATTTGTCACGACCCATCCTCGGGGCCCGTGCCATGACTACCCAATGCCCGCCTTCCATAGACCAGGGGCTGGAAACTTGCACCAAAGGCATAAATCCCGATAACAGGGAAGGCATTGCCTTTATAAAAGTAAACAAAAAACCATAGAGTACAAGTGGAAGTAATACACTAAGTACAAAAGAAAGTGCTGAAAAGTAAAAAAGGGCCAGAATACAAACCCAACTGAAAAGTACAGCTACAACTAAAAGAAAGTACAACAGAAAAGACAAACAGCTGGAAGAATAGAAGCAGCTCATGGGTCGTCCACCTCAGATCATACCCAAAGGGTAGGTACAGATAGCATAGCTCCTAGATCGTCGACCACGTATCCTACCTGAAGGGTAGGTACAGATATTCTCCACAACTCTCTCACCCGTCAACCTCATCCAAGTATCATCTCGTCGCGAAGTCCACCACCGGGTACCGTCTAGTCCTCGAACACTCAGCCTCCGTCAGCGCTTCCCGTCATCTACAACCAACACAACGAGGTTTGGGCATAGCCCGTGCAGGGGTGAGTATACGATACTTAGTAGGGATCCCGAGACCCTCAAGGTCTCACTAAATCCAACATGGATAACCACAAAGAAGGATCTCAACAGATAACCCTTACTTAGGTATAAGCCCATACATATACCTAAGTTATCAAGTAACCCATCTCAATCATGAGGAAACCCAAAGGTTATGAAATCAACGGAAAACCACTACCTAGGTATATGCCTATACATATACCTAAGTTATCAAGTGACCCATCTCAATCATGAGGTAAACACAAAGGTCTTAGACTCAGCTCAATCCCAGATTTTCATTATCGAAACCGTAACTGCTGAAGAGCTCCGTCTCTGACAAGTACAGTGATCCTGTCATGACTCTGAGGTACTGCTCACTAAGCTAAGACTGCTGAGGTACACCTCCTATCATGTACCGCGTGTCTGCCACCTCATAAAGTAGTGCTCCTCCGTCATGGGTCTTCCACCTCACACAGTACTGCTCCCCCACATAGCCTACAGAGGTACCCCTCCTGTCGAGTACGCGGGTATGACACCTCACAAAGTAGTTCTTCCAACTGGGCTATGCAATTCACTCCGAATCAAATTGGACAAGCAGTCATCTAGTCTCAGCCAGCTACATGGTCTCCGTACTCCGTACACTCGTCTCTAGGAGTTTCCACTCCAAGAGCTATAGGTCGATACTCTAATTATCACAAAGTCTCATGATGAAGTATCTCAAGGACCGCCTCGTCATACTGGTCTCAACGCAATAGACGGTGCGTCAATCAGACACCCAGTCTGTGAGTTATTAGCCTTTTTGTCCTAGGGGCCTGGTTGGTTTCCTATGTGAACCAACCTGGATGTATCTCAACAGTACCCCGAACCCTCATAGGGTATACTCATAGAGACCATTTCTCAACGAGATCACCAACCCCGCTGAAGGTCCATCAAATGGGTGTCCGATCTGAAAGTTATCAGCTTTTCTGTTCTAGGGGCCCTGTTGGATTTCGGGTTCAATCCAACCTAGCTACTATCCAACTACATCCAAACCTCAGGAAAAGTATTCCAAAACTTCCGTCTCATCATGTTAAATCCAACAAAGTCGACGGCACGTCAATCAGACGTCCGGAGTTCAAGTTATAAGAATTTCTGCTCTGAGGGCCCGGTTGGTTTTGGGTTCGAACCAACCTGGCCATACCCAACACTCTCTGCAACCTTGAGTGTAATATACCGAAACGACCGTCTCGATCCAAGGATAACATCTCAACTTACGGTTCATCTATCGGAGGTCTTTAGCCCATGTTATGGGCAATTCAACGGATCTATCCGAAAATAGGGGGTTCAGGCCCGGTCTGACTCGGCCCGATACCCCCCCTGGGTTGGCCCAAACCGGGTCGAACCGACCCGGGTCTGGGTCCGGCCCGCATGGCTAGTGTCGAGCAGGCGTTTACAACCCCCTGGCTGAAGAAACCGGTGTGACATTAAGCCGCACCGCCCTGCCTCCGGAATGGCTATGCCTTTCCGGTTTGGTCCTCCGCCGCGGCGGTTCTGCTCCGACGGCACACCGCCGCCGTTTTCATTGGACCACCGGACGCGCTCCGGTGGTCAGTTTCACTCACCGTCTTCGCCAGCGGTCCTGCTAGGACCTGATCTTCACTTCTAAGGGATTAAAATGCCATTGTGGCCCGATTCGTCATCATCCGTCGACCCACACGTCAATAAACAAACTGCGGAGTCTTCGAATCGCCTCTGCAGCCCCGACTCCGACCACAGTTTCATTCGGCCTCAACGGCACGACGCGATGGCTCCACACTTCTTAGTCGAGTTCCTTCTTGTTTCTGCATGGTGTGACCGCACTGTGTCACCTTCTTTCGAGCCACAATGAGTATGACAACAAGGGGGAGGAGGGTCAGTCGTGTTTGTGCAGGCCGACCTCCTACTATTATAATGATAGCAAGCGACCAACAATTATCAACGAAGTTCGTTAAATAAAACTTGAATGAAGATTAAACACCTACCTCATGAAGTTATCCCTCGATGGATCTACAAAGAGGTAGCATCGTTCGATGACATCGGAAGGTGACGTCGTCATTTTCGGTTTTCCCACGGCGGTGTCTCCTCCTTTGACGGAGATCTGGGAAGCATTCTTTGTCGAAGGTCTTGGATGGACCGTCGTCGCCAAAGTGTAACCAAATATGTGATGTCTCCCCTCTTGTCGCAGATAAAGAATAAAGAGGTATGTTTCCCTTCTTTGTGGAGTTGGCGTTCTTTTCTATGAAACGTCGTTCTTCGTTCAGAAGGCGTCGTTCTTCAACGAAGAGGAATTCTCTTCTTCTTCTTCTTCTCACAAGAACTCTCTCCAAATTCTCCAACACAAAGTGTGTCCCAAAATTAAATAATGGCTCACCAATTATTTTATTAACACATTCCATTTGAAATTCAAAACTCAACACTTAATTAATTAATTGAGGATACTCAATACATTAATTAAGCTGTGTGTAGGCTTAAAACAAATAAGAGGGGGAGTTTGAAAGGGAGAAGTTACACAAATTAATAGGTGGTTACCAATTAATTCAATAGGTGAGTTAGCAAGAATTTATTAAAGAGAGGAGGATGTGAAAAGTCACATTTAAAACAAAGGGAGTTTAAGGGGGTTATAAGAAATTCATGGGGTTATGGTATTGTGTGGGCCCCACCACACTAAACTCTCCTATAGGAGGTTAGGTGGGTATGGGCCCCACCTCCCACATATTCACACATGGGAAGTTGGGTGGTTGTGGACCCCACTAACAACTTCCCATGGTAGATTTTAACTTCCTTGAATATCAAAAATAAAATTGTTCACAATTTTATTTATTTCTTCCTTAAACCCCAAAATTTCACTTCTTTCCCCAAACAAACGCACCTACGGTAATAGTCCACTTAAGAAAATACCGGTGTTGTAGTTTCATCGATGCCCTCAGATTTCGATTCCGAGCACCGGTTCAAATGTTAGATAAACCCACTCATTCGTTTTCTGCACGTACCCGAGCTAAACTTCGAAAAAAGTTTCCAGGAACTCCGGGCCTCGGAATCAGGTGCTGTCAGAAACCGCGTTCTTGTAAAATCTCAAATAAATTAAGAAAAAGTTTTCCTTGAAATTATCGGGTCTTTACAAAACCCATATGTAAGTATAGTACCCTATTATTTTTTAGTATGTTTTTCTCATCTTAGGATGAAAATCCTTATAGTGGGGAGGATGCAATGAATTATTTTTTCCATGTATTGTTTTGATATTATATATATTATTTTTGTGAATATTCCTTTATCCAACATGTTATTCTGATGCCCAGTGTGCCCGGAATAAATTTTTGAATCATATTAAATATTTTTAATAGAACCAACACATAGTTTTCCTAAAAAACATTGAATAACTCCCAAATGGGGCCCTAGATAATAAATCTATGTGCACCATTGAGTTCATAATTTAGGGTTTACCCTAGGTGCAACATAATCCTTGTAAAGGAATGGAATTTGTGAAAATTCCTCACAATCGTAGAGATAATAAAATAAATAAGTATATTGATTTAATTTATTTTTATCTAAATTAGTGACCTGATCTCATCAAAATATAATACTATGATATTTTCTTCCGGGTTGGCCAAAAAATATCTGGAGATCTATGTGACCATTTGATAACATTCTTGGAGGATGACAATATATCTAGTCTAGACCATGAATCATATTGCCAATAGAGTTAGTGGATCTCATCAATGATGGAATCATAGAACCATGATTCGTTAATGATCAATCCAAACTCAAGGTAGAATGTTTTATTTAATTTCCCATCCCATTATTTAATCCTATATTATTGAGGATCAATTACATAAATATAAATGATATGTGTAATGCTGGAATATTTAATTTGAAAGAATTAAATTTTGTTATTGTGTTTTATTCCACTTTATTTTTCATTTTCTAGGATAATGAATCGAGGATGAACCTAAAAATTCAGATATTCTTTCCCCATATTTTATTACATTTGGAATCCTTCCACATTCTACATGGTTTTTATGTGGGTAATTCATTTTCCCCATGGTTATATTAATACTTGGTTTTCAATCACTGGGAAACCATTCTTCAGTGCAACATATCCATACTATGAGTGTTGTTCATGGTCCAATTTTTAATCAAAGTGTGATGAAATTGGTGTAAGATGATAGTTAAATTAGATAGATTTATGGTTCCCATCAATTTCGGTTATGATGCATGAGGATGAATGGTTCGATAGATTGTTTTTTGAGTAGATTAAAGACCTAGATCCTAGGTAGCGGTGATAGATAAGCTCATCTGGAAATGTACTTAAAAATTATAGGGAGGATGGTGGCTCTAGTGATGTGGAGGAAAAAATGGAATAATATCAGACATATTTCAAAAATAGACATGTATTTCTGGATTACACATCGTGTGAGACCTCTTTCTATGGATCTAAGGTTTCAATAATAGTTATGTATCTCATGTCATGTGAAATAGTAACATGCCATGTGACCCCACCATAATGGATTGGTGTATACTTCAGAAGGTTCACAGAAATGTCAAACAGAACAAGGTATTAGAAATTATATGTACTTGGATATATACACAAGTATGTGTACACAGGTTGGCACATGATCATGGACAACGAAACATAGGCACGACCAGATTGCACAAGTAGGTGTCGGGAGACCTCTACATTCAATGTTTTTCACTCAAATTATGTTTATGTTGTGGTTTAAATTTCATGTGAGGCATTACAACATGGGAAGACATGAGAATAGATGGAAAGGTCGTGTACCCTCCATACACATCGTATGTCCCTTTATAGGTGTTTATAGCCCTTTTTTCTTTGGTGTGGACCAATCATGGTAGAGTGTATTCCCTTGATCCTTTCCCTAGAGAGTAAATGATACTTTACAAAAAATGAATCATATTATAATCCCATCTGAAGAACGAGTCACATAGAGAGTCTGTGGATCCTTACATGAGACTAGAGTGTGATGCTCTATTATTTTTATACCCAATGTGGGATTTTTAGAATTAGTGGGACCTATATGATCATGGTGTTGATCATCCATCTAGCTAGATGTATATGTGGGGTTCATGGTATTGTTGGCATATAATCCCCAATATAGATGTTTGATCAATAAATGGTTCTTGGTGTCCCCTAGTGGTTTTAGACGTGGCCCCCCAATCTGAGTATCAGGGTCTTCAAAACCCATTGAACTTTCTTAGGCTGGTCCCAATGATATTGAACTCTTGGATGATTATCTCCAATTTTGAGTGGGTTCTCTCAGAAAATTAAATTCATCATATATAATAATTTTGATGGTAATTGGTTGTGATTATCTAGTGGAAGAATGTATTTTGTGAAGATATATCGGTGTTTTATGCTATAAATTGATAGTTATAAAATTTTAATGAGCTGATTATACATGAATCCTCATATTTACTTCATTCGGGGTGTTGTACTAGGTATTTTAAGACTCACCTATAAATGGGACTTTTATACATATGTATTGTCATATGTAGACAATGATCCATTAGATGGTGTCATTAGAGGACATAAAGAATGCTTAGCTTAGCTTTAGCTTAACTGATTGAGGTGTTCTTCATGTGTTTTAATTCTATTTCATTATCCCTCCTTGGAGTTGGTTATAATATTTATAGTTTTTGGTTGGGATCTAATTTTCCCCATTTTCTTATTCAATACATTAATATCATACTCTGGTAGTGGGAATATAGAGTACGGAATTTATTGTTTTTAGTTGTTTACTTTTTAGCATTATAAGGGTTTGGATATTCGCGCATGTGTACAGGTACATCTGGATAATTTCTAAAATTATGGGTATTACTACTTAGAACCAGTCACCAGACCTTTTTCTATAGGAGATGGGATTAGTATAGTCATGGGTTGGACCCTATTAGTTTGGGTCATGACAGATTATGATCATTCTGACAAAGGAAATTATTAACATTCACTTTATTTATTGATTTTTGTAGACATTATCTTTCCCTTGAAATAATCAATTTTCTATGATCATTGGACATTAAATTTATACAAAATATTCAAATTTCTAAAACCTTATCTTATTTATATATATGGTATTTTACATTCAATGTTATTTGATTAACCTGTGAAGTATTGATAAATTAGTATTCTTCACTCAGTATGTATATTTAATGATAAGGCATATTATTCAAGAATTAAATCAGTTATTAGATATAACGGAACTTATTTGGACATGAAAGACACATGACAATCTAGGTTATAGATGATACCTTGATACATCATTAGTATCATAGGAAAAATTAGTTGGATGGACTTTGCAAAAAGGGTTTCTAACCATCATATTTATACATTCATGAGTATATATCTTGATAGGAGAGGTATCATGTGTTTTGGCAACATGATCCTTAATAAGTAATCATTAAATTAATTAATAATTTAATTATTATTATAAACGATATTTGGTCAATGATATTATCTATGGATGTACTTCATTTTCATTATATAGTTTAAATGGAGTATGTTTTCATTTATTTTTATTTTTTATTTTTTAACCCTTAACCAATCATGATATTCATGTTATTAATTAAATTGAATTTGTTTTAGTGATTTACTTTTCCATATTAATTATGAATATCAGATTATTTAAATTTGATTTTTGATCAATAATTTACTTAACCATGCTGAATATTCTCATTGATTCATGATATCTTCCATTGTAATTAACCCTTACTGATCATTTCATGTCACTCTTATTTCATTATTTCCATGTGATAAATGAAGAATATAATGAAAGATATATGATTATAGGATCAATTTAGTAATCATACTATAAAAAATAATGTTTTAATTTGTGTATTGAAATTTACTATGGGAATCATGTATATTATTGTTTTCCAAGACTATCGAACCATTTGGTTATTCAGGATGAAACTTATTGTATTATATTAAAATGTATTAAATAGGAACCAAAACCTACCTATTAATGTATTTGTTGCTACATATCATATTAAATACCTATTTTTAAGAAGGGCATGAAATATAGAAAGAATTAGATATTGAGACCAAGATAAATAGGTCTAATCATGATTCTTTTTTATACCAAGAATATAACATAACACTTGTAACTTCCATTGAACCAATATTATGTGCATTATTTATTCTATCTATCACTCTAAGGAAGTGTATACAAGATCCATGTACTGAACATAGAGTTGGTACAACTGGAATATGATACACAAAATTTGAAACAACCAGTTGAGTTTCTTGGGTCAAAGGGTTAATTTTTTTTGGAAAAAGAACTACCCACATAGTCAATTTTTGTGTGTAAAATCATAAATTTGATGAATCTATAAGTGAAACTGATGAATTAATTAGGAAAATGTCTGATCTTCTATTCATGGTGTTGTAACAGTATTTTGAGGGAAAATTATTATAAGGGGTAAATTTAACACTCTATGATTTTGAACTACATTTTCTTATTGAATAATTTTTTTTGCATTCAGTAACATGTGATTAACATGATATTATACTTATAAGAATAATGAAATATATTAAAATATGATAATATATATTTTTTAGTTTAATTCACTTATGAAAAAATTCATTGATTCTATAGAAACTATTTTAAACTTTTTTTTAATATTTCTTTTTTAAAATTTAACACTTCGAAACAATTATTTCAAGGAATTTTTTTATGAAATTACCAAATAACATAATGAAATATAGGGAATAGATATGAAATTATAGTAACTATATGTCGAATAATTCTTATTGGAATGAAAATGTTCTTTCGAAAACATTTTCTTGTTTACATATGTTTTTCTTGAAAATAAAAATACTCATGGTGTGTTTTTTAAATTAATAGCTTAGTATTTTTTATTCATTTTTAAAATATCTGGATTATTCATAAATCGATTATTTATTAGTGATAAATAATGAAAAAAACCTTTGGTATGACAAGATATTTTTTTGGAAAATTAATTTAATTTTTCTAAGGAATTTTTAAAATAATTAATTTTATTAAAAAAATTATCAATGAATTTAAGGAAATTTTTTGGTAATATATGAAATAGAATAAATAAATATTTTTTTATTTTTTTATTCACTATTCATATAATGAGAATAAAATTATTTTTTAAAAAAATAAATAAATTTTTTCTTAAAAGTGATATTACACATTTTATGAAGAGCATTAGGAATAAGATTTGTTAAAATTGATTCAATATTTTGAAAAATATTTCCAGAAAATTTATATTGTTAATTTAATTTTTATTCTTAAAAATAAGTTACCTAGTTAATAATCTAGTCATTATAGTTGATGTAAAATGTTTTTAAAAGCCTAAACTAAAAGATAAGAAAAAAAAATTCACTAAAACATATTTAAATTTGAATATTTCATTTTATTTTAACAAAAAAATATCTTATATTATATAATTTTTATATTTGGGCCTACGTATCATTTCAAATGAACTAAATTGTATTTAAAGTCTCTTAATATCTAAATTTGCACCAGTCCTCTAACTTATAAAATTCATCCACCTATCCTCACTTAGTCACACAATACGAGAACTAGATCGTAATAAACAAACATACCAAATCAATTTCCAAAACAAATTCCCCCTTCAAAGTGGATTTGGTCTTCCCAAAAGGTGAACCTAATAGGTATTCATGTGTTTATCAGAGGAGGTTATCCAAAGAAGCGGTATTTATTTAATCCCTGTTCATTCAAGTTAATGTATTATAAAAAAATTTCTAATTTTTTTATAATTATAATAAGAAAATTAAATGTATACAAATATATTAAAAAAATTTATTATGTCTATTGATCTTTAATTCTCTACTATATTTCCATCCACTAAATATTATATAATGTTGTATGTGTGTACCTGTAGAATAACCCCCTCTATAGATGACATATTTCAGTTTCTTTTCCACTTCACACTGTTAGTTATATATATGTACTAAATTAATATTTTTTATATTTATAAATTAAATAGGCATATGTAAATAGAATTTATTATATACCTTCCTTTCATTCAATATATTGAAAATTGAAAGCATCTTTTTTGTCAACATGCAGACTACCACCTCCACTAAAGGATAAATTAAATTTTTTATCACTTACTTATATGTATGGTTATAATAAAAAATATAATAAATAAAAATTATGTTTATCAAATTATTGTGACTTTGAATCCCTAAAATATATTTATTTACTTGAACCATATAATTAAAACATGATTGAATTATGAAACCATTAACACCCAAATACTGAAACTAATATTGAATTATTTATAATTGGACAATGTTTTTTAAATTAATGTTATATAGTAAAATAAAAAAATTGGTGTTTATATATATTTATAATAAATATTAATATATTATATAGGAGTTTTTAGATTGTCCAACTATTGGGAAAAAATCTTTCAAGGTATCATTAAAGAATTTTTGAGGTGATTGTGTTTATTGAAAACGTGGGCCTCTATGATTTGTTTGTTGACAAATCAACCAGGACATACAATTTTTTTGACAAAGGGGATTCCATGGTGTCATGTAGAGTTCAAGGGATGTTGTTAATGATCCACGATTGATTCAAGAACGTCGACAAAGGAATGGTTGATCTAGAGGTGGTTCAAAAAGATAAGATACAAGGGACTTTTGTGCCTGTGTCTCGGAGGCTTGGAAACTTTCAAACCATATGTTTTTCAAGATCATAACATCAAAATATTGAAAATGAAAAATGGGCGCCCAAGTTTCATGTTTGGTCGCACAAGTGAATAGGGCGACAGAGACTATGGAGGCTGGACGTGCGCGCCAAGAGGAAACATGCACGCCATCCCTCAGGGTGTCCAAATGCCTATAAATGGAGGTTTACCCCTCCTCATTTGTTAGAAATTTCAACACTTAGAGAAAATTAGAGCTCTCGTCGCGAAGGTGTTGTGGTCGCCCAAGTGGTAGTGTGGTCGCGCAGGTATAAAGATATTCAAGAGTTGTGCGCCAGTTGATAGTTGCACGCCCAAGGTGGTTTGGGTGAGAAAGGGTGTGAGTCTCCCAAGTTTATATTTGAAGAAGGGGGGGGGGGGGTTGCGCAGGTGATTTGGTGACACTTGTGTGCCAGTCATTGAAGAAGCGCGATAATTGATAGTTGCCTACCAAAATTGGTTTGGGTGTAAAAGGGTGTGAGTGGCACAAGTTTGGAGTTGAATAAGCGAGTGTCGCGCAAGTGGTTGAGGCGTACTTGGGTGCTAGTTTGAACTTGCACGACATCTTGGAGAAGTTTTCCATGTATGGTTGAAGCACTCCAGTCATTTAAGGGCTCCATGAATGATGGAATATTACCCGATACCTTCGGTGAAAAATAAGATTCATCTACGGGTGAAAGTTGGAATTCAACAGAGAATCTACATGCAACAGAGGATTCATTAATTAGTGATAATAAAGAGACCAATGAGTCTATAAACTGTGAGTGGATCCTTTCTATAGAAGTGAGCAAAGAAAGAGGAAGAAGGTGATCATCTCCACCGGCAGTGATCCAGAGAGAGAAACAAGGAGTGACCCTTGGAAAAGCAGTGAGCTGACCCAAAACATTGTAAGGGCAGTGAGCCTAGGAATATATGTGTTCTATCCTAAACATTGTAAATAGAAGTGTTCTTTTAGTGGATTTGGTACATCGGCACATCACCGGTGTATGCTCCTTTGATTTAGTATAGTGAGGGTGAAGCAAGTAAAAATTGATTTGTCTTATGCATGCTTTAGTTTTTGTTTATACTTTGCTAAAAGAAAGAGAGAGAAGAGAGTCTTTCTTAATAGCGAGACAAGATCAACAGGGGCAGTTGTTTTAATCTATCATACCCTGATTCACCCCCCCCCCCTCTCAGGGTATCTAACCTAGTGGACCTAACAATTGGTATCAGAGGGAATTTTTTACATCTGTGGTTCTCTATCAAATGGAGGTCACCAATCATAAAGGGATTCCGATCTTCAACGGGATCAATTATTAGCAATGGAAGAATCTGATGCAACACTACTTCTGATCTTGGGGAATGGATTTATTCACAACTGCAATGCATGGAATAACAGAAAACATCATTTTTGGGGCATTATCAGAAGCCAAACGAAGAGAATTGGATTCTGACGCCAAGGGCATAAATGCTTTAGGGGGATCCTTGTGCAATGCTATCTATACGAAGGTGATTTCCTGTAAAACATCACATGACATATCGGAAAAGCTTTTGAATATATATAAAGGAGATACAATAGTCAGAGAGGCAATGCTACAAGTAATATGGAATAAGTATGAAGATATGAAAATGAACTCGAATGATCCTAATGATGCATTCTTTGACACTGTAAATTTTGTTGTGGAAGATATACGAGGTATTGGAGAAGTCATTTAAGACATAAAGATCATAAAGAGAATCTTGAGGAAACTTCAACCTTGTTTCAATCTCAATGTTTTAGTACTAGAAGATAAATATCCAAAAGAGTTGATACTAAACAATTTGCATAGTACCTTGGATTCATAGGAAATGAGGAATGATGATAATGAGGCTGTGGAAAAGGGGAAATCCAAAGAGGTGGAATTTAAGGCCATGAAGAAGCTCATCATTGAATATTATCCGGAAGAAGAAGAGAAAGATGAGGTAATTCCATTACTCTCCTCAAATCCTTAAAGAGGAAAAGGAAATTTCAAAGGGAAACTTCCACATACTTTCATTAGATGTGGAAAATTTGGTCATCTTGCTGCAGGGTTCCCCAAAAAGTTTCAAGAAGAAAATGATGAAGAGGAAGTTGAAATTACCAAGAAGAAATATTCAGCCTATGTGAAAGCGAATGTGCAGTTCATGTTTAACACCCCAAACTTCCACGGTACACTTTCCTTTGAATAATACAGTTGTGTGTTTTGTACGCAACTTCGAGTTCTAACACACACACCACAACTAATCGAACTAGCTGTTATGAATATTAATACCCACTTTTTGAAATTTTATAAATTTTATCTCTCAAAATGGACTCTATTTTTGGATTCAAAATATCGAAATTAGCCTAGGGTGAAATTGTGGTATTTTTTTGAAAACATTCAATTTTTGATGAATAGTGAAAAAACACTGAGTTATAGTTTAAAACCAAATTTTTATTTAAATAATTATTTATTTTATTAAAATTTAATTAATTTCAAAATAGATACATAATACCTATATAAGTTCAATGTAATTCATTGAAGTTAGTTTTGAATAATTTTAGATATATAAAAATTTTATTGAACTTTTGACCGTCTTTTACCCACCTCCTAGGAAAATTTGGAAATTCACATAAAACATAATTTTACCACTTCTATGAGTGGAATTTCAAAAATCCGAGAGACATGGTTAAATATGAAGGAGAAAAATGTGGTTCATTGAGATAAAAATATTTTTTGGTGAATGGTAACTTTTTACCTTTATTTACCACGGTTAAAAGTAAATAAGGTAATTAAGGGTAAAAATGATATTAATATTTCCCTAACACATGTCCTAATTATATTGGAAATATTTATCTTGACCAAAAACAACCTTAGGAATAAAATATTATCATTTAGGTCCACTTGGATTAGATTAGGACATTTATTATAATTTAATTCAATGAAGAGTTAAAAGAGTTAAAATCAAAGTTTATTTACTAAAACATTTTTAATATAGAGTTATACATAATATAAATTAGCTTTTAAATATTAATTAGAAAGATAAAAAGATTTCCTACATAATGGTATTTTATTTATAATTTTTATACATTATATAATTTAATTCATTTATGACACAATGGTGATGTAGTAATTACCTAATTAATGAAATATTAAAATAATTGATATTATAAATATCGAAACAAATGTAATTTGATACTTTTAATGAATGACACTAATTTTCTAGGTTAATATGACATATTAGGATTTATTATACAAATTTTCTTCGAAGTAATAATGCTGTTATGAATTTATAAAAAACAAAATACCCAATAGTTTTAAAATTGACCTAAAAGAGTATTTAAAACAAATATTATATTATTAATTTATATTCAATTTTTAAAAATATAAGGTTGGACCAAGAGACTTATATCATGATATTTGTATCATTAATGGACCATTGGGGTCACTTTGTGGTATATTGCATGTCTATTAACTATATAATATAAAAATACAAAGTGACGTGGTAAGTGTCAAACTAATTAACTAAGAGTTAAAACTAAAAGATAAGGTTAATATAATGACCCAAACTTGTCTAAATTCTATTGGATGAGTGGTTTTCGACACATACCCACCTAATATTTAAATAATCCACTTTGGATCTATTATAAACCGAATATGAATTTATTATAAAAAAATATTTCTAGCTTTTTTAATGGTGCCCCTCATCCCTCATATAAAAGGGAACTCCCCCTTCTCACTAATTGACATATTCAAAGCCCTTTGGATCAGAAAAAACCGGACCAAATACTCTCTAAAAATCCCTCAATTCATCCTAGAGGCCGTAGTTTGATCAGAAAGACAACCTAAAGAGCCCTTTTGATCATATCAAAAGGAAGAACCCGAAGAAGAGGTAATGTTTTCACCAACCTCTTTCAAGTTCCTTTCTTCTTCAACTACTTCTTTCTTTGTTATTCCCATTATAAAATAATAACTCTAGTATATTATATATACTATGATGTTATTATAAATATGGTACAACCATATTCCGTATTCTATCCATCCTTTGAATGACATGTCACCATACGTGCGTACGTAGGGCTTACCGTCTCCACGTCGTGGTGTAATTGTTATTCAATAAATTATTATTTGGATGGGTATAATAATGATGTGTAATTCATGTTAATAATAAATATAACATGATAATTATTCTGTAATATGATATAACATCAAATTATATATTATTTTAAAATCAAAAGAATGATATTTTCGCTCGTGCGTACGTATGGACTACCGTCTCCACGAACGCGATGAGATTCATTCCCCATCATATCCATTCAAGACTAATTCTCATTTAATGATTAAAAAAATGTTTAAGGACTTGATATCATTCTGTATATGAATAATATACATCCTATCCCTGACAAACACAGCTTACATAACAAAACATATAAAAGAAAATGAGTAAGTTAACACCCGAAACAACGATTATACTAAGATATTATTAACAAATCAATGTTAAAAGATCATATATGATATCATATTAATGTATGTGATTCTTGTATAATTTAATAACAATTATTTCACCATTATAAAGTATTTTAATCTACCCTCAACCAAGGAAAAGTACAAGGTAAGGGTTATTTCACAATCTCTTCATTATCCGAGGGTTTTTATACGTAATTATCTATTGGGATCCCTTTATCCTCCACATCAATGTTTCTTAAAAATGTATTTCAAAAAATTATTTCTATTTTACAAAATATGGGTTAAATTCATTTATACCCTTGTTTTATGTATTATAAGAGGTTTATAAAGGAATCTTTCCGTCGTTTTCCAAACAAGGTCCTTTTTAACCTTTTTGACAGAATTAAGGTAAGAATGTCTTTTTTTAACTTATACGGCGGGTGCGGCTATTTTCCGCCATTATAAAATCTTAGAAGATTACCTTACAAGATTATAATAATATTTTCAAATTGAATGTTTTATTTTATAATTATGTGACTTTTAAATGATTTCAAAAAAATTGATATTTCTCTCAAATAGTTTTGATTTCATCTATGTCAACATCCTTTGATGGATTTTAAGCTTATTTGAAGTTTATTTATTATGATACAAATATTCTATATTGTATTGAAGGTTTTTTGATATGTTTGATTGTGGATGTGTTATTTTTCTACCATTCATGGTTTATGGAAAAAGTATTGACATTTCATATGCTAGTTTTAATACGAATTTTTATGTTATGTTTAAACCTGTTCATATGAGGAATGAATTGGACTTAATAAGTGATGGGTAGAGCCCGATATAGCTCCTTGATGCATCGGTAGGTCTCATGAGACAAACTAGTGTCTTGGAACAAGGGATTGACACAATATTATTTGTAGTCTTGGCACGATGCCTTGGATTTGTGGTTATGATTGTCTGGAATTATGCATTCCATCATTAAGAAAGTGGTTATTGATATTGCATGTGATTTTTTGACTAGTAGAATATCCATGTGAATAAGTAAATGACATTATTTCATTTTATATTTTCCATATTATTCTGAATTTCATGTTTTGAATGTTTTTTTAGTTATACATTGCCGTAAATGTGTATGCTTATTTTTGAAAGTTTCCGCTATATTGTTATACTTACAGAGAATCCGAGCTCAGCCCTTTCAATGTTTTATTTTTCCCAAGATGTGAAGAAGTAATTTATAAATGACATGTAGGGACAGTATGATGGGATATGAAGAGAATATGTTGTTGTAGTTTTTTTGAGTTTATGATGTAATGTAAGACTTATGAATATATCTAGTGTTTCCTAGACTATTAAACTAATTGGTCTTTCGAGACTTGATCTTTCTTGTGATCATGCCAAAGTTATGTAATAATGCACCAACTCTGGGTAACTGGGGTCGGGGCATTACAGTTGGTATCAGAGGAAGTTTAGTACAAACCTTGGATGCTAGATTTAGATAAAATATGATTAGAGCACATAGATTTAAGATGGACTTTGAGGATTAGTATAGAAAAACTTCCTAGAATTTTGGTATTGTAGAGATTTTGTGAGTTTTCCGAGAAATAAATCCATGTCTGGATATGAGAAGTTAGAGACGGATCTAGCACGGATGTACCTAGGGGTAAAACCCGAAAACACCGCTTTGAGCTAGACTCGAACGGGAACTGGTACATGACAACGATCCTTGCTGTACTCTTGGTTACGACACTCCGGGGGGATATGCCTATGATAAATCTAATTTTCTTTAAAAATAATTATGAAGGGTTTATGAGTATATACTTCTCAAAGAAATTTTTTTATGATTATGGATTATATCCAAAAATAGTTCAATTTATGTTAAGTGTTCAACAAGTATAGAATTATGTATTTTGATTCATAAACTGATCTAGTTTATGCCATTGTTTAGAAATGGAGCCTAGTGGACGAAATGGAAACTGTATCAATGCACTCACTCCATGTAGGGATTTCCCTCCTGCTCAAGATAATTATAGTGGAGCTGGTGATGCAACTGGTGCGGATCAGCTAATCACTATACTGGGACAACTCACTTAGGTTATGAATAATAACCTTACCCATATGGAGAACCTTGATCCACAGTGTGTATGATCAATGTTAGATCGCTTAATGAGGTAGAAACCACCAACATTCATTGGGAGTAAAAATCCATTAGTATCTGAGCAATGGATAAGTTCCCTAGAGAAAATATTTCAGGCTTTGGGGAGTAGTGAAAGGGAAAAAGTTGTCAGGGAAGTTTCTCGCCTCACTGGAGAAGCCGATCAATGTTGGTCATTGATTCAAAACACGAAGGAAGATGATGAAGTATCAAATATGGAATGGACGGAGTTCAAAGATCTGTTTTTAGAAAAATACTTTCCTCGTGACCATCGAGAAGATATGGAAAGAAAATTTCTGAGTTTGAGACAAAAGGAAGATGAGAATGTCGCAAATTATGAGGCTAACTTTATGAGGTTAGCAATGTATTCTGGAGATTATATATGTAACCCAATAAGTAATATTGATTGTTTCTTTGATGGGTTAAAACCATTTCTCCATCGAGAAATAGTCTCACAGTCCTTCTCGTCATACGAAGAAATTGTCTCATGTGCTATCAAGACAGAAAAGGAATTCTCTAAGTCTTATTACTTTAAAGCAAAGCAAGAGAAGAAGAGATCTTCTAATCAATCTAGGAATGTAAATAAGGGGAAGAAGGGAAAAGTTGAATATCAATTCTACAGTAAATGTGGGAAGAAACACCCCAGTACTTGCTTAAAAGGAATTGGAGTCTGTTAAAAGTGTGGTGAAAAAGGCCACCAACCTCGTGATTGCAAGGGGAAGAAGGAAGCTACCGATGTCCAATGCTACAATTGCAGGGAGATGGGACATTATTAAAATTAATGTCCTAAGCATCATTGGAACTTACCCCAGAAAAGGCCAAGGGATCAAGGCCAAGCTTATGCTATCATTACTACTGAGGTAGAAGCTCCGAAAGACGTGGTGGCAGGTAATTTAAGGGTTTTATCAAGTTTAGCAAATGAATTATTTGATTCTAGATCATCTCATAGTTTCATATCATCCCAGTTTGCTATGAAAATTAGATATTTCCAATTTGATTTAATAAGAGAGTTTTCAGTTAAAACTCTTAAGGGAAGTATCATTGCTACAAACCTTGTTGAGTCAGTCCCCATTAGAGCACATAAATGTTCTTTATCCACTGATATCATCGTCGTACTTATGATTGAGTTTGATATAATCCTCGGTATGGATTGGATTTCAGACCATGATGCGAAGATTTATTGTAATAAGGAGGAGGTTATGATTTTTGATGATGATGATAAGGAACACCATATCTTTAGAGAAGAATCGTCACCACCTAATTCTTATCTAGATCCACCCCTAGTAGCTCAACTAAATTCAATTATTGGGGAGGAAGAGAATGAAATGACAGTGGGTGAGGAAAGGAATGTTCAAATAGAGGATGTACCTATTGTGAAAGAATATGTAGAGGTGTTTCTGGAAGATTTTCTTGGACATCCTACAGAACGAGAAGTTGATATTTCCATTGATTTAATTCCTGGATCAAGACTTATATCGAAGACCCCTTAGAGAATGGCCACTGTGGAATTAGTTGAACTAAAGAAACAACTAGAGGAATTGAGTAATAAGTGATTTATTCGCCCTAGTGTTTCTCCATGGGGAGACCCTGTTCTTTTTGTTAAAAAGAAAGATGGATCTATGAGGTTATGTATCGACTACAGGGAGATCAACGCTATAAAAATAAAGAAAAAGTATCCCCTGCCTCGCATTGATGATATATTTGACCAACTGCATGGTGCTCAATAATTTTCAAAGATTGACCTTTGATCTGGATATCATCAGTTGTGTGTGAATAAGGAAGACATTCTGAAGACAACATTTCGAACCAGGTACGGGCATTACGAGTTTACGGTAATGCATTTTGGGATGACTAATTCACCCTCTATATTCATGGATCTAATGAATAGAGTTTTCAAGGAATGTCTCAATGATTTTGTGGTGGTATTTATTGATGATATCTTGGTGTAACAGCCCAAGATTTTATAAAAAAATATTCTTTTTAATTTTATTAAACTCTTTTGTTGTACGCTACACCAAAAGGAGCTTGCACAACACACATCCTTGACTTGCCTTGCATTACACGCAATCACGACCTTCCTCGATAGCGTGTGTAATACGCAATACCGAGTTTCACTAAACAACGATATGCTATTAAAATATTATTAAAACTAGCCGTTATGAATAGTAATAACCACTTTTTAAAACTCTGTAAATCTTATTTTTCAAAATGAACTTCATTTTTGGATTCGGAGTATCGAATTTAGCCTAAGGTGAAATTTTGGTACTTTTCGGATAACTTTCATATTCTGATGAATAGTGAAAATTACAAAATTATAATTAAAAACAACTTTTTTAGTCAAAATAATTAATAGTGATAAATTATTAATTTGAGTGGTTTTAAATTATATTTAGAATATATTTTTACAATTTAATAAAATGTTGGTCATTGGATGTAATTTCACATTTAAACCAGACATAATCAAGTGTCAATCTTTTGATAGATATTGTTTCTTAAAAACACGCTATTTGTTTTAACAACGTGATTTAATTATAAAATTAATTAATGCAAATTCTATGATATGAATTTGGTAAAATAGACTTCATTTTTGAATTCGGAATATGAAATATAGCTTAGGATGAAATTTTGGCATTGTTCTGAAAAACATCAATTTTTGATGAATAGTGAAACTACTAAGTGGTAGTTAAAAAAATTAATTTCTTCATAAATCTTAATTTTACCGCTTCTGTGAATGGAATTTCAAAAATCCGAGAGACACGGTTGATGTCAGTAAGTAAAATGTGGTTCAATGAGATGAAAATAATTTTTGGTGAATAGTAACTTTTTACTTTTTTTTACCACGGTTATTAGTAAATAGGGTAACTAAGGGTAAATATGATATTACTATTACCCTAACACATGTCATAATTCTATTGGATAAGTGTAATTCGACCAAAAACAACCTTATGAATATAATATGACCATTTAGGTCCACTTGGATTAGATTATGACATATAATATTATATTATTTAATGAATAGATAAAATAGTTAAAATCAAAGTTTAATAACTAAAACATTTTTAATATGGGGTTATACATAAGATAAATTCGAATATAAATATTCATTATAAAGCTAAAAATATTTCCTACATAATGATATTTTATTTATAATTTTTATACTTTAAATAAATTAATTTATTTATGACACAACGATGATGCAGTAATTACCCTTTTAAGGAAATATTAACATAATTGATGTTATAAATACTCAAATGAATGTAATTTGAGACTTTTTATGAATTCCACTAATTTTCTAGGTTACTATGATATATTAGTGTTGATTTAAAAAACTTGGTTCGAACATATAATTCTGTTATGACTTTCACAAAAATCATATATCAAATAGTGTCAAAATTGACACAAAATAGTTTTTAAATAAAATATTATATTATTAATTGTTATTTTATTCCTAAAAATCTAAGGTTCGGCCAAATGACTTAGATAAGGATATATATATTAATAATAAACAATTTGGGGTTCGTTTGGCATGTTATAGTAAGTGTATTAACCATATAGTGAAAGAAAACAAAAAGACACGGTAAAAGTTAAATTAATTAACTTAGAGTTAAATCTAATTGATAAGGTTAAAATAATACCCTAAACTTGTCTAAATCCTATTGGTTGATAGGATTTAGACCCATCTCCACTTTAGCTTCGAAATAAGACCCTTTGGAACCATTATAAACCGATTTTGACTTTAATATAAAATAATATTTTGAGATATTCCTAAGGTGCCCCTCTCCTCCCTTATAAAAGGGCACCTCCTCCCCCTCCTCCTCACACCAATTTGAGCACTCAAGCTCGGCCAAACCCTACCAAAATCTCTTCTCCACTTCCCTAGAAACATCCTAGAGGTTCTGGTCTTCCTCAAAGACCAATTTTAGTTCCCTAATAGGAGGTCTCCAAAAGGCGCTTCAAAGAAGAGGTAATTACCGTTACCAATTCTTTCATCTTTATTTCTTCTTCCACTTCTTCTTCTTAGGTTGTTTCATTATGAAGTAATAACATCAGTATCACTAATATACTTATATGTTATTATAAGTATGAAACAACCCTATTTCACCATCTATCTATCCTACGGAACAAGAAATCACCGCGCGTGCGTACGTACGGAATACCGTCTCCACGCCGTGGTGTAATCTATTTTCCACCACCACCTTACATGGATGGGTATAATGGTGTAAAGAATAACTATACATAGTTATTAAAACATCATATTGATTCTGATATATTGTATAATCCACTCCAATTCAATTCAATATTTATGGAAATGATATCATCTCTCGTGCGTACGTACGGACTACCGTCTCCACGACGCGATGAGATTCATTCTCCATGTTAACCATTTAAGAATGATTATAAAGTATATATAAGAAATAATAATGAAATATATGACATTATAAAGCTACTGGATTTATGTATATATATATATATGTATGTCATCTACTTACTTCCATTCAAGACAATAGGGAAAGGAAAACAGCGTTCATGCGTACGTACGGACTACCATCTCCATGAACGGTGTTTTTCATTTCATTTATCTATCTATTATATATATATATACTGAATATATATGATATATAAATCATATTTTATATTCTGGAAGTAAGTAAATCATGATATAAGTAATAATAATGTCAATAACAACAAGTCAAAACTCCTACGATAAAAGAAACGATTTTACCCAAAACGCTTCTTTAACATGGAATTTACAAAAGAACGGGTAATATAATGTCATAAGTGAACCATATATGATATCATAACAATGAATATGATTCTTTAATAAGTCAATGACATTATTTAAACCATTATACAGGAGCTTCGGACACGTACAAAGCAAATCGAACCTAAGGTAGGGGAAATATCACAATCTCATTTTTATCCGAGATTGTTTATACTTTGGTATTTACTGGGGTTTATTTTATCATCCACATCCATGTTCCCTCAATATGTAATATTGTTTCCATCCACTTAAAATAGTTTAAATCCAATTTGAACCTTCGGTGTATTTTTAGTAAAGAATATGAAAGGAATCTTTTGTCATTTTTTCGTACGAGGTACTTTTTGACTTTTCCGACAAAAGTACGAAAGAATGTTTTTTTTAACTTATACGAAATGAATGGATTTTTAAAACATTATTTCCAAGAAGCTTCCTTTACAAGTTTTCAAGTTTATTTTTAATCAACTTCTTTTATTTTAAAGTTGTATGACATGTTATGAAAGGAAAAATGTTTTTGAAGAAGAAAGGATATTTTCCTCAAGAATGGAGTTCAAGTATTTTATCAAAATTATTTTCCATCTAAGATAATAAAAGGGTTCTGTTTTTATCACTATTATTACATTGGTTTGATTATGTTGTGATGGAAATATTTTTATGAATTCCTTTATCTTATATTAATTGTTTTATGATGTCATGTTGTTTAAGAATCCCATTTTTATTACATGGGTTACGCTATGATGTATGGTTTATGATTATGTGGCACACATAAGAAAGGATTCATTATAAGATGGGTGGGACCTATATATCCCTCCAATGCATTGGGTAAAGATTTTATATCTCATGAGATAGACAGGGCTGGAACGGTAGGTTATACCGGTTCAGTGAAACAGGACTGAAACGAGGGTTACTCGATTCAGAAAGGGACTTTGTCCACTAAGATAGTCTTGGAAATTAGTCTTGACTAACAAGAAATGATTATCTATGATTATGTGTGTATGCCACAAAGTTTCATGTTTTAAGTTATGATTATTGGGATTACTTTTTCACGGCCATGATTTATCCCATGATTATTAAATTATGCTCTCTTTTGCAGGTTATGATTTCCAAAATGTTATGTTCTTATGAATATGATGTGATTGCTATTTATTTTGTTTACCCTTACTGAGCATTTGAGCTCACCCTTTTATGTTTTCTTTTCCCCAGGATATAAAGAAAGGTTTTAGGTAAAAAAAAGGAAGATCTTTATGGGAGATTTTGAAGACCTTTCACCACGATTAGAGGATTATAGTCCGAGTTTCCAAAGACACTAAACTATTACGGTCCTTGTGTGTGTGTTTTTTTAATGTACTAAGTATTCCGCAAAAGTAATGTAATGTCAATGTACGTCAAGATACGGGTCTCTACAGTTGGTATCAGAGGAAAGGTTTAGTCAACCTTTGGAAACTAGGATGTGAAACCGTTAGTGAGATCCCTAGAGATATTTCTAAGGTATGTCTAGGGATGTCTCTAAGGTTAAGTATACGTATAGGTTATAGTCCTAGAATTGCTCTAACGATCTTAGAATTTAACCTAAGATGTTAGATATTGAGGGTACTACCCCTTTATTATGTTGTTTTCCCTAGCATGATTTTTGCCTCTCACACTATTCTTTTGGGGTTTTAGACGATGGCTGGAACCCGAAGGAACCGTGTTGATCAATGCAATGGACAATGCAATGATTGTCCCCCTGAGCAACCAAACGATATGGGAGCTAGAATGAAAAATCTTGTAGCCATGCTCACACAACTTTCTCAAGCTATGAATCATGCAGGACTTCCAAACGAGCAAAGGAAGGAGCAACATTCTGTTGAATCCTTCATGAGGCAGCGTCCGCCTTCTTTCAGTGGGTCTACTGATCCATTAGTTTCTGAACAATGGATTAGTACTACTGAAAATATATTTTCAGTTCTTCAATGTTCTGAACATGATAAAGTCATCTAAGCAGTATATCTTTTGGAAGGTGAAGCTGATCAATGGTGGAATCTTATCAAGAATACGAGGCAAAGAAATGAAATTGATTCCATGGAATGGGACGAGTTCAAGAACTTGTTTTTCAGTAAGTACTTCCCTCGTATTCTTCGAAAGAAGATGGAGAAGGAGTTTCTTGAACTAAAGCAAAAGGATGATGAATCTGTTGGTATATACGAAGCGAATTTTACAAGACTTGCAAGGTACGCTTCTGGTATTATCATCCAACCTGAAAGTAAAGTTGATCGATTTTTCAGTGGCTTAAAACCAAGTCTTCGAAGGGCATTAGCTATAAGAGACTTCAGTAGCTATGAAGAAATTGTGCGTTGTGCTATCAAGGTAGAAATGGAAGTTGGTGTTACATATCCATCTCATGGGTTTGACAAGAAACGAAAGATGGAGTTCAAGGAGAAAACTCAGAATAATGGTGAAAAGAAGATGAATGTTTCCTTATGCACAAAGTGTGGAAAGAAGCATGGTGGAGATTGTCTTAAAGGGACTAGAAAATGTTTTAAGTGTGGAAAAGAAGGTCATCGAGCAGCTGAGTGTCGAAGTAATGGAAAATGGGATTCTAATGAAGTGAATAAAGAAAACACTGCAGAGAACGTACAACCAACAATTCAATGCTTCAAGTGCAAGGAAATGGGGCATTATGCTAATAAATGCCCTAATCCAAGGGTTAGTGATGATCGACATGAGCAACCGCTTAAGGCAAAGGACAAAGGGAAGTCACATGCGATCAGTATTGGCAATGTTGAATATGACAACGGTGTGGTGGAATGATTAAGTGTTTATGTAATGGGATTCCAAAATAATGTTGTATCTTGGAATATTGGAATATTTATGTATTGGTCTAATGTGGTATTCAAAGTGATTGAGATATTATGCGCATAATGAAGGGAAAACGAGAAAATGAAATGTTTAACAATATTCATGAGCTCATGATTGATATAAGGACTATGTGATATCATGGTTTGAGTATATAGAATTTTGAGGATTTTGGTATGTGGAAAGTGTTAACTTTTAACTGCATTCAAGTTTTCACTAAGGTTCAATGGGTATTCAAGAGAGTACAAGATTAAGGCCTTTGAATGTTTGGAATGTGTCCAACAAGATATATCTTATGATATATGGGGATCAACGATGGTATTAAATCTCTGGTAATCGTTTTCACTATGTTATGAGAATGGACTGCAGTATTATGGATAAGACTAAAGATTGGAATGGATTATGTTGGACATAAGTTAGTATTGTTTAAGGATAGAAGTTTTTTCGATATTATGGGATGTTATAGTAATATAGTTTTAGAAAAAGGACAACCTGCAGGATGGGTGACAGCCCATCGCTTCGGACAAGGCTGTGGGAATCGAACCCACAACCGAAGTGCGACTGGCCTTTATCGCCTACCACTGGCCTACAGGAAGTCCCTGTTTAGTAGAAACTAGTTTTATTATATTAAGCAGTATGATATATGAAGTATAAGTCCATTTTAGGAACCATATATGATTAATCTCACTATAGATCGACTTATGTATATAATTTTTGCTAACCTTTTGTTTGAGACAGATGGAATGACCCGTCATTCTATCACATGATCTGCTAACACTTCACGAATAACAAATTCAACTTCATTTATTTAAGAGATGAAGTGGAAATTGTTCTAGGCACGAACAACAGTGAGATTGTACCAAAATAAAGTAAGTATTTATTCTAATTCAAATTTTCAACTTTAGGGAAATGATCTTGAAAACCAAAAATGTTGTCCTAGTGATCTTATACCTGATGAATTAGATGGTACCTTATATCATCACAAATCTATAGATTTGTGATTACTGGCTTTTCCATAGCCCTGTTCTCTACCACTCTCCATCAGAACATGATGGTTAGATTTCTCTTCCATATCCATATTTTCACCTATGTGGAAACCCAATGATTAGTTTATTTGGGTAACCGTTACATTTCATACTTTTGTTTTTAAAGATTGGTTTTGATATTCCTTTTTACGATGTGGGTTTCTATTAAAGAAACTTTCGAATAGTAAACCATTTATAACCCCGACGAATTTCGAGGGCGAAATTCATTTTAAGGGGGGTAGAATGTAACAGCCCAAGATTTTATAAAAAAATATTCTTTTTAATTTTATTAAAGTCTTGTGTTGTACGCTACACCAAAAGGATCTTGCACAACACACATCCTTGACTTGCCTTGCATTACACGCAATCACGACCTTCCTCGATAGCGTGTGTAATACGCAATACCGAGTTTCACTAAACAACGATATGCTATTAAAATATTATTAAAACTAGCCGTTATGAATAGTAATAACCACTTTTTAAAACTCTGTAAATCTTATTTTTCAAAATGAACTTCATTTTTGGATTCGGAGTATCGAATTTAGCCTAAGGTGAAATTTTGGTACTTTTCGGATAACTTTCATATTCTGATGAATAGTGAAAATTACTAAATTATAATTAAAAACAACTTTTTTAATCGAAATAATTAATAGTGATAAATTATTAATTTGAGTGGTTTTAAAGTATATTTAGAATATATTTTTACAATTTAATACAATGTTGGTCATTGGATGTAATTTCACATTTAAACCAGACATAATCAAGTGTCAATCTTTTGATAGATATTGTTTCTTAAAAACACGCTATTTGTTTTAACAGCGGGATTTAATTATAAAATTAATTAATGAAAATTCTATGATATGAATTTGGTAATATAGACTTCATTTTTGAATTCGGAATATGAAATATAGCTTAGGATGAAATTTTGGCATTGTTCTGAAAAACATCAATTTTTGATGAATAGTGAAACTACTAAGTGGTAGTTAAAAAAATTAATTTCTTCATAAATCTTAATTTTACCGCTTCTGTGAATGGAATTTCAAAAATCCGAGAGACACGGTTGATGTCAGTAAGTAAAATGTGGTTCAATGAGATGAAAATAATTTTTGGTGAATAGTAACTTTTTACTTTTTTTACCACGGTTATTAGTAAATAGGGTAACTAAGGGTAAATATGATATTACTATTACCCTAACACATGTCCTAATTCTATTGGATAAGTGTAATTCGACCAAAAACAACCTTATGAATATAATATGACCATTTAGGTCCACTTGGATTAGATTATGACATTTAATATTATATTATTTAATGAATAGATAAAATAGTTAAAATCAAAGTTTAATAACTAAAACATTTTTAATATGGGGTTATAAATAAGATAAATTAGACTATAAATATTCATTAGAAAGATAAAAAGCTTTCCTACATAATGATATTTTATTTATAATTTTTAGACTTTATATAAATTAATTTATTTATGACACAACGATGATGCAGTAATTACCCTTTTAAGGAAATATTAACATAATTGATGTTATAAATACTCAAATGAATGTAATTTGAGACTTTTAATGAATTCCACTAATTTTATAGGTTACTATGATATATTATTGTTGATTTAATCAACTTGGTTCGAACATATAATTCTGTTATGACTTTCACACAAATCATATATCAAATAGTGTCAAAATTGACACAAAATAGTTTTTAAATAAAATATTATATTATTAATTGTTATTTTATTCCTAAAAATCTAAGGTTTGGCCCAATGACTTAGATAAGGATATATATATTAATAATAAACAATTTGGGGTTCTTTTGGCATGTTATAGTAAGTGTATTAACCATATAGTGAAAGAAAACAAAAAGACACGGTAAAAGTTAAATTAATTAACTTAGAGTTAAATCTAATTGATAAGGTTATAATAATACCCTAAACTTGTCTAAATCCTATTGGTTGATAGGATTTAGACCCATCCCCACTTTAGCTTCGAAATAAGACCCTTTGGAACCATTATAAACCGATTTTGACTTTAATATAAAATAATATTTTGAGATATTCCTAAGGTGCCCCTCTCCTCCCTTATAAAAGGGCACCACCTCCCCCTCCTCCTCACACCAATTTGAGCACTCAAGCTCGGTCAACCCCTACCAAAATATCTTCTCCACTTCCCTAGAAACATCCTAGAGGTTCTGGTCTTCCTCAAAGACCAATTTTAGTTCCCTAAGAGGAGGTCTCCAAAAGGCGCTTCAAAGAAGAGGTAATTACCGTTACCAATTCTTTCATCTTTATTTCTTCTTCCACTTCTTCTTCATAGGTTGTTTCATTATGAAGTAATAACATCAGTATCACTCATATACTGATATGTTATTATAAGTATGAAACAACCCTATTTCACCATCTATCTATCCTACGGAAAAAGAAATCACCGCGCGTGCGTACGTACGGAATACCGTCTCCACGCCATGGTGTAATCTATTTTCCACCACCACCTTACATGGATGGGTATAATGGTGTAAAGAATAACTATACATAGTTATTAAAACATCATATTGATTCTGATATAATGTATAATCCACTCCAATTCAATTCAATATTTATGGAAATGATATCATCGCTCGTGCGTACGTACGGACTACCGTCTCCACGACGTGATGAGATTCATTCTCCATGTTAACCATTTAAGAATGATTATAAAGTATATATAAGAAATAATAATGAAATATATGAAATTATAAAGCTACTGGATTTATGTATATATATATATGTATGTCATCTACTTACTTCCATTCAAGACAATAGGGAAAGGAAAACAGCGTTCATGCGTACGTACGGACTACCGTCTCCATGAACGGTGTTTTTCATTTCATTTATATATCTATTATATATATATATACTGAATATATATGATATATAAATCATATTTTATATTCTAGAAGTAAGTAAATCATGATATAAGTAATAATAATGTCAATAACAACAAGTCAAAACACCTACGATAAAAGAAACGATTTTACCCAAAACGCTTCTTTAACATGGAATTTACAAAAGAACGGGTAATATAATGTCATAAGTGAACCATATATGATATCATAACAATGAATATTATTTTTTAATAAGTCAATGACATTTGTTAAACCATTATACAGGAGCTTCGGACACGTACAAAGCAAATCGGACCTAAGGTAAGGGAAATATCACAATCTCATTTTTATCCGAGATTGTTTATACTTTGGTATTTACTGGGGTTTATTTTATCATCCACATCCATGTTCCCTCAATATGTAATATTTTTTCCATCCACTTAAAATAGTTTAAATCCAATTTGACACTTCGGTGTATTTTTAGTAAAGAATATGAAAGGAATCTTTTGTCATTTTTTCGTACGAGGTACTTTTTGAATTTTCCGACAAAAGTAAGAAAGAAGGTTTTTTTTAACTTATACGGCATGAATGGATTTTTAAAACATTATTTCCAAGAAGCTTCCTTTACAAGTTTTCAAGTTTATTTTTAATCAACTTCTTTTATTTTAAAGTTGTATGACATGTTATGAAAGGAAAAATATTTTTGAAGAAGAGAGGATATTTTCCTCAAGAATGGAGTTCAAGTATTTTATCAAAATTATTTTCCATCTAAGATAATAAAAGGGTTCTGTTTTTATCACTATTATTACATTGGTTTGATTATGTTGTGATGGAAATATTTTTATGAATTCCTTTATCTTATATTAATTGTTTTATGATGTCATGTTGTTTAAGAATCCCATTTTTATTACATGGGTTACGCTATGATGTATGGTTTATGATTATGTGGCACACATAAGAAAGGATTCATTATAAGATGGGTGGGACCTATATATCCCTCCAATGCATTGGGTAAAGATTTTATATCTCATGAGATAGACAGGGCTGGAACGGTAGGTTATATCGGTTCAGTGAAACAGGACTGAAACGAGGGTTACTCGATTCAGAAAGGGACTTTGTCCACTAAGATAGTCTTGGCAATTAGTCTTGACTAACAAGAAATGATTATTTATGATTATGTGTGTATGCCACAAAGTTTCATGTTTTAAGTTATGATTATTGGGATTACTTTTTCACTGCCATGATTTATCGCATGATTATGAAATTATGCTCTCTTTTGCAGGTTATGATTTCCAAAATGTTATATTCTTATGAATATGATGTGATTGATATTTATTTTGTTTACCCTTAGTGAGCATTTGAGCTCACCCTTTTATTTTTTCTTTTCCCCAGGATATAAAGAAAGGTTTTAGGTAAAAAAAAGGAAGATCTTTATGGGAGATTTTGAAGATCTTTCACCACGATTAGAAGATTATAGTCCGAGTTTCCAAAGACACTAAACTATTACGGTCCTTGTGTGTGTGTTTTTTTAATGTACTAAGTATTCCGCAAAAGTAATGTAATGTCAATGTACGTCAAGATACGGGTCTCTACACTTGCTATACTCCAAAAGCTATGAAGATCATAAAAATCACTTTCTCATAATCATGAAGACTCTGAGAAGACTTGAATTATATGGGAAGTTTAGAAAGTGTGAATTCTTGCTTCAGGAGATTTCTTTTATTGGCTATATTGTATCTAAAGATGGAATCTCTTTTGATCCTTCTAAGACCAATGCAATCCAAGAATGGCCAGCACCTACAAGTATAACTTAGGTACGCAATTTTACTTGATTAACAGGTTATTATCGATGTTTCGTTCATAATTTTTCCTGGTTGGCTAACCCATTAACAATGCTCACATGTAAGGGGGTTAAATTTTTTTGGACAAAAGAGTGTGAAGAATGTTTTGAAGAAATGAAGATAAGATTATTCAATGCTCTTATATTGACTCTACCATCGAGGAATGATGGTTTTGTTATTTATAGTGATGTATCGAAGAAAGGACTTGGTTGTGTCCTTATATAGAATGATATGGTGATTGCCTATGCATCACGACAACTGAAAATTCATGAGAAAAACTATCCAACTCAGGATCTCGAAATAGCAGTTGTGATCTTCTCTTTGAAGATAAGGATGCACTACCTCTATGGTGAAAATGTGAGATTTATACTGATCATATGAGTATGAAGTACATTTTCTCACAAAAATAACTCAACATGAGGCAAAGGATATGGCTTGAACTACTCAAGGATTATGATTCCACGATACACTACCACCCGGGGAAGGAAAATAAGGAGGCATATGCTTTAAGTAAAAAATATCATGGAGTTTTCAACATGATGAAAATTGAAAGGGATCATATTTTCATGGATCTAGTGAAGATGGATATGGGAATTACCATAGATGGTGAAACATCAATACTTTTTCAAATGGTTGCCAAACCATCTTTACTAAAAAGGATAAAGAGTTCTCAGACTGGTGATGAAGAGTTTCAAAAGAAGATTAAAGCTGTGAATGATGGGAGATTGAATGACTTTTGGTATGAAGATGGAATTTTGAAATTTGGGAAGAGACTTTGTGTTCCCAATTTACCTGATCTAAAAAGGCAATTGTTGGACGATGCTCATAGTTCAAATTTCTCTATACACCATGGGAGCCCCAAAATGTATAGAGACTTGAAGGAACATTTTTGGTGGGACAACATGAAGAGGGAGATTGCTTATTTTGTATCAATATGTATGGTTTTTCAACAAGTGAAAGCTGGAAGGAAACAACCTGGAAGAGTCATGCAACCTCTTCCCATACCGGAGTGTAAATGAGACAATATTACGATGGACATTGTCACGGGGCTACCAAAGACTCCTAGAAGGAATGATGCAATATGGGTTATTGTTGATCGTCTTACCATGTTAGCAAATTTTCTTACTATAAGAGAAGATCTACCACTGGAACGTCTAGCAAGACTATATATTAATGAAGTGGTGAGACTTCATGGAGTACCCCTATCGATTGTTTCTGGTCGTGATCCCCGTTTTACTTTAAGATTCTGGAAGAGTCTTCAGAAAGACCTGGATACTGAACTTCAATTGAGCACTTCCTACCACCCTCAAACATATGGACAATTAGAACGAACTATTCAAACCTTATAAGACATGTTGAGATCCTGCATGCTTGACTTCCAGGGTATGTGGGATCAATATTTACCTCTGGTAGAATTTTCCTATAACAATAGCTTCCATTCGAGTATTCAGAAGGCACCATATGAAGCGTTATACGGAAAGAGATGTCGCACACCAACCTGTTGGGATGACTATAACGACCCATATTTACATACATTGTTATTAATTCAGAATTGAAGCACACCTATTACAACATATAACAAAACCAGGAAAGGAACATATAGGTATAGTGTCTTTAGAAACTGAGAAACATAAACAACTGGTTCATAAAGCATCTACACTGCCTCCCATTTATTTCATCATATCTATAGTCCCTTTTGGCATGTCTTACTTAATAACCTTCTTCCTGACCTGGGGAAAGAAAACATACAAAAGGGTGAGCTCAAATGCTCAGTAAGGGTAAACAAAAGAAATGTCAATCACATCATATACATAAGAACATTACTTTTGGAAATCTTAACCTGCAAAAGAAATCATAATTTAATAACATGGGATAAATCAGAGTAGTGAAATATAATCCCAATAATCATAACATAAAACATGAAACTTTGTGATATACGCACATAATCATAGAGAATCATTTCATGTTAGTTAAGACTCATTGCTAAGACTATCTTAGTGGACAAAGTCCATTTCTGAACCGAGTTCACTTCTCGTTTCAGTCCTGTTTCACTAAACCGGTTTAACCTGCCGTTCCAGCCATGTCTATCTCATGAGATATAAAATCTTTACCCAATGCATTGGAGGGATATATAGGTCCCACCCATCTCATAATGATACCATTCTTATGTGTGCCACAAAATCATAAACCATATATCATAGCATAACCCATGTAATAAAAATGGTAATCTTAAACATCATGACATCAAAAAACAATTCATATAAGATAAAGGAATTAATAAAAATAATTCCATCACAACATGATCAAATCAATCTAATAATATAGATAAAAACAGAACCCTTTCTTATCTTAGATGGAAAATAATTTTGATAAAACAATTAAACTGCATTCTTGAAGAAAATATCCTTTCTACTTCAAAAAAAACTTTTCCATTATTAACATGTCATACAATTCTAAACCAAAAGAAGTTGATTAAAAATAAACTTGAGAACATGTAAAGGAATCTTCTTGGAAATTTTTTTTAAAAATCCATTCATGCCTTATAAGTTAAAGAAACATTCTTCTTGTACTTTTGTTAGAAAAGTCAAAAAGTACCTCATACGAAGAATGACAAAAGATTCCTTTTATATCTTTTACTAAAAACTCACCGAAGGGTAAAATTGGATTTAAACAATTTTTGGTGGATGGAAATAATATTACATAATGAGGAAACATGGATGTGGATGAGAAAATACACCCTAGTAAATACCAAAGTATAAACAATCTCGGATAAAAATGAGATTGTGATATTTTCCCTTACCTTAGGTCTGATTTGCTTCATAAGTGTCCGAACCTCCTGTATAATGATTTAAAAAGTGTTATTGACTTATTCCAGAATCATACTTATTTTTATGATATCATATATGGTCATATTCTAAGCTTCTTATTAGTAATATTTCATTACTACTTGTTTATTCAGGTGTTTATAACTTTTTGTTCTTATGCGTGTTTTGTCGAATAAATTTTTATCCTTCTTTTTTTTGGTTATAGATACATCATTTCCAGAATTTTATTAGTGTAATATATATCATATTAATTCATTGAATTCATTTATATAATCATTATTCAATAAAGATCATGTAGAACGAATCGCATCACATCGTGGAGACGGTATTCCGTACGTACGCACGAGTGATGATATCATTCCTATGATCGTGGAATTGCATTGGAGTGTATGTATACTATTTCAGAATCAATATAACTTCAAAATAAACATATATATTCATTCTTGACACCGTTATACCCATCCAAGTATGGTGGTGGTGGAAAATAGATTACACCACGGCGTGAAGACGGTATTCCGTACGTACACACGCGCGGTGATTTCATTTTCCGTAGGATGGATAGATGGTGAAATATGGTTGTTTCATACTTATAATAACATATCAGTATATGAGGGATACTGATGTTATTACTTTATAATGAAACAACTAAAGAAGAAGATGTAGAAGAAGAAATAAAGATTAAAGAATTGGTAACAGACATTACCTCTTCTTTGAATTGCTTCTTTGAGACCTCCTTTTAGGGCACTAAAATTGGTCTTTGAAGAAGACCATGACCTCTAGAATGTTTCTAGGGAAGTGGAGAGGAGAAATTGGCAGGGTTTGGACGATCTTTAAGGCTCATATTGGTGTGAGGAGGAGAGGGAGGAGGTTCCCTTTTACTAGGGAAGAGAGGGGCACCTTTGGAAAAACTAAAAATATTATTTTATTATAATGTCAAGTTCGGTTTTAAATAGCATCAAATTGATTTATTTCGAATATAAGGTGGGGATGGGTCGAAATAATCTCATCCAATAGAATTTAGACAAGTTTAGGTTCCTATTTTAACCTTATCATTTATATTTAACATTAAGTTAAATAATTTTACTTTTACCGTGTCTTCTTGTGTTCTTATTCTATAAGGTTAATAAACTTACTATAAGCAGCCAAACGAAACCCAAGTTGTTTATTATTAATATATATAACCTTATCTAAGTCATTTGGCCAAAATTTATATTTTTAGGAATAAAATAACAATTAATAATATAATATTTGTTCTAAAAACTATTTTAGGTCAATTTTGACACTATTTAGTAATTGATTTTTGTGAAAATCATAACAGAATGATTAGTTCTAAAAAAGTTAATTAAATCAATAATAACATGTCATATTAACCTATAAAATTATTTTAATTCATAAAAAGTCTCAAATTATATTTATTTGGGTATTTATAACATCAATTATGTCAATATTTCATTAATAAGATAATTAATGCATCATCATTGTGTCATAAATAAATTAACTTATTTAAAGTCAAAAAATTACAAATAAAATACCAATATGTAGGAAATTGTTTTATCTTTCTAATGAATATTTATATTTGAATTTATCTTATGTATAACCTTATATTAAAAATTATTTACTTATTAAACATTGATTTTAACTATTTTAACCCTTCTTTAAATAAATTAATAATAAATGTCGTAATCTAATCCATGTGGGCCTAAATGGTCATATTTTTTTCTTAAGTTTGTTTTTGGTCGAATTACACTTATCCAATAGAATTAGGACATGTGTTAGGGTAATAATAATATCATTTTTACCCTTAATTACTCTATTTACTTTTAACTGTGGTAAATAAAAGTGATGAGTTACTATTCACCAAAAATTATATTCATCTCATTGAACCACATTTTACTTACTGACATCAACCGTGTCTCTCGGATTTTTGAAATTCCACTCACAGAAGCGGTAAAATTACGTTTTATGAAAAATTCAGTTTTTTTAACTACCACTTAGTGGTCTCACTATTCATCAAAAATTGAAAGTTTTCATAAAAATACCAAAATTTCACCCTAGTCTAATTTCGATATTATGAATCCAAAAATGAAGTCCATTTTGAAAAATAAAATTTATAAAATTTCAAAAAGTGGTTATTACTATTCATAACGGCTAGTTTTAATAATATTTTAATAGTATATCGTTGTTTAGTGAAACTCGGTATTGCGTACAACGCAAGCTATCGAGGAAGGTCATGATTTCGTGTAAAGAAAGCCAAGCATGTGTTGTATGTAGAAAAAGATTCCGTTGATGATTTATATAACATAAAAGTCTCAGGTGTTAAATTCTACCCCCCTTAAAGTGAATTTTGCCCTCAAAATTCGTCACTTTGTAACAAACAGATGAGGATACCTCTCCCTCATCATATCCTCAAGCTCCCATGTAGCTTATTCTAATCTGTGGATCCTCCATAAAACTTTCACCAATCGAGTGGTCTTGTTTCGTAGGACTTTTTCGCTACGATCCAGAATCTCTATCGACTGTTATTCATAAGAAAGATCTTGCTCCAGCGGTATAACTTCTGAGCTGAGTACATGTTAATGATCAGGTATGTACTTTCTCAGGAGAGATACATGGAACACATCGTTAACTTGAGAGAGATTCGGTGGAAGCACCAATAGGTATGCTACCTTCCCAACACGATCCAGTATTTTGTAAGGACCGATATATCTAGGGCTCAACTTCCCCTTCTTTCCAAATCTCATGACCCTCTTCCAGGGAGATATTCGTAAGAACACTTTATCACCCACTTCAAACTCTAGGTCTTTTCTTCGGTTTTCGTCATAACTTTTCTGTCGACTCTGAGCTGCTCTTATGTGTTGTTGAATAGATCTAACCTTTTCTTCCATTTCATCAACGAGATCAGGTCCTAATAGCTTTCTTTCCCCAACTTCATCCCAGCAAGTTGGAGTCCTACATTTCGTTCCAAAGAGAGCTTCATAAGGAGCCATCTGAATACTGGAGTGAAAGCTATTATTATAAGAAACTTCCACAAAAGGTAGGTGTTGATCCCAACCACCATTGAAATCCATAGAGCAAGCTCTCAACATATCTTCTAGAGTTTGAATTGTTCTCTCAGACTGACCGTCTCTCTAAGGATGATAAGCAGTGCTAAAACATAACTCTGTATCAAGAGTATACTGAAGACTTCGCCAGAACTCTGAGGTAAACCTCGGATCCCGATCAGATATAATAGAAATTGGTACTCCATGCAATCTTACCACTTCCTTTACATATATCCTGGTAAGATGATCCAGAGAGAAATCCTCTCTAATAGCGATGAAGTGTGCAGACTTTGTAAGACGATCAACTATGACCCAGATAGTATTATTGCCTTTGGATGTTTTAGGGAGTCCGGTGACAAAGCCCATAGTGATGTTTTCTCATTTCCATTTGGGTCTGGGTAATGGTTGTAACATCCCCTTAGACTTCTGTCTCTCAGCTTTAACTTGCTGACAAACCAAGCATCGAGAGACATATTCAGCAACATCTCTTTTCATACCATCCCACCAGAAGTACTCTTTCAGGTCCCTATACATCTTCGTGCTTCCAAGATGAATGGAGAATGAAGAACTATGTTCCCCATCCAGCAGCTCCTTCTTTAATTCGGGGATGGGAGGAACACAAACCCGATTCCTGAACTTTATTATCCCATCACAATCAAGGTTGAATTCAGGAACATTTCTCACCTTTTTTTTGTAACTTGAAATCTTCTTCCTATGCCTCTTTAATCTTCACATGTATAGATGGTTGAACATTCAATTGAGAAAGATATGATTTTCCCCTTTCATTATACTTCCAAGATCAATCCTTTGTAAATCCATAAATATTGGATCTTTTGTGATCCTCATCATAGATAAACTGGCATGGTCTTGTCGACTTAATGCATCTGTCACCTTGTTTGCTTTCCCAGGGTGGTAATGGATTGAGCAGTCGTAATCCTTAATCATCTCCAACCATCTTCTTTGGCGCATATTCAGCTCCTTTTGTGTGAAAATATACTTTAAACTTTTATGATCAGTATAAATGTCACATCTTTCTCTATAAAGACAATGCCTTCAAATATTTAATGAAAAGATTACCGCAGCTAACTCCAAATCATGAGTTGGGTAATTTTGCACATGTATTTTCGACTGTCGTGAGGAATAAGCTATCACCATATCATTTTGCATAAGAACACACCCCAAACCCTTCTTGGATGCATCACTATAGATCACAAACCTTTCTCCACTACAACGCGGTGTGAGCACAGGTGCACTGGATAACCTTCTTTTCAACTCATTGAAATTCTCTTCACATTCCTCTGTCCAAACAAACTTAACACCTTTCCGAGTCAACTTGGTGAGTGGATTGGATAATCGTGAAAAATCATTCACAAAACGTCGATAATATCCAGTAAAACCAAGAAAACTTCAGATCTCAGTCACTGTTGTTGGTCTCGACTATCTTTTGATAACCTCTGTTTTTGATGGATCCACAGATATCCCCTCTTTTGAGATTATGTGACCCAAAAATGAAACTTTTTGATGCAAAAATTCACACTTGGTAAATTTTCCATAAAGCTTCTCTTTTATTAGGGTCTTCAATATAATTCTCAAGTGATCTTCATGTTCTTCCTTGCTCTTTGAATAGACAATAATATCGTCTATAGATACTTCCACAAACTGATCAAGATAGTCTCTAAAGACTCTATTCATCAGATCCATGAAGATAGCAGGGGCATTAGTAAGACCAAATGGCATCAATATAAATTCATAGTGTCCATTCCTTGTACAGAAAGCCGCCTTTGGTATATCCTCCCTTTTGACCCTTAATTGATGATACCCTGAACGAAGATCAGTCTTGGAAAAGTATTGAGCTCCGCGTAGTTGGTCAAATACGTCATCAATGCGTGGGAGAGGATATTTGTTCTTGATAGTGATATTGTTAAGTTCTCAATAATCAATGCAGAGTCTCATTGATCTATCTTTCTTCTTAACAAACAGAACAGGTTCTCCCCAAGGTGACGCACTAGGGCGTATGAACCCCTTATCAAGATTCTATTGGAGTTGCTTCTTCAATTCCTGCAACTCAATTGGGGCCATTCTATAAGGTGTCTTTTAAATAGGTAAAGCACCTGATATGAGTTCTATTGAAAACTCAACTTCACGATTTGGTGGAAGACCCGGTAATTCCTCCGGAAAGACATCATCAAACTCCCATACAATGGGCATATTCTTAATCATTAGTTTCTCACCAACCATTTGAGATAAATAACCTTCATTTAGTGGAATCAATACCCATAAAATGGAAGAAACTTCCACTGGAAGGTTATGTTCATCCTTGCATCGATAGACGATCATAGATTGATCTGGAATATGAAATGTGACTTCCCTTCTTTGGAAATTGATATGAGCTCCATGTAGAGAAAGCCAATCCATGCCAAGAATCACATCAAATTCCACTATAGGAAGGATCACAAGATTTACAGGAAGCACTTTCCCACAAACTTCAATCAGAGAAGAATTATAAACTTTTGATGCGATTGTTGTGCCATTAGGGGTTGTCACAGCTAACTCAACATATAACTGTTGAGGTAATATGGTGATATCTTTAGAAACTTCTTCAGAAATAAAGGAGTGGGTGGATCCAGAATCAAATAAAACATTTTCTACTTTAGAGTGGATGATAAGTGTACCTTTCACCACATCGTTATCGTACTCCACATCGCTGATAGAAATTGCATGTGACTTTCCTTTGTCTTTAGCCTTAAGAGTTTGTTAACGTCGACCATCATCATCAACCCTTGGATTTGGGCATTGATTGGCATAATGCCCCATCTCCTTGCACTTGAAACATTGAAGTGTAGTAGGTTCATTCTGTGTATCCCTTCCTTTGTTTGCATCATTAGACATCTTCTTCCCATCATTGCGGCATTCAAATGCCCGATGACCTTCCTTTCCACATTTGAAACATTTACTTGTCCCTTTAAGACAACTCCCTCTAGGTTTCATTCCACACTTTGAGCATAAGGGAAAGCTCGTCTTCTTTTTAGTGTGCTCTTTATATATTCCTTTGAATTCCATTTTACTCTTCTTATCAAACCCATATGACTGATGGGTTACTCCAATCTCCATCTCGACTTTGAGAGCACATCGAACGATTTCCTCATAGCTGTTGAAGTCCCTTATGGCTAACGACCATCGAAGACTTGGTTTTAAGACACTAATGAATTAATCGATATTACTCTCAGGTTGGATAATAATACCAGAAGTGTACCTTGAAAGTCTTGTAAAATTTTCTTCATAAGTACCAACAGATTCATCATCCTTTTTCTTCAGTTCAAGAAACTCTTTCTCCATCTTTGTTCGAAGAATACGAGGGAAGTACTTATTGAAAAATAAGTTCTTGAACTCATCCCATTCCATGGACTCAATTTCCTCTCTTTTCCTCGTATTCTTGATAAGATTCCACCGTTGATCAGCATCACCTTCCAAATGATGCACTGCTAAGATGACTTTATCATGTTCAGAACATTGAAGAATTGAAAATATCTTTTCAGAAGTACTAATCCATTGTTCAGCAACTAATGGATCAGTAGTCCCGCTGAATGATGGAGGACGATGCCTCATGAAGGATTCAACAGAATTTTGCTCCTTCCATTTCTCGTTTGGATGTCCTGCATGATTCATAGCTTGAGAAAGTTGTGTAAGCATGGCTACAAGATTTTGCATTCCAACTCCTATAACGTTTGGTTTCTCAGGGGGACAATCATTGCATTGCCCGTCGCATTCCGCATTAACACAATTCCTTTGGGTTCCAGCCATTGACTAAAACCAAGAAGAATAGTGTGAGCAACACTAATTGTAATAGGAAAACCACATAATTGAAAATAAAATTTCACACTTAAGGTCTTATCATAGTTTTTTCATGGCCATTTCTAAGACACTAATATTGTGTTCTATGCTTAGATTTATCCTTAGGATTCTTACTAAGGCTTTCACATCCTAGTTTCAAAAGGTTGACTATACCTTTCCTCGGATACCAACTATAACGACCCATACTTTACATACATTATTATTACTTCATAATTGAAGCACACTTATTACAACATATAACAAAACCAGGAAAGGACCGTATAGGTATAGTGTCTTTAGAAACTGGGAAACATAAACAACTGGTTCATAAAGCATCTACACTGTCTCCCATTTATTTCATCATATCTATAGTCCCTTTTGGCATATCTTACTTAATAACCTTTTTCCTGAACTGGGGAAAGAAAACATAAAAAGGGTGAGCTCAAATGCTCAGTAAGGGTAAAAAAATGTCAATCACATCATATACATAAGAACATATCTTTTGGAAATCTTAACCTGCAAAAGAAATCATAATTTCATAACATGGGATAAATCATAGTAGTGAAATGTAATCCCAATAATCATAAATTAAAACATGAAACATTGTTGCATACACACATAATCATAGAGAATCATTTATTGTTATTCAAGACTCATTCCCAAGACTATCTTAGTGACAAAGTCCATTTATGAACCGAGTTCACTCCTCGTTTCAGTCTTGTTTCACTAAACCGGTTTAACCTGCCGTTCCAGCCATGTCTATATCATGAGATATAAAATCTTTACCCAATTCATTGGAGGGAGATATAGGTCCCACCCATCTCAAAATGATACCATTCTTATTTGTGCCACAAAATCATAAACCATACATTATAGCATAACCCATGTAATAAAAATGGGAATCTTAAACATCATGACATCATAAAACAGTTCATATATGATAAAGGAATTCATAAAAATAATTCCATCACAACATGATCAAATCAATATAATAATATAGATAAAAACATAACCCTTTATTATCTTAGATGGAAAATAATTTTGATAAAACAATTGAACTCCATTCTTGAGGAAAATATCCTTTCTACTTCAAAAACACTTTTCCTTTCTTAACATGTCATAAAATTCTAAACCAAAAGAAGTTGATTAAAAATAAAATTGAGAACATGTAAAGGAAGCTTCTTGTAAATATTGTTTTAAAAATCCATTCATGCCGTATAAGTTAAAAAAACATTCTTCTCGTACTTTTGTTGGAAAAGTCAAAAAGTACCTCGTACAAAAAACAACAGAAGATTCCTTTCATATCTTTTACTAAAAAATCACCGAAGGGTAAAATTGGTTTTAAAAAATTACAGGTGGATGGAAATAATATTACATAATGAGGAAACATGGATGTGGATGATAAAATACACCCCAGTAAATACCAAAGTATAAACAATCTCGAATAAAAATGAGACTGTGATATTTTCCCTTACCTTTGGTCCAATTCGCTTCATAAGTGTCCGAAACTCCTGTATAATGATTTGAATAATGTTATTGACTTATTCCAGAATCATAATTATTTTTTTGATATCATATATGGTCATATTCTAAGCTTCTTATTAGTAATATTTCATTACTACTTGTTTATTCGGGTGTTTATTACTTTTTGTTCTTATGTGTGTCTTGTCAAATAAATTCTTATCCTTATTTTTTTTTGGTTTTAGATACCTCATTTCCAGAATGGTATTAGTGTAATATATATCATATAAATTCATTCAATTCATTCAATTCATTTATATAATCATTATGCAATGAAGATCATGTAGAACAAATCGCATCACATCGTGGAGACGGTATTCCGTACGTACGCACTAGTGATGATATCATTCCTATGATCGTGGAATTGTATTGGAGTGTATGTATACTATTTCATAATCAATATAACTTTACAATAAACATATATATTCCTTATTTACACCATTATACCAATCCAAGTAAGGTGGTGGTGGAAAATAGATTACACCACGGCGTAGAGACGGTATTCCGTACGTACGCACGCGCAGTGATTTCATTTTCCGTAGGATGGATAGATGGTAAAATAGGGTTGTTTCATAAATATAATAACATATCCATATATGAGTGATACTGATTTTATTACTTCATAATGAAACAACTAAAGAAGAAGAAGAAGTGTAAGATGAAATAAAGATGAAAGAATCGGTAACAGACATTACATCTTCTTTGAAGTGCTTCTTTGAGACCTCCTTTTAGGGCACTAAAATTGGTCTTTGAAGAGGACCAGAACCTCTAGGATGTTTCTAGGGAAGTGGAGAGGAGAAATTGTCAGGGGTTGGCAGATCATGAAGGCTCAAATTGGTGTGAGGAGGAGAGGGAGGAGGTGCCCTTTTATAAGGGAGGAGAGGGGCACCTTTGGAAAAACTAAAAATATTATTTTATTATAAGGTCAAGATCAGTTTTAAATAGCTCCAAATTGATTTATTTTGAAGCTAAGGTGGGGGTGGGTCTAATTCCTCTCATCCAATAGAATTTAGACAAGTTTAGCTTCCTATTTTAACCTTATCATTTAGATTTAACATTTTGTTAAATATTTTTACTTTTACCGTGTCTTCTTGTGTTGTTATACTATAAGGTTAATAAACCTACTATAAGCAGCCAACCGAACCCCAAGTTGTTTATTATTAAGTCATTTTGCCGAACCGTAGATTTTTAGGAATAAAATAACAATTAATAATATAATATTTGTTTTAAAAACTATTTTATGTCAATTTTGACACAATTTAGTAATTGATTTTTCCGAAAATCATAACAGAATGATTAGTTAGAAAAAGGTTAATTAAATCAATAATAACATGTCATATTAACCTATAAAATTAGTGTAATTCATAAAAAGTCTCAAATTATATTTATTTGGGTATTTATAACATCAATTATGTCAATATTTCATTAATAGGATAATTAATGCATTATAATTGTGTCATAACTAAATTAACTTATTTAAAGTCCAAAAATTACAAATAAAATACCATTATGTAGGAAATTGTTTTATCTTTCTAATGTATATTCATATTCGAATTTATCTTATGTATAATCTTATATTAAAAATTATTTACTTATTAAACATTGATTTTAACAATTTTAACCCTTCTTTAAATAAATTAATAATAAATGTCCTAATCATATCCAATTGGGCCTAAATGGTCATATTTTAATCCTAAGTTTGTTTTTGGTCAAATTAAACTTATCCAATAGAATTAGGACATGTGTTAGGGTAATAATAATGTCATTTTTACCCTTAATTACCCTATTTACTTTTAACCGTGATAAATAAAAGTAAAAAGTTACTATTCACCAAAAATTATTTTCATCTCATTGAACCACATTTTACTTACTAACATCAACTGTGTCTCTCGGATTTTGAAATTCCCCTCACAAAAGCGTTAAAATTACGTTTTATGAGAAATTCTGTTTTTTTAACTACCACTTAGTGGTTTCACTATTCATCAAAAATTGAATGTTTTCAGAAAAATACCAAAATTTCACCCTAGGATAATTTCAATATTCCGAATCCATAAAGGAAGTCCATTTTGAAAAATAAAATTTATAAAATTTCAAAAAGTGTTTATTACTATTCATAAAAGCTAGTTTTAATAATATTTTAATACTATATCGTTGTTTAGTGAAACTTGGTATTGCGTACGATGCAAGCTATCGAGGAAGGTCACGATTTCGTGTAAAGAAATCCAAGCAAGTGTTGTGTGTAGAAAAAGATTCCTTTGATGATTTATATAACATAAAAGTCTCAGGTGTTACAATGACATTTTTGAACGAAAACTTGTAGGCCTAGAAGTGGTGGAGGAAACAATGGAAAAGGTAAAGGTAATCAAAAACCACATCAAAGCAGCTCAAAGTAGGCAGAAGAGCTATGCCGATAACCGATGGAAGGATTTGGAATTTCAGGTAGAAGATCATGTTTTCTTGAAGGTATCTCCACGGAAGGGAGTTATACCTTTCTGTAAGAAGGGTAAATTGAGTCCTAGGTACATCGGACCTTTCAAAAATTCTAGAACGAATTGCGGCTGTAGATTACTGTTTGGAAATGCCGCCAAGTCTCTCCAAACTTCACGATGTGTTCCACATATCACTGTTGAGGAAATACATGCCTGACCCAACGCATGTACTCACCTATGGGGAATTAGAACTGGAACCCGGAATGTCTTATTGCGAAGAGCCCGTCAGGATTCTTGATACGAGAGAACAAGTACTGAGAAACTGGACGACTCGTCTGGTATAAGTTTTGTGGAGAAACCATAAGATGGAAGAGGCAACGTGGGAACCCAAGGAACTTATGATAAACAACCACCCGAGTCTTGTCATGTGGTAGTATTCTAGAAATTTTGAGGACGAAATTATTTTAAGGAGGGGAGAATGTAACACTCCAAACTTCCACGGTACGTTTTCCTTTGAATAATACAGTAGCGTGTTTTGTACGCAACTTCGAGTTCTATCACACACACCACTACCAATCAAACTAGCCATTATGAATAGTAATACCCACTTGTTGAAATTTTATAAATTTTTTCTTTCAAAATAGACTTTATTTTTGGATTAGGAATATCGGAATTAGGCAAGGGTGAAATTTTGGTATTTTTCTGAAAACATTCAATTATTTATGAATAGTGAAAAAACACTGAGTTATAGTTTAAAAAAAATTATTTAAAAAATTATTTATTATATTTAAATTTAATTAAGGTCAAAATATATAAATAATACTTATATAAGTTCAATTTAATTCATTGGAGTTATTTTTGAATAATTTTAGATATATAATTTTTTTTTGAACTTTTCACCATCTTTTACCCACCTCCTAGGAGAATTTGGAAATTCACATAAAACATAATTTTACTGCTTCTGTGAGTGGAATTTAAAAAATCCAAGAGAAAAAGTTAATATAAAAGGAGTAAAATGTGGTTCATTGAGATGAAAATAATTTTTTGTGAATAGTAACTTTTTACCTTTATTTACCACGGTTAAAAGTAAATATGGTAATTAAGGTTAAAAATGACATTAATATTACAATAACACATGCCCTAATTCTATTAGACAAGTGTATCTCGACCAAAAAAAACATTAGGAATAAAATATTATCATTTAGGTCTACATGGATTATATTAGTACATTTATTATTACTTCATTCAAAGAAGAGTTAAAAGAGTTAAAATCAACGTTTATTTACTAAAACATTTTTAATATAGGTTTATACATAAGATAAATTCAATTGTAAATATTCACTAGAAATATCAGAATATTTCCTACATAACGGTATTTTATTTATAATTTTTGGAAATTATATAATTTAATTGATTTATGACACAATGGTGATGTAGTAATTACCTAATTAATGAAATATTAAAATAATTGATATCATAAATATCAAAATAAATGTAATTTGAGACTCTTTATGAATTTCTTGGTTAATATGACATATTAGGATTGATTATATAAATTTTTTTCTAAGTAATAATTCTGTTAAGAATTTATCAAAAACAAAATACCCAATAGTGTCAAAATTGACATAAAAGATTTTTTAAAACAAATATTATATTATTAATATATATTAAATTCCTAAAAATCTAAGGATCGGACAAGAGACTTATATCATGATAGGTGTATCATTAATGGACCACATGGGGGACTCTTGGAGGTATATAGTAATTTTATTAACTATATAATATAAAAATACAAAGTTACATGGTAAGTGTCAAACTAATTAACGAAGAGTTAAAACTAAAAGAGAAGGTTAATATAATGACCCAAAACTGCCTAAATTATATTGGTTGAGTGGTTTTAGACCCATCCCCACATTAAACTCTAAATAATACACTTTTTATCCATTATAAAACTAATATGAATTTATTATAAAATAATATTTCTAGCTTTTCCAAAGGTTCCCCTCACCCCTCTTATAAAAGGGCACCCCCCCTTCTCACTAATTCACACATTCAAAGCCATTTGGCTCGGCCAAACCCTACCCAAATACTCTCTCAACTTCCATTAATTCAACCTAGATGCCTTATTTTTATCAGAAATCCAACATAAGGAGCCCTTTTGATCAAATCAAAAGGAAGAACCCGAAGAAGAGGTAATGATTTCACCACCCTCTTTCAAGTTCCATTCTTCTTCAACTACTTCTTTATTTGTTATTCCCATTCTAAAATAATAACTCCAGTATATTATATATACTGTGGTGTTATTATAAATATGGTACAACCATATTCAGTGTTATATCAATCCTTTTAATGACATGTCACCATACGTGCATACGTACGGCTTACCGTCTCCACGTCGTGGTGTAATTGTTATTCAATAAATTATTATTTGGATGGGTAAAATAATGAGGTGTAATTCATGTAAATAATAAATATGACATGATAAATATTCTGTATATATGATATACAATCCAATTATATTTTATTTTAATATCAAAAGAATCATATTGTCGCTCGTGCGTACGTACAGACTACCATCTCCACGAACACTATGAGATTCATTCCCCATCGTATCCATTCAAGAATAATTCTCATTTAATGATTAAAAATAATGTTTAAGGACTTTATATCATTCTAGATATGAATAAGATACAACCTATCTAGGAAAAGCATGTCTTAATTAACAAAACATATAAATGAAAATGAGTATGTTAATACCCAAAACAACGATAATACTAAGATATTATTAACAAATCAATGTTAAAAGATCATATATGATATCATATTAATTTATATGATTCTTGTATAATTTAATAACAATTATTTCACCATTATAAAGGAGGTGAACCTACCCTCAACCAAGGAAAAGTACGAGGTAAGGGTTATTTCACAATCTCTTCATTATCTGAAGTTGTTTATACGTAATTGTCTACTGGGACCACATTATCATCCACATCCTTGTTTCTTAAAAATGTATTTCAAAACATTCTTTCTATTTTACAGAATATAGGTTAAAGTCATATATACCCTTGTTTGACTTTTCATAAGAGGTTTATAAAGGAATCTTTCTGTAGTTTTTCAAACAAGGTCCTTTTTAACCTTTTCGACAGAATTAAGGTAAGAATCTCTTTTTTTTTACTTATACGGTGGGTGCAGCTATTTTCCACCATTATAAAATCTTAGAAGCTTCCCTTACAAGATTCTAAGAAAATTTTCAAAGTAAAAGTTTTATTTTATAATTATGTGACTTTTAAATGATTTCAAAAAAGATATATTTCTCCCAAATAGTTTTGATTTCATCTATGTCAACATCCTTTGATGGATTTTAAGATTATTTGAAGTTTATTTATAATGATACAAATATTCCATATTGTATTGAAGGTTTGGTGATATGTTTGACTGTGAATGTGTTATTTTTATACCATTCATGTTTTATGAAAAAATTATTGACATTTCGTATGCTAGTTTTAATACGAATGTTTATGTTATGTTTAAACATGTTCATATGAGGAATGCATTGGACTTAATTAGTGACAGGTGGAGCCCGCTATAGCTCCTAGATGCATCGATAGGTCTCATGAGACAAACTAGTGTCTTGGCACAAGGCCTTGACAAAATATTATTTGTAGTCTTGGCACGAGGCCTTGGCTATGTGGTAATGATAGTCTGGCATTATGCATTCCATCATTATGAAAGTGGTTATTGATATTGCATGTGATTATTCGACTAGTAGAATATACATGTGAATAAGTAAATGGAATTATTTCGTTTTATATTTTCCATATTATGCTGAAGTTCAAGTTTAGAAGGATTTTTTTAGTTATACATTGCCTTAAATTTTTATTCTTATTTATAAAAGTTTTCTCCATATTATTATCCTTACTGAGCATCTGATCTCACCCCTTTCAATGTATTATTTTCCCCAGTATGTGAAGAAGTAATTTATGAATGACCATTAAGGACAGTATGATGGGATATAAAGAAAAGTTGTTTTTGTAGTTTTTTTGAGTTTATGATGTAATGTAAGACTTATGAATATATCTAGTGTTTCCAAGACTACTAAACAAATCCGTCTTTCGAGACCTAATCTTTCTTATGATCATTCCAATGTTATGTAATAATTCAATGACTTTGGGTAACTTGGGTCGGGGCGTTACATCAAGATAAATTTCTTCAACAAAAGAATCTTCTTTCACAAGAAATAGACAGTTCGGATGAGTCCGAGGTTGAAGAGGTTGAGGAGATTAAAAATGACAAAGACCATGGAGAAAATTATATGGTGGCAGTTGTCGGTAGTTATGAGGAGAAGAACAAAACCGAAGGTGATGATGAAGAAGAATAAGTTGAAGGAAGAATAGATATGTAAGCTGAGATAGAGGCTTCTCTTAAGGAGATAGATGTTTGGAGAGCCAAAAAAAGAAAGCTAACAAAGTTGTTTACAATGCCAAACTCTATATGTAGCTGCATAAAGAAGAGAAGTATGAGTTGATGGAAGAAATTGAGAAACTCAAGTTATTAACACCAGAGAACTCATAATAATTTAGTGAGTATAATCTCAATATTGAATAATAAAAAAGGTATATCGATGGCTTGAAAAACACAAGGAAAGATCACTTCAAGCATATCGAAGATCTTGAAGAGAAAGTTGTTGGTCTACAGAGAAAAGTTAAAGACCAAGAAAAACCTTTGATTCCCAACACATTATTGGGAATGAAGATCATTCCGAAGACTTAAAAGATGAAAGAGGAGCCTAGTATTTCAGCAGGAATGAATCAGTAATTGAGCTCAGACGTTAATGCAGATTCAGGGCTTGATCAGAAACAAATATTTTTGAAAATTGAAGTCAGACCGCAAGCACCCATCCCATGATTGAAGGTTGATTTGGGTACCAAGATGAATAAGAATATTTAGAGATCCCAAGGGGAAACTCATAGTGCAGAAGCAACCCGAAGTAATGTACCTTATATCAGGTGTTATTGTTGTGGAAATATGGGACATTCATAGTATGTGTGTTCCATAGACAAGAGATATCGAAGGGAACAAGAACAAAGTTGGCAGCTAAACAGAGAATGGTTATCCAAAACATATTTCTAAGGAAATTGTTTTTGGTTTGGAGGATTTGGGAAAATGTCTAGGTACTCACTTCGACCATACAAAGGAATGTGACCAAGAAGAACCAAAAATTTTGCAAGTAGCAGATCAATAAACCAAAATGTGAGTTAAAAATTCAAAATAGATTTGCAGCATTGCAGGATGAAGCTGGTCCATCATACTCTAAGAAAGAACAGAAGTCTTAATTCATGCCAAGTGTGAATGAAAAAATATGGACCAAAAAGAAGAAGGATGAGAAGGTTGTGGTGTATGAAATTTCCCTTAAAGCATCAGATCATTCTGGTGTGTGGATCATTGATAGTGGTTGCACATCTCACATGAAAGGTAATAAGGATCTTGTTACAGGCGTAAAATATGATAAAGAAGGAGTTGTCAAGTATGGAAATGATGAAGGCCTGAAAATTATTGGTGCAGGAATGGAGATGTTTGGGGGAAAAGTGATTAGACGTGTTGATCTCTTAGTAGTAGAAGGCCTCAGTCGCAATTTGGTCAGAGTTAGTCAACTATGTGACTCAGAACATTCTATAAGTTTTACTAAGAAGATGTGTGTCATTTAAGGAAGATAGGGGAAATAGTTCTACATAGAAAAAGAATAAAGGGAAATCTCTACATGGTATGTGGAGAAGAATATATGTGTTTTCTGTCAAGAGAGGAAGAAAATGCGTTGTGGCATAAAAGACTTGGTAATCTTTGCTAACCATCCCTGGAAGATCTGGTGAAGTGTGATGTAGCAAGAGACCTCACTAAGCTATCACGTGATCGTACACATATGTGTGATGCCTACAAAAAGGGAAGATCATCAGAAAGACATACAAATCAAAGGAAAATAAGTCCACAAGAGTGTTTGAATTGGTGCATGCTGATGTCCATGAACCTATTTCACCAAGTGCCATTGACAGGAAGAGGTATTAGGTTATTTTGATTGATGACTATATCAGAATGAAATTAGTATTTGTTATTTCCCATAAGCCCAATTTGTTCAGCTGCCTAAAACAGTACCAAAGGGAATCTGAAACGATTCTTGGATAGAAAATTATGATGTTTCATACAGAAAATGGTACGGAATTCACAAATATCCAGGTGGAAGATTATTCCAAGAAACCTAGGATAAGGCATCAAGTTTGTTCGATAAGAACTCCCCAATAGAATGGAGTGGTTGAAAGGAGAAATCAAATCATCAACAACATGGCCAGAACAATGCTTATAGAAAAATACCTACCAGAGATGTTTTAGAAGGAAGCAGTATTGACATCAGTCTACATTTCTAATAGTGCAATGTTGGGGTATGGAAAGATTTCATATAAAATGTTTTACGGAAGGAATCCAATAGTGAAATAATTTTAAATATTTGGAAGTAAGTGATTCATTATCAACAATTAAAATCATAGGAAGTTTAAATCACGTGGAGATGAGGGAATATTTCTGGGCTACTCAGGCCAAAGAAAATCATACAAATGCTTTAACAAGAGGCTGGGAAAAGTAGTTGAGAGCAATGACGTCACTATTTTGGAAAATGAATAGAATATTCAACAACATAGTGAACAATTTCTGGATGAATGTGATGAAGAGTAAAGTAACACAGGAGGAGAAGAAGTGTAAAATGCTGAATCATAAGAAGACACTAATGATGAACTAGAAAGCGTTATGTCTGTGTCTACAAGGAAGCCAAAGAGTCAAGCTGAAATTGTTAGGCAGAATATCATTGGTGATTAGACAGCTCCAGTTCAGACAAGAAGAATGTATTCACTGAAGAATACAAATTTCCTGTCTTTGGTAGAGCAGAGATGCTTTGCTGATGCAGTTGAAGATGAAAATTGGGTTCAGGCTATGAATGAAGAGCTTGATTAGATTGAGAAGAACCAGACGTGGGAGATTATTTCGAGACCAGCAGATAAGAATGTCATCCGGAAAAAATGGATCTATCGCAACAAGATGAAATAAGATGGAACAGTGGTTCGAAACAAATAATGACTAGTGTGAAAAGGATACTCCCATATAGAGGGAAAAAATGTGGATGAAACATTTGAACCGGTTTCATGGTTGGAGATAAGAAGATTATTCCAAGCCATTGCTGTGCAACGAAAGATCAAAGAGTTCTAGATGGATTTCATATCTGCATTCTTGAATGTGGTTATAGAGGAGGAGGTGTATATTGAGAAGCCATATGGTTTTCTCATTCATGAGTATGAGAAAAAGGTTTGAAGACTGAAGAATGCGTTGTATAGGCTGAAACAAGCACCAAGAGCATGGTACTCAAGGCTTGATCAGTACTTGAAGAAGCTTGGTTTCCAACGTGGGGGAGTTGATTACAATCTCTATTTCAGCAATGATAGTAATCAAAGGATGATGTTGTTTGTTTATGTTGATGACATAATATTTGGTAGATCAGATGAATCTTAGTCCATGCAGTTTTCTGAATTCATGAAATGTGAGTTTAAAATATCAATGATTGGAGAGATACCATTTTTCGTTGTTCTACAGGGGACACAACGAAACAATGGAACATTAATTTCTCAATCCAAATATTACAAGGAGATTTTTAAATGGATTGGAATGGAAAATTCCAAGGATATGAAGACTTCAGTTGCTACCTGGACGAAACTGTCCAAAGATGATGACGACAAAAAAGTTAATATCACAGAATATAGATAAATTATTAGAAGCTTTCTGTACTTGACCGCAATAAGGCCTGACATTGTATTCGACACATTCCAAGAAGTGAGATTTTAGTGTAATCAAAAGGAAATCCACATTCTTGAAGTTAATAGAATACTTCGATATATCATGGGCAAGATGGACTTCAACTTGACATATAATGAAAAATCTCAGACAGAGTTATTGGGATATACTGATGCATACTGGGCCGGTTCAACAGATGATAGGAAATCAACATCAGGTGGTTATTTCTATCTTGGTGGATTGTGTATTTAATTTCTAAGAAAGAAGCAAGATTTAATTTCATTGAGCACCGCAGAGGCTGAGTATATTGCAGCCACTCAAGCATGCACACAATTATTATGGATGAAGCAACAACTTGATGATATGGGAGTTGAAGTGAAGTCTCTGATCAAAATCCAGTGCGATAACTCAAGTGCTATAAATCTTAGTAAAAATACCTCTCATCATTCAAGGACAAAGCACATTGAGATAATGTATAATGTTATCAAGGAGAAAGATGAGCACGGAATCGTAAAGTTGGAGTATGTTCCTACAGAGCAACAGGTTGCATACATTCTGACAAAGGCCTTACCCTAGAAAGCTTTTGAGAGGCATCAACTGGATCTGAGAGTTCCATCAACTCCATGCACATGAAAAAGTGTGGCTATGGGTGTCCCCCTCTACTCGAGGTAAGATGTGTTTTTCCCTCATGTGCTTTTCAGTGTTATCTACTCTGTTACAGACTGCAAGGGAGTGACCTTTGGGTTCGTTGATAAAGGGGGATAAAATAGTGATTGTTTAGGGGGGAGAAAGACAGTGCGGTTATTTGAGAAATCATGAAAGATATGGGGAAAAGATGATAGGTGGAGCAGCCAGATTGGGGGTGTTTCAGTTTAGCATGGATAACACAGGGAATAGTGCTGAAGAGGACTTTCAACTGACTAGAGTTAAAGGTGTGAGTAGACAGGGAGAGTATAAAATCTGATGATGCTAGAAGTGATCGATCAAAGAATAGATATCATGAAAGCTGAGGATCGTAAAAAAAGAAGAAGAGTGGTGTTGGAATGTGGTGAGAATATTTCCAAAAATGGGTATCATTTTGGTATCAACAGTGGGTGTTAGAGTTGAAGTGATTTATTGATGAACATTTCATTTACTCTTGTTTCTCATATCGAGCATTGCTCCTGTGGGCTTAGAGTATGTGTTGAGTAAATACTTGATCGCTATCAGAATCGCAATAGGTGAAAGTGGATGTAGAATTAATGATTTATATTTTTATATAATATTTGTCAATAAACCCAAAGGGGGAGATTGAAGAGAAAAAATCCCTCAACGTAACATTGAAGAATTTTTTAGCTGATTGTGTTTGTTGACAAAGTGGGCCTCCATGATGTGTTTTTTGACAAAGCAAACCACGCCGTATAAATTTGTTGACCAAGGGGATTTCATGGTGGAATATCATGTTCAAGGGACTTTTTTGATGATCCACGATTTATTCAAGAATGTCGACAAAGGAATGAGGGATCTGGAGGCGGTTCAAAAAAAGTAGATACAAGGTGGCGTTGTTTTCCAGTTTTTTCCAAAAAATTTGACCTCAAAATCATCAAATGTAGAAAAGTGTTTTTGGAAAAGGGACTTGCGTGCTAGTGTCTTGGAGGAATGGAAACTTACACACCATATGTTTTTCAATATCATAACATCAAAATATGGAAATGGAAAATAGGGCGCCCAAGTTTTAGGTTTGGTCGCCCAAGTGACTAGGGCGAGAGAGACTATGGCAGTTGGACTTGCACGCCGAGAGGAAACTTGTGCCCCGTCACTCAAGGTGTCCAAATTACTATAAATAGAGGTCTACCCCTCCTCATTCATTAGAGAGTTGAACACTTCGAGAAAATCAGATCTCCCGTTGCGCAGATGTTGTGGTTGTGCAAGTGGGGGTGTGGTCGCGCATTTATAAAGATATTCAAAAGTTGCGCGCCAGTTGATAGTTGCGCGCCCAAGGTGGTTTTGGTGAGAAAAGGTGTGAGTCTCCAAAGTTTAGATTTTATGATGGGGGTTTAATTCATGTGTTTTGGGGACACTTTCATGCCAGGTTTTGAGGAAACGCAATAGTTGGTAGTTGCGCGCCAAAACTGGTTTGGCCGTAAAAGGGTGTGAGTCCTGCAAGTTTGGAGTTGAAGAAGCAAGTGTCGCACAAGTGGTTTAGGTGAACTTGTGCACCGGTTTGAACATGCACGCCATCTGGGAGAATCTCTCTAGGTATGGTTGAAGCATTCCAGTCATTATAGGTTTTTGCGAATGCTGGAAGATTGCCCGATACCTTCGATGAAAAGTGTGATTAATCTACGGGTGAAAGTTGGACTTCAACAGAGCATCTACATACAATAGAGGATGCATTAATTAGTGATAATGAAGAGACCTAGAGGACTATAAACTGTGAGTGGATTCTTTCTAGAGCAGTGAAAAAAGGAAGAGGAAGAAGGTGATCCTCTCCACCGGAAGTGAGCTAGAGAGAGAGAAACAGGGAGTTACCCTTGGGAAAGCAGTGAGCTGGCCCTAAACATTGTAAAGGTAGTTATCCTAGGAATAGAAGTGATATATCCTGAACTATGTAAATATGAGTGTGCTTTTAGTGGATTTGGTACATCGGCACATTTCTGGTGTATGGTCCTTGGACATATCCCAGTGAGGGTGAAACAAGTGAAAATTGATGTGTCTTGTGCATGCATTAGTTTTTGTTTATACTTTGCTATAGGAAATGTAGAGAAGAGAGTCTTTCTTCACTGCGAGACAAGATCAATAGGGGAAGTTTTTTTAATCTATCATACCCTGATTCACCCCCCCCCCCTCTCTCAGGATATCTATCCTAGTGGACCTAACATCAACTATGTTGAAGTCATTTTTAAGGGTTAATCTTCGAATAGCACGTGTAATCAGGATTGTTTGTGTTTAAATTTTTAGTTGAATTTTTATTATTATTTATCTTTAGATACCCATATATATTCATATCTAATGGGAATTTATGAGGCTTACATGTCTTCTTAAAATTTCACGTCCCTTTCTTTTGAAAATTATCAAAATGAAAGCTAGTCAGAGGAATCAACAATATCTCTTATTTCCGATAAGAAATGTTTATCCACTTGGTACATGATATGCATCATATTTTAATAGTATTTTTTGAAATCCAATTAATTTATAGGGTTAATTAAATCTATATATGAAATTTCATAATTTTTTAAAAATGAAATTTATTGTAATTTTATGTATAAGATATTTATGAATTTCACTATAAAGAGGTGAAAATAATATTTATTTAACTTATATGGAATGATAACACTTTCCAAACAACTTTACCATTCTTCATTCTAAAACATACTTTATATGTTTCCATAGTTCTGAAAAGAAAATCATAATCACATTTTTTGTGAATTTTATATTCTTAAATGTCTCCAAAAATAGGATTTTTATTTTTATTTTTCAACGCATTTACCAATGCTTTTATATATTAATTTTTCTTCAATGTCAATATCCTTTAATGATAATTATCATATATTAAATATATACTATAATGATATCAACCAATTTTCTTATATAGATTAATTATGATAATTTTTTGTGGAACTGATATGAAATCCATTTATTTTCCAGGTGTTCAATAAAGTAAGAAGTATTACTGAATGCTATTAAGTTCTTTTCACATTAATATGTTTGATTTATAATTATATAAATATGGGTAAAATTATATCATTCAAATTAATTTGGCATTGTTTCATATCCCAATATATCGAATGAGTATACCAGTATTTATCTCAGTCAAAATAGAGTGTATGGGTGGTTATCCCAATAAAAAAAATATACATGGGTGGTTATAACAATCCTAATAAATAATTAATGCATTCTTTACTATCCATGATATATGATTTATTTGATTATATTTATTCTTTACTTTTATTCAATAATATTATGACATATTATTATTCCTTTGTTTTGCTATCATGACTCATGATTACCTTATGGTCTATAATCTAATTTATCGTGCTTCATATTATACTGATGATGTATTTCATGACTAATAATTTAAGATTTATGTCCTTGGAAATGATACTTTTGTTTCTATATAATTACTCTCATTTTATGATCAGTTATGCTATTCGAATTTCATGTCTCTTATTTTGGGTTACAAAACATCTAATCTCACCCCTTATTATTTTTCCATTTCACCTTGTCATAAGTATGGATATTAATGATGATAAATCATTAAGGGTATCATGTAAAAAGAGTAGTCATGGGAAATAATGAAAAAATTTATATATGCATCAGTTATGTATATAGTATATAGAGATACAAATTTGTTTCGGGTTGCAGGTGTGTATTATTTTAGTAAATATTTAATATTCCAATAAAATGATTTAATATTTAAATTTTTTTATCAAGTCGCCTTTCAAAACTACAAGTAATAATAAATTTAAAATAAATTATGAAAAATATTTAATACATTGTTTTGGAATGTGATTTGTGCTTGGACAAAATTAGAATCTAATGAATTTATAGGTGGTATTATATCTAATGTAGTCATTATATAATAATTTTAAAATGGGTATATATTCATTGTTCATTAATAAAGTAAACATGTAACAAGTATGTATTTTTGTGTATTTCAAATATGGATACGTTTTATTTAGATAATATATATATATTCATTATAAATATTTTTTTCAATATTTTTTTCTGTAATAGAATTAAATCAAACACCATTATTTTTTAAAATACCATTTGCAATAAATTTATTTTTGATTATAAATATATAAATTTAGAAAATTATATTAATAAAATTTTTTCATAAATTTATAGAAATTATAAGAAAAATTAATTAGTAAGATCCAAAAAATAATTAATGATCCATAAAGTTTAGTAATTTTATTATTCGCAGATAACGAAAAAAAATTATGTCAAAAAATAATATATTTCTGATTTTATAGTTTTATATATTTGAAATATGATGTTTAATAAAATTTATTTTTTATACATAATATAAAGAACCAAAATTTCTGAATTTATAAATAATTAAAGACAAAATATCCTAATGATAAACCTAACTTTTTTAAGATTTATTTTTATTTCTGTAATGTTCGTTTATTTTAAATTTATTTGATAACTAATAAAGAATTTTTTCGACAAAATTTATTAATAATATTTAAAATAAATTATCATTCATCCAATATTTATTATTATTTAATTAATAATTAATAAATAATTTATTCATAAAAATATTTCTGATAAAAATTATTCTCCTCATGTTATGAATTTTATATTAAAATTCATATTAGTCACATTTAGATGTTAAATATAATAAAATGGATTTAGTATTTTGAATAATAATTATAAAAATAATTAATAGATCTAAATTTATATTTATACTTAGAAACAATTTACCAATCAAAATTATATTACCATGGTAAAGATAAAATGGTTATTTTAAACAAATTTATTTAATACGTGTTTTGTAATTTTTACGTAAATAAAACAAGCTTATATATTTATATAAAAACTATAACATAATTTATATAAGTAATCAATTCTTTTAAATTTAATTAAATTATTTGTTGATGTTAAGTTAGATGAAGAACATATCATATTTTTAAAAGAAATTATTTCTACAAAAACCATTTTCAATTTAACTTATATATTAATTTAAAAGATAATTTTATAGTATTAATAAGTTTAATTTTATTAAATAGATTTAAAATTTTGAATCATCATGTTGAAATTGGGTAGCATGGGACATCAAATATTATTTGTTAGAAAATAATCTCCATGGTGAAAATTGTAACATGTTCACAAATCGTAAAAAGTGTAATCTACCACGGGTTGAATTTTATTAAATAAACATGGAACATATACATTATATAATAATTTTTAATGATTTAATTCCATATAACATGTATAAATAGTATTTATTTTACATGAATCTCCAAAAAACTCATTTTATTACATCTTAACTCTTTAGCTAACTTCAGTTTCCAAAGAAATTTCTCTCTTTTTCACTTATAGAGGGATTTAACCTAAAAATACTCCATGTTTGAAATATAATGAGAAATTAAATTGAATTATATAAAATTTTTCCTATAAAAAATTCCTACTCAACTTTTGGAAACATTTTTTCCCAATAATATATCTTAAAATTTTGATTTTCTAGGAGGTCATTCAGTAAATGTTTTTGTCCCTGGCCTTGACTACTATCCCATACCAAAATTTTTATTCTCTATATTGTACATAAATATCTTATATAAAATTAATTATCACCTTAATAGTCTATAAATAATATCATTATAGTTCTTTCAAATTTATATTATAAAAAACTAATCACTTTCATAAATGTACTGACAAATTGATTATAGACAGTTCTTGTTTTTTGGTCAGTTTGACCACCAACATGAATGATGATATAAAGTAATATAATTTATTTGTAAAAATATTTAATTATAAAATTATATATTAATAATTAAATAATAATTTCATTTCATGAATGGTAATATTTAAATTTAATTTCATTATAAACATACAACCTTTAGTTCATTTAAAATATTACCAAAACATGCTCATTATATATTTTTTTCATTATGAATCCCAATGAAAAATCACATGAAATTGAAATTTAATTTAATTAATTATTATGGAAAATATACTACATGAAAAAAAATAATTTTATAAAAATTTAATTGGTGTCATATAATTAGGATTAACATCACCATTAAAATATTTTAACAAAACATTATAAATTACTAAGATCTGATATTGAAAATAAAAAAATAAATAACTAATAAATGATTATTGAGTGTTTATAATTGTTTAATACAATAGGTAATAAAAAATAACAAGGCCATAAAATTATTGATAATTATTTTTATGCTTATTATATAAGAGGTTTTAGTATTTATGACCTATAAAGAATTAGTGGTAAGAGGATTTGAAAAAAAAATCATTTCATTGAGTTGTAATATATATTTTATTGAATTATATTTTTCTAAGAGTTATGTATTCTATCATAGGATTATATTATGTTTTATTTGATACTTAATATCTTATGAATTTTTATTTTAACATTAAATAATTCTTATTTTATGGATTTTATTTTTAAAAAAGATTTTGTAATGTTAAGAATAATTCACATCCTTTGTAATTGATATTTCTCTTCTATATCCATTTAATTTCCTTCCAAAAAATGTTTTATAGTTTCATTATGATTGAAAAAATTTATTTTCTTTTATAATGTCTATATCTATATTTATTTATCATTTAATTTGTGTTTTATAAAATTTTCATTGATATTTCTATCTTATAAATATACATTAAAGACTTAAAATTGAATTTGAATTCCCTTTCTTCAATTTTTTGTCTTCACCTTTGAATTTTCAATCATGAACTATTTTACTTTTCTTGTTCCTATTATTAGGGAGTTTCGATTTTTTTTAAAAATTTATTCTTTTATTCTTCTTATTTTTTTTGGAAATTGACCCATAACATCACTTTTTTATGATGATGCTAAAAAGTTTATATAATTTAATTTTTTTATGCTTTAAAATCAATTTTTTCTCTATACCTTAAATATATAACTTTAATGGGCTAATTTTTCATGATAGATATCTATGTGATATTATTATATAATTATATTTGGGGATTTTTTTATCAACTGATCTAAAACATGATGTAATTTTTTATGATACATTCAAAAATATAATAAGACCAATTTTATTGCCCTTGAGTTTTACAATAAATTATATACGAATTATTTAATGTGGGTCACATGTTTATGCTCTATCATTATGTGATAGGAGGGGTCCTATATATCTCTTTAATACATCAATTAATGTTTTATATATCATGATATAATGTTTGTAATATGTGGTCATGATTGTGTTTACTCTAACATTATGTGTAGAAATGATTAGGTATTTTAACAAGGAATAAACCGGGAATGATTATGTTTTCTAAAAACATGATATATGAATAATATTTTTTTGTTCCTAAAATAATATATGGCGATGACTTGGTTTTTCTCACAATGTTATGATTTATTTTTCTTATTTTTCATTCCATATTTATTAATAACATTCTAATGGTATGATTCATAGATGATGATTATTGTCTTATGTTTTAGGAATCTAATTTCATCAAAATTATTTCATCATTTTTTATTACATGTCCATTATCATAAATTATGTACAACTATCATAATTTCATTACCCTTTTAATTAAATATTTATACAGTGATTATATTATCTCACATTCATTTTATCTGACCCTTTACAGCTCATTGAATTTTTTAACTTAACAAGAATTTTATCTCATACTTTTAAATGTTTTCCAATTACCAAAACAACTCTATGAAAAATTATGTGTCGAATGATGTATAATATATATTTTTCTATTAGATATTATAAGGACCCGGACTTAAACATTACATAATATTTAATTAAATGAATAATTCACATTGAGGATCTTTTCAGGTTTAGAGTTTTAGGGAATTAGGAAAAAATTATTACATCTCAAAATATTACAAAGTAGTCACTTCTACCTAGAATCCACATTTTTTCATAAAATACAAACTCTTTAAAAAAAGTCATGTCTAATTCCATGTTTAAGAGAGCATGGCTTTTCCTTGATCCCATTCTTGACCCTATTCATCTTTAAGTCCTGTGAAAAACATTTCAAAACTTGGGATGAGCATAAAAGGCTCAGTAAGGGTTATAAAACAATGAATGAAAACATTTGTTCATAAATAAATACAAAACATGAACTCTTTTACTTACCTTATGAAATCATAAGATTTATGAAGTTCACATAGAAATCATAAATCATAAAGGTAACTTGTGGCATCCATACCATACTTACATTGAAGCTATCACAGCTACATAGGGAGTTACTTTAGAATACCCATCACTGTATCTTCCCTAAATATCTTAGAATAAACATTCACGTTTACCTCCGTCACATTACCCAATGCATTGGAGATCTATCTCGGGCTTACCCACCCTAGTTTTATCCCGGAACCACCCGTATACATAAATAATGCCCAAGAACCATAACATGATCTTAACACATAACATAAGCATAAATGAAAGATAACATTTCCACATTGCAATAATAAAATATAATTTCAAGATATTGAAATAATAAATCCATTCTCAAAATCATTTTCATTACCAAAATATGTAAAAAGAGTATTTGGTATTTATTTTTCCTTTTAAAAACATTCTGGCTTGTTAAGGAAGCCAAAGATCAAATAATACTCGTGTCAGCGGAAAAGTCGTTGTCACCGCTTAAATTAAAGAAACATTCCTTTTTTCGTTTAGTAAAATTCTTCATAGAGAAATGATTCTTTTTTAATAGAAGTAAAATTCCAAGGGTTTTATAAATCATATAAAAGAAAGTCATGTATAAAACTAAAAATGCCTCAATGAAAGGAGATTGAGATGAAGTCCCTTTAACTCGTGTCCGACTTGACATGTTCGTTCTTTAATCTCCTAAATAATAAACTAAAGTTAATTTCTACATTCTTAAGAACCTTTTTCAAGTTTATTATTCCTTTTAAATCACTTATTACCATGTTAAAATAATTATGTAATCATTTAAGTTAATAACGTTCATTTTGTCGATATTTGGTACTTGAGTCAAAAATGGGCTTCTTATAATTACATGTTGTTCACATGGTAAAAGGTTCATTATATCCAGAATTATATTCATTATTTTGGTATCATATATATCATATATATCAATCATTTACATGTATTTATAATAGTACATAACATTTGGAGGTTCGAAATGAAATGCACTGTTCATGGAGACGGTAAGCCGTACGTACGCATAAATTCTACTTTAATTTCTATTTCTTAATTTAATGGAATTAAAAAATAATGATACATTGGTATATTATAATTCCAGTATAATATAATATATAATATCATTAACACTATCCTTTATACATCCCACACAAGGCATTAACGAGTCACATCACTTAAAGGGGGCGGTAGTCTGCACTTCCTCAAATGAGATTATGTTATTTACCCACCATGGAAACCATAAAGGTTTGATATAATTGGAAAGTACAGAAGCATAAAGAAATAATAAAAATAATATATATCATATTTAAATACAGTTCTATCATAATGTCCACCATGAGAGGCGGTAAGATGTAATTGAACAATCATCGTTTCGTGAGGCGTTAGTTTGCCATCCATAGAAATATTATGTTCTTCATCCATTATAAGGAGGTGTGTGTAAGTGTAGTTATAATACTTATCATAAAAACATACTAGTATATTGAGGATACTGATGTTGTTACAAAATAAAGGATATAAAAAGAGTTTAGGGGTTGGAGAAGCAAAATAAAAGAAAATAATTTAAGAGAAACAGTTACCTTTAATTTTGGTAACTCACTTTGGTTTGAACCAAAGGACTTCTTGAAGTGCCTTCTTCCTAAGTCAATGCTTCTAGGAGGATGATAGGGATGTAGGGAGATTAATTGGGCCGAGTTTGGATGATCCAAATTGCTCGAGAGGTTTGAGGAATTGCATAGAAGTGGTCTCTTTTTATAAGGGAGAGGAGGGGCTCTTTGGGAAAGAGTGAAAATATTATTTTATAATATAATGATATTAGGTTTCTAATGGACCAAAAATAATTATGGTCGAAGATAAGATGAATAAGAATCTAAATAAAATCATCCAATTAGAATTGGACATGTTTTGGATAATATTTTAATCATTATAATCTTATTTAATTAAATCATTTATTAATGAGGTAAATACTGCACCATGATTGTGTCATAAATAATTTAATTTATTTTTGTCTAAAAATTATAAAAAAATACCATAATGTAAGAAATCGTTTTATCATTCCAATGAAAATTTATAATCGAAAATATAACTTGTATAACCCCATGTAAAAATTAATTTACTAAAAGATATTTGTTTATTTCATTTTGGCCTTTACTTTAAGTTAATTAAAATAAAGTGTCATTACCACTTTTAAGAGGCTCCATGGGGTCCCAAAAACGACCCAAGGATGACCATGGTAGGATATGACTCAAACAATAGGATTAGGACACTTTTTAGGGTAAATAAATATTATTTTTGTTTACCCTTATTTACCTGATTTACCCATTAACCATGGTAAATAAAATATTTACTGAGGTAAATATTTTAAATGACTAAAAATAAAAGTTACCTATTTACACAATTTGAACCTCCTGATTCCAAATATGGAATCCATTTCTCAAAATTTAATACACATAAGTGACAGAAATTAATTTAAAATTAATTCCCTCTTTCAAAACAAAAGGCGTGTTTTCAAGAAATATTATCTATCAAAAGATTGACAGTTGATTATATACAATTTAAATGTGAAATTGCTTATAATGACCAACATTATATTAAATGGTAAAAATATAATCTATTTACACTTTAAACCAAATTAAAAGGATAATATAACCATGTAAATAAATTATATTAAAACATTGTTTTGAATTAAAATACAATATTTTCACTATTCCTTAAAAAATGAACTTTATCAGAAAAATGCCAAAAAATTACACAAAGTAAATTATGATGTCATAATTCTAAAGAAGGATTTTATTTGGTCATATAGAATGTATTAAAGTGACCAAAACTATATTTAAAAAGGGTTCGCCGTTAAAAGGCGGTAAATCGGCCTTTTAATGTGAATTATGCTTAAAATTAGATTCATTCATATATTAAGCCTCTAACTTTTATTGGATAAATATAAATACATGTATAATCATATTATAGTTAGTTTTTTTCATCCCTCCAATACAACAGATAAGAGTTAATTACCTTTTAAAATAATAATATTATATTATTACTGTGCAACGTAAGATTCCAAAGAAACCTGTTGTTGCGTATCAGGTATGCTATCGAACATAGAAACCCCTTTAAGCTAAGATTAATATTTCATTCAAAAATATTAAAAAATATGAAAATATATTATTCTTCCTTTACCTAGGATGTTACATCCTTCCCCCCTTTTGGAAATTGCGTTCTCGCAATTTTTATCCACTTATCAAAATAAGTGGGGGTATTTATCCCTCATAGCATTTTCAGATTCCCACGTTGCCTCTTCAACCATTTCGTTTTTCCACAAAACCTTTAACTGGTGAATAACATTATTCTGCAACACCTTCTCTCTACGGTCCAGAATCTAGACTGGTTGTTCTTCAAAAGAGATATTCTCTTCCAACTGAACTACCTCTGGGCTCAAAACATGAGATGGATCTGGAATATACTTTCTCAACATCGAAACATGAAAAACATTGTGTGCCTGGGATAAACTTGGAGGTAAAGCTACTCTTTACGCAACTGATCTAACTTTCTCCATAATTTCATAAGGTCTAATGAACCTCTGACTCAATATTCTCTTACTACCAAAACACATCACACTTTTCCAAGGAGAAACTTTGAGAAAGACATGATCACCTACCTCAAAAGAAATATCCTTCCTCCGGATATCCGCATAACTTTTCTGTCTGATCTTAGCTGTTCTCATGTGCTTCTGAATCATCTAAACTTTCTCTGCCATCTCTTCTACCAATTTTGGTCCCATCAGCTTCCTTTCACCTACTTCAACCCAAAAAGCTGGAGTTCGACAACGCTTTCCATACAATGCCTCAAATGGAGCCATCTGTATATTGTAATGAAAACTGTTATTATAAGAAAATTAAACCAAAAAAAGATGTTGTTCCCAATATCCTTGGTAGTCAATCAAGAAAGAACATAGCATATCCTCCAAGGTCTTAATAGTTCATTCTGACTACCCATCTGATTGAGGATGAAAAGTTGTACTAAAGTTTGATTCAGTACCCGATGACTTCTGAAGGCCTTTCCAAAAGTTAGAAGTGAACATGGGATCACGATCAGATACAATGGAGATGGGAACTCCATGAAACCTGACTATCTCTTTAACATACAACTAAGCAAGTTTATCTAGAGACAAAGTATCTCTAATAGGAAGGAAATGAGCATATTTAGTTAATCGGTCAACTATAACCCAGAGTGCATTATTACCTCGAGATGTCTTTTGTAATCCCACAATAAACACCATGGATATATTTTCCCATTTCCACTTTGGAACCGATATAGGCTGAAGCATTCTTTTCGGTAACTGTCACCCTGCTTTAACTTGCTGGAAAGTCAAACACTTCACAGTAAAATCTGCAATATCCCTTTTCATTCCATCCCACCAGTAATACTCCTGAATATCTTTGTACATCTTAGTACTGCCAGGATGAACCGAAAATGGAGAACTACGAGCTTCACATAACAACTCATTCTTCAACTGTGAATCACAAGGAACACATAATCTCTTTCCAAAACTCAAAACACAATCATTATCAATGTTAAATTCAGGAAACTTACCCTTATGGACCAACTCTACCTTTTTCTGCAACTCACTGTCTTCCTTTTGCGCTTTCTTTATTTTGTCTGATAGAGATGATCTCACTGACACCTGAAACAAAACAGAAGAATTTACTGCACCAACAACTTCTATGCCAAATTTCATCAAATCAAAAACCAAAGGATCTTGTTCCAAACGTATTAGGGCTAATGCGACATTACATTTCCGACTCAAATCATCAACCACTTTATTTTATTTTCCTGGATAGTAATGGATCGTGCAATCATAATCCTTGATTAATTCCAACCATATCCTCTATCTCATGTTCAATTATTTCTAAGTTAATATATACTTCAAACTTTTGTGATCAGTATATATTTTACACTTCACTCCATACAAATTATGTCTCCAAATTTTAAAGAAAAAACAATAGTAGCTAATTCCAAATCATGTGTAGGGTAATTTAACTCATGTGGTTTCAACTGACGTAAAGCATAAGCAATTACCTTATCATTTTGCATTAGGAAGCAACCCATCCCTTTCAATGAAGCATAACTGTAGATAAAAAACTCACCATTTCTGGAAGGCAGTGACAAAACTGGAGCATTCACCAATCTCCTTTCCAATTCTTGAAAACAGTCATCGCATTCTTTGTCCAGATGAACTTAACACCTTTTCGAGTTAACATAGTCATTGGACTAGATAACTGTGCAATGTTTTCAACAAACCACATGTAATAACCTGCCAAACCAAGAAAACTACTAAAGTTGGTTATATTTGTTGGTCTCGCCCATTCTTCAACAACTTTTGTTTTTGCAGGATCAACAGTTATGCCATGTTTTGAAACAATGTGACCAATGAAAGAAATTTTTTGTAACCAAAACTCACACTTTTTGAATTTCCCATAATGTTTATTTTCTTTTAAGGTTTTCAAGACAACCCTTAAATGGCTTTCATGTTCCTCTTTACTTTTTGGATAAACCAAAAAATCATCAATTAACACAACCACATACTTATCCAAGAACTCACTGGAAATTCTATAACATCCATGAATACCGTAGGTGCATTGGATAAACCAAAAGGCATAAATACAAATTCATAATTTCCACATCTAGTACGAAAAGTGGTCTTTAGAACGTCAGATTCTTTTACTTTCAACTGATGGTACCCCAACCTCAGGTCAATCTTTGAAAAATACTGAGCTTCTTGGAGCTGATCAAACAAATCATCGATATGAGGAAAAGGATACTTATTATTAATAGTGATGTTATTCAATGATCTATAATAAATGAAAAGTTAAAAACAAGATAGGAGCACCCCTGAGTGATGTGATAGGTCGAATGAAACCTTTATCTAATAACTCCTGCAATTTCTTCTTTAACTCTAAAAGTTCAATTTGATCTATTCGATAAGGGGGTTTTGAAATTGGATTAGCATGAAGAACCAAGTGAACAGAAATTTAAACTTCCAGATCAGGTATAGTACCTGGCAACTAATCAGAAAAAACATCAAGGTACTCATCTACCACTGGCACATCATTAATATGAATAGTTCCTTTATTTTCATCAATATGTGCAAGGTAACATTAATTTTCATCTTTTACCAGTTTTTGGACTTCCTGATATGTTATCAACAACAAGGGTACATTCTTGTACACAAACTGAATATCATTCTGAAAATAAACCTCTTTAGCTCTACAGTCAATCATAGCATGATAAATAGAAATACAATCCATTCCCAATATATCGTCAAACTCTACTAGAGAAAAAACAATAAGGTTTGCAGGTAGATTCTTTCCTCACACAAGAACATGAATGTTATTATGTTTTCTTTTTGTCTCAACATTTCCTCTAGGTGTTTTTACTGTAAGTTTAGAATTCATATTAGGAGATGGAATTACCAATTTACTAGAAAACTTTTCAGAAATAAAAGAGTGTGTAGACCCTAAATCAAACAACACATTGGCATAATCTGAAAAACAAACAATGTACCTGATACTACTTCATTTGATGGCCGAACATCTGCTAAAGTTGTTGCAAAGAATTTCACCACCCTTTCTGCTTGTAGTCTGACTGCTTTCCTTCGGTTGAGTTCCTTATTGGACACTCATTTGCATAATGACCCATTTCATTGCACTTAAAACATTTTACTGACTGTAAATCAGATTTTGTCTTACCATTACCCTGATCTTTTTCAGTGCAATTATGAGCCTTATGTCCCATTTTACCACATCAGAAGATCTTACTTGAATTCAAAAGACATTCCCCAACAGGATTTTTACAACAATTTTATCAAACTGTAAACTTAGGATTCATACAATAAGACTATTTTGAAGAGTTCTTTCCTTTCTCCTGCAACCTCGACCTCTTATTTTGTTGTTTGTCAAAGAATACTTGATCATCGATAAACTCCATTTCCACCTTCTCCGTACAACGAACAAGTTTTTCATAAATTTTGAACTCATGAGAAGTTAATGCCCTTCGATACTTTGGATTTAATCCTGAGTAAAAACAGTTGATTTTGCTATCAAGATCTCATATGAAGTTTGGAGCATACCTTTCCAGTCGAGTGAATTATTTCTTCATAAGCAGATACTAAGTCATCCTTCTTTCTCAATTCCAGGAATTGTTTTTCCATCCTAAGACGAACCACCTTAGGAAAATATTTCTCTAGAAATATACCTTTGAATTCATCCCAATAAAGAGCTTAAATCTCCTCACTATCCCTGATATTTTCACCATTGACCACCACTGATCAGCTTCACCTTGAAAACGGTTAACCGCGAGACTAACATTTTGATGTTCTGAACAACCCACGACATCAAAAATCTTCTCCAGTTGTTTAATCCACCCTTCAGCTAGCACCGGATCAGATGATCCTCTGAATGATGAAGGATGTTTCCTCATGAAATGCTCTACTACAAACTTGTTCCTCTGTGGTTGATCTGGCTAATCTCCTACATGAATACCAACACCATTTATAGCCTGAGTCAACTGTGCCATCACGGGAACAAACTGTTCAGTTCCGATTCTGACCATCTCAGGTTGATGATTTGGAAGGTTGCCTTCCTCCTGATGTTGTCCCAACATAGCTGCCCTATTTCCTCTAAAGAAAACCATTCTGAACACAAAAATATCTTAGGCTAAGCAACATGGTAATCTGGAAATGCTATATAATGTCAATATTAACATAAATCACTTTATGGATATTGCTTTAACAATACCCTTACTCCTAAAGTTATCTAAACCGACCTCTAATACCAACTATAAGGACCTGACCTTAAACATTACATAATATTGAATTAAATGAATAATTCAAAATGAGGATCTTTTCAGGTTTAGAGTTTTAGGGAATTAGGACCTAACTATTACATCTCAAAATATTACAATGTAGGAACTTCTACCCAGAATCCACTTTTTTTTCATAAAATAAAAACTCTTGAAAAATAGTCATGTCTAATTCCATGTTAAAGAGAGCATGGCTTTTCCTTGATCCCATCCTTGACCCTATTCATCTTTAAGTCCAGTGAAAACCATTTCAAAACTTAGGATTAGCATAAAAGGCTTAGTAAGAGTTATAAAACAGTGAATGAAAACATTTGTTCATAAATACATAAAAAACATGAACTCTTTTACTTACCTCATGAAATCATAAGATTTATGAAGGACACATAGAAATAATAAATCATAAAGGTAACATGCGGCATCCATACCATACATACATTGTAGTTATCACAGCTACATAGGGAGTTACTTTGGAATGCCCATCAAAGTATATTCCCTAAATCTCTTAGAGGAAACATTCACGTTTACCTCTATCACGTTACCAAATTCATTGGAGAGCTATCTCAGGCTCACCAGCCCTAGGTTTATCACAGAACCACCCGTATACGTAAATAATGCCCAAGAACCATAACATGATCTTAACACATAACATACGCATAAATGAAAGATAACATTTCCACATTGCAATAATAAAATATCATTTCAAGATATTGAAATAATAAATCCATTCTCAAAATCATTTTCAATACCAAAATACGTAAAAAGAGTATTTGGTATTTATTTTTCATTTTAAAAACATTCTAGCTTGTTAAGGAAGCCAAAGATCAAATAATACTCGCGGCGGTGGAAAGGTCGTTGTAACCGCTTACGTTAAAGAAACATTCCTTTTTTTCATTTAGTAAAACTCTTCGTAGAAAAAATATTCCTTTTGAATAGAAGTAAAATTCCAAGGGTTTTATACATCATATAAAAGAATGTCGTGTATAAAACTAAAAATTCATCAATGAAAGGAGATTGAGACGAAGTCCCTTACCTCATGTCCGACTTGACCCATTTGTTATTTAATCTCCTAAATAGTAAATTAAAGTTAATTTCTACTTGCATAAGAACCATTTTCAAGTTAATTATTCCTTTTATATCACTTATTACCATGTTATAATCATTATGTAATCATTTTAGTTAATGACGTTCATTTTTTCGATATTTGGTACTTGAGTCAAAAATGGAATTCTTATAATTACATGTTGTTCACGTGGTAAATGGTTTATTATATCAAGAATGATATTAATTATTTGGGTATCATATATATCATATATATCTAGCATGTACATGTATTTATAATAGTACAAAACATTTGGAGGTATGAAATGAAATGCACCGTTCATGGAGACGGTAAGCCATACGTACGCATGAACGCTACTTACATTTCTATTTATTATTTTAATGGAATTAAAACAAAATGATACATAGCTATATTATAAATCCAGTATAATATCATATATAATATCATTAACTCTATCCTTTATATATCCCACATAGGGCATTAACAAGTCACATCACTTTGAGGGGGCGGTAGTCCGCACTTCCTTAAATGAGATTATCGTATTTACCCATCATGGAAACCATAAAGGTTTGATATAATTGGGAAGTACAGAATAATAAATAAATAAGAAACATAATATATATCATATATAAATACAGTGCCAGCATAATGGTCACCATGATAGGCGGTAAGATGTAATTGAACAATCATCATTTCGTGAGGCGTAAGTTTTCCATCCACAGAAACATTATGTTCATCATACATTAGATGGAGGTGTGTGTAATTTTAGTTAGAATCCTTATCATAAAAACATCCTAGTATATTTAGGATACTGGTGTTGTTACAAAATAATGAAAATAAAAATAGTTTAGGGGTTGGAGAAGCAAAATAAAATAAAACAATTTAAGAGAAACAGTTACCTTTAATTTGGGTAACTCACTTTGGATTGAACCAAAGGACTTCTTGAAGTTCCTTCTTCCTAAGGTAAGGCTTCTAGGAGGAGGAGAGGGATGTAGGGATCTTAATTGGGCAGAGTTTGGACGAGCCAAATGGCTTCAGAGGTGTGAGGAATTGCATAGAGGTGGTCTCTTTTTATAATGGAGAGGAGGGGATCTTTAGGAAAGAGTGAAAATATTATTTTATATTATAATGATATTCAATTTCTAATGGTCCAAAAATCATTATGGTCAAAGATAAGATGACCCATATTCTAAATAATATCATCCAATCATAATTGTACATGTTTTGGATAATATTTTAATCATTATAATCTTATTTAATTAAATCATTTATTAATGAGGTAAATACTGCATCATGATTGTGTCATAAATAATTTAATTTATTTGTTGACTAAAAAATATAAAAAAAATATCATGATGTAAGAAGTCTTTTTAGCTTTACAATATATATTTATAGTCAAAAATATAGCTTTTATAACTTCATGTAAAAATTAATTTACTAAAAGATATTTTTTTATTTCATTTTGGCCTTTACTTTAAGTTAATTAAAATAAAGTGTCATAATCACTTTTAAGTGGCTCCATGGGGTCCCCAAAACGACCCAAGGATGTCCATGGTCGGATATGAATCAACCAATAGGATTAGGAAACCTGTTAGGGTAAATAAATATTATTTGTTTTACCCTTATTTACCTGATTTACTCTTCAACCATGGTAATTAAAATATTTACTGAGGTAAATATTTAAAATGCCTAAAAATAAAAGTTACCTATTTACACAATTTGAACCACTTGATTCCAAATATGGAATCCATTTCTACAAATTCAAAACACAGAAGTGGAAGAAATTAATTTAAAATTAAGTCCCGCTGTCAAAACAAAAGGCGTGTTTTTAAGAAATATTAACTATCAAAAGATTGACAGTTGATTATATACAATTTAAATGTGAAATTGATTCTAATGAACAAAATTAGATTAAATTGTAAAAATATAATCTATTTAAACTTTAAAACCAATTAAAAGGATAATATACCCATATAGATAAATTAGATTACAACATAGTTTTGATTTAAAATACAATATTATCACTATTCCTTAAAAAATGTACTTTATCAGAAAAATACCAAAAAAATACCAAAAGTAAATTATGATGTCCTCATTATAAAGAAGGATTTTATTTGGTCATATAGAATGTATTAAAGTGACCAAAACTATATTTAAAAAGGGTTCATCATTAAAAGGTGGTAAATCAGCCTTTTAATGTAAATTATGCTTAAAATTAGATTCATTCATATATTATGCCTATAAATTTTATTGGATAAATATAAATACATGTATAATCATATTATAGTTATTTTTGTTCATTCCCACAAATAATATGGCTATGATTTAACTTCCATTTAAAATAATAATATTATATTTTTAGTGTGCAACGTAAGATTCCAAAGAAACTCGTTGTTGCGTATCAGGTACGCTATCAAACATAGAAACCCCTTTAAGCTAAGAGTAATATTTAATTCACAAATATTAATAAATATGAAAATATATTATTCTTCATTTACCTGGGATGTTATAGATATTATAAATAAATAAATTTTAACATGTTTTTTATATAATCAATATCCATTAATATTAATCCTTTGGGTTATTAGATAATTACATGTAATATTTAAACTATGAAAAAAATTTAAATTATATTCATGTTATGTCTATGTTTTCTCAGTGAGTATTAGAGTGCTGTATAGGGTTTTTTATGTATTAGGTCTAGAAGAAATAGAAATAACCTTATGGATAATCCTAATTGTGAAATAATATCTTATAAATATCATAAAGTATAGTGCATTTGAATTCCTAGAAATGACATACCTATATGAATAAAAATTTGGGGATTAATGCTCTATAATATATTCAACTATGTGCATCATACATGAAAAAGTTTTTTTTGGTCATTCACTCGATCATCACTCTGTGCACAAAAAGTGGGACTAACTATATAGATATTATTACATTACTTCGTGATATTATTTTGTTGATTGACATGGTCTTTAAAACCAATTTTAAGGCTTCACAACCTTTTTAATATAAAGATAAGTGAAAATAATATCAAAATGATTATGGAAAACCAATATTAAAACCTCTAAAATCTCAAGGCATCAATTAAAGTGATTTTATTATTTTCTCATTATTTTTTAGTAATTTAACAATTTATATTCTTATTGAATTTAGTATAATTATTCCCAATATCCAGTTATATTAGTAAATAAATAGAAATTAGAAGAACCCTGTTAACAATGGGAGTGAAAGATAAAGTATTTTTTATCTTATGGAGAACCAAATAGGATAGTGTTTAGAATGAATGATATTATGTTTATTCCCAACTAGTAACTCGAGTAATTATTTATAGCATAAAATAGATAAATTTCTAAAAAAACAATTAAAAAAATGGAGTTTCATGGAAGATTATGTGACATAAACTATGGATGAAAAAAGGTTAAAATTATAACATGTCCAAAATGTTGGGATAATCAGCTAGAAAAATGTATAAAATGAACTTGTAGATGTGTAACTCTTATAAAATAAGTCAACAATGAAATAAAATTATAAGAAAAAATAAATAGTTTAGATATCATGATAATATGAAATAAATTTATATCTATAATATTATTAACAATTAGAATTTTCAAATGTGCGGATTTTAGACATATGAAAATTCTATGCCCCTGTCTATGGGATAATGAGGATAGTCAACATCAGAAAATTCCAAGAAAAATAGAATAAAGAATGTAATATGTAATCACATACACTAAATTGGGCCATAATAATTAAGTGGTTAATGTTATATTTATTCTAAACTCTTAATATAATAATATTATTTTTGATTCAGGTTCTACACTTTCTGACAAATCATATCACTTTTTAATGAATGATGAGTTTTCACCAAAATAATTGGATATTAAATTATCCTAAAAATAATAGGTTATTTGATTAGTGTATCCAAGGTGTACAACTATTTACCAATTAATATACTTTTAGAACACATATCCTGAAAATTAATCACTTCTTCCCTTAGTAGAATTTGATGTGATATTGGGAATGGATTGAATATCCGTACATAGGGGCCAAATCAATTATTTTTAATTGGAAATATCAAATTATATTGAAAATAATTCTATTCTAAGATATTTACGCATGAATGATGGATTTCCTTTGAAGAAAGAATTAATATGGGTCTCAATACTCAATCTGATCTGGGTATTTGATTCAACTATTTTAGAAGAATCTCAATATTAGTATATTCTTACTATTAAGAAATATATGTGTATAATAGTATGACTTAAAAAAGTGAGGTTGATATTATATCCTGAGTCTTATCAATATTATGGATACCCTAAATAATAATTATTAATGAATAATAATTATAATTTTTAATATGTAATTTACTTAGGGGATAATGAAACACCTAAGGTTTTAAAATCCACATTGTTTCCAAAAATTATATGTTTATAATAATAAAGTATATAATTTTTTTAATAAAATATAAATTTTATAAATAAATGAGTCATTTAAGATATAAATAAGACTAAAATAATTAACTTATACATAGTAGAACATTAAAGAAATGATATATGAATCATGCAATATATACAGTGGATGAATATAATCATTATAGGTGGATAAACTAAAAAGGGGTAAGAAATAGAAAATAATAACATCTTTAAAACAAGGATATCCCTTTGATTATCTTCAATATGGTGGATCGCCATTAGTATAATTATACCTTTGATAGCATAAAACATCATGATATGATAATGTATTTTGAAATGTCCTTAATGAAATTTTTACGGAATTAAGGGTGTGATTCATGAAAAGGGAATAAAATTAATTTATAGGAGGTAATGGTGTAATATTTTTGTTATATAGCTGATATTTTGTGGTTATATAGTTTTGTGGTACAAGCCTAGAATATATGTAACTTGTATGAAATTATCAATATAAAGATGATCTGAATAAATTTTTTTGGATGATAAGATATATATATATATATTAATTATTAATGACTTGTTTTCAATAAAATATTGATTTTGAAATAGAATTATATAATACTAATTAATTATTGAAAATACCACTAATAATAAAAAACTATTTATAAGAATTTCATAATAATTACATTAGTATAATTATATTAATAAAATAAATCTTAAAATTTAAGTAATTATTAGTAAAATTAGTTAATAACATCCATAAAATAAATAATAAGTAATAATTTAAAAAAGCAGTTCCAAATAAAAAAAATTTTGTGAAAAATTTGTTCAACCAATTTATTTAATAATGTCACTGTAACTCCCCGACCCCAGCTACCCAGAGTCGGTGCATTAATTACATAACATTGGCATGATCACAAGAAAGATCAAATCTCGAAAGACCGATTGGTTTAGTAGCCTTGGAAACACTAGATATATTCATAAGTTTTACATTACATCATTAAACGAAAAACTACTACAACAACATATTGTCTCCATAATCCACACTCATATCCCCACATAATATCCCTGCAGGTCATTCATAACTTACTTCTTCACTTCCTGGGAAAAATAAAACATAGAAAAGGGGTGAGCTCAAATGCCCAGTAAGGATAACAATATAGCGGAAACTTTCATAAATAAGAATAAACTTTTAAGGCAATGTATAACTAAAACAAAAGCCTTTCAAACATGAACTTTCAACATGGTATGGCATAAATAAAATTAAATAATGCCATTTAATTATTCACATGGATATTCTACTAATCGAATAATCACATGCAAAAATCAATAACCACTTTCATAATGTTGGAATGCATAATGCCAGACTATCATAACCACATAGTCAAGGCCTCGTGCCAAGACTACAAATAAGATTTTGGCAAGGCCTTGTGGCAAGACACTAGTTTGTCTCATGAGACCTACCGATGCATCGAGGAGCTATAGCGGGCTCCACCCGTCACTTATTAAGTCCAATTCATTCCCATATGAAAAGGTTTAAACATAACATAAACATTCGTATTAAAACTAGCATACGAAATGTCAATAATTTCACCATAAACTATGAATGGTATAAAAATAGCACATCCACAGTCAAACATATCACAAAAACTTCAATACAATATAGAAGTTTTGTATCATAATAAATCAACTTCAAATAATCTTAAAATCCATCAAAGGATATTGAAATAGATGAAATCAGAATTCTTTTTAAAGAAGTATCTCCTTTTATTTTGAAATCATTTAAGATCCATATAAAATAAAACATTTTATTTGAAAATATTCTTATAAGCTTGTATGGAAAGCTTCGACGATTTTATAACGGTGGAAAATAACCGCACCCGCCGTATAAGTTAAAAAAAACATTCTTACCTCAATTCTGTCGAAAAGGTTAAAAAGGACCTTGTTTTGAAAACGACGGAAAGATTCCTTTATAAACCTCTTATAAAAAGTCAAACAAGGGTATAAATGACTTTAACCCATACTCTTGTAAATAGTAAAAATGTTTTGAAATACATTTTTAAGAAACATGGATGTGGATGATAAAGATATCCCAGTAGATTATTACGTATAAACAACCTCGGATAATGAAGAGATTGTGAAATAAACCCTTACCTTGTACTTTTCCTTGGTTGGGGTAGGTTAACCTCCTTTATAATGGTGAAATAATTGTTATTAAATTATACAAGAATCATATATATTAATATGATATCATATATGATCTTTTAACATTGATTTATTAATAATATCTTAGAATTATCATCGTTTCGGGTGTTAACTTACTCATTTTCTTTTATATGTTTTGTTACATAAGCCATGTTTGTTGTATCTTATTCATATCCAGAATGATATCAAGTCCTTAAAAATCATTTTTAAATCATAAAATGATAATTATACTTGAATGGATACGATGGAGAATGAATCTCATCGCGTTCGTGGAGACGGTAGTCCGTACGTACGCACGAGCGACAATATCATTCTTTTGATATTAAAATAATATATAAATGAATGGTATATCATATATACAGAATCATTAACATGTTATATTTATTATTTACATGAGTTACACATCATTATTATACCCATCCAAATAATATTATATTGAATAACAATTACACCACGACGTGGAGACGGTAAGCCGTACGTACGCACGTATGGTGACATGTTATTCAAAGGGTGGATAGAATACTGAATATGGTTGTACCATACTTATAATAACATCACAGTATATGTGAGATACTGGAGTTATTATTTTAGAATGGTAAGAAAAAAGGAAGAAGAAGTGGAAGAAGAAATGAACTTAGAAAAGGGTGGTGAAATCATTACCTCTTCTTCGGGTTCTTCCTTTTGATTTGATCAAAAGGGATCCTTAGGTTGGCTTTATGATCAAACTAAGGCCTCTAGGTTGTAGTGAGGGATGTTGGGAGATTATTTGGGCAGAGTTTGGCCGAACCAAAAGGCTTTGAAGGTGTGAAGAAATGAGAAGGAGGAGTTCCCTTTTATAAGAGGGGTGAGGGGCACCTTTGGAAAAGCTAGAAATATTAATTTATAATAAATTCATATTCGGTTTCTAAAGGCTCCAAAGTTTACTATTCAAAGGATGAGGTGGAGATAGGTCGAAAACAACTCATCCAATAGAATTTAGACAGGTTTTGGTACTTATATTAACCTTATCTTTAAGTATTAACTCTAAGTTAATTAGTTTCACTTTTACAATGTCTCTTTGTATTTTTATATATTATGGTTAATAAACTTACTATATACATCCAAGCGACCCCCAAGTGGTCCATTAATGATTAACCTATCATAATATAAGTCTCTTGGCCGAACCTTAGATTTTTAGGAATTTAATATCAATTAATAATATAATATTTGTTTTAAGAACTCTTTTATGTCAATTTTGACACTATTCAATAGTTGATTTTTGTGAAACTCATAACAGATTGATTACTTCGAACAAAGTCCATTAAATCAATCCTAATATATCATATTAGCCTAGAAAATTAGTTTAATTCATTAAAAGTTTCATATTATATTTATTTGGGTATTTATAATATCAATTATTTTAATTTTTTACTATTATAGTAATTACTGCATCATCATTGTGTCATAAATAAAATAAATTATTTAATGTCTCAAAATTATAAATAAAATATCATTATGTAGGAAATCTTTTTATCTTTCTAATGAATATTTATAATCGAAAATCCATCGGGTATAACCCTATGTAAAAATTGTTCTTCTAAAAGATGTAAGCGTATGCCATTTTTATTTTTATTTTAACTTTATTAATATAATGTGTCCCTACCACATACAAGTGGCTCCAAGGGGTCCCCAAATTGACCCAAGGATGCCCATGGTCGGGTATGTGTCCACCAATAAGGTTAGGACACGTTTTAGGGTAATTTTGTATTATTATAATATTATTTTTTAACCCTTATTTACCGGATTTACCCTTTAACCATGGTAAATAAAATATTTACCGCAGTAATTATTCAAAATGTCTAAAAATAAAAGTTACCTATTTACACAATTTGAACATCCTGATTCCAAATATGGAATCCATTTTCCTAAATTCAAAACACAGAAGTGGCAGAAATTAATTTAAAATTAATTCCCGCTGTCAAAACAAAAAGCGTGTTTTTAAGAGATAATAACTATCAAAAGATTGACACTTGTTTATGTTCGGTTTAATTGTAAAATTATGTCCAATGAACAACATTATATTAAATGGTAAAAATATATTCTAAATATACTTTAAAACCACTCAAATTCATAATTTATCACTATTAATTATTTTGATTAAAAAAGTTGTTTTTAATTAAAATTTAGTAATTTTCACTATTCATCAAAATATGAAAGTTATCCGAAAAGTACCAAAATTTCACCTTAGGCTAAATTCGATATTCCGAGTCCAAAAATGAAGTCCATTTTCAAATATAAAATATATATAATTTCAAAAATTAGGTATTACTATTCACAACGGCTAGTTTAATTAGTTGTGGTGTGTGTTAGAACTCGAGGTTGCGTACAACACACGCTATCGCATTATTCAAAGGGAAACGTACCGTAGAAGATTGGGGTGTTACATTCTCCCCTCCTTCAAATAATTGCGTCCTCGCAATTTCTAGGGTATTACTGCATAAAAAGACTCGGGTGGTTCTTCATCATAAGTTCCTCGGGTTCCCACGTTGCCTCTTCCATCTTATGATTCCTCCACAAAACTTTTACCAGACGCGTCGTCCGGTTTCTCAGCACTTGTTCTCTCGTATCAAGAATCTTGATGGGCTCTTCGCAATAGGAAAGATCGGGTTCCAGTTCTAATTCCTCATAGGTGAGTACATGCGTTGGGTCAGGCATGTATTTCCTCAACAGAGATACGTGGAACACATCGTGAACTTTGGAGAGACTTGGCGGCATTGCCAATCGGTAAGCTACAGCCCCAATTCGTTCTAGAATTTCGAAAGGTCCGATGTACCTGGGACTCAATTTACCTTTCTTACCAAAACGTATGACTCCCTTCCACGGAGATACCTTCAGGAAAACATGATCACCGACTTGAAATTCCAAATCCTTCCTTCGATTATCGGCATAGCTCTTCTGCCTACTTTGAGCTGCTTTAATGTGATTTTGGATTACCTTCACTTTTTCCACCGTTTCCTCCACCAGTTCTGGGCCTACAAGTTTTCTTTCACCAACGTCATCCCAACAGGTTGGTGTACGACATCTCTTTCCGTATAACGCTTCATATGGTGCCATCTGAATACTCGAATGGAAGCTATTGTTATAGGAAAATTCTACTAGTGGTAAATATTGATCCCACATACCCTGAAAATCAAGTGAGCAAGATCTCAACATGTCTTCTAAGGTCTGAATAGTCCGTTCTGATTGTCCGTCTGTCTGAGGGTCGTAAGCAGTGCTCAAATGAAGTCCAGTATCCAGGGATTTCTGAAGACTTTTCCAAAATCTTGAAGTAAAATGGGGATCACGATCAGAAACAATCGATAGGGGTACTCCATGAAGTCTCAAAACTTCATTAATGTATAGTCTTGCTAGACGTTCCAGGGGTAGATCTTCTCTTATAGCAAGAAAATGTGCTGACTTGGTAAGACGATCAACAATAACCCATATTGCATCGTTCCTTCTAGGAGTCATTGGTAGCCCCATGACAAAGTCCATCGTAATATTGTCCCATTTCCACTCCGGTATGGGAAGAGGTTGCATGACTCCTCCAGGCTGTTGCCTTCCAGCTTTCACTTGTTGACAAACCATACATCTTGACACAAAATCAGCAATCTCCCTCTTCATGTTGTCCCACCAAAAATGTTCCTTCAAATCTCTATACATGTTGGTGCTCCCAGGGTGTATAGAGAAATTGGAACTATGAGAATCATCCAGCAATTCCCTTTTTAGATCAGGTATATTGGGAACACAAAGTCTCTTCCCGAATTTCAAAATTCCACCTTCATACGCAAAGTCTCTCAATCTCCCATCATTCACAGCTTTAATCTTCTTTTGGAATTCTTCATCATCAGTCTGAGAACTCTTAATCCTTTCTAGTAAAGGTGGTTTGGCAACCATTTGAAAAAGCATTGATGTTTCACCTTCCCTGGTTATTCCCATGTCCATCTTCACTAGCTCCATGAAAATTGGATCCCTTTCAATTCTCATATTGTTCAAAACTCCATGGTCCTTTCTACTCAAAGCATCTGCCACCTTGTTTGCCTTCCCTGGGTGGTAGTGTATCATACAATCATAATCCTTGAGTAATTCAAGCCATATCCTTTGCCTCATGTTGAGTTCTTTTTGTGAGAAAATATACTTCAAACTCTTGTGATCAGTATAAATCTCACATTTTTCACCATAGAGGTAGTGCCTCCATATTTTCAAAGCAAAGATCACTGCTGCTAACTCGAGATCATGAGTAGGATAGTTTTGTTCATGAATTTTCAACTGTCGTGATGCATAGGCAATAACTCTATCATTCTGCATAAGGACACAGCCAAGTCCTTTCTTTGATGCATCACTATAAATAACGAACCCATCATTCCCCGATGGTAGAGTCAATATAGGAGCATTGACTAATCTTCTCTTCATTTCGTCGAAACATTCTTCACACTCTTTTGTCCAAACAAATTTAACCCCTTTACGTGTGAGCTTCGTTAATGGGTTAGCCAATCGGGCAAAATTCTGGACGAAACGTCGATAATAACCTGCCAAGCCAATAAAACTACGTACCTCAGTTATACTCGTAGGTGCTGGCCATTCTTGGATTGCCTTGGTCTTAGAAGGATCAACAGAGATTCCATCTTTAGAGACAATATGGCCAAGAAAAGAAATCTCCTGAAGCCAGAATTCACACTTGCTAAACTTTCCATATAATTCATGCCTCCTCAGAGTCTTCAAGATAATGCGCAAGTGATTTTCATGATATTTGTAGGTTTTGGAGTATACCAAGATATCATCAATAAATACCACCACAAATTCATCGAGATACTCCTTGAAAACTCTATTCATCAGATCCATGAATACAGAGGGTGCATTAGTCAATCCAAACGGCATTACAGTAAACTCGTAATGCCCGTACCTGGTTCGAAATGCTGTTTTCGGAATGTCTTCCTTCTTTACACACAACTGATGGTATCCAGATCGAAGGTCAATCTTTGAAAAGTATTGAGCTCCATGCAGTTGGTCAAATAAATCATCAATACGAGGTAGGGGATACTTGTTCTTTATCGTTATGGCATTGATCTCCCTGTAGTCGATACATAACCTCATAGATCCATCTTTCTTTTTAACAAAAAGAACAGGGGCTCCCCATGGAGAAACACTAGGGCGAATAAATCCCTTATTACTCAATTCCTCTAGTTGTTTCTTTAGTTCGACTAGTTCTACAGTGGCCATCCTATAAGGGGTCTTCGATATAGGCCTTGATCCAGGAATTAAATCAATGGAAAACTCTACTTCTCGTTCTGGAGGATGTCCAGGTAAATCTTCCGGAAATACATCTACAAACTCTTTCACAATAGGTACATCCTCTATTTGAACATTCCTTTCCTCACCGAAAGTTATTTCATTCTCTTCCTCCCCGATAATTGAATTAAGTTGAGCTACAGGGGGTGGATCTAAATAAGAATTAGGTGGTGACGATTCTGCTCTAAAAATAAGGTGCTCCTTATCATTATCATCAAGAATCGTAACCTCTTTCTTCTTACAATAAATATTCGCATCATAGTCCGAAAGCCAGTCCATACCGAGGATTATATCAAACTCAATCATAGGTATGACGATGAAATCAGCAGATAAAGAAAATTTATGTTCTCTAATGGGGACTGATTCAAAAAACTTTGTTGCAACGATACTTCCCTTAGGAGTTTTAACTGACAACTCCCTTATTAAATCAAATTGGAAATATCTAATTTTCTTAGCAAACTGGGAAGATATGAAACAATGCGATGATCCAGAATCAAATAATGCATTTGCTAAACTTGAGGAAACCATTAAATTACCTGCCACCACGTCTTTCGGAGCTTTTACCTCAGCAGTAGTGATAGCATAAGCCTGGCCTTGATCCCTTGGCCTTTTCTGAGGTAAGTTCTCCTGACGCTTAGGAAATGCATTTGCATAATGCCCCATCTCCCGGAAATTGTAGCACTGAACGTTGGTAGCTTCCTTCTTCCCCTTGCAATCATGAGCTTGGTGGCCTTTTTCACCACACTTGTAACAGACTCCCATTCCCTTCAGGCAAGCACCGGGGTGTTTCTTTCCGTACTTACCACAAGATGGATATTCAACCTTTCCCTTCTTCCCCTTATTTCCATTCCCAGATTGATCAGCAGGTCTCTTCTTCTCTTGCTTTGCTTTAAAGTCATAAGACTTAGAGAATTCCTTTTCGGTCTTGATAGCACATGAGACAATGTCTTCGTACGATGAAAAGGATTGTGAGACTAATGCTCGACGGAGAAATGGTTTTAACCCATCAAATAAACGATCAATCTTACTTCTTGGGTTGCGAATATAATCACCAGCGTACCTCGCTAACCTTGTAAAGTTAGCCTCATACTTTGTGACATTATCATCCTCCTTTTGTCTCAGACTCAGAAATTGCCTTTCCATATCTGCTCGATGGTCGCGAGGAAAGTATTTTTCTAAAAACAGATCTTTGAACTCCCTCCATTCCATGTTTGATACTTCATCATCTTCCTTCATGTTTTGAATCAATGACCACCATTGATCAGCATCTCCAGTGAGGCGGTAAACTTCCATGGTAACTTTTTCCCTTTCACTACTCCCCAAAGCCTGAAATATTTTCTCTAGGGAAAATATCCATTGCTCAGCTACTAAGGGATTTGTACTCCCATTGAACGTTGGTGGTTGTTGTCTCATGAATCGATCTAACATTGATCCTCCACGCTGCGGATCAGGGTGTTCCATACGGGTAAGGTTATTATTCATAACCTGAGTAAGTTGTCCCAGTACGGTGATTAGCTGATCAGCACCAGTTGCATCACCAGCCCCACTATAATTATCTTGAGCAGGAGGGAAATCCCTACATGGAGTGCGTGCATTGATACGGTTTCCATTTCTTCCACTAGGCGCCATTTCTAAACAATGGCATAAACTAGATCAGTTTATGAATCAAAATACATAATCCCATACTTATAAAACACTTAACATAAATTGAACTATTTATGGATATAATCCATAATCATAAAAATGTTTTCTTTGAGGAAGTATATACTCATAAACCCTTCATAATGATTTGTAAAGAAAATGAGAGTTATCCTAAGCATATCCCCCGGGAGTGTCGTAACCAAGAGTGCAGCAAGGCCCGTTGTCGTGCACCAGTTCCCGTTCGAGTCTAGCTCAAAGCGGTGTTTTCGGGTTTTACCCCTACGTACATCTGTGCGAGAGCCGCCTCTACCTGCTCGTATCCAGATAGGGATGTATTGCTCGGAAAACTCACAAAATCTCTACAATACCAAAATTCTAGGAAGTTCTTCTATACTAATCCTCAAAGTTCATCTTAAGTCTACGTGCTCTAATCAGAGTTTATCTAAATCTAGCTTCCAAGGTTTGTACTAAACTTCCTCTGATACCAACTGTAACGCCCCGACCCCAGCTACCCAGAGTCGGTGCATTAATTACATAACATTGGCATGATCACAAGAAAGATCAAATCTCGAAAGACCGATTGGTTTAGTAGCCTTGGAAACACTAGATATATTCATAAGTTTTACATTACATCATTAAACGAAAAACTACTACAACAACATATTGTCTCCATAATCCACACTCATATCCCCACATAATATCCCTGTAGGTCATTCATAACTTACTTCTTCACTTCCTGGGAAAAATAAAACATAGAAAAGGGGTGAGCTCAAATGCCCAGTAAGGATAACAATATAGCGGAAACTTTCATAAATAAGAATAAACTTTTAAGGCAATGTATAACTAAAACAAAAGCCTTTCAAACATGAACTTTCAACATGGTATGGCATAAATAAAATTAAATAATGCCATTTACTTATTCACATGGATATTCTACTAATCGAATAATCACATGCAAAAATCAATAACCACTTTCATAATGTTGGAATGCATAATGCCAGACTATCATAACCACATAGTCAAGGCCTCGTGCCAAGACTACAAATAAGATTTTGCCAAGGCCTTGTGCCAAGACACTAGTTTGTCTCATGAGACCTACCGATGCATCGAGGAGCTATAGCGGGCTCCACCCGTCACTTATTAAGTCCAATGCATTCCCATATGAAAAGGTTTAAACATAACATAAACATTCGTATTAAAACTAGCATACGAAATGTCAATAATTTCACCATAAACTATGAATGGTATAAAAATAGCACATCCACAGTCAAACATATCACAAAAACTTCAATACAATATAGAAGTTTTGTATCATAATAAATCAACTTCAAATAATCTTAAAATCCATCAAAGGATATTGACATAGATGAAATCAAAATTCTGTTTAAAGAAGTATCTCCTTTTATTTTGAAATCATTTAAGATCCATATAAAATAAAACATTTTATTTGAAAATATTCTTATAAGCTTGTATGGAAAGCTTCGATGATTTTATAACGGCGGAAAATAACCGCACCCGCCGTATAAGTTAAAAAAACATTCTTACCTCAATTCTGTCGAAAAGGTTAAAAAGGACCTTGTTTTGAAAACGACGGAAAGATTCCTTTATAAACCTCTTATAAAAAGTCAAACAAGGGTATAAATGACTTTAACCCATACTCTTGTAAATAGTAAAAATGTTTTGAAATACATTTTTAAGAAACATGGATGTGGATGAAAAAGATATCCCAGTAGATTATTACGTATAAACAACCTCGGATAATGAAGAGATTGTGAAATAAACCCTTACCTTGTACTTTTCCTTGGTTGGGGTAGGTTAACCTCCTGTATAATGGTGAAATAATTGTTATTAAATTATACAAGAATCATATATATTAATATGATATCATATATGATCTTTTAACATTGATTTATTAATAATATCTTAGAATTATCATCGTTTCGGGTGTTAACTTACTCATTTTCTTTTATATGTTTTGTTACATAAGCCATGTTTGTTGTATCTTATTCATATCCAGAATGATATCAAGTCCTTAAAAATCATTTTTAAATCATAAAATGATAATTATACTTGAATGGATACGTTGGAGAATGAATCTCATCGCGTTCGTGGAGACGGTAGTCCGTACGTACGCACGAGCGACAATATCATTCTTTTGATATTAAAATAATATATAAATGAATGGTATATAATATATACAGAATCATTAATATGTTATATTTATTATTTACATGAGTTACACATCATTATTATACCCATCCAAATAATAGTATATTGAATAACAATTACACCACGACGTGGAGACGGTAAGCCGTACGTACGCACGTATGGTGACATGTTATTCAAAGGGTGGATAGAATACTGAATATGGTTGTACCATACTTATAATAACATCACAGTATATGTGAGATACTAGAGTTATTATTTTAGAATGGTAATAACAAAGGAAGAAGAAGTGGAAGAAGAAATGAACTTAGAAAAGGGTGGTGAAATCATTACCTCTTCTTCGGGTTCTTCCTTTTGATTTGATCAAAAGGGCTCCTTAGGTTGGCTTTCTAATTAAACTAAGGCCTCTAGGTTGTAGTGAGGGATGTTGGGAGATTATTTGGGCAGAGTTTGGCCGAAACAAAAGGCTTTGAAGGTGTGAAGAATTGAGAAGGAGGAGTTCCCTTTTATAAGAGGGGTGAGGGGCACCTTTGGTAAAGCTAGAAATATTAATTTATAATAAATTCATATTCGGTTTCTAAAGGCTCCAAAGTTGACTATTCAAAGGATGAGGTGGGGATAGGTCGAAAACAACTCATCCAATAGAATTTAGACAGGTTTGGGTACAAATATTAACCTTATCTTTAAGTATTAACTCTAAGTTAATTAGTTTCACTTTTACAATGTCTCTTTGTATTTTTATATATTATTGTTAATAAACTTACTATATACATCCAAGCGACCCCCAAGTGGTCCATTAATGATTAACCTATCATAATATAAGTCTCTTGGCCGAAACTTAGATTTTTAGGAATTTAATATCAATTAATAATATAATATTTGTTTTAAGAACTCTTTTATGTCAATTTTGACACTATTCAATAGTTGATTTTTGTGAAACTCATAACAGATTGATTACTTCGAACAAAGTCCATTAAATAAATCCTAATATATCATACTAGCCTAGAAAATTAGTTTAATTCATTAAAAGTTTCATATTATATTTATTTGGGTATTTATAATATCAATTATTTTAATTTTTTACTATTATAGTAATTACTGCATCATCATTGTGTCATAAATAAAATAAATTATTTAATGTCTAAAAATTATAAATAAAATATCATTATGTAGGAAATCTTTTTATCTTTCTAATGAATATTTATAATCGAAAATACATCAGGTATAACCCTATGTAAAAATTGTTCTTCTAAAAGATGTAAGCTTATGCCATTTTTATTTTTATTTTAACTTTATTAATATAATGTGTCCCTACCACATACAAGTGGCTCCAAGGGGTCCCCAAATTGACCCAAGGATGCCCATGGTCGGGTATGTGTCCACCAATAAGGTTAGGACACGTTTTAGGGTAATTTTGTATTATTATAATATTATTTTTTAACCCTTATTTACCGGATTTACCCTTTAACCATGGTAAATAAAATATTTACCGCAGTAATTATTCAAAATGTCTAAAAATAAAAGTTACCTATTTACACAATTTGAACATCCTGATTCCAAATATGGAATCCATTTTCCTAAATTCAAAACACAGAAGTGGCAGAAATTAATTTAAAATTAATTCCCGCTGTCAAAACAAAAAGCGTGTTTTTAAGAGATAATAACTATCAAAAGATTGACACTTGTTTATGTTCGGTTTAATTGTAAAATTATGTCCAATGAACAACATTATATTAAATGGTAAAAATATATTCTAAATATACTTTAAAACCACTCAAATTCATAATTTATCACTATTAATTATTTTGATTAAAAAAGTTGTTTTTAATTAAAATTTAGTAATTTTCACTATTCATCAAAATATGAAAGTTATCCGAAAAGTACCAAAATTTCACCTTAGGCTAAATTCGATATTCCGAGTCCAAAAATGAAGTCCATTTTCAAATATAAAATATATATAATTTCAAAAATTAGGTATTACTATTCACAACGGCTAGTTTAATTAGTTGTGGTGTGTGTTAGAACTCGAGGTTGCGTACAACACACGCTATCGCATTATTCAAAGGGAAACGTACCGTAGAAGCTTGGGGTGTTACAGTCACAGCTTTTAAGTATTAAATTTAATAAAATTTATTGATTATATAGATAATATTATCATTATATATTCCTTTATAGTTCATTAATTAGAGATTAAATCACATGATTTTAAAAACAGAAAATTTTTATGAATTGTTTTTATGTGTTTTATGGGTTTTTTATTTTAAATAAAATTGATAAATATTTAATGATTATTTTAATTAAATATATATACAATATATAATATAAATTAATATTCATCTAACTATTATGACTAGGAAAGTAATAAGAAAAATTCATTTTAGTCCTAAATTCAAATACTCTATAAAACTGATTCTTTCAAATTTTTGTATTTTATGTTAAAATTATTTTTATCACATTTAAAATTTTAATGAAATTAAATTAATTTTATATTTTAATTAATAACTTTTAATAAAAATTATCATATCATTTTTATATTTATACATTGAATAATAAACTAACCTAAATAAAAAATATGTTTCCCTAGTTAAAGTGGAGGGGTTATTTTTAAAAAAACTGTTTTTACAAGTGTTGTATAACTCTTTTCAAAATAAAAAATATTTTTATATTTTATATGTCTAATATTATAATATATATATATATATATATTAATACTAATTTAAATAGTAGTCGATATGAAATTACATTAATAACACTTAATATTTTATAAAGACATTTTTCTATAGAACAACTATTATATATATTATTTATTTTAATATAAAAGTTAATTTTAAAATATATTAAATTTGAATTATAGTAAATTAGAATAATATTTTGAATCATCACAAAAAAATTATTTATGGGGGTTAATGTTTTATTTTCAGTTTAAAAATAATTACCCGTGTAAATAATTATATAAGTTAACAGATGGAAAAAAGATGTAATCTATCATGGATAAAATTTTCTTAAATCCACATGACACATATATAATCTATTATAAATTTTTTTAGGTGTATAATTGATACCGAAATGTGTCACCGATATTTATTTACTAAACTAACCTATCTTCCATGAGATTACTTCTTCACCCACCACCCAACTTATGATTCAAATGAAATGACCTCCTTTGTGACATATAAAAGGATATCACATACACTGACTCCATTCCGTCCATATCACTATAAATTATCTTAAATTAATTCTTATTTTAAATATTTTAATGTACCATTCCATTTTGGGGAAATCCAGTCCCATGAAGGGTCATGAAATCCACGATTTCCATGATCTATATCATTAGAATATTTAAGCAATGAACAAGAATTTTAACCACATCCTAACATTTTCATCTCAACGTTTTCAATACAACCACCTTCCAATTTGTCTCATCATAACAATAAAAACTAAATAATAATATAATAACTACTATATAATTATATTTTAATAAAATATATCCTTTCATAAAATTTCATTCCCAAAGATTATAGTTTATTATAGTTTGGTTGGTTTAAACAGCCATATAAAGGTTTCTATAAATTTCTATCATTGAAGGAACATAGAAATTAAATACTTTTCAAATTATTTTTTAATATTTATTTAGATTTTATTGGTTATGAAATTTAAATATTAATTTTAAATCACTATTTACTTACTATCTTTTGTTCACTAAAATTTTTAAAAATAATCTTGTATTATATTTTATCTTTTCAAATGAAAAATAAAAATATAATGAAATGAACATGAAGTTTCTTAACCCATTAGGGATCATATATTATGGTACCATTATTAATATAGTAATGTTATCTTTAGTATGAAATAACATGAATTTAAATCTCTATTACAAACTGGTTTGAAACAATAAAAATTATTAACATTAGGTGATTAAAAGAAGTAGAAACTAAGTAATAAATGTATCATGGGTGATTATAAATGAAGATTATAAATGGTAATATACATGAATATGGTTTTTAAATAAGTGATTAGTATTGCTATTTTATTTACAATAGAGGTTTTTACATTGCAAACCTAGTGGGAGTACAATGTAACGGGTTTGGTAAATACAATTTTTTTCATCATGTTCAAATATTTGTTTTCTTAAAAATACTTTTTCAAGTGTTGATTAATTTTATCTTATGACATATTTATATTTTACTCCCTAATTTTAGATTTTTAATTCTCATTTTCACATCAAATATATCTTTATTTATTAATCTCTTTAATAATAAAAATATGACTTTTTAAAAAAGAAAATTTCCCATTCTAATGGCTCTTTTTAAACTAAAATTTTATAATTTATATCCACATAAATTTTACTATATTATTTTTAATGATAATTATTAACTATCTTATATAGTCTTTATATTCCTATTTTTTTGTTTCAAAATGAATTTTTATAACTTTTTAATCAATGATCAGTTTTCTTTTAAAATAACCAAATAACATTAAAAAAAAATTAATTTCACTTTCATTACTTTTTAATATTACAATTATCATTTAGGAAAATGATAATTAATAATTTTCAATGTAAAATTATTTTGTAATTTTTGAAAATAATTTCTGCTATAATTCAACTTTTTCACATCTCAAAATGATTTTTTTAAATTCACTCTTAACTTTATCAATTTTGATAATATTGAAATTTATTAATTTTTTTTACAATTTCACATCTAATTGATTATCTTTTTAAATAATATCTATCTCATATAGATAAATTTTAATGATCATTATTAATGTTCAATTATTAAATACTCTCTTTGGGGGATTTATTTTTTGTATCAACTGTTTTAACTATTGATTATTTTTAGGTTATATCCTTGAAAATTTTATGATACACATTTTCATTCCTTGAGTTTTTAAATGATATGATATATAATTGGTTTTATGTGGAACACATAAGTTTAGTTTATCCTAATGTGGTGAATATGGTATTATATTGAACTCTAATGTATTTTTAATGTTTTATATCTTAGGAGATAATGATTTAAATGGGATGTCAAGATTGTGTCTTCTCAAAAAATGATCTATGGAAATGATTGTATTTTTCATACCAAAATTATAGGTCATGATTTGGTTTTATCAAAAAAATCATGTGTGGAAATGATTCCATTTATTCAAAACATAGCGTGTTTATTGATTAGGGTTGGATTAAAATTTTATTATTTATTATGATTACATTTGTGCCACATTTCAATGTTACATTCTTATGTTATAATATATAACTAATGATTATTATCCCTTAATTATAATATCTTATTACATGGTTTAAGTTTGATTATTCTTTATTATATATACATTGCTCATAATTTATAAGAGACTATGTTGGTTCTATGATCATTTGTATATAATATTTCTATCATGTTCATGTTTTATCACATTATTATAATAAAAACCATTATGAATCATTGATATGCTTTGTATCTGGCCCTTTAATTTATTTTACACTTCCTTTGGGAATCCTATTTAGGATTATGTAGAGGATTAGCTCATATATAGTGGTGTTTTTTGTGATTTTTAATCAATAATGTGTAATAAGATAATTATATATATTCTCTCAAAAGTTTCTAAAATATTGGATTATATTATTGAGAGTTATAATGTTTAAATTATGAAATCTATGTAAAATATATTCATATTAATATCAGGTAATCTCATTTCTTGTTATACGTTTTATATTACATATTTTATTATTTATATAGTGTTTCTAGATTATTATGGCCTAAAATATGGAAATTATCATATCCCATTATAAAATAATATTCTCATTTCTATAATCACTATGAGATCATCTAGTTTTACATTCTCAATTACTATTGTAGAGTTCTAAACATAATTGGATAGTAAATTCATACATAAATATTACATATTTTTAGGTGAAAATTTAATTCTTTTAAAAATACACATTCAAGGACTATAAATGTAAAGATTATTTAGAGAATTTATATGAAATATTATTATTTCATTAATGATATTATACATGTCCTAAAAAATGAACCCATTTTGTAATCATCATAGATATACCCTAATTAAAACATTTCTTCATAACTTGGGGAATGAAAACAAAATAAAGGGAGATAAAAAATTCTCAATATGGCTAAACATTGGAGATATCAATTGAGTATTGGATTATGGAATATGATAAGAATAATGGTATGAGATAATGTCTATAATTTACAATATTCATACTCAATATATTAACAATAAAAATAAGTTCATGGAATAATGATTTATTATTTTAAAACAAATGAATAATTAGTGTAAGAAATCATCATAAAAATCATGAATTAAAATTTAATGTCATAGAAGTGTGGAACCATCATTGGTATAGAAAAAATTTATTACATCGAAGTTAAATTACTGGACTAAAAATCACATTGAATCATGAATCAACACATGTTTCCCATAGTTGATGAATCACAACTTTTTATTACCATAATGGATCAGGAACCCTGAATTTTGTTTTAGTAATAGATCAAACACATCAACTTGTTTCCTAGAGTTATCTCAAGAGATATTAAACATTACCAAAATTATATAAGGGTTATATAATCCCATAAACACCTATGACATAATAAAAACAATATACATATTCCACAAGATCCAAAAACATTCACCATATCGTCAAATCAAAACCATTATAATGGAAATTGGTTTTATAAACATTTTTTCAATTCGACACCACATAACCTATAAAAATTAATGGATTTAAAAAAAGTTTATTATCATAATTAAAATTAATCTTGATAAATAATAATGATGGTATAAATGGATTATATATTCAATAAAGCTTAATTAACATCAATGGAGTATCACATAGGTGAAAATTAAATTAAAGATCAATGAAAAATGTTACGAGGAAAATTCCATTTCCATTTTAATAATAACATTTAAAAATATAAATATTTCAAAAATATATTGGAAATAATTTTACATGAAAACCAAAATGTTCCCCATCCAAGAAAATAAAATGATGATTAATTTCAGAAAATATTTTTTTAAATTAAATAATAGATATAAATGAATTAAAAAACATAGGAAAATATTAAAGGAATTTCTAAAAATAGTTTTTTTAAAATATTGTTAGAGAAGAAATATTAATTTAGAACGGAGAGAGATAGAAATTCAGTTTCCCCATAAAAACATTATTTAAATATATTGATCAGAAAATATGAGGAACTATATAAGAAAAAATTTATACTTTTAGATATCTATGAGAGGAAAATCTTATAGGATTTTTCTGATATCAATTATATTATTTACTCAACAATAATTCAATCATAAACAATATTTATTAAAATAGAAATAAACACTAAATCCATTACTTAATGTCTCACATTTTCCATACATGTTAAAAAAATGTGTACAAAATATATATTTATTATAAATTTATTATATAACCATAATCATATTTGTAATAATATTTATGCTTTACTTATGACATCCAATCACATGTTTATTAATAATCAGTTATGGAATTTATTCTTTTAGTTGATAGTTACTTTGTTTCTAAAGCATATTTTTGTTAATTGGTCCTGATCCTTGTATTTTTATTACATATCCATAATTTTACAAAATATAATACTTATATAAATTTCATAAATATTCATTATATATATTTATAATAATCTTTAAATTTTATAGACATAAAAATGAATTTTATTTCTCATGAAGACGATATACCGCATGTATGCATGAAAAATGTGCCCACATTTTGTTGGATGGGTTAAAAGAATCCTAAATGAAAATTACCCTATTTTATAATAGTTAATATATAATATAAATAATATATATTTTTCAAATCCATCAACTTTACCATCAATGTAATGTGGAAATGAAAAATTACAAACATTGGTAAGTGGTGGTGGTAGTCCATTGGTACACACAAGCTGTGTTATCTTTTTAAAATGTTTTGAAAGATAAGAAGATTAAAAATAAATTATCATTAATGAAGAATATTTATTTATAAATATCATATATAATCTTTAAATCCTTCAGAAGAACAATCCATGAAATTTGGGAATGAAAATTTAACTACAACTCTACATGGTTACGATAAGTCATACATGCCCAAAAGTGAGAATTTTGCATCCCATTTACTGATAAATAGAATTTATAATGGTTATCTCATTATCATAATAAAATTTAAGTGTATCTATAAATCATAATTTTTTATTTTATGATAAATACCATATACATTGAGGAGTTAAATGAAATATAATATGGAAGTGATCAGTTAATGTGATGACTTCTTATTTGAATGAACAACTTTACATCTCCACTCAAGGACATTATGGTCTGTACTATGGGAAGAAAAAACATCAATAATGTATATTATTGAGTCATGAAGTGAATGTTGGAATGTAGTAAATTTATAAGTCTTAATGTGGTGTGAAGAAAATAATGGAGGGTTCCCATTTATAATTTATGGGAGGGGCCCTCAAGGGATTTCTTAAATGAATAAAATAAAATAATGACAGGATCTAGAAAAATGATCCCAAATAGATAGTTATTTAAATTTAATTTTAGATGGGGTAGATATCCCAAAAAAATAAACTTTTAATAGGATTATGTTGTTTTTTGAACATCATTTTGTGGTTTAATTCCTTAGTTAACAAATTGTAACCGTAACTATGATAACATATTTTTTAAACTTAAAGGGTTAAAATATTTGATATATTTTGATAATTGCCTCATAAATTTATATGGGATGAATTTTTAGATCATATATTACCCACCTTATCCTATTTCAATATTTTAATTATTTTTAAATAATTGGATTACATATTATCTTGATAAAAAATTATTAATGTCAATTTTAACATTATTCATTGAATTTGAATTAAAATAAAAAAATACATATTTTTTTATTTGAATATAATACTTTAAAATAAGATAAAAATATGTCACAATAAGAAGTAAAATTCACGGAAGACTATAGAATATCCTAATTATTTTTATTGTAATATTTTTAAAATCATTTATTAATTTTTTGAGTAGTTGAATAAATACTGTATTAGCATTGCATACTAATTTAATGTAATTAATTAGTTAACAAAAATTATAAATAAAATATCATAATGAATATTATGTCATATTTTGGAATATATTAATTTATTTTCATTGATAAATTTTTTCTATATCAATGTTGATGCATAATGAAAATATCAATATAAGAGGGTGACATTTTTACTTTTATTTTATTTTAAAATTATATATGTTTCTTTGATGGAAAAGTGTCACATTAATAATTAAATTTCAATGCAAATGTGATAAAGGAAAATTTACATTCTTTTTATAAAAATTAAGATGGAAAATGATGACCTTAACATTTAATTCTAACTCATTTAAGCCCAATTTACCATTTACCAAGGTGATAAATTTTAATATGATTAATATTCATAAAACATAATAATAAAAGGGGTATTATTATAAAATTAACCTTCTTGTTATGACCCGTGTTTTTGAAATTGATAAAAATCTAAAAGAATTTATATTTTTTATTTATTGGATGGGATGTTTTTAAAATTAAGCTTCTAAACCTAATTATGCGTATTCGAACCCACAGATGTGGTGCTTGTGGACTTTAGTAAAGGCCTATGAGGTCCCTTACGTGTCTTGATGAGCTTCAAGATTATCGGGCATTGATAATCAAAGGGTTGGGATACTGAAATAGACACATAGTTTTTATTAAACACTGCAGCCCCTAGCTGCAAACTGTGTTTCCTATTTATGAGGATTAGAATGAGTATCACAGGCTGGGAATGGTTTACTAGAGAGTGTACCAAGCCTGAATGGTCAGTGGAAATCAGGACATACCTCAAAAATATTCACCAAATGATTGAAATATGAATTACAAACTATAGGGCTAGAACATATGGGGTTCCTCAGGTTCCCAATAGAGGGAATCCGGTTGGTGCATGGTCTTCCAAATTGTGGAGCCCAAAATATGTGCAGTTCTTGGTTCCAAAAAATAATGAATTAAATAAATATAAAAAGAAAAAAACTAAAACCTAAACACCCCCTTTCAACCAAACATATCACACAAGACCCATCCACCTCTCCTCCATGGCGTGTGATATTCCAATCCTTGGATACTCATTGGTTCACCGATCTCTATCATAGTTCACCGGTATCTCACACGATTCTTCAGGTTAAGGTCCCAATATTCTTATAGATTCAATGGTTGGATGATTTTCCCTCTCAATATTGCATGGTGTAGTTTGACTGAACCCTGGGATTAAAGGTTGACTAATCTATGGGGTTCCTAGCCATGAAAATATTTACACATGGGATAGTTTTCCTTTTGTATATGCGAAGGTGCATATACTCAGAGGTGGGAAAGAGAAACTATAATAGGATGCTGATGAAAATGTAATGTTCTGAGTGTTCATCTTGACTCTATTATCTTGTGGTAGGATTCCGTACTTATGACTTTCTTCTTATGCCTTTTTAAAATAATCCTTATATCACCAGTTGTCTATATTTTTCATGTTATTAATTTATTAAATGTGTGATTACATCCCCCTAACTTCCCTTTCACCCTTACCTTATTCCATGTGTTGTATACCTTATGCCTCTAGATGGATTGAACTCTTTAAATATAATGAAATGAATTGTTGAAATAAAATGTCACATTTACTAATAATAACCCTCGATGAGGTGTAATCTTTTCAATTGAGACTTAATATGATCACTACCTTCTAGACTAGTTTTTATGCTTGATACTTCATCTTTGAGGTCACATTTTTAATATTTAAATTTTTATGTACCCTAGTTGGATGGTTTGAATTTAATATGATTCTTGTTCAAGCTTGTTTACTTGAATTTTTTAACGTTCATTGATGATATTCGATTAAAGGCATGTTAATGTCATATACTTATGCTTGTATTCCATTTTTTATTCATAGTTCTTGTTTCATAATTATTATATAATGTAACCTAGAGCTTAAGAATTTTTCTTAATTATATGTGCTTTTTTATTGTTGATTTTTCCTACATAAATAGACTAATAGATTTTGGAATGAGATATTTATTTAATGGTGTGCACATATATAAATGATTTCCACAATGTTGTTACTTACATGATATGGCTAACTTGATAAAGAGTAAGAGAGAACATGGGTTTCGTATTAAGGACTCGTATATGGAGTCAACCTACTCGATGGGTTATGACCTGATGCACCGGGAGTGATTCTTTGGCTAGGATGGTGAGGGCTTCTAAAGAATTTTATTATAATCCTGAGTTTTAGTGGTCCCCTATTGGAGAAACTATGGACGGATCCGTAAAAAATATGTATACCGTATTATTGTGTGATACTTGGTCACCTGTGTGAGATAACTAAAATAGACTCAGATTGTAACACCTCGAGCTTTCAAGATACGTTTCTCTTTCAATAATGCAATAGCTTGCATTGTATACAAGTTCGAGATTCTAACACACCGCGACCAATCAAAATAGCCATTATGAATATTAATACCAACGTTTTGAAATTATATACATTTTATATTTCAAAATGGACTTCATTTTTGGATTCGGAATATCTAAATTATCCTATGTTGAATTTTTGGTATTTTTCTGAGAAATTCCAATTTTTTATGAATAGTGAAAAATATTTAAAAACAAATTTTTTAATCAAAATAATTTATATTGATAAATTATACTATTGAGTGGTTTTAGTGTATAATTAGAATATATTTTAACAATTTTATCCAATGGTGGTCATTAGAATTAATTTCCCTTTGAAATTGGACATAAAAAATTGTGAATCTTTTGATATATATTGTTTCTTAAAAACAAGCTATTTGTTGTGACAGCGGGAATTAATTATAAAATTAATTAATGAAACTTATATGTTTGGAATTATTTAAAATAGACATCATTTTTGAATTCGGAATATCAATTATATCTTAGGGTGAAATTTTGGCATTGTTCTGAAAAACATCAATTTTTGATGAATAGTGAAACCACTAAGTGGTAGTTAAAAAATTGATTTTTTGTTTAAATGAAACATTACCACTTCTGTGATTTGATTTTCAAAAATCCGACATACGTGGTTGTCATTATTAAGTAAAATGTGGTTCAATGGGATTAAAATAATTTTTGGGTGAATAATATCTTTTAAGTTTAATTATTCGCGATTAAAGGTAATTAGTGAAATTTAAGGTAAAAATAGTATTATAAAAATATGTAATGAACTTTACACTTGTCCTACCACTATTGGATGTGTCATGGACGACCACGAAAATTCATGGGTCAGCTTGGGGACCCCATGGAGCCACTTTGGTAGGAAAATGACATAAATAACTTTTTATTTAATGTTAAAATAAAAATGTCACAAACAAGAGTTGTTTTACAAAAAAAAAATTAAATGAGGTTATACAAGTCATCTTTTTTACTATAAATATTAATTAGAAATATAAAAATATTTCCTACATCATGATATTTTTTTTATAATTTTTAGACATTAAATAAATTAAATTATTTATGACACCATGATGATGCAGCGATTACCTCATTAATTAACGATTTAAATAAAATGAAAAGATATTTTAAAATCTAAGACTTACACTTGTCAAAAACCTATTGGATGAGTATATTTCGAACCCTTATCACCTTATCCTTGAAATATATAAGTGTGGGACTTTTAGAATCCGAAAAAAACATTTCATAATAATGTAACCTTTCAATCTTTCCAAGAGTTCCCTTCTCTCCTCTTATAAAAGGCCCCAACCACTACCACGTTATTCACCCATTAAAAGCCATTTGGATCGGCCAAACTCTGCCCAAATACTCTCTCCACTTCCCTATCTTACTCCTAGAAGCCACACTTTGGGCAGAATTCTTCCCAAGGAAGTCTTTGACTCAAATCAAAAAAGAGTTACCCGATTTTAAGGTAATGTCTTCTCTAATGTTGTTTTGTTTTATTCTGCTTCTCCAACCCCTTAAACTCTTTTTATTCCTTTATTTGGTAACAACACCAGTATCTAAAATATACTAGGATGTTTTTATGATAAGTATTTGATTTACACTTACACAAACCTTCGTCTAATGGTTAAAGAACATACTGTTTCTGTGGTTGGCGAAATACTGCCTCATGAAATGATGATTGTTCAATATTATTTTAACACCTCTAACGGTGTCCATTTTGATGACACTATTTTCATATATGATATATATATTATGTTTATGTTTTCCTTATGATTCTGTATTTTTCATTTATGGCATACCTTTATGGTTTCCATTATGGGTAAACACGATATTTTCATTTTAGGAAGTGCGGACTACCGCCCCCTCAAAGTGATTTGAATCGTTAAAGCCATATTTGGATGTATAAAGGATGGAGTAAATGGTATTATACATTATATTATACGGTAATTATAGTATAACTTTATATAATTATAATTTCATTCAATTAAATATGAAATAGAAATGAAAGTAGCGTTCATGCGTACGTACGGCTTACCGTCTCCATGAACGGTGCATTTCATTTCTTACCTCTAAATGTTATGTAATATTATAAATGAATGTATATACTGGATATATATGTTATATATGATATCTACATCATGAATATAATTCTGGATATAATGTATATTTCACCACATTAACAACTTTTAATTATAAGAAGTATATTTTTGACTCAAGTACCAAAGATCGACAAAACGACTGTTATTAACATAAATAATTACATAATGTTCATAACATGGTAATTAGTGATATAAAAGGAATATTTAACATTAAAAAGGTTCTTAAGCAAATAGAAATTAACTCTAGTTTATTATTCATGAGATTAAAGAATGATCGAGTCAATTCGGACGTGAGGTAAGGGAATTTCTTAACCCAATCTCCATTCTTTGGGTAAATCTCCTACTTTCAAAATATGTCATGATATTATTATGTCCTATCTTGTATTTTTACTTTCTTTATGTGTAATTATAGTAAATACACATAGTAGATCTATTTAATATTAAAAATTATCTTTTTAAGGACTTCGTCTCAATCTCCTTTCATTGAGGCATATTTGGTTTTATACACAACTTTCATTTATACGGTGTTTAAACCCCTTTGACTTTTACTTTTATACAAAAGGAATCTTTTTTATATGAAGCGTTTTACTAAACAACAAAAAGGAATGTTTTTCTTTCTGTACATATGCGGCGACAACGACTTCTCCACCTCTGTGACCATTATTTGAGTTTCGGCTTCCTCTACAAGCCATAACTTTTTTTAAATGAAAAATAAATACCAAGTCTTAATTTTCTTTAATTTTTTTATTGAAAATGGTTTTGAATGTTTTTTTTATTACGTCAATGTGTTTTATTGATATCTTGTGATTGAAATATGGAAATGTTATGTTTCCTTTATGCATGTTTTATGTGATACGATTATGTTATGGTTTATGATATGTTTAAACCTATTCATATGAGGAATTCATTGGACTTAATAAGTGACAGGTGGAGCCCGCTATAGCTCCTCGATGCATCGGTTGGTCTCATGAGACAAACTAGTGTCTTGGCACGAGGCCTTGAAAAAATCTTATTTGTGGTCTTGGCACGAGGCCTTGGCTACGTGGTTATGATAGTCTGGAATTATGCATTCCATCATTATTAATGTGGTTATTGATATTGCATGTGATTATTCGACTAGTAGAATATCCATGTGAGTAAGTAAATGACATTATTTAATTTTTTTTCCATATAATGCTGAAGTTCAAGTTTAAAAAGGGATTTTGTTTTAGTTATACATTGCCTTAAATGTTAATGTTTATTTATGAAAGCTTCCGCAATATTGTTATCCTTACTGAGAATCTGGGCTCACCCCTTTCAATGTTTTAATATTTTCAAGGATTTGAAGAAGTATTTTATGAATGACCTGTAGGGATAGTCAGAAGAGGATATGAGTGTGGACTATGGGGACTTTGTTATTGTAGTTTTTCACCTTATGATGTAATGTACCATTTATGAATGTATCTAATGTTTCCATGACTACTAAACTAATCGGTCATTCGAGACATGATCTTTTGTGATCATGCCTATGTTACGCAATAATGCACTGACTCTGGGTAACTGGGGCCGGGGTGTTACAGTTGGTATCAGTGGCATTTTAGTACTAACCTTTGAAGCAAGATTTAGATAAACTCTGATTAGAGCACATAGCCCGAAGATAGACTTTGAAGATTAGTATAGAAGAACTTCCTATAATTTTGTTATTATAGAGATTTTGTGAGTTTTCCTAGCAATACATCCATGTATGGATACGAGCCGGAAGAGGCGGCTCAGGCACAGATGTACCTAGGGGTAAAACCAGAAAACACCGCTATAAGCTAGACTCGAACGGGAACTGGTGCACGACAACGGGTCTTGCTGTACTTTTGGTTACGACACTCCTGGGGGATATGCTTAGGATATTTCTCATTTTCTTTACAAACCACTATGAAGGGTTATGAGTATATACTTCCTCAATGAATTTTTTTTATGACTATGGATTATATCCATAAATAGTTCAATTTATGTTAAGTATTTTACAAGTATGGAATTATGTATTTTGATTCATAAACTAATCTAGTTTATGCCTTTGTTTAGAAATGGCGCCTAGTGGAAGGAATGGAATCCGTATCAATGCACGCACTCCGTGTAGGGATTTCCCTCCTACTCAGGATAATTATTGTGGATTTGGAGATACAACTGGTGTTGATAAACTTATTACCATACTGGGACAACTCACTCAGGTTATGAATAATAACCTTACTCGTATGGAGCACCCTGATCTGCAACGTGGAGGATCAATGTTAGACCGCTTCATGAGGAAACAACCACCAAAATTTAATGGGGGTACAAATCCATTGGTAGCTGATCAATGGATAAACTCCTTAGAAAGAATATTCCATGCCTTGGGGAGTAGCGAAAGGGAGAAGGTTGTCATGGCAGTCCACCGCGTCACTGGAGATGCCGATCAATGGTGGTCGCTGATTCAAAACACAAAGGAAGATGAATAAGTATCAAATATGGAATGGAGAGAGTTGAAAGATCTTTTCATAGAAAAATACTTTCCACATGACCATCGAGCAGATATGGAAAGGTAATTTCTGAGTCTGAGGCAGAAGGAGGATGAGAATGTCGCAAAGTATGAGGATAACATTACAAGGTTAGTGAGGCATGCTAAAGATTTTATACGTAAACCATGAAGTAAGATTGATCATTTATTTGATGGGTTAAAACCATTTCTCCATCGAGCATTAGTCTCACAATCCTTCTCGTCATACGAAGATATCGTCTCGAGTGCTATCAAGACAGAAAAGGAATTCTTTAAGTCTTATGACTTTAAAGCAAAGCAATAAAAGAAGAGATCTTCTAATCAATTTGGAAATGGAAATTAGGGAAAGAATTATTTTCCATTATGTGATAATTGTGGGAAGAATCACCCCGGTGCTTTCCTTAAAGGAATGGGAGTTTGTTATAAATGTGGAGAAAAAGGTCACCAGGCTCGTGATTGCAAGGGAAAGAAAGAGGTTATCAAAGTTGAATGCTACAATTGTAGAGAAATGGGGCATTATGGAAATGAATGTCCTAAGCATCAGGGAAACTTACCTCAGAAGAGGTCAAGGGATCAAGGACAATCTTATGCTGTTACTACAGTTGAAGCGGAATAATTAATGTGTTGGTGCTTTTGGACACAAGGATTATATTCTGGTTATAAAGATAATGAGATATATATATATAAGGATTGTACTGCAGTACTTGTTGTTTTCATTAATGTTTTAATATGATGAAGGTAATCATATTTTTATTATGTGACAAAAAGAGAAGCTTTAATTTGTTTGGGGAATATGATGTTACAATTGATTTTGGAATTTAGAGACCTTTTAGAGAAAGTCTGGACAGAGGTATTTTGGATAACTATAAAGGTTGGAATGGATTAAGTTGATCTTTGGATAATATTGTTTAAGGTTAAAACATTTCTGAAGATTATTTTTTGGAATATTATAATACTATAGTTTTAGGAAAAGGACAACCTGCAGGGTGGGGCATAACCCGTCTCGTCGGACAAAACTACAGGAATCGAACCCACAACCATAGTGAGACAGGCCTTTATTACCTACCACTAGCCTACAGTAAGTCCTTGGTTATTACAAAATGGTTTTCCTAATCTAAATTGTATGTGGTAATATTTTGAACCTTATAAAATTAGGATAAATAGAATATTTTAGAGTTCTATTATCATTTGGAGTGAAAGATGGGTTCGTGGTAAAAATTTATTAATGAATGAAAGCCTACATGACATGTAAGTATATTTCCTTACATTTTTTAGTAAATATCTTAAATAAATTCATCAACTTTATAAAAGGTAACTTAAAACTAAAATGTTGTCAGTTAAATTTTCCAACTGGGGATTCAGTGACCGTTTAACCAATCATAAGTTTGTGATTTTCTTGTGGTTAACTTTCTCCTAATCCTATTTTCTACAACTCTCCATCAGACCTTGATAGTTTGTTTCTCCTCCATGTCCATATTTTCATAGAATCCTAGTATGGGCTATCTCGGGTGACCTTTGTACTTATCTTTCTTTCTTTTAAAGTTATATTTTTATTAACCTTATTTCCAATGTGGGTTTTTCACAAAGGTATTTTCTATTTTCAACCTTTTATTTTCAAAGATAAATTTCAAATTGCGAGGACGCATTTTATTGAAGGAGGGCAGAATGTAACACCCCGAGCTTTCACGATACGCTTCTCTTTCAATAATGCAATAACTTGCATTGTATGCATGTTCGAGATTCTAACACACCGCGACCAATCAAAATAGCCATTATGGATAGTAATACCCACTTTTTGAAATTATATACATTTTATATTTCAAAATGGACTTCATTTTTGGATTCGGAATAACTAAATTAGCCTATGTTGAATTTTTGGTATTTTTCCGAGAACTTCCAATTTTTTATGAATAGTGAAAAATACTTAAAAACTACTTTCATAATAAAAAAAATTTATAGTGATAAATTATACTATTGAGTTGTTTTAGAGTATAATTAGAATATATTTTTACCATTTTATCCAATGGTGGTCATTAGAATTAATTTCACTTTGAAATTGGACATAAACAATTGACAATCTTTTATATATATTGTTTCTTAAAAACACGCTATTTGTTGTGACAGTGGAAATTAATTAAAAAATTAATTAATGCAACTTATATTTTTGGAATTTTTTAAAATATACATCATTTTTTAATTCGGAATATCAATTATATCTTAGGGTGAAATTTTGGCATTGTTCTGAAAAACTTCAATTTTTGATGAATAGTGAAACCACTAAGTGGTAGTTAAAAAACTGATTTTTCGTTTAAATGAGACATTACCACTTCTGTAATTTGATTTTCAAAAATCCAACATACATGGTTGTCATTAGGAAGTAAAATTTGGTTCAATGGGATTAAAATAATTTTTTGATGAATAGTAACTTTTAAGTTTAATTAATCGCGTTTAAAGTTAATTACTGAAATTTAAGGTAAAAATAGTATTATAAAAATATGTAATGACCTTTACACTTGTCCTACCACTATTTTATATGTCATGGACTACCAGGAAAATCCATGGGTCAACTTGGGGACCCCATGGATACACTTTGGTAGGAAAATGACATAAATAACTTTTTATTTAATGTTAAAATAAAAATGTCACAAACTAGAGTTGTTTTACTAAAATAATTTTTAAATGAGGTTATACAAGTCATATTTGTGACTATAAATATTCATTAGAAAGATAAAAATATTTCCTACATCATTATAGTTTTTTTATAATATTTATACATTAAATAAATTAAATTATTTATGACACCATGATGATGTAGTGATTACCTCATTAATTAACGATTTAAATAAAATGAAAAGATAATGTAAAATCTAAGACTTACACTTGTCAAAAACCTATTGGATGAGTATATTTCGAACCCTTATCACCGTATCCTCGAAATATATAAGTTTGGGACCTTTAGAATCTGAAAAGAAGCATTTCATAATAATGTAACATTTCAATCTTTCCAAGAGTTCCCTTCTCTCCTCTTATAAAAGGCCCCCACCACTACCAACTTATTCACCCATTAAAAGCCATTTGGCTCGGCCATCCTCTGCCAAAATACTCTCTCCACTTCCGTATCTTACTCCTAGAAGCCACAATTTGGGTAGAATTATTCACAAGGAAGCCTTTGGCTCAAATCAAAAAAGAGTTACCCGATTTTAAGGTAATGCCTTGTTTAATGTTGTTTAGTTTTATTTTGCTTCTCCAACCCCTTAAACTCTTTTTATACCTTTATTTTTTAAAAACACCATTATATAAAATATACTAGGATTTTTTTTATGATAATTATTTCATTTACACTTACACACACCTTTTTCTAATGGTTAAAGAACATACTGTTTCTATGGTTGGTGAAATACTGCATCACGAAACGATGATTGTTCAATATTCTTTTAACACCTCTAATGGTGGCCATTTTGATGACAATATTTTCATATATGATATATATATTATGTTTATGTTTTTTTTTATTCTTCTGTATTTTTCATTTATGGCATACCTTTATGATTTCCATTATGGGTAAACACGATATTTTCATTTTAGGAAGTGCAGACTACCGCCCCCTCAAAGTGATTTGAATCGTTAATGCCATATGTGGGATGTATAAAGGATGGAGTAAATGGTATTATACATTATATTATACTGTAATTATAGTATAACTTTATATAAATATAATTTTATTCCATTAAATATGAAATAGAAATGAAAGTAGCGTTCATGCGTACGTACGGCTTACCGTCTCCATGAACGGTGCATTTCATTTCTTACCTCTAAATGTTATGTAATATTATAAATGAATGTATATACTAGATATATATGTTATATATGATATCTACATCATGAATATAATTCTGGATATAATGGATATTTCACCACATGAACAAATTGTAATTATAAGAAGTATATTTTTGACTCAAGTACCAAAGATCGACAAAATTACTGTTATTAACATAAATAATTTCATAATGTTCATAACATGGTAATAAGTGATATAAAATGAATAATGAACATGAAAAATGTTCTTAAGCAAATATAAATTAACTCTAGTTTATTATTCAGGAGATTAAAGAACGATCGAGTCAAGTCGGACGTGAGGTAAGGGAATTTCTTAACCCAATCTTCATTCTTTGGGTAAATCTCCTACATTAAAATTATGTCATGATATTATTATGTCCTATCTTGTATTTATAATTTATTTTTCTATACTTATAGTAAATAAAAATAATAGATCTATTTTATTTTAAAAATGATCTTTTTATGGACTTCGTCTCAATCTCCTTTCATTGAGGCATATTTGGGTTTAAACACAACTTTCATTTATACGGTGTATAAACCCATTTGGATTTTACTTTTATACAAACAGAATCTTTTTTATATGAAGCGTTTTACTAAACAAAAAAATGAATGTTTTTCTTGTCATACATATGCCGAGACAACAACTTCTCCTCCGCCGTGACCATTATTTGAGTTTCGGCTTCCTCTACAAGCCATAACTTTTTTTAAATGAAAAATAAATACAAAGTTTTACTTTTCTTTAATTTTGGTATTGAAAATGGTTTTGAAAGTGTTTTTATTACGTCAATGTGTTGTATTGATATATTGTGATTGAAATGTGGAAGTGTTATATTTCCTTTATGCATGTTTTATGTGATACGATTATGTTATGGTTTATGATATGTTTAAACCTATTCATATGAGGAATGCATTTGACTTAATAAGTGACGGGTGGAGACCGCTATAGCTTCTCGATGCATCGGTAGGTATCATGAGACAAACTAGTGTCTTGTCACGAGGCCTTGGCAAAATCTTATTTGTGGTCTTGGTACGAGGCCTTGGCTACATGGTTATGATAGTCTGGCATTATGCACTCCATCATTATTAAAGTGGTTATTGATACTGCATGTGATTATTCGACTAGTAGAATATCCATGTGAGTACATAAATGGCATTATTTAATTTTTTTTGCCATATCATGCTGAATTTCAAGTTTAAAAAGGGATTTTGTTTTAGTTATACATTTCCTTAAATGTTAATGTTTATTTATGAAAGCTTCCACAATATTGTTATCCTTACTGAGCATCTGAGCTCACCCCTTTCAATGTTTTAATATTTTCCTGGATGTGAATAAGTATTTTATGAATGACCTGTAGGGATAGTCAGAAGAGGATATGAGTGTGGACTATGGAGACTTTGTTATTGTAGTTTTTTACTTTATGATGTAATGTAACATTTATGAATGTATCTAGTGTTTCCAAGACTACTAAACTAATCGGTCTTTCGAGACATGATCTTTTGTGATCATGCCTATGTTATGTAATAATGCACCAACTTTGGGCAACTGGGGTCAGGGAATTACACAGATTTTTTCATTCCTTGAGAGATACACGCGGAATCGTAAGATTCAATATGGGTAGACTCAATGGTAGTGTATTATTAGATGTTCTCATTGTGATAAATGGGATTTAGTTTAGATCGAATTGGACTGGCATGAGACTCCACCAACTTATTCGATGGATTACTTGTTGATCTAGTGAATTTAAATTTTTATTTGAGGACTTATGATTAATTATATCTATATATTTTTTAGATATGACTTGTTGATATGATTCACTTGATATGGGCTTTTAGATAACATAAGTTCCATATTAAGGACCCATAGATGGAGTCTCTATGCACAGTGGGTTACGACGCGACACATTAGAAGTGATGATTTGGATTTATAAGAATGTGATTCCTCGGTAGTTTCATATACTCTTGAGTGATACTAGTTTCTTAAGGGAGAAACTGTGGATAGATCCATTGGCAAGATGGATATATCAGGGATTGGGTGATACATGGTCCCCTATATGATATACCAAGGATGGACAAAGAGTTATCATGCTTCTAGTGATACTAGGGTCTCTAAATGGGTCCCCTAGGAAAGACTCAGTGGTACTGGATTACACCAAATATACTGTAGGGATCTTGGGGTTTCTTGTTAGATTGCTTTGGATGGGCTTGAACTCTACCATAGATTTGATAGATTATTTGGTTGTTTGTTATATAAGTTGAATTCTACATTGTTGTTATGATCTTGAAAATGAATTTATTGTACTTCTACATTTCCTACTAAAATAATTTAATGAAGAAATGGAAATTATACCCCAATCCGAAGAAAAATCATGGGGGGTATACCTTATTTATTTTTGGGTTTACTTTATCCCTTGAATACACATTACAGATTACACAAGCATCCTATTGAGACTTTCTACTTAATACAAGGTAGGATATAAACAACATGTGTCCATTTTTCATCGTCGGCCATGTTTTTATTATTTTATTTGTTATTTTCTATGCATTTATTATATATAGAACACTTTTTAATTTATATTTCTCAAGATTGATTGTCCTAAACACCATGGGTGATGACTTACTATGATTTATATCTCTCACACTGCATGGGTGCCATTTGGTACCTGAGTATATATTATTTTTTCAAAATTATATGGATTCATTACTTATTTTAGGCTTTATACATGGGAGCTAGGGAGCACATGACCAATAAATTTCTCAAGATTCTTATGAATCTAGTGTTCAGGTAGTTATTATTTCGTTATATTGTATTTCAATATGTATTTTTCAATTCATGTATATATAGAATCATCTATCATACATTCATTTATATAAATTAATGTTGGTCCCATTTATTAAGTGATATGTAATTCATTCATGGATCAACCATTTAAAATAATTTCATTTTCTATCATTAATTTATTTACAACTAATATTATCTATTGTTTATTGATGTTAATACTTGGATCTATGAGGGAATATTCCACCCAAAGAAACACCCTAGGCCATTTCTTCTAGTAAGAAACCTATGTTATTTGGAGAGATTCTCTTTAGGTCATGTGACCACTGGTCCAGCTATATTATAGTGGTCAGTCAGGTCACAACGTTACAGTGTGGTATCATAGATTTATTTTTTTCCTTTGTCTTAATATTTTGGCCTAGTAGACAGTAGACTAGTAATGTGTCAGTTCTTGGTAAAGACCCATAAATGGTATTGATCACCCCAACCATGGGGAAATGAACTAGTTTTCCATATTGATATTATTTTTCATGAAGTTTGATATTATAGTTTAATATGATTCCACCAAGAGTGAATGCTGTAATTTTAACTACTTATTGATCTATGGAATTTATGGTATTTTTTTCCTTAGATTGAATAGAAAGAATATGGAATTACATGCCTCATTATAATAACATTTAAATTCAAATTTTAGGCATATTCCAGTCCATGGAGTTATATTTATTGGTTTAATGTTTATTTGTTTGCGATCCTTGAGTGTAATTCATTTTTTCTTTTGAATGTCTCTATATAAATAACATATTTGGGTGTTTTATTTTAGCATGTTTTCCTATGATTCCCTAATTATATTCCATGTTTCCAATTTCATTATCATGTTATGCATGTGTACCATGCTTTTAAATTTATAACATGTTTCTTAGTGATTAGAGCTTATGATGCCATGCTAGCTTGTTTTTGATATATAAATGGTTGCATAGGCTAAATTTAATTGGTTAAATTGCATGAATTAAATGATTACAATTATGATGGGAGAGAGTATTCAATTATTAAGTGTATGAGAACATTTTAACATGGAAAAGGTAACCTATTTAATAGAACCATTACTATACTTTATATATATATAGAGACTTTGGTTAACATGTGAAGGATGCTAATTTAAAATGATAATGTGAATTGGTTTTGAAAATTAAGATCCAAATGTCACATATAAAGTGTATGGTCACATTATGGATTTGTATATGGCCACTCATATCACTTGACCATTATGTAAACAAGAATGTTTTATTTGGAAATTGATATTAATGTAAAGGGATTTTAAATGTATAAATTTTAATTATTTGGTTAACTTCTAAAATGCACAACACAAACTATGTAGGTCAGTTAGGGAATGTTTCTAATAATATGAATGTTTTGGGGTTTATAATATTGAAAATTATGTTACAACTATTGGGTTTCTTTAAAAGAACATAGTTTGTTTTAATTCGAATTCATAGGTTTCCTTATCTGTTAAAAACAAATTACTATGACAATTTTTTTATTATAATGTGAAGTCAATAACTGATAAATGTTTTTATAGGGTTTTTTAGACATATTTTAATTATTCCTTGTTCATTGTTTTAAATCATTTAAATCATTAAATATTAAGTGTGAATTAGTGTAACGATCTTAAAATGGAACCCCATGTGTTTTCTTGGTGAAACCCTAATATAGAGGTATTTTAATGGTCTATTTGAGTAGCCTTGGAACAGAATCATGAGCATTTTTTATATTACATTTCCTTATAAAAATGGCTTAAATGGTAGTATATAGAGCCTAGTGACATTTTTTGGAATTAAACTATTATGGGTCAATTCTTTCTACTCTATTATGGGCTTGACCTATTTTTGGTAGTAACCTTGGAGCATGATGACTTTCTAGATACTATGTTTTTTTGATGTTTGGTGTCTTTTGGGTGTTGATGTCCCTTGTAGGATGCATAGTTTTTTAGTGAAAACCTTGTTCAAAATGGTTTTCATGGTATCATTGACCTTTTTATGGTTTTTTCATTAAGTAATGATTTTTTTTAGTAGGTTACACATTCGTAGGGCACGGTCAGCTTCTTCATTGGTCTTTTGACCACTTTTACTCTTCCTCGGTAATGGATGACTTGGTGTGTCCTCATCCTAGATAATGGTTATATCAATCAATATGAATTTGTGATAAATATATTATATGGAATTACAATACGAGAATTTGTATGGATGATAAGACTATGGGTAGTTTCAGGGGTGATGTTTGCATGTGAATCCTCACTGTAGTATGCGTTTAGGTATGAGGTTCCCATGAAGTGGTAAATGTTGTGATAAATCAGCTGAGTAAGGTGAAATCTTGGATCCATTTGTTTTTGTGTATCTTCATTGGTAATCTATGTATTAGAGTGACCTAAACATTAAATTAACATGTAATACCAAATGTAGGATAGTACATACTTGTGACTTATGTGGTTTGACACACCGTTCAACTAGGTTTCTTCTTTATACCAAATTCCATAACATTACAGTTTAATTTGAATATGGATAAATTGTTCTTATGAGAAGCTTGTCTAACTCATATTTTTATGCCTATGACTCTCCTATGGTTGGTGTTCCACATCGGTTCTAGTAAACACATACCCTTCCATCTAGGAGGAACATAACCATAGAGGACCATTTGAGAAATGATCTACCTCTACATGAATTTGTTTGAGGATGGATGGTTTGAATGATGCCATTTCTTTCTTGAAATCATGAATCTAATGTGTTTTGTTGTGTATGAAACCCTTGGAAACCCTTTTGGTTTGGATGGACCTTTTTGGTTAATCATGAATAGTCCTGGAATGCCTTGGGTGGCTTAATCAATGATTAATTCTTGATACATGGTTTTTTTGAGGCATGGTTAGTCCTTATAGATACTTATTTTTTCAATTAGGAACTACTTAGTTGGACTATTGGATTCTAGTCATATTTTCTAACTTGACCTCCATGCGGATGATGCTCTAGGCTCAGTTGATTTTATAATGTGGATATTTTGGCTTTTTTCAAATTACATCTTATCAGAAAGGAGTGTGGACTACCTTGGGAAAGTTACAAAGACTCTATTTTTTTAATACATGTTTTTTGGGGACTTTTCATCAATAATAGAGGTGATTCCTGATCGAGGAACACCAACAGAAGTTAGTTATGGGATTCAATTACTGTATCTGTGTAAAACGATTGATGCATTGGAAGAAAAAACAACCATTTTTTATGATGAAATAACTATATAAGCCTACTTCCCATTTAAATGGTTGGGTGGAGACAATAGATTCATTGCCTTTATTGTCTAATGAAGCGGTCAGTGGGGGAAACGTTTATGGGAACATCATTAGGTGGAGACGAGTATTGTATGTGTCGACCATGAATTTTTAAACAAATATGGCTAATCTGAGCTAAATGATGTCTATGAGGGATTTAATATTTTATATGATAAAAATAATTCCATGATCATCACTAAAACACTATAGAACGTTCTTTTTAAACCAATTCAAATTGTGGGGGAGATGTAGTTTTTAATTGGCCGCATTTTTAATGTTAAAGAATATGGTGGGGAGTACCTTTTTCCGGATGTAATAAGGGACAAACAATGGTTATTTAATACATTTAATGGGATTGTGTAATTAAATTTTTTATTTTTTGGTTGGAAAATTTATTTTTAACTCATATTTTAATGTCATTAGTGTCGTATGCATAAGAAATCCTTAAAGGTGTGTTGGGCATTTGGAAACACAACTCGACCATTTCAAAAAGACTTCAGGACCCAATTATGTTGGGTAAGATTTTCATTATTAATGAGGCATTATCATGTATGAGAAGATGTATTTTGGGGAGGTTGTAATGACCCATGTTTTTGAATAAGACGATAATCCGATAGAATTTGAATTTTACAATTACTAGAAATTACCTTTTTAAATCCAAGTTTCAAAAATTAATATCGGTAGTTGGAACCTTTAAATGTGGTGTTTTTGGACTTGAGAGAAGGCCCAAGAGTAACCTTAGGTGTCTTGGGGAGCTTTTGGAGAATCAAGCATTGAAAATTAGTGCTTTGGGTTGTGGACATAAACGCACGGTTTGTATGAAAGTATACGGCTCCCAACTTGAAATTGTGTGGGTTGATAATAAATAGAAGAATGGGTTGTGTGGGATGTGTATGGTTTAGCCAAAACATATTCCTATCCTACACAGTTACTATATGTTGGTAAGTACCTTAATTATTTTCACCACATAGTTAGCACACGATTTTCCAAACTGTGTGGCCCACCCATTCAGGGTGCCTCAAGTACACTGTAGAGGGCACAATATTTGTGTACTATTTTAAAAATGGTACAACACATACCTTATGTCTTGTTCCTATTTTAAAAATAATATTATATAAATTTTTAAAAAAAACTAAAACTAAAACTAAAACTTCCCTTTTCCCCTGACCTTTCATGCAATCCCCTTACTTCTCTACTACATGGTGCACAACTCACAACTCTTCAGCTCAAAATAGGTTTGACAATCCCCTCAGGATTTCCATAGGTTCATCACATGATTCTTCATGGTACGGTCCCTATATCTATTATCCTTCCTTTTTTGGATGATTTTCTCCCTCCCTATAGCCTGATATAGTTTCACTACACCATTAGGTTAGGGGTTTCACGATTTTTTGTTTTCATTTGATGTTAGGTTGAGCAGTGCCTCTCCTGGGACACCTTAATGCATGTTTTCACATTCGCATCCAAAGGTGAGTCTGTTTGGTCCATTTCGGCTTGATATCACCACAAGAGGTATAATTTTCTTCTAGTTTTTCATTTCTCATTAATTCATTTTGTGTCCTTTGGGGTTTTAGGGTCTCTTGTATTTATTTGTAGTGTATTTTTCTTCCTTGAGGTAGGTACATGTTTTTAGATTCAAAAAAGACTTAAAACATGGGCATAGGTAGACATATATATATATATAGACACGTAAACACACAAAAACTACATATATAATTTCTCCCCGTTACATGTATATCTGCACATATAAGTGAGAATATATATAGACATATGTGGCTTGGTGTAATTATGTTTATATTTGAAATAAGACATCTTGTGTGAGTGTAAATGGGTATATGAATATATAAGTAACATGTAAGTATCTTTGTGTACATGTTAATGGCCATGTGAATTTGAACATAAGGGATAATTGTCCTTATGTATATGAGATTTTGAAAATGATCATAATTTAGAAGGAGTAACTTCGAGTGGTCACTGATAAAAACATAAAGTGATGAGTGTTCGACTTTGTTCTCTTCTCTTGTGACATGATTCATTACTTATTCCCTTTTTATTATTCTTTTTTAAAATATTCCTTATATCATGTTACATCTATGTTTTGAATGTTGTTAAATTATTAATCATGTGATGCTTTTTCGAGTTTATTTCCTTGCACCCTTACCATGTGACATACGTTATATACCATATATTAATTGAACTCTTTAAATTTAATGACATTAATTTTGGAAATTCAATGTAACATTTACCATGAAAACCGATCAACGACGTGTATTATCTTCAATTGAAAAATAATATGTGTTATTCCTCACAGTCTTATTATTATTGTTGTTGCTTATTCTTCGATGTCACATGCTTTATATTTAAATACATATGTACACTGGTTGGATGGTTTGAATTCATTGATATACTTGGAAAATCACTTTATCATGAATTATTTAAATTTCAGGGATGGCATGTCATTAAAGGAATGTTAATTTCCTATTCTTATAGTTCTATGAAATTATTTATACATAATTCATGTTGCCTAATGATCAGACCTTGTATCCTATAGATTATACATTGTTCTTTATTCCATATGCTTTTTTATAGTTTATTTGTGATACATGAACACCATGCTATCTTTTGGAATGAGATTTTATTTATGGAGTGAAATTATATAAATCCATTTCCTTATGATGTTCCTTGTGTAATATAGCTGACATGATATGGTCTGGGAGATAACATGGGTTTCGTATTAAGGAATCATGGGTGGACTCACTATGCTCAGTGGGTTATGACCCGACACACTGGGAGCGAAGCTTTGGATTTCTATGTGAAGGCTTCCTGGGTGATTTATTATACTTCAAAGTGATATAGGTTCCCTAGGGAAAAAATTTTGGATAGAACCATTGTAAATATGGCTACACCATGACTTGGGTGATAGTCAATCCCCTATGTGAGATACTTGAGATGGACTCAGAGTTTACCATGACTTGAGTGATACAAGGGACACTGTATAGTATCCTTGGACGAATTCATTGGTATTGGGTTATTGGATGTTCATGTTATGATACTTGGGATTTAATTTAGATCTCTATGAAAGGGGATTCGAATGGATTTGATGGATTTATAATTTAGGTTGCTCATTGAATTTTTTTATATGAAGGATTATAATAAATTATATTTATGTATTTCCTTGTCATATGCCTTATTGATATTGGTCAATTGATACTTTCTAGGGGAGAACATGGGCTCTTTACTAAGGACTCATTGATGGAAATTCAATGCTCGGTGGGTTACAACCCAATGCGTTGGGAGACATGCTTTTCCTTTCTAGGAGAGGGAATCTCAGATGATTTGTTATACTAAAAAGTGATAATGGTTCCATAGGAGAGAAACCATGAAAAACATATTATAAAGATGGATACACCATGCCTTGGGTGATACAATTCCTCTATGTAAGATACATGGAATTAAATCTTAGTTACCATGCCTCGAGTGATACTTGGGATTCTATATCAGTCACCTAGTATTGAATCTATGTTGTTGGATTACATTGTATTTACTATTTTAAACCTTTGAATTATTTTGAGATCACTTTGGATGGGCTTATCCTATACCCCAGACATTATGGATTATTTTATTATTTGTTATATGAGATGTATCCTTCATTTTTGTTATGATATTTCTTATTAACTTATTTAACTTGTACCATTCTTACTAGAAAAATTTTATGATGACAAGGGAATTAGACTCCAAGTCAAATCAGAATCTTAGGGGTAAACTTTGTTTGTTTTCCTTATTTACTTTTTCTCTAGTATACACATTATGGATGGTACTGGTATTGTATTACGTATTCCATCTTATGTTGAGGCAGGTGATAAGGGAATGGTGTCCATTTTGGAATTTGTACAATGTTTTTATCATTTTAGTTTTTATTTCAAAACTATATATATTATATATATATAACATTTTAATTTATATTGAATGAGGTGGATTGAACTAGATGTTGTGGGTTCTGGCCCACTGAGTTTTATATCTCGAACCCTACTCCGTCACTATTTTTTACCCAAGCCCACTTTATTTTTCACATGCTTATAGAATAATTTCTTATATTGTGCTGTATAAACAGGAGCTAGGGAGCACATGATTGAGATGGTGCTCGAAATTCTCATGGATCTATTCATCAAAAAAAAATTTATTCTGTTACATTTTATTTCTTTTTATAATTTTCACTACTAGTACATGTAGCATCATATGTCATACAAGAATTGATTTAAATTTGTGTTAGCCACAATTATTGAGTTATTATATTATTCTTCTGATGTTATATATTTCATTATTATGGACTTTTCTATCATTCATTTCTTTAATTCATTCGCTATTAAATATTTTTTTATCACTATGAAAACTCTAGTCTATAAGGGTATATTCTCCCCCCAACCCTATATTGCAATGATATAATTAATATTAATTTTATTTTTAAAATAATAATAATTATTTTTTCCAAGATAAATTAATAATATATAGACAAACTAATTGAATATGAAAATATGATGAACATTATATTTAATAAAAACATATACATTACAACATTACATGGGAAAAAACTTTAAGAACTCTTGGAAACTTATAAAAAGACCCAGAAAAAATGTTGCTCCATTGAGTAGCATATTAATAAATATGGAGTAGGGCACTTCCCTTGGATCTTCCATGTTTGAGAGAAATAATTTCCAAAATAATAATGGGAATTCTAAGAAAAGGAGGGATGTACGAAACCATTTTTAAAGAGGGATAAGAACAATGGTGTTTTTGTTTCCTTGAATATCTGTATATATCGGTATTTACAAAATATGTATATCATCATTATAAAAAAACTAACTGTTGATATTTAATTTTTTCTGAATGTTGAAGTTTTCATATGGAGGATATAATTTTATTTTATGTGTTATAAATGTAAAATGTATTAATTGAAATTAATTTTTAATATTTAGATTTTTAAATTATAATATAGGTATTTTTATTTATAGTGACTAGAGGTATTGTAACCATTGGGTGTTTTAGAAATTTAAAATAATATTTTTAATTAATATAATTAATGAAATGAAATTGCATCATTGGTTAATTTGATCTTATAGAATAATAAGAATGATTTTGTAATTTTAAATAAGAATGGGAAATCAATTCCAAACTATTATATTTATATATATATATGGATATAAATATTATTTTTATGTTATATATATAGTAATATATATGGTAATTATACAATGAAAATTTTACATTCTATTTATATTTTAAATAAAAAAGTATTTTTAATTATTTTTATAAAAAATGAAATATATATATATACATATTTAAAAACTCTAAATATATATATATATATATATATGTATATGTATGTATAAACGAATTTAAACTTATAAAAAATAGAGATATCCATTTCTCTTTAAATATATATAGTTAAATAAAAACACTATATATATATTGGTTTAAAAAATTAATTAAAAATTATTTAATATAATAATTATAAATTTTCAAAAAATAAAGTGTAATAATGACATGAAAAAAAAAGAAAAAACGTGACATATGAAAGCATGAGTTGACCCAAAAAATAATTCCAAAGTAAATTTAAGAGACAAAAAATGATAAATGTTTTAAAAACACATCAATGTTTGACGAGTGGTTCAATCCACATTTCCCCCATGATCAGCTCCTTTTTTGTTTTAATGATGAGTTTAATCTCATCCATCTATTTAGTCTCAAATTTATTCCTATCCAACCATTTAATCAGGTGCGATCTCTACTTCCAGTCTTTGCACCGATTGTTTTCTCCACACTATGCATGTTTGAGATGCATGGGTTAGCCATTGGTTCCTTTATTTCCTTTTATACTTATCATATTTCACTTGTGATAGACCTCTATTATTCATCATCAAATTTGTTTTCTCCCTGGACCCATTATCTCTTATCCTTCCACATCAACAACAATATTGGGTTATATAAAACACAACTGGTGACTCAAAGCTCAGCTTCCCCATCAAGTTTCCTATTAGACGAAATTGTTTATAATTTTTCCTCTGATTATCAATTTTTTTATTTTCCTTGGTCAATTTCAATTTATAACATGGGGTACAATATATCTATATATACAACACTCTTTGCACCCAAGAACACTGGACCCCCCAATTCTATCAAGTCCTCCTCTTGTTCTGCTTTAAAATCTTGAAGGTCTCATTCCGTAATTCATTTAATTAAATTAAGGATTTAATTTTGTTATTCAAATTATGTTACATTATATATATATGTTTATATATATATATATATGTTTATATATATATATATATCCATTTATATATATATACATGTCTTTATATCTATTAATTTTTCTGATAATTTTAATGGGAATTATTATTTTTGATTATATTACACAGGGATTCAATTGGTTTTGTGTTAGAAATTGCAAGACATATATTTATATGTATGTATATATTTATATACATTATTTGGATTAAGAATTTTTTTGATGAAATATCATTGTTTAAAAATCAATTTTAAAGGATTCAATTTGTTTATGTTTGGCTCCATCAATACATATATATGTATATATATAAATAAGTGTATACAGAATTGGATATATATTCCTATTTCACATAAGAATTGTTAATGATAAATATATTTTTTAAATTCATGTAGGAGACTATTTTCTTACACTTTATGTTTACAAATTTTTGCAACAAATATTTTATATATGTACTCTAGAACAATAAGGGATCAAATTATTTATTAAGTTATACAATTTATGTTTTATTAAGGGTATATATACAGATATGTATATATGTATACATACATATATATGTATATCTATCCAATTCATTATAATATTTTTAGAAAAGTTAATGTATGAGTGTATATTAATTTTTTTTAAATTTAAATTTAATTTTGAATAATGGGATACTAATTATTTGTACGATTCCAAAACCATTACGCCCCTCAGATATATGTATTTAAAAAAATTTTTGTTTTTAATTTTATTTTATACAAACTATGCATTATATTTTCTCATTTAAACTGATATTTATTCGGCAATGATGAGTATCATAAATTACACGTCATATGTGTATACAAAAACACACACACACACACACACACACATATATATATAGGTATGAAATGTTATTTTCATGTGTATATATATATATTTGATACATGTTTTAAATTAAATGGTAATTTCTATGTACTATATATTGTAAAGGATAAACTAATTCTAATAAATAATAATTTTATAAATTTATATGCATATATATACTATATATATATATATTTATTTATACATATGTGATTATATTAAATTGTTTCTATCTATTTTATGAATTTTTCCATAATTAAAAACATAAGAGTTTTAGTTTTACCAAGTTATTTTTTTCATAAGGATGTATGTATATGTATATAATATTTATATATATGTGTGTGTGTGTACATGTTAAACCTTGAAACATATATTTTTAAATACACATATATTTTTTGTATGTGAATATAATATTTTATTTTTATAAGCAAACAATATGACAACATTGTTTTGTTTTTATGTGCCTTAAGATTATAAATGGTTTATTACTTTGTTGTTTTATTTATTATTTTATATATATTCATAATTGTATATCATTTTATTATCTAAAAAGGGTTAGTATTTAATTTTCAAAAATATATACGAATTTATAATTTATTCTTATTATGTTTTTTTATGGTTATGATTATATATAACCTAATTTTTAATTGAAAATAGTTATCATTTCATGTGACAATACTAAACATGTTTTTGTGTGTGCGCAAACTATAAATCCATATGAGAAACTATATTTGAACCTCATAGAATGTCATGCATAGTTAGTTATGGCCGATATCTATTTTATAAATGACATTCCATGCATTTTAGAGATAATGTGTGTATTTATTTCATTATTATTATTTTTTTCATTACAAATGGAAAAAATTATTTCAAGTATGGGATTGATATTTTTATGATATTATATGTATTAATTATTTATCTTTTTAATGTAGAATGAGACACTTTGGATTGTTTAAAGATTATTTCCCTCATGAATTTAACACTAAATATATATTCATTTGTTGTTAAAATTCAAATAAATCAATGTAGTATGGGATACATTGATTTAAAGACATAATTTTATTAGATATATGATGGAAATATTAGACTTATTATTTGATGGGTGAGTCTTTCTATTGCCTCTAAGTGCATTGAATGGTCTCATGAGTTAAACTAGGGTATTAGAATAAAGCCTTGACAGAATGATTATTTTTATGGAATTATCCATTAACTCATTCTATGGCCTCTTGATGCATCAGTAGTTATAATGAGACTAAATTGTGTCTTGGAATGAGGAAATGATAATATGATTATGTATGTACTTGGAATGAGGCATTGAAGTAGTAGTTATGATATCTAGAAATATGAATTCATTCATTATGAGATTAATATTTAACCTTTCATGTGATTATTTCAGTAATATAATATCCATGGTTATGAATCATTTTCTTATTAAATGTGTGTTGTTTAATTAAGCAGTCTTACATTCCCAAATTCACATAGTTTAATGTTTTATTTATAAGTTTATACATATATAGAAATTCATTTATAAAGAAATATTAATATTTAGTTTACAAACTATAAAATAATTGTTATAAATATATCAATCATTTCATGGTTTTCATTTATGTGTTGAATGATAAATGACATTGTTTTGTGTGAAAATTTAGAGAAAATATTATTACATGTGTAGATTTGTATTATCACCCCTAGCATGTCATACACAAAAATGCATGATCATTATCTAACTTATAGGTATCATTTCATGCATTTTTTTCTATGTGTGTACATATTTTATAATGAATTTTATTAGTAAATTTTAAATAAGAATATAAATTCTTGAGCATGGATTTTTCATAAAAAATTATTTCTATTAACCCTCGAAAAATTATGAATAAATTCTATAAGAGATCTTATTTTATTTTAAAAAAAGATGACTTAAGAATGTATATTTATTTAAATGAATTGTTTTTAATTGAATTTATTAATTGGTTTTAAAACCACTTACTGGGAATTTTAAATGATCCCCATACAATTTAAATTCATCTGTACTGGTTGAGTAGAATGATCAGTGATGTTCATTACAATGTGGAGGAATCTCTTTGAAGTTTATTTTTTTCATCTAATAGTTGTATCTAATTCTCTAAAACCTATACCCGTATAGATGCTCATTTATGTAATGAATTTTGTAAATTTTCAGTTCATTTTATAAAAAAATTATACCTCATATTTTAGTACAGGCTCCAGGAAACTTGGGATGAGGTGTTACAGTAGGAATCAGAGGGATGGTCTAGATAAACAAGGAAAATTAGAACTAATTAAAATTTATGTAAGAACTTCTTATAAAAAACCATTCCTTGATTTTTATTTTTCAAATGTGATATGAGAGATCACTAACCAATCATTTGTCTCTTCTTAAAGAGTTAATTGAAAATATAATTTTAAAGTCATGTTCGGTAGTATTTGATCCTTTTGAGAATCATTGTTTATCATGAAAACATATTTATAGATATCTAAATCAACTAGTATACTCCAATTGTTAGGAGGATTGGGTTTCATTTATTTTCTCATAGTTCTTGCACAACTCGCATTCTATGCATAGTGAGGGAATTATATTGACAGATAGTTCCAGTGTTATAGAATTTTTGAAATGTATCTGGGTTTAAGGAATTTCTGGGAAGACAATAAAGTGGGTGACCTTCATGCAGCTTATCTAGTTCAACTCTAAAACTTTAGTTTATATGGTAGGCTCTATGGCTTTAAAATTTTAGATAATAAGGTGGTTCGGTTGGTTTATAGGAATTTAGTCCTTTTTGATATCTCCGAGATTTTCATATCCATATACCTTCACATGAGATATGATCAGTGCATACATGAGTTTGACTCTACCTACATGAGATTTGTTTGGACCAAGTAAGTTGAAGAATTTATAACAATTTTGAAAACCATGACAATGTAGAATCACCAACTCTTGTTGTACTTGTGAAGGTATAAATTAATTTTTTTCTATTCAATTTTTTTAGTTAACAATAATTAATATGATTATGTTGGGACCTTAAGGATGATGTGAGATGGTCTGTGTGGGTTATAGTATGTGAGTACAGTCGAATTGTAATGGTGTAATTCTATTAAGGGTGGGATAATGTAATGCACTGAACATATGTAATAATGGTACAAGTAATATTAATTTAGTTTTTGTAATTATTATTTTTATTTTATGTAAATAAATTAATATAATCTAGATGAATCAATGGAATAAGAAAATAACAGGAAAATTTTATTTAATATTCACCAATAAATTAAAGCATTACAAGAAAAAGACTTTATTTGCTCTTGAAAACTTCTAAACAGGCCATGAAAAACTAATAGTGCTCCACCAAGTAGCATAAGAAGAGATATCGGGTAGGTCACTTCCCTTGGATCTGTTCTAGTGAATGAAATAATTTCATGAATAATAATGGAAATACTAAGAATAAGAGTGTTGTACGAAACCATATTTGAAGAAGGTGAAAAACAATGTTGTTTTTGTGTCCTTGAATACCTGTATTAATTAGTATTTATACAATTTCTATATGACCACTGTAAAAACAAAAACTAGCCATTGTGATTTATTTTTAGGCGATCATTGATGTTTCCATATGACTCTAATAACATTATTTTAAGTATTCAAAATTTCGATTTTTTTGTTGAAGATATTCTTTTATATTTAATTTTTAAAATTATAATATGGGTATTTCTATTTTTAGTGAATTTTGGTATTATAATCGTTGGGAGTTTTTTAAAAAATCAAATAATTTTTTTATTTAAAAAAATTAACAAAATACTAATTGTTCATTGGATAATATAATCATAGAAAATAATAAGAATGATTTTATACATTTAAATAAGAATAGGAAAGTAATTTTGATGCCTTATATATATATATTTATATAAGAATATATATTATTAATTTAATGTTATATAATATATATATAAGTATTATTTTTTAATATATATATAATCTTTAAATTATATTTATGTTTTAAATAAAAATGTAATTTGAATTATTTAAAAAAAATTATATATACATATACATATTTAAAAATGATAAAAAAAAGTGCTATATATATATGTAAACTATTTTATATTTATAAAAAAATATATACACATTTTGTTTCAAATATATATAATTATAAAAAACACACTATCTACATATATTGGTTTAAAAAAATGAATTAATAATGACTAAATATAATAACTTTTTTTTTGAAAAAAACGTGTTAAAATGACTTGAAAAAATAGTCAAAACATGATACATGAAATAATGAGTTTACCAAATAAGTAACTCCAAAGAAATTTAAGATATAAAATAACCATAAATGTTTTAAAAAATTTTTTTGGGGAGTGGTTCAATCCAACTTTCCCCCATGATCGGCTCCACCACATTAGTTTTAATGATGGGTTTAATCCCATCAATCCATTTAATCTTAGATTTAATCTAATTCATCCATTTACATAGGAATGATCTCAACCACCTATCTTCGCACCTATTTTCTTCTCAACGATATACTAGTTTGAGATTCACAAGTCAGTTGCTGGTTCATTTTTTTCCTTCTCCACTACTCATATTTGACCTATGATACACCTATATTCTTTATCATCAAATTGATTTTCTCCAAGTCCTCATGCTCACACCTATTTCTTCATCAATGCCAAGATTGGATTATTTAAAACCCCTACCCATGAATCAGATATAATATTCCCCTTTATGTTTCATATCAATCCAAATTTTTTATAATTTTATCTTTGATTATCAATTTTGTTTTTCTTTCTTGGTAAATTTAAAGTTGAAACATGGTGTATAATAAACCTATATATAAAACTCTCTTTTCACCCAAGAACACTTGACCATTAATTATCCCAATTCCCCCTCTTAGTCTACTCAAAATTCCAGAATGTCTCATCCCCTAATTCATCTAATTCATTTAAGGGATTAAATTTATTGTTCAAATTTTGTTACTTTACATAGATATACATGCGTATATGCATTTTAAAATATACATATACTTGTTTTCATATATAAATATTTTCCAAAAATGTTTTAAATGCAATTATTATTTTCAATTAAGTTTTAAGTGTTCAATTGATTTTTCATTTGAAATTACAAGTGTTATAAGTATATATATTCCTATTTAAATACACACACACACAGGCATATATATATATATATATATATCTTATTTTGTTTAATAATTTTTTTTGTGAAATATCATTGTTTTAAAATTCATCTTTAAAGGACTCAATTTTTTTATGTTTGATTCCGTCAATATATATATATATATATATATAAGTGTATACCTGATTATTTATATATATTATTATATACACAATTGTATATATATACCTATTTCACTTAAGAATTGTTGGTGAAAAATATTTATTTTAAATTTTTGTAAGGGACTATATTTTTAATCTTTATGTTTACAAATTGTTACAAAAAATATTTTATATATTTATTATGGATCTATAAGTCTTAAAATTAATATATTAATTTATACAATTTATTTATTTTTCTTATGGGTGCATATACATATATGTATATATCTATACATACATATATATGTATATCTATCCAATTCTGTATAATATTTTCAAAACAATTATTGTATGAGTGTATATTTATTTCAAAAAATTTCAATATAATTTGGAATAAAGGGATAATAATTTAAATTTGATTTCAAAAACATTATACCACTTAGATATATGTATTTAATAGGGTTTATGATTTAGATTTTATGTCATACCAACTCTGCCAATTATATTTTAATTTGTCAAGGTTTTATTAAAAAATTAATTTATTCCGTAATGAGGAGTATCATAAATTCAATGTCATATATATATATATTTATGTATTTATGTATGAAATTTTATTTTCAATATATATATATATATATATATATATATCTGTGTGTGTGTGTGATACATGTTTCGAATTAAATTTTTTTTATAAATCCGATAGTTTGTAAAGGATAAACTAATTTCAATCAATAAGAATTTTATAAATATATATATATATATATACATATATATATATATATATATTGATTTATACATATGTGAGAATACACAAATATTTCAATCTATTTGATGAATGTTTCCATAATTAAAAACATAAGAGTTAATGTTTTACCAAGTGATTTTGTTCACAAAGATGTACACATATGTATATAAGATTTATGTATATATATTAGTACATGTTAGACCTTGAAAATTATATTTTAAAATAAAAATAGAGTATTTATAGGTGAACATAATCTCATATTTTTAGTGGAAAAAATACAAAAACATTTTTTTTATTATGTACCTTAATATTTTAAAAGTTTTTACTAATTTGATGTTGCTGTTATTATTTCATGTATATACATACGTGCACATCTTTTTATTAACTAAATAGGTTGAATCGTTAATTTACCAATCCTTAAACAAATGTTGTAATTAAATCATATTTTATTATTTTATGGTTACGATTATATGTAACCTAGTTTTTAAAATAAAATATATATCATTTTATGTGACACCACTAGAAAAGTTATTATTTTTTGTGTGCAAGCTATTATTTCAAATGTGAATATGCATTCGACCCTCGTGGTATGTCATTCAATGTTTGCTATGGATAATTTTTACTTTATAAATTACATTCCATGAATTTTAGAGGTTATGTATATATTTATTTCATTATACCTCTTATTTCGGCATTACAAATAGAGACAATTATTTCATGTATAGAATTAATATTTTTTATGATACTATATGGAATAAGAATTAATTTTTTCAAATTGATAAAAGACACTTTCAATAGTTTAAAGATTATGAACCTCAACAATTTTTCAATAAATTTATTTTCATGTATGATTATGATTCATATTAATCAAAGTAGTGTGGAACACTTTGATTTAGAGACACACTTTTAGTAGAAATACTAGGAATGCATTGGACTTGTTATGTGACAGGTTTTGGCCTGCTACAGCCTCTCGGTGAATCAGAAGGTCTCATATGACAAAATAGTTTCTTGGAAAAAGACCTTGATTGAATGATTATATTTTCCTTCATTACGCATTCACACAAGAATTGGAATTATTATGTGATAGGTGAGGCCCTCTATAGCCTCTTGATGAATTTGTAGGTCTCATGAGAGAAACTAGAGTCTTGGCCAGAGGACTTGATCGTATGATTATGTATGGTCTTAGAATGAGGACTTGACATTTAGTTATGATGGTTTGTGTTATGAATTCCCTCATTATGATATTAGTATTTGGCATTTCATGTGATTATTCGACTAATAGAATATCCTTGGTTAAGAATCATTTTCTTATGAACATGTGTATTATTTATATTACGAAGTCTTACATTTTCAAATTCATATAGTTTAATGATTTATATTTAAGTATATACATTTATATCAATTCATTTATAAAGAAGGATCAATATTTAGTTTCAAAATAATAAAATAAAGGATATAAATTTATCTATCATTTCAGGGTATTCATTTATGTGTTGAATGATAAATGAAATGGTTTTATGGGAAAATTATTAACAAATATAATTTCATCTGTAAATTAGTATCTGCACCCATGAAATGTCATACAGAATTATGTATGCTCATTATATAACTTATATGTGTAATTTCATGCATTTTTGTTCAAGTGTGTGCATAATTTATAATGAATTTTATTTTTGACTTTTAAATAATAATAGAAATTATTGATCAATGGTTTTCCCTAAAAATGATTTCCTAAAACACTAAAAAATGAGGACAACATTCTATGAGATACTTTATTTTCTTTTACATAAAATGATTTAAGTATATATATTTATTTTAATGAGTTTTTAAATGATTTTATGAATTTTTTTAAAACCCCTTACTGGGAATTCTAAATCTTCACCCTAGGTTTTAAATACATTTTTATAAGATGGGTAGAATTATCAGTGACACTCTTTAATTTATGGAGGAAAGTATTTGAAGTTATGTTTTGTTCATGCAATGGTTGTATCTAATTCTAAAAAAACTTGACCATTAAAGATCCTTGTTTGTATAATGTGGTGTATAATTTTTCAGTTCTATTTATATAAAAATTATAGAGGATATTTTAGCACCGACTCTGAGAAACTGGTGTTGGGGCATTACAGATGAATATAGTTTTTTTAGATTAAGTCATATTGGTTAGAGTGATAAATTCAAGAGGTTATAGAAATGAGTTTCTAATAAAAATTTCTATTAAAACATTTTTAAATTAAATCTCCGAATATAAAATAAATATGACCATTCAATGAAATTATTATTTTAAAATAATTTTTATCTTTTAAAACGTTCCTCAAAGATTGAATAGTTCATTGTTAAAACAATATTTAAATTACATTAACTATTTAATAAAATTAAATAAATCAAATTCTTATATAAAAAATTGTTATGATTTAATATCAAAGTATAGGTTTTGTTTATAGAATAATTAAAATATAGTTTATTGCATTGAAATTAAGAAAAAAATCACACAATGGAATAAAACATGGGGTTTAGTCTCAAACTAAGACCAAACCCATCCACATGAAAATAATCATATACTAAGTAAATTATATAAATATAATATGATGAAAAACATAGATTAGTTAAAAAATATCATCTTACAATATTTCTAGGCTATTTATGTACCTATTCAACAATAACCATAGTAAAATAAATAATTCAGGCCACACACGGACCTCTTCCACAAATAACCTCGGTAAACACTTGAATAGATATAGGTGGGAATAACTTGTATTCTCCAGTTCTAGAGAATGAGATAGTGTGTGTGGATAAAAAAATAAAGCAACACATTTTTTAAAATTAAGAGAAACAAATATAAAGAGGAATAAATAGATATAAAAAATGATAGATCTACTCTGCCTGAAGTGTTATAGATTTTTGAATCTCATCAGTTGTGGATAGGTGTGGAGATCAAGATATTTATCTAAAAGTGGAATTAAAACACTAATTCACGAGGTTCACATTTTCTATCTATTGAAAATTATGTTAGTCATCAATGTGTTACTTACTTTTGTAGATGGAAGTGTTTAGGATAACATCATCTAATCTCTAATGTGGTGATCCTTTTTATATTTATTAATGGGAAATTCTTGATCACACATCACTAAAATTCAGAGAGTACATTAGAAATATATATGAATAAAGGAATGAATAGATGTTGATGGATAATCATGATGATTTACTGAATCCTCTGACTAGGATATAAAATTTTCTTTAATGCATTCATGGAATACATCAAGAGAAATCATTAATTAATCCATCGCATTGACTCCAATAATATATCCATCGGAGAAACTAATTCATATTCCAAATAATAATTATGGTGTAACATACTCATGTTAACCCATATCTAGTGATGATCCAGTTTAGAAATGGTTTAGGCTGGTGGTTTTTCATCAGGTGGTATGCTATCAAGAAGTTGTTCATCAGGAGGTGACTCATATACAATAGTGACTCATTTGACAATAGTACATTTGATTGTTGGTTATTTAATGGTGGATTATCTCTAATTTTTACTCATGTCTTATGGTTATTCATCTATGGTTGTGACTCTTCTCTAGCAGTGAGTCAAGTTTGGTTGTGACTCATATCCAATAATGAGTTAAATTGAACTATCTGTAACAAACCAACCCGGGATACCTTCGAACCGTTACATTTGACCCAATCCGTCGGATACCCAAAGGCCATTCCTGATCCCCATGAGATTGTGAAAAGAACAAGAGCATCAAACAAAAAAATTAAGGAAACTATTTCTCCAAACATGAACAACCACATAGAATAGATATATAGAGAATGAATGGAGCATCAAAATACTAACAAATATATATTTCCCAAATGTAAGAAAATAATGGAAACAAAACAACTATAATATAAGCTAGAAACTAAAAATTTGAAGTCTGAATATAAGGGACTCAAAACCAACAGCTACTCTAGTGACGGAATCGATGAACTCCATCTTTCTCACCATCAGATACCCATCCTAGCTGACACGAACCTCACCACCTCACTGTGGCGCCCTGCCTTTCCTTGCACCAGAATAAAAATAAAGGTATGTGAACCACTGAAGCAGTGTACATGGTGTGAGCTAACATTCATAGTAGGATTCCACCCAGAAGTTCCATAACAAGTCTCTGTATAACAAATATTTTATGGTCATTTTGAAATAAAATGAGGAATGATAAGTACTAAAGTAGTTTTACAGAGAAAATGGAAAACATTCCCTTTTCCAAAATTGTAAACAAATGAAAGTATATTATTTTACAAACCAAATTTCTATATTGTTTTTCAGAAGTATAAACTTGAATATCAAGGAAAACTCATAAAACAAAGTAGTATAAAATAGAAGCACAGGTATCACCACACCACATAATACTATTGGTCTAGGCAGCAGACTACTCATACCATAATAATATAGTGAAAAATATGATCCTATAACAACAATCCTAGGAATTATAGGAAACCCCTGAGATTAATCCCCCCAAAATATCAATATCGGTTCCCTAGAACAACAATCATATGAAATATAGGGAATCCCTAAGACAAACCTCCTTGATAATCCCAACGAAATGGAGTATGACCTCAGGCTAAACCTTCCACCTAAGTACACAAGGTAACACATGTTCTCTTTTTCAAAAACCCATTTTAATGATAGAAAACCCATTCAAACCATTTCAAAAACAAATTAAAATAAGCCAAGGAAAAACAATTTTTATTTTAAACCCCTTTTTCAACACACAACAATCATTCCTATTTTATAAATCTATTTATAATGAAAATTGAAAATAAAAAACAAGTAGGTTCATTACCATAGTCTAGATATAGAACTACCTTCCATATTTTTTGGGTTTCACATTCTCACAACGTAATCCAAAACCAATAAAAAATCCCAACAACACTAATAAAGACCCTAGGATCCAATCCATGAAAATATTGACTCAGAAATTAAAATAGGTTGGCAGAGGAGAGGAAAAACACATACATCGAAGAACGAAGCCTACCACACCACAACCAACAAAGGAAAAAATCCTCCAGAATAAGATATCACAATGTATCAAGAATAATTTGACAAGAAACATCTAACATTGATCAGTGTATCCATTAATGCAAGGTTGTGGCGATATTTCAATCCATCTTAAGGAAGAACTGAAAGTTTACTTATCCAGAGAGATGCACCATAGAAACAATGGTGAATCAAAGCTGGTCGAATCGATCTATAAGATGTTGAGTCTCTCAAAAACATACTATAACTGCCTTAGGTTGAGAGTGATGATTTCTAGAGAGAAAAGGACTAAGAAAAAACTCTTAAATGCACGAATTTAACCTGGGAAAGGGCTAAGTCATGACGAGTACCTCTTGGACACGATGTATAGGCCACAATGTATAATTTATGCCAAAAAACCATTGCTTTTAGTTAAAAAAACAATATTTAACCACTACATGATGTCAACCTATGGTAAATGATGTCTTCCATCTCACTGCATGACCCGCACATCATAACTAGAACTTAGACACAAGTACACAACATGTACTTCTGGTACATGACATGTACTTTAGGTACATGACATTTACATCAGGTACACGACTTGTACATCAGGTACACTATGTGTACTTTAGGTACACAGTGTGTACATTAGGTATACAACCTAAAACCTACATTAACCAGACAAAATAATCTTTTAAGGATTTGTAATCAAAAGGGGACTTAAAAAGGTGGAGAACTAACCTGCTCAAGGTAATTGGATGTTAGAAAATCCCCACTATAAATACTTCCCCTCTCAGGGGAGTCATGTGTGATATGTATCCTATGGAAATAGATAAGACCACTGATCCTTCATCAACGACCCGTATTCCCATGTCTAATGAGAATATTATCCTTATTTATATAGAACTCTAACCAACAGAATCCAATTCCCATGCAAGTATTTCATCTCAGAGCTAATGATCTCATCTAGTTTCTACCAAAAAAATTTGGCTCTAACTGGATTTCTTCCCAACATAGAACATGAGCGAGGTTATGTTAATACTTCCTGAGCTGATATATATGGAAAACATCATGAGTGTCCATCAACAGAGATGGAAATGCTAACCGATAGAAACTTTTCAAAGACATTTAGTGATCTAAAAATGGTCCAAGATATCTTAGAGCCAAAATTTTCTGTTTTCCATGTTGATAGTTAACCAACTGATGAGAAACAATCAATGAAACATATTCTGTAATAGAAAACTTCAAAGGACACCACTTCCTATCTGCATTCAATTTCTTTTGACTCCGGGATTTAACCAGACATCGTCAAACCTCCAAAATCATTGCCAATGTATCTTTAACTATATTTTTTCCTACCAAAGCTACATCAACCACCTTGGCCCAACAAATAGGTGATATGAATGGGTGACAATAAAACTATTCAAAAGGATCCCTTCTAATCTACAACTGGTAAATGTTTAAAAAAAACTAAACCAGTCCGATATGGCTATCCCATGATCCACCAAAATACAAGACCCTTACACGAAGAATATCCTCTAGGATCTGAATTACATGCTCTGTCTAGACATCTATCTATGGATGGTAAGCTATGCCAAACATGACATGAGTCCCCATTTCTTCTTGAAAAATCCTCAAGAAACTTGAGGTAAACATAGGATCCCTATCTAAAACAATGGCAGAAGGACTCCCATGTATCCTCATGATCTCTTACACATAAATATTACCCATATATTCTACTTTATTGGTGACGTTGACTGGAATGAAGTGAGAATACTTCGTCAACCAATCAAAAACCACCCATAAAGTGTTTTCCCTCAGGGTTTCCATGGAAACACAACAACAAAATCCATGGAAACCTCATTCCACTTGCAAACTGGAACTGGAAGAGGATGAAGTATACTAGAAGGTTTCAAGTTCTCTACCTTTATCCATTAGTAGGTGTAAAAGTGGGACTCATAATATACTATGTAATTCTTCATTCCTAACCACCATAACTATCTTCTTATATCATAATACATCTTTTTTGTACCTGGATGAACAGATTATGAAGAGCTATGACAATCAAACAAGACCAAAATTTTCCCAAGTGCTGAGATGGGGAATCTCTTCTTGATGATAAGTATTCCATCTGAATAAAGAGAAAAATTAGGGAATCTCTCCCCACTATAGTGGTTTTCCTAAATTTTTTGAAACTCATCATCCAGCTACAATCATTGCACTATGTACTCCAAAATAGATGATGATAACTGAACACTGGTTAGAACAATCTGTGATACATTATTCTGATCATCCATGTGAAACTGAGCAAAAATCCCCAACAGATTCTTCTCTTTCTTCGATTCCATAACAGCCTGTGAGAGTAGCTTCTTACTTATATAATATGTAACAACATTCCCTTTCCTCGAGTTGTGGGAATTGTCTATTTCAAATGTTTGATGGTATTTTACCAATCTTCTTTTTATGAGATTCATGTCCTTCTAGAAAAATATATACCAAAGACTCTTATGATTAGAGAAAATAGTGAACTTCTCCCCAATGAGACAGTGCCACCATCAATTAAGTTCATGCATCACAAAAGAAAATTATAAATCAATAGTGGGATAGTTCCTCTCATGTGGTCATAGATGAATAGATCCATAAGCTACCTCATGATCATCATGAATTAGTAGGCATTCCAAAACAACATCGGATGCATCACAAAACACCAAATACCCCTTACCAAGCATAGGTAAGATCAGAATAGGTGACAATGTCATATTTCATTTCAGTTCATCAATGGAAGGCTAAAAAATTTCTTCTGAGGATAATTTCACAACTTTCATGGTAAGGGTAGTCAAATGTGAATCTAGTATAGGGTAATTCTAGACGAAACATCATTAGTATCCAGAATAACCAAGTAACATTCAAATTTCATAGACATTTCTTGGCTCCTTCCATTATAAAACAAATTTTACCATCTTTGTATCAACTAATAATCCATTCTCAGAAATTATGTGCCATAATAACTTCACTTATTGAATACATAAATTTATTTTTTTAATCATTCCATACAGATAGCGATTTTTCAGAATCACTAAAACCAAACTCAGGTAGTTCTCGGTTCCATGATCGGATGTAGAATAAACCAAAATATAATTCAAAAAAACTACCACAAAAGTGTCAAGATATTGGTGGAATATTTGATTAATCAGGGCTATAAAACTACAAGAGCATTGGACATACCTAAAGGCATCATGAGATATTCATAATGTCCATAAATTCTCTTGAAAGCCTTCTTTGGTATATCAGACTCCCAGACTCTAAGATGATGAAAACCTAACCAAATATTGATATTTGAAAACCACATTTCACCTTCCAACTAATCAAAAAATGATCCAGATGAGGAAAGGGATATTTGTTCTTGACTGTTAACTAGTTTAACTTTTGATATTCCACACATAACTAAAGTGAACCATCCTTTTTCTTGGAAAAGAGCATAGGGGATTCCCAAGGAGAAAACCTAAGGTGAACAATAACTTTCATTAATAGGTTATCCAACTGATTCTTGATCTATTTAAAATCTGGTGGTTCCATGTGATAGGAAGGAATCAATATCGGGTGTGTACCTGGTACATTGTCAATAGTGAACACTACCATTATCTCTAGAGGTAGATAGGAGAATTCATCCTAAAAAATGTCAGGAATGCCTCAAAAAACAATAGGAAAACCTGAAATAGAAGAAACACCATCGATCATAAATGTAATAGTAACCAACAAGCACTTGAGATCTGGTCGGGACGGTCCTACATGACCTGACTTTGGGTCCCACTCTCCCTAAAACAAATGAGAGCTCCCATCAGTAGAAAGAATCAAAACATTCTTATAATAACAATCACCCTTGGCTTGATGAGTGGAATGATAATCCATACTTATGATGATTTCAAACAAATCCCGATCAAGAATGAGATCATCCCATACCAAATCCGTCTTAGCTATTGTAAATGAACAAGAAGGACACCTAAAACCCTTATCTTTCCTCTTAACAAGAGGGGTTTCTAACTACATTATAAAGGGCATAAGTTCCATCAGAAGATTAAGCATATTAACCAAACATGTTGATATAAATGAGTGAGAGGAAGCAGTATTAAACAAATAATTATCTATTGATGGTGTAATAAGGAACTCACCTTTATATGTTATTGGAACACCATAAAATTCCATTAAAAACAACTCTACTACATGTAAATGCTTCACCCTTCAGGCCTATTCATGGAGACCTATAGTCTATGAATCTTCTGACTACTTCATAGAAGACTCTGGAGCTGATGAACCCTGACCATATCAAGACATATTAATAGCATGACAGAAATACTGTATATGATAAACACGTCCACAATTATTTCACGCCTTCATGGGAATAATACATGAATGTCTGGTGTTTCCTCCTTACCTCAGTGGTATCATGTTAGTGGCACATAGCCAGCTATTGGGCAGTGCATAAGAGGATTGCTGTGGAGACCCACCTCCACTACTTTTAAAATGGTCCTACCACTTCCTCTTCTTCCCATGCACTCCTCTGAAGTTGCCACCAGTTGGAAGAGAACAGGTAGTAGAGCCAAACATTCCTTTTATGTCCATATCTTCCATTATTTCTATGTCTACTATATATTCATAGGTAAAGAGCTTCAGCATGAACACCTATTATCTGAAGACCAGTTGCAATCCTTGTAGGTACTTCTGTGCCTTCTGATGGTAATTCCTTACCATTTTCAGAGAGAAACAGACATGTTTAGTATACCAGTTGGTGTAGTATGACACCAAATTCTATTTCTACTACAACGATATGAACCCCATTGATATTTCAAACATCATAGAATCTGAAAAAACTAATGAAAGAATAGGTTTTTCAAACCCATCCAATCCTAGCCCACATGTATGTCTTCATATTCAATAGAGTCCCACCAACACTTTCCAAGACCCTTGAGTCTGTAAGCTACACACTTCACCCAGATATTATTAGGTGTCTCTAGGAAGTTGAACATTTTATAGGTCATGTCTAACTAATCCGACACCTCTTGAGGTTCATTAATCCCTTTAAAGGATGGTGGATTCTTGTGAATGAACTCCCATGATCGGTCTATTTCTCCTCCTACTCATGGTTGTACATCAACCACTATGTTCTGAAATCATGGATGAATTATTGAAGGCGTACTACTGCATATTGAAACATAAGAATGATTTTATAAAAAATCATAGTTCAAAATAGAAAACCAATAAGTATAAACTAATATTTCAAAAGAAAAAACCAATACTAGATACACCTATCCCAACATCCTAGGGTAATTTATATCTCATTACGATATGATCTGGGCATGCACTTATTGTAACATACCTCTCATATCCTGATAATCCTATCTCTAATCTAATAGACATCCCAAGAAAAGATTATTGAGGAAATACCTCCTTTGATACCATGTTTTAACGAGCCGTCCTAGGTTTCCATCAAACCTGACACTGGACCTGATCCGTCACACACCTGAAGGGAATTCTTGATACCCACTAGCTGGAAATAAATACCCGGGTATCAAAAGAAAAAAACTGACAGAATGATTTATCCCAACCTGAACAACAACATTGAATACATATATAGAGAAATAAAGGAACGATTGAATAAAAAATATTCCATAAATATAAGAAAACAATGGAAAAAACTACTATAACAGCATCTAGAATCTCTAAAAGACAGGTCTGACTACAAGGGACTCAAAACCAATATCCACTCTAATGATGGAATAGATGAACTCCAACCATGTCAACATTAGCTACATATCTTAGTGGAAAGAAACCTTGCTGCCTCATTAGGGATCGTTTCCATTCCCTACACTGGAATCCAAATAAAAGTCTATTCACCCATAAAGCAGTGCATAGGGTGTGAGCTAACAAGCTCAGTACGATCCCACCCAGGTGTTCCATAACATATCTATTTATAAAACTTTTTTTACGATCATTTTTAAATAAAACGTGGCATGATATATTCTAAAATTTTTTTATAGAAAACATGGTAAACATTCCCTTTTACATAGTTCTAGAAAATGTAAGTGTATCATTTTCCAAAGAACATTTCAATATCCTTTTTTACAAGCATCGACATGCATATCAAAGATTACTCAGAAAGACAAGTAGTATAAACCAGAAGCATATGAATCAGAACACGAAGGAATACTATAGGTCTTTGCAGTAGACTACTCATACCAAAATAATCAAGTGTACAAATCAGATCCTAAAACAACTGTCCTGGGAAGAAAAGGAAAACTACAAGTGTAATCCCCAAAAAATGTCAATATCGGTCCCCTAGAACAAAGGAACTAGGAAATAGATGGAATCCCCAAGGAAAAAGTCCTTGATAATCAAAAATCAATGGATAATGGACTTAAGATAAACCTTCCACCTATGTACCCAATGTAACCCATGTTATCTTTTTCATAAACCCAATTCAATGTCTTGAAAACCATTTAAAACCATTTCAAAATCAATTTAGCAAAAGATAGGGAAAACCCATTTTTCTTTTAAGCCCCTTTTTAAACAAAGAACAATCATTACAATTTCATAAATGAATTTTAAAATAAATTTGAAAAGAAAAACAAGAAGGTGCATTATCATTGGCTAGAGATAGAACCACATTACTCAAATTTCGGGTTTTACATGCACGCAATAAAATCCAAAACCAAGAACAAAACCCAACAACACCAATGGAGACTCTAGGATAAAATCCATGATAATATTGAATTAAACATAAAAAAAGTTGGCAGAAGAGAGGAAAACCACATACCTTGATAAAGGATGTCTACCACACCACAACCAACGAAGGAAAAAAAAGGCCTCTCGAATGAGATCTCACAACAGATCTAGAAGAATATGACAAGAGAAATCAAAATTTGATCAGTGGATCTAGTAACTCAAGGAAAGGGCGCTATCACGATCAATATTAAGGAAGAAATAGAGATAACACTTACCTCTTGAGACACACCATAGAAACAGTGATGAATTAGAGACAATCGAATTGATCCAGAAGATGTCGAGTCTCTAAAAAATGTACCAGAACATCCTTAGGTTGATAGCCATGAATTTTGGAGAGAAAAGGATTGAGAAGAACTGTCAAACGCATGAATTTGATAGAGCTGTGGGAAGATTCACAACATGTACCCCTTGGTGATGACGTGTAGGCCGTACAGGAAACGTTACACCAAAAAACCCAATGATTCATGTAAAAAAATATATTTAACAACTACATGGCATGTACATTAGGTAAATGACGTGTACCCACTCTTGATGTGGCCCCCACATCATGACATGAATCCATCCATAAGTAATCAACATGTACATCAGGTCCACGACATATACTTTAGGTACATGACCTAAAACCTACAATAAACCCCAAAAAACTACTTTTAAGGATTTTTAATCAAAGGGGGACATAGAAAAGTTTGAGAACTAACACAAAAAAGGTAATATAATGTTACAGTAATTGTAACTCATCTCAACACTTAGCCAAATATTCAATATATTTCATTATATTATAAAATTCCATCGTAAAATGGGTAAATTCATTATAAATTTATTTAACATAATTTGTGAGCTTTAAAAAAATAAGGATTAAAAAATATCCCCCTTTTGATGATCATAATTCATAGATATTTAAAAATCACGTATAGAATAAACTATGGCATAAAATAGATGTATTTTATAAATAAATGATATAATTTTAAAAATTTCAAAATCTAATGTGATGGTTTGAATATAATTTAAAAAAACAAAAGATAAATAAAGACACACACTGATGATAAAAAAATTAAATGGAGTAATATATTATAAATTTAAAAATAAATTTACATTCACATAATGGTCTCATATCCTCATAATTAAAATTCAACAATTATTCTACCCCTTTTAGAATAAAAAGGAGAAGAGAAAAAGCCATAAAGTAAAATAGGAAAAAATGAATATTAAAATTAACTACGTTAAATATACAATTGATTGTAGTACATCTAGAAAATATAATACAAATATGTCCCTATCAAATAAATTATATTATCTTAATGACTATCAGCCTAGGTACTAGAAAAAGAAGACAATATTTCCTTTGATAGACATGGGGAACAAGGATATAAGATGAGTAAAAGGAGTTAGTAGATATAGGAATTTAAATAGAATAGGGTAGATCTATGACAATCACTGGAAAAAAATTATAAACTACTTCTACTAGAGAAATACTGAGAGGAAGAATTTGTGAATTAAAAATAGAATTTGGATTCTTGAAAAAAGCTAGTCTGAACTCGATGGGGTTCAATGGATATAGTAAATAAAATAAAGCTCATTGTAATGGCCTCATATTCTATTACTACCTTACTAAACACACATAAAGAAGGTTGAATAATAATAATTAAATTTATAATATTTTTACCTCCCTTATAAATGTCACTAAATTTGTTATTATTTTCCCCCATAAACAAATGATGTATTTGTGTGGTCACCTTAAACCAATTTACCTACTCTTTGAAGGCTTGGGTAACCGGTGGCACCTGATATTTTCCTACTAAAATCATTATGTGAGAGTTTAATTCATGCTTGGGGTAATTATTTGAAATGTAATATCAAATTTCCTTTGAAAAGTGTCCCATTTCACATCTGGAATCATTTAAACATTCCCTAGCTAATATAAAAATATGCTTAACATGCTATCTAATCTTCCTCAAAACCTCATGATGTGTTTCGTGAACGTCAACATCAACAACATGAAATTCCTCCCAGAAAACAGACCTAATAAACTCTATATCAATAAAATATGAAGGATTTGGAGCACTATAAGAATAATCCACTAATTTTTTATTCCCTGACTCACCAATAAATCAATAAAACTAGTAGAAAAATATGCCCTAATCTCCTCCATCATAGAGATCATGATCTTTATCTCATTGGCTAACCATATTTTCTCAATATAAACATCTTTAATGTTATGAATCATATTTTGATGAATACGAAATAACAAATGATGAAATATATGTATTGAATCAATATCACTCATATGATTGAATGGAGGTTACTGAGACCTCAAATAACTACCAAAATATGAAATTTTATTCTCACTAAATGACACCGGAATAGTTATAGAAATAATAAATAAAGGCATAGTTTAAGTGGTAGTAAGTAGGGGTGACACATCTCTCTCAGCATATGGAACGACAACCTCTACTAGATCATTTTTTGAATGAACATATGAAGTAAATCACTAAAGTAATTTTTCAACATAAATATACTCATCTAAGGATATATTTGGATCCATCATAAATATAACTGAAATAGTAGGTATACCATGTTTGGGTGTACTTCTCTCATCACCATCATCTGAATCATAATATAATCTACAAGCCTCAAATATAGTGGTAATATTTCTTATTCATCGAAACGTATGAAATCTATCTTGAAATAGGAAAAGTCTACAGGCTCAACATATGTACTGTAAATATAATGGATAAAAAAACTAGCGGATTCCAACACAACCAAGGATTCCCAAATTTCATATTTATCAATTATAATTTTAATAAGGTTCATGAAAAAATTTGGCATCTACCCAAACATAGTAAAAATATATAAAAATGGGGAAGAATTAAGATTCTTAGTCATATCAAGATCATCAAGACAACAATGAGAAGATCCCCCATCACTTCCTTCTACATCATCATCAACTACAACTTTATCATCTTTAACACCATTACATTCATTATCTGAGATATTAAAAATATCCTTTTATAGTTTTGAATAATAAATCATGTGTCTTTCCTCACAAGAAACTTTTTTCCCAAATAATAATCATGTTATCACTCAAAATAATATCTCTAGCATGTAAAGATATTGGAGGACTAGCAGGATCAAAAGTGACCACTTGGATTTTAGTTATTCCAGGGTCACTATCATCCTCAACTAATATGTCAACCTCATCACCATGGAGATAAACAACAACCTGTTCTTTCACTTTATGTGACTACTCTACTACCTAATTTGGATCTAAACTAATATCAATGAGGTTTTTTGGGTCTAGTATGATTATCTATAGGATTATAATCCTTATAGATTATATCAACATCATTTAACAATTTATTCATCCCAGGGTTCCGTTTTACCATTATTGTCTTACAAATAAATTCAGTAAACAAAAATAACTACGCACATCAATTAAGATTATTAAACCGCATCAACTTGTTCTTTGTCCTCAACCACGTCTGAAATAAAATTATGATAAATTAGGGAACAATACCTAGATGATGTCTTTCACTTCTCCATCGTACAAAAAATAAGATGCCTACATAGATTGATTTTTCTCCTCATTTCATTGTGTATTGGAGATAAAAATCATAATATCTCATATTGGTGAAATACCCTTTTATAGGTAATTACATGTTCTATTTAAACAAAAAAAAATCTCCACACACCATCCAATTATGTTTTACTATGTCTTCATAGAGTTTCATCTCTTGTTACCACCAATAAGGAATTCTCTCATAAAAGAGTCATTTCAACTAGTAATGATATTTTGATTTTCATTTTGAACTAATTTATTAGCATCTTTAATATGTTTATTACATTATTTAAAATATAAGACTACATATTTTTCATTTATAATGCTTATTATCAAATCTTTATTTTTCCCAAAATAAAAGTCATCATATTGATAAAATTATTAATGAAACTAATGACAGAACTATCTCTCATTATTCAAGAACCATTCCTTCCATCCTTGGTCCTGGATCAGTGTGAACAGTAAAAAATTTCTATAAAATAACTACTCATCATTTACTTCTTTCTTATAAACGGCTATATTATTTTCATCTTACGGGATTCATGCCATGACTACGGGTGTACTCAATTATCCTTTAGTCTTCTTGGAAGGTCAAAACTTTTCTAGATATGACTCAGAAAGTTTAGTTTCCATCTATTTCAACATGGTAATGGATTAGCCTATTATTTGATAAGGTTAAAAGTCAAGAGAGAAAATGGTAGCTGAGAAGTATGGGGGAAAACAAGTGTGATGTAGAGAGTGTGTCGATATTTGACTTGATACCCATTTTTTATAATTCAGGTATTAGTAAAACATACTTTTAAATAGAAAAATTAAATCAAAATGAAATCAAATATTTAACTTGAAAAGTAAAATTAGAAATGGTGGTTGTGGGTTGTTTCCTATGGTGGGTTGAATCCAATGGTCAGTTTCTTCCAATGATGGGTAATTTTCAATTTCCAAAATTGGGTAATTGATAACATTTTGTAATTTCCAATGGTGTGTAATTTCTAATGGTGGGTAATTTCCAAAGGTGGGTAATTTCTAATAGTGTGTAATTTTCATTTTTGGGTAATTTCTAATTGTGGGTAACTTCCAATGGTGGGTAATTTCTAATGGTGGGAAATTTTTAAGGGTGGTTAATTTTTAACAGTGTGTAATGTCCATTTGAGGGTAATTTACAATGGTGGGTAATTTCCAATTATGCGTAACTTCAATTGGTGTGTAATGTCTAATGGTTGGTTATCTCCAATATTGGGTAATTTCCAATGGTGGGTAATTTCAAATGGTGGGTAATTTCCAATGGTGGATAGTCTTTAATGGTATATATTTTCCAATGGAGGAAATTAAATTATATAGCCTAATAAAAATTTATAATTTATAATTAATTTTTATTGTATTTTAATCACCCATAATTCAATGGATTGGAAACAATATCAGCAAGATGATTTTCAATTCCCATGCCTTTTAGATTTATATTAATTTTTTGAAAATTATCTCACAAAAAGTGATGTATTAGATCAAAGTAGTTTTTTCTTGAGTGGAAGACATGATTATTAGAAATATATATTACTCTTGTCATGTGAGAGTATATAGGGACATGTATGTCTTAATATATATACTCTATTAATGTGTGTTTCATCCAAAAAAGTATATCACAATAGTTTTGTATAGAAACGTATTATTCTTCACTAGTAGAAAATGAAACATAATTTTTCTTATTACTATACCATGATACTAGAGACTTTCCCAAAATATGACATGATCTATATATAGGTTTTCCATCTAACTTTCGGCCACCAAAATCATCATATGAATAACTCACTAAGTCAAATTCTTGTCTTCTAGGGTAGAATAATCCTAAATTATTTGTGTATTTTACATATCTGAAAATTATTTTTACAATATGTAAATGAGTCAATTTAGGGATTTATTGAAAATGAACACACATACACACACCAAACATAATATTTGGAAAGATAGTAGATAATAATAGCCTAATTCCAATAATAAATATATAAAAAAAATTGATCCACTGGCTTCCCAGCTTCATTAAGATAAAACATACATGTGGTACTCATGAGAGTGTCACTAATTTGAGTGTTATCCAAACAAAAATGATTTAGAAGATCTATGGTGTACTTAGATTTATTTAAAATAATTCCTTCTATATTTTGAAAAAACTGAAAACCGATAAAGAATTTATATTCACCCATTAAACATGTTTCAAATTCATTTTGCAACATTTTTTAAAAATTAGTATGAATATATTTTTTAGAAGATCAAAATATTATATCATCCACATAGATTTGAAAAATTAAAATTTCTTTTGAAATTATTATTATAAAAAGGGTATGATCATCTATAACAGCTCAAAACTCTTTAAAAATATTAAAATATTTGAGCATATGATTCAAATATATAGGATTCATTTTTAAACCATATAATGCTTTTTTTAATTTAAAGACACATTCCAGAAACTGTTGATATTAAAAACCATGTGTTTGTTCATCATAAAAGTCTTCTAATTTATATCAATTTAAGAATTCACTTTTTAATTACATTTAATATAGTTTTAAACCCAAATTATATGAATAGGAAAATAGTATTATAATGGACTCATTTCTAGATACAAATGGAATGGTTCCATCATAGTCCGTACAATATTCATGACCATATCCTTGTGCATCCAATCTAACTTTATTTCTTACTATAGTGAATGTTCCATCAACCATAATTCTATGTAACCATTAGGTTCTAATAGCTGATGTGTCTTTATATCTATTTACAAGGTCCCAAACATTATTTTATTAAAATTGGTTAAGTAAATATACTATTTCTATTTCAAAGAAAGTCGTAATTAATTTCACCCATTATAATATTAGGTCAAAGATGTGATAATAATGGTTGATGATAAACCATATTTATAAGAGAATCTCTAGTTTTTTTACCTCTATATTGGTCTTTAACTACAACATATATTGGACAGAATCTATGAGTCCTAACAAATCATCTAACAGAACATTTGAAAATCTCATGGAAATCTATAGGTTCAGGTTCGAGTTCTGAATGATCCATATAACAATATTTTTTTCTTTTTATATAATAAAAATATCAAAAGATATTTCATTTAATTTCAATGTAAAAAATCATCCAAATTGTTTTATAAAGAGTTATTTGGCTCAGGTGAATATCTTTTATAAAATATGACATGAAAAGACTCTTCAATAGTCTTGTTTCTTTTATTAAATACTATATATGTTTTAAAATATTTTTAATAACCATGTAAAATTACTTCACCATCACATGAACATTAATATTTAACATTATCATTGTTTTTAAAAAGCAGTCTTAAATGTGACGTAATTCGTTTTTTTCATATTCTCCATGTCTATTTACATTAAGTTAATTATTTTACATCATTAAATTTACAATCATCTCCTTGAAATGTTTTCCTTTAATTTCACAATATTCTCTTATTGAGAGTGAGTGTAACGCCCCGACCCCAGCTACCCAGAGTCGGTGCATTAATTACATAACATTGGCATGATCACAAGAAAGATCAAATCTCGAAAGACCGATTGGTTTAGTAGCCTTGGAAACACTAGATATATTCATAAGTTTTACATTACATCATTAAACGAAAAACTACTACAACAACATATTGTCTCCATAATCCACACTCATATCCCCACATAATATCCCTGCAGGTCATTCATAACTTACTTCTTCACTTCCTGGGAAAAATAAAACATAGAAAAGGGGTGAGCTCAAATGCCCAGTAAGGATAACAATATAGCAGAAACTTTCATAAATAAGAATAAACTTTTAAGGCAATGTATAACTAAAACAAAAGCCTTTCAAACATGAACTTTCAACATGGTATGGCTTAAATAAAATTAAATAATGCCATTTACTTATTCACATGGATATTCTACTAATCGAATAATCACATGCAAAAAAAAATAACCACTTTCATAATGTTGGAATGCATAATGCCAGACTATCATAACCACATAGTCAAGGCCTCGTGCCAAGACTACAAATAAGATTTTGCCAAGGCCTTGTTCCAAGACACTAGTTTGTCTCATGAGACCTACCGATGCATCGAGGAGCTATAGCGGGCTCCACCCGTCACTTATTAAGTCCAATGCATTCCCATATGAAAAGGTTTAAACATAACATAAACATTCGTATTAAAACTAGCATACGAAATGTCAATAATTTCACCATAAACTATGAATGGTATAAAAATAGCACATCCACAGTCAAACATATCACAAAAACTTCAATACAATATAGAAGTTTTGTATCATAATAAATCAACTTCAAATAATCTTAAAATCCATCAAAGGATATTGACATAGATGAAATCAAAATTCTTTTTAAAGAAGTATCTCCTTTTATTTTGAAATCATTTAAGATCCATATAAAATAAAACATTTTATTTGAAAATATTCTTATAAGCTTGTATGGAAAGCTTCGACGATTTTATAACGGCGGAAAATAACCGCACTCGCCGTATAAGTTAAAAAAACATTCTTACCTCAATTCTGTCGAAAAGGTTAAAAAGGACCTTGTTTTGAAAACGACGGAAAGATTCCTTTATAAACCTCTTATAAAAAGTCAAACAAGGGTATAAATGACTTTAACCCATACTCTTGTAAATAGTAAAAATGTTTTGAAATACATTTTTAAGAAACATGGATGTGGATGATAAAGATATCCCAGTAGATTATTACGTATAAACAACCTTGGATAATGAAGAGATTGTGAAATAAACCCTTACCTTGTACTTTTCCTTGGTTGGGGTAGGTTAACCTCCTGTATAATGGTGAAATAATTGTTATTAAATTATACAAGAATCATATATATTAATATGATATCATATATGATCTTTTAACATTGATTTATTAATAATATCTTAGAATTATCATCGTTTCGGGTGTTAACTTACTCATTTTCTTTTATATGTTTTGTTACATAAGCCATGTTTGTTGTATCTTATTCATATCCAGAATTATATCAAGTCCTTAAAAATCATTTTTAAATCATAAAATGATAATTATACTTGAATGGATACGATGGAGAATGAATCTTATCGCGTTCGTGGAGACGGTAGTCCGTACGTACGCACGAGCGACAATATCATTCTTTTGATATTAAAATAATATATAAATGAATGGTATATCATATATACAGAATCATTAACATGTTATATTTATTATTTACATGAGTTACACATCATTATTATACCCATCCAAATAATATTATATTGAATAACAATTACACCACGACGTGGAGACGGTAAGCCGTACGTACGCACGTATGGTGACATGTTATTCAAAGGGTGGATAGAATACTGAATATGGTTGTACCATACTTATAATAACATCACAGTATATGTGAGATACTGGAGTTATTATTTTAGAATGTTAAGAACAAAGGAAGAAGAAGTGGAAGAAAAAATGAACTTAGAAAAGGGTGGTGAAATCATTACCTCTTCTTCGGGTTCTTCCTTTTGATTTGATCAAAAGGGCTCCATAGGTTGGCTTTCTGATCAAACTAAGGCCTCTAGGTTGTAGTGAGGGATGTTGGGAGATTATTTGGGCAGAGTTTGGCCGAACCAAAAGGCTTTTAAGGTGTGAAGAAATGAGAAGGAGGAGTTCCCTTTTATAAGAGGGGTGAGGGGCACCTTTGGAAAAGCTAGAAATATTAATTTATAATAAATTCATATTCGGTTTCTAAAGGCTCCAAAGTTGACTATTCAAAGTATGAGGTAGGGATAGGTCGAAAAAAACTCATCAAATAGAATTTAGACAGGTTTGGGTACTTATATTAACCTTATCTTTAAGTATTAACTCTAAGTTAATTAGTTTCACTTTTACAATGTCTCTTTGTATTTTTATATATTATGGTTAATAAACTTACTATATACATCCAAGCGACCCCCAAGTGGTCCATTAATGATTAACCTATCATAATATAAGTCTCTTGGCCGAACCTTAGATTTTTAGGAATTTAATATCAATTAATAATATAATATTTGTTTTAAGAACTCTTTTATGTCAATTTTGACACTATTCAATAGTTGATTTTTGTGAAACTCATAACAGATTGATTACTTCGAAAAAGGTCCATTAAATCAATCCTAATATATCATATTAGCCTAGAAAATTAGTTTAATTCATTAAAAGTTTCATATTATATTTATTTGGGTATTTATAATATCAATTATTTTAATTTTTTACTATTATAGTAATTACTGCATCATCATTGTGTCATAAATAAAATAAATTATTTAATGTCTAAAAATTATAAATAAAATATCATTATGTAGGAAATCTTTTTATATTTCTAATGAATATTTATAATCGAAAATCCATCAGGTATAACCCTATGTAAATATTGTTCTTCTAAAAGATGTAAGCTTATGCCATTTTTATTTTTATTTTAACTTTATTAATATAATGTGTCCCTACCACATACAAGTGGCTCCAAGGGGTCCCCAAATTGACCCAAGGATGTCCATGGTCGGGTATGTGTCCACCAATAAGGTTAGGACACGTTTTAGGGTAATTTTGTATTATTATAATATTATTTTTTAACCCTTATTTACCGGATTTACCCTTTAACCATGGTAAATAAAATATTTACCGCAATAATTATTCAAAATGTCTAAAAATAAAAGTTACCTATTTACACAATTTGAACATCCTGATTCCAAATATGGAATCCATTTTCCTAAATTCAAAACACAGAAGTGGCAGAAATTAATTTAAAATTAATTCCCGCTGTCAAAACAAAAAGCGTGTTTTTAAGAGATAATAACTATCAAAAGAATGACACTTGTTTATGTTCGGTTTAATTGTAAAATTATGTCCAATGAACAACATTATATTAAATGGTAAAAATATATTCTAAATATATTTTAAAACCACTCAAATTCATAATTTATCACTATTAATTATTTTGATTAAAAAAGTTGTTTTTAATTAAAATTTAGTAATTTTCACTATTCATCAAAATATGAAAGTTATCCGAAAAGTACCAAAATTTCACCTTAGGCTAAATTCGATATTCCGAGTCCAAAAATGAAGTCCATTTTCAAATATAAAATATATATAATTTCAAAAATTAGGTATTACTATTCACAACGGCTAGTTTAATTAGTTGTGGTGTGTGTTAGAACTCGAGGTTGCGTACAACACACGCTATCGCATTATTCAAAGGGAAACGTACCGTAGAAGCTTGGGGTGTTACAATCTCCCCTCCTTCAAATAATTGCGTCCTCGCAATTTCTAGGGTATTACTGCATAAAAAGACTCGGGTGGTTCTTCATCATAAGTTCCTCGGGTTCCCACGTTGCCTCTTCCATCTTATGATTCCTCCAAAAAACTTTTACCAGACGCGTCGTCCAGTTTCTCAGCACTTGTTCTCTCGTATCAAGAATCTTGATGGGCTCTTCGCAATAGGAAAGATCTGGTTCCAGTTCTAATTCCTCATAGGTGAGTACATGCGTTGGGTCAGGCATGTATTTCCTCAACAGAGATACGTGGAACACATCGTGAACTTTGGAGAGACTTGGCGGCATTGCCAATCGGTAAGCTACAGCCCCAATTCGTTCTAGAATTTCGAAAGGTCCGATGTACCTGGGACTCAATTTACCTTTCTTACCAAAACGTATGACTCCCTTCCACGGAGATACCTTCAGGAAAACATGATCACCGACTTGAAATTCCAAATCCTTCCTTCGATTATCGGCATAGCTCTTCTGCCTACTTTGAGCTGCTTTAATGTGATTTTGGATTACCTTCACCTTTTCCACCGTTTCCTCCACCAGTTCTGGGCCTACAAGTTTTCTTTCACCAACGTCATCCCAACAGGTTGGTGTACGACATCTCTTTCCGTATAACGCTTCATATGGTGCCATATGAATACTCGAATGGAAGCTATTGTTATAGGAAAATTCTATTAGTGGTAAATATTGATCCCACATACCCTGAAAATCAAGTGAGCAAGATCTCAACATGTCTTCTAAGGTTTGAATAGTCCGTTCTGATTGTCCGTCTGTCTGAGGGTGGTAAGCAGTGCTCAAATGAAGTCCAGTATCCAGGGATTTCTGAAGACTTTTCCAAAATCTTGAAGTAAAATGGGGTTCACGATCAGAAACAATCGATAGGGGTACTCCATGAAGTCTCACAACTTCATTAATGAATAGTCTTGCTAGACGTTCCAGGGGTAGATCTTCTCTTATAGCAAGAAAATGTGCTGACTTGGTAAGACGATCAACAATAACCCATATTGCATCGTTCCTTCTAGGAGTCTTTGGTAGCCCCATGACAAAGTCCATCGTAATATTGTCCCATTTCCACTCCGGTATGGGAAGAGGTTGCATGACTCCTCCAGGCTGTTGCCTTCCAGCTTTCACTTGTTGACAAACCATACATCTTGACACAAAATCAGCAATCTCCCTCTTCATGTTGTCCCACCAAAAATGTTCCTTCAAATCTCTATACATTTTGGTGCTCCCATGGTGTATAGAGAAATTGGAACTATGAGCATCATCCAGCAATTCCCTTTTTAGATCAGGTATATTGGGAACACAAAGTCTCTTCCCGAATTTCAAAATTCCACCTTCATACGCAAAGTCTCTCAATCTCCCATCATTCACAGCTTTAATCTTCTTTTGGAATTCTTCATCATCAGTCTGAGAAATCTTAATCCTTTCTAGTAAAGATGGTTTGGAAACCATTTGAAAAAGCATTGATGTTTCACCTTCCCTGGTTATTCCCATGTCCATCTTCACTAGCTCCATGAAAATTGGATCCCTTTCAATTCTCATATTGTTCAAAACTCCATGGTCCTTTCTACTCAAAGCATCTACCACCTTGTTTGCCTTCCCTGGGTGGTAGTGTATCGTACAATCATAATCCTTGAGTAATTCAAGCCATCTCCTTTGCCTCATGTTGAGTTCTTTTTGTGAGAAAATATACTTCAAACTCTTGTGATCAGTATAAATCTCACATTTTTCACCATAGAGGTAGTGCCTCCATATTTTCAACGGAAAGATCACTGCTGCTAACTCGAGATCATGAGTATGATAGTTTTGTTCATGAATTTTCAACTGTCGTGATGCATAGGCAATAACTCTATCATTCTGCATAAGGACACAGCCAAGTCCTTTCTTTGATGCATCACTATAAATAACGAACCCATCATTCCCCGATGGTAGAGTCAATATAGGAGCATTGACTAATCTTCTCTTCAGTTATTCGAAACATTCTTCACACTCTTTTGTCCAAACAAATTTAACCCCTTTACGTGTGAGCTTCGTTAATGGGTTAGCCAATCGGGCAAAATTCTGGACGAAACGTCGATAATAACCTGCCAAGCCAATAAAACTACGTACCTCAGTTATACTCGTAGGTCCTGGCCATTCTTGGATTGCCTTGGTCTTAGAAGGATCAACAGAGATTCCATCTTTAGAGACAATATGGCCAAGAAAAGAAATCTCCTGAAGCCAGAATTCACACTTGCTAAACTTTCCATATAATTCATGCCTCCTCAGAGTCTTCAAGATAATGCGCAAGTGATTTTCATGATCTTTGTAGGTTTTGGAGTATACCAAGATATCATCAATAAATACCACCACAAATTCATCGAGATACTCCTTGAAAACTCTATTCATCAGATCCATGAATACAGAGGGTGCATTAGTCAATCCAAACGGCATTACAGTAAACTCGTAATGCCCGTACCTGGTTCGAAATGCTGTTTTCGGAATGTCTTCCTTCTTTACACACAACTGATGGTATCCAGATCGAAGGTCAATCTTTGAAAAGTATTGAGCTCCATGCAGTTGGTCAAATAAATCATCAATACGAGGTAGGGGATACTTGTTCTTTATCGTTATGGCATTGAACTCCCTGTAGTCGATACATAACCTCATAGATCCATCTTTCTTTTTAACAAAAAGAACAGGGGCTCCCCATGGAGAAACACTAGGGCGAATAAATCCCTTATTACTCAATTCCTCTAGTTGTTTCTTTAGTTCAACTAGCTCTACAGTGGCCATCCTATAAGGGGTCTTCGATATAGGCCTTGATCCAGGAATTAAATCAATGGAAAACTCTACTTCTCGTTCTGGAGGATGTCCAGGTAAATCTTCCGGAAATACGTCTACAAACTCTTTCACAATAGGTACATCCTCTATTTGAACATTCCTTTCCTCACCGACAGTTATTTCATTCTCTTCCTCCCCGATAATTGAATTAAGTTGAGCTACAGGGGGTGGATCTAAATAAGAATTAGGTGGTGACGATTCTGCTCTAAAAATAAGGTGCTCCTTATCATTATCATCAAGAATCGTAACCTCTTTCTTCTTACAATAAATCTTCGCATCATAGTCTGAAAGCCAGTCCATACCGAGGATTATATCAAACTCAATCATAGGTATGACGATGAAATCAGCAGATAAAGAAAATTTATGTGCTCTAATGGGGACTGATTCACAAAACTTTGTTGCAACGATACTTCCCTTAGGAGTTTTAACTGACAACTCCATTATTAAATCAAATTGGAAATATCTAATTTTCTTAGCAAACCGGGAAGATATGAAACAATGCGATGATCCAGAATCAAATAATGCATTTGCTAAACTTGAGGAAACCATTAAATTACCTGCCACCACGTCTTTCGGAGCTTCTACCTCCGCAGTAGTGATAGCATAAGCCTGGCCTTGATCCCTTGGCCTTTTCTGAGGTAAGTTCTCCTGACGCTTAGGACATGCATTTGCATAATGCCCCATCTCCCTGCAATTGTAGCACTGAACGTTGGTAGCTTCCTTCTTCCCCTTGCAATCATGAGCTTGGTGGCCTTTTTCACCACACTTGTAACAGACTCCCATTCCCTTCAGGCAAGCACCGTGGGGTTTCTTCCCGCACTTACCACAAGATGGATATTCAACCTTTCCCTTCTTCCCCTTATTTCCATTCCCAGATTGATCAGCAGGTCTCTTCTTCTCTTGCTTTGCTTTAAAGTCATAAGACTTAGAGAATTCCTTTTCAGTCTTGATAGCACATGAGACAATGTCTTCGTACGATGAAAAGGATTGTGAGACTAATGCTCGACGGAGAAATGGTTTTAACCCATCAAAGAAACGATCAATCTTACTTCTTGGGTTGCGAATATAATCACCAGCGTACCTCGCTAACCTTGTAAAGTTAGCCTCATACTTTGTGACATTATCATCCTCCTTTTGTCTCAGACTCAGAAATTGCCTTTCCATATCTGCTCGATGGTCGCGAGGAAAGTATTTTTCTAAAAACCGATCTTTGAACTCCCTCCATTCCATGTTTGATACTTCATCATCTTCCTTCATGTTTTGAATCAATGACCACCATTGATCAGCATCTCCAGTGAGGCGGTAAACTGCCATGGTAACTTTTTCCCTTCCACTACTCCCCAAATCCTGAAATAATTTCTCTAGGGAAAATATCCATTGCTCAGCTACTAAGGGATTTGTACTCCCATTGAACGTTGGTGGTTGTTGTCTCATGAATCGATCTAACATTGATCCTCCACGCTGCGGATCAGGGTGCTCCATACGGGTAAGGTTATTATTCATAACCTGAGTAAGTTGTCCCAGTACGGTGATTAGCTGATCAGCACCAGTTGCATCACCAGCCCCACTATAATTATCTTGAGCAGGAGGGCAATCCCTACATGGAGTGCGTGCATTGATACGGTTTCCATTTCTTCCACTAGGTGCCATTTCTAAACAATGGCATAAACTAGATCAGTTTATGAATCAAAATACATAATCCCATACTTATAAAACACTTAACATAAATTGAACTATTTATGGATATAATCCATAATCATAAAAATGTTTTCTTTGAGGAAGTATATACTCATAAACCCTTCATAATGATTTGTAAAGAAAATGAGAGTTATCCTAAGCATATCCCCCGGGAGTGTCGTAACCAAGAGTGCAGCAAGGCCCGTTGTCGTGCACCAGTTCCCATTCGAGTCTAGCTCAAAGCGGTGTTTTCGGGTTTTACCCCTAGGTACATCTGTGCCAAAGCCGCCTCTACCTGCTTGTATCCAGACAGGGATGTATTGCTCGGAAAACTCAAAAAATCTCTACAATACCAAAATTCTAGGAAGTTCTTCTATACTAATTCTCAAAGTTCATCTTAAGTCTACGTGCTCTAATCAGAGTTTATCTAAATCTAGCTTCCAAGGTTTGTACTAAACTTCCTCTGATACCAACTGTAACGCCCCGACCCCAGCTACCCAGAGTCGGTGCATTAATTACATAACATTGGCATGATCACAAGAAAGATCAGATCTCGAAATACCGATTGGTTTAGTAGCCTTGGAAACACTAGATATATTCATAAGTTTTACATTACATCATTAAAAGAAAAACTACTACAACAACATATTGTCTCCATAATCCACACTCATATCCCCACATAATATCCCTGCAAGTCATTCATAACTTACTTCTTCACTTCCTGGGAAAAATAAAACATAGAAAAGGGGTGAGCTCAAATGCCCAGTAAGGATAACAATATAGCGGAAACTTTCATAAATAAGAATAAACTTTTAAGGCAATGTATAACTAAAACAAAAGCCTTTCAAACATGAACTTTCAACATGGTATGGCATAAATAAAATTAAATAATTCCATTTACTTATTCACATGGATATTCTACTAATCGAATAATCACATGCAAAAATCAATAACCACTTTCATAATGTTGGAATGCATAATGCCAGACTATCATAACCACATAGTCAAGGCCTCGTGCCAAGACTACAAATAAGATTTTCCCAAGGCCTTGTGCCAAGATACTAGTTTGTCTCATGAGACCTACCGATGCATCGAGGAGCTATAGCGGGCTCCACCCGTCACTTATTAAGTCCAATGCATTCCCATATGAAAAGGTTTAAACATAACATAAACATTCGTATTAAAACTAGCATACGAAATGTCAATAATTTCACCATAAACTATGAATGGTATAAAAATAGCACATCCACAGTCAAACATATCACAAAAACTTCAATACAATATAGAAGTTTTGTATCATAATAAATCAACTTCAAATAATCTTAAAATCCATCAAAGGATATTGACATAGATGAAATCAAAATTCTTTTTAAAGAAGTATCTCCTTTTATTTTGAAATCATTTAAGATCCATATAAAAAAAACATTTTATTTGAAAATATTCTTATAAGCTTGTATGTAAAGCTTCGACGATTTTATAACGGCGGAAAATAACCGCACCCGCCGTATAAGTTAAAAAAAACATTCTTACCTCAATTCTGTCGAAAAGGTTAAAAAGGACCTTGTTTTGAAAACGACGGAAAGATTCCTTTATAAACCTCTTATAAAAAGTCAAACAAAGGTATAAATTACTTTAACCCATACTCTTGTAAATAGTAAAAATGTTTTGAAATACATTTTTAAGAAACATGGATGTGGATGATAAAGATATCCCAGTAGATTATTACGTATAAACAACCTCGGATAATGAAGAGATTGTGAAATAAACCCTTACCTTGTACTTTTCCTTGGTTGGGGTAGGTTAACCTCCTATATAATGGTGAAATAATTGTTATTAAATTATACAAGAATCATATATATTAATATGATATCATATATGATCTTTTAACATTGATTTATTAATAATATCTTAGAATTATCATCGTTTCGGGTGTTAACTTACTCATTTTCTTTTATATGTTTTGTTACATAAGCCATGTTTGTTGTATCTTATTCATATCCAAAATGATATCAAGTCCTTAAAAATCATTTTTAAATCATAAAATGATAATTATACTTGAATGGATACGATGGAGAATGAATCTCATCGCGTTTGTGGAGACGGTAGTCCGTACGTACGCACGAGCGACAATATCATTCTTTTGATATTAAAATAATATATAAATGAATGGTATATCATATATGCAGAATCATTAACATGTTATATTTATTATTTACATGAGTTACACATCATTATTATACCCATCCAAATAATATTATATTGAATAACAATTACACCACGACGTGGAGACGGTAAGCCGTACGTACGCACGTATGGTGACATGTTATTCAAAGGGTGGATAGAATACTGAATATGGTTGTACCATACTTATAATAACATCACAGTATATGTGAGATACTGGAGTTATTATTTTAGAATGGTAAGAACAAAGGAAGAAGAAGTGGAAGAAGAAATGAACTTAGAAAAGGGTGGTGAAATCATTACCTCTTCTTCGGGTTCTTCCTTTTGATTTGATCAAAAGGGCTCCTTAGGTTGGCTTTCTGATCAAACTAAGGCCTCTAGGTTGTAGTGAGGGATGTTGGGAGATTATTTGGGCAGATTTTGGCCGAACCAGAAGGCTTTGAAGGTGTGAAGAAATGAGAAGGAGTAGTTCCCTTTTATAAGAGGGGTGAGGGGCACCTTTGGAAAAGCTAGAAATATTAATTTATAATAAAGTCATATTCGGTTTCTAAAGGCTCCAAAGTTGACTATTCAAAGGATGAGGTGGGGATAGGTCGAAAACAACTCATCCAATAGAATTTAGACAGGTTTGGGTACTTATATTAACCTTATCTTTAAGTATTAACTCTAAGTTAATTAGTTTCACTTTTACAATGTCTCTTTGTATTTTTATATATTATGGTTAATAAACTTACTATATACATCCAAGCGACCCCCAAGTGGTCCATTAATGATTAACCTATCATAATATAAGTCTCTTGGCCGAACCTTAGATTTTTAGGAATTTAATATCAATTAATAATATAATATTTGTTTTAAGAACTCTTTTATGTCAATTTTGACACTATTCAATAGTTGATTTTTGTGAAACTCATAACAGATTGATTAATTCGAACAAAGTCCATTAAATCAATCCTAATATATCATATTATCCTAGAAAATTAGTTTAATTCATTAAAAGTTTCATATTATATTTATTTGGGTATTTATAATATCAATTATTTTAATTTTTTACTATTATAGTAATTACTGCATCATCATTGTGTCATAAATAAAATAAATTATTTAATGTCTAAAAATTATAAATAAAATATCATTATGTAGTAAATCTTTTTATCTTTCTAATGAAAATTTATAATCGAAAATCCATCAGGTATAACCCTATGTAAAAATTGTTCTTCTAAAAGATGTAAGCTTATGCCATTTTTATTTTTATTTTAACTTTATTAATATAATGTGTCCCTACCACATACAAGTGGCTCCAAGGGGTCCCCAAATTGACCCAAGGATGCCCATGGTCGGGTATGTGTCCACCAATAAGGTTAGGACACGTTTTAGGGTAATTTTGTATTATTATAATATTATTTTTTAACCCTTATTTACCGGATTTACCCTTTAACCATGATAAATAAAATATTTACCGCAGTAATTATTCAAAATTTCTAAAAATAAAAGTTACCTATTTACACAATTTGAACATCCTGATTCCAAATATGGAATCCATTTTCATAAATTCAAAACACAGAAGTGGCAGAAATTAATTTAAAATTAATTCCCGCTGTCAAAACAACAAGCGTGTTTTTAAGAGATAATAACTATCAAAAGATTGACACTTGTTTATGTTCGGTTTAATTGTAAAATTATGTCCAATGAACAACATTATATTAAATGGTAAAAATATATTCTAAATATACTTTAAAACCACTCAAATTCATAATTTATCACTATTAATTATTTTGATTAAAAAAGTTGTTTTTAATTAAAATTTAGTAATTTTCACTATTCATCAAAATATGAAAGTTATCCGAAAAGTACCAAAATTTCACCTTAGGCTAAATTCGATATTCCGAGTCCAAAAATGAAGTCCATTTTCAAATATAAAATATATATAATTTCAAAAATTAGGTATTACTATTCACAACGGCTAGTTTAATTAGTTGTGGTGTGTGTTAGAACTCGAGGTTGCGTACAACACACGCTATCGCATTATTCAAAGGGAAACGTACCGTAGAAGCTTGGGGTGTTACATTCTCCCCTCCTTCAAATAATTGCGTCCTCGCAATTTCTAGGGTATTACTGCATAAAAAGACTCGGGTGGTTCTTCATCATAAGTTCCTCGGGTTCCCACGTTGCCTCTTCCATCTTATGATTCCTCCAAAAAACTTTTACCAGACGCGTCGTCCGGTTTCTCAGCACTTGTTCTCTCGTATCAAGAATCTTGATGGGCTCTTCGCAATAGGAAAGATCTGGTTCCAGTTCTAATTCCTCATAGGTGAGTACATGCGTTGGGTCAGGCATGTATTTCCTCAACAGAGATACGTGGAACACATCGTGAACTTTGGAGAGACTTGGCGGCATTGCCAATCGGTAAGCTACAGCCCCAATTCGTTCTAGAATTTCGAAAGGTCCGATGTACCTGGGACTCAATTTACCTTTCTTACCAAAACGTATGACTCCCTTCCACGGAGATACCTTCAGGAAAACATGATCACCGACTTGAAATTCCAAATCCTTCCTTCGATTATCGGCATAGCTCTTCTGCCTACTTTGAGCTGCTTTAATGTGATTTTGGATTACCTTCACCTTTTCCACCGTTTCCTCCACCAGTTCTGGGCCTACAAGTTTTCTTTCACCAACGTCATCCCAACAGGTTGGTGTACGACATCTCTTTCCATATAACGCTTCATATGGTGCCATATGAATACTCGAATGGAAGCTATTGTTATAGGAAAATTCTACTAGTGGTAAATATTGATCCCACATACCCTGAAAATCAAGTGAGCAAGATCTCAACATGTCTTCTAAGGTTTGAATAGTCCGTTCTGATTGTCCGTCTGTCTGAGGGTGGTAAGCAGTGCTCAAATGAAGTCCATTATCCAGGGATTTCTGAAGACTTTTCCAAAATCTTGAAGTAAAATGGGGTTCACGATCAGAAACAATCGATAGGGGTACTCCATGAAGTCTCACAACTTCATTAATGAATAGTCTTGCTAGACGTTCCAGGGGTAGATCCTCTCTTATAGCAAGAAAATGTGCTGACTTGGTAAGACGATCAACAATAACCCATATTGCATCGTTCCTTCTAGGAGTCTTTGGTAGCCCCATGACAAAGTCCATCGTAATATTGTCCCATTTCCACTCCGGTATGGGAAGAGGTTGCATGACTCCTCCAGGCTGTTGCCTTCCAGCTTTCACTTGTTGACAAACCATACATCTTGACACAAAATCAGCAATCTCCCCCTTCATGTTGTCCCACCAAAAATGTTCCTTCAAATCTCTATACATTTTGGTGCTCCCAGGGTGTATAGAGAAATTGGAACTATGAGCATCATCCAGCAATTCCCTTTTTAGATCAGGTATATTGGGAACACAAAGTCTCTTCCCGAATTTCAAAATTCCACCTTCATACGCAAAGTCTCTCAATCTCCCATCATTCACAGCTTTAATCTTCTTTTGGAATTCTTCATCATCAGTCTGAGAACTCTTAATCCTTTCTAGTAAAGATGGTTTGGCAACCATTTGAAAAAGCATTGATGTTTCACCTTCCCTGGTTATTCCCATGTCCATCTTCACTAGCTCCATGAAAATTGGATCCCTTTCAATTCTCATATTGTTCAAAACTCCATGGTCCTTTCTACTCAAAGCATCTACCACCTTGTTTGCCTTCCCTGGGTGGTAGTGTATCGTACAATCATAATCCTTGAGTAATTCAAGCCATCTCCTTTGCCTCATGTTGAGTTCTTTTTGTGAGAAAATATACTTCAAACTCTTGTGATCAGTATAAATCTCACATTTTTTACCATAGAGGTAGTGCCTCCATATTTTCAAAGGAAAGATCACTGCTGCTAACTCGAGATCATGAGTAGGATAGTTTTGTTCATGAATTTTCAACTGTCGTGATGCATAGGCAATAACTCTATCATTCTGCATAAGGACACAGCCAAGTCCTTTCTTTGATGCATCACTATAAATAACGAACCCATCATTCCCCGATGGTAGAGTCAATATAGGAGCATTGACTAATCTTCTCTTCAGTTCTTCGAAACATTCTTCACACTCTTTTGTCCAAACAAATTTAACCCCTTTACGTGTGAGCTTCGTTAATGGGTTAGCCAATCGGGCAAAATTCTGGACGAAACGTCGATAATAACCTGCCAAGCCAATAAAACTACGTACCTCAGTTATACTCGTAGGTTCTGGCCATTCTTGGATTGCCTTGGTCTTAGAAGGATCAACAGAGATTCCATCTTTAGAGACAATATGGCCAAGAAAAGAAATCTCCTGAAGCCAGAATTCACACTTGCTAAACTTTCCATATAATTCATGCCTCCTCAGAGTCTTCAAGATAATGCGCAAGTGATTTTCATGATCTTTGTAGGTTTTGGAGTATACCAAGATATCATCAATAAATACCACCACAAATTCATCGAGATACTCCTTGAAAACTCTATTCATCAGATCCATGAATACAGAGGGTGAATTAGTCAATCCAAACGGCATTACAGTAAACTCGTAATGCCCGTACCTGGTTCGAAATGCTGTTTTCAGAATGTCTTCCTTCTTTACACACAACTGATGGTATCCAGATCGAAGGTCAATCTTTGAAAAGTATTGAGCTCCATGCAGTTGGTCAAATAAATCATCAATACGAGGTAGGGGATACTTGTTCTTTATCGTTATGGCATTGATCTCCCTGTAGTCGATACATAACCTCATAGATCCATCTTTCTTTTTAACAAAAAGAACAGGGGCTCCCCATGGAGAAACACTAGGGAGAATAAATCCCTTATTACTCAATTCCTCTAGTTGTTTCTTTAGTTCGACTAGCTCTACAGTGGCCATCCTATAAGGGGTCTTCGATATAGGCCTTGATCCAGGAATTAAATCAATGGAAAACTCTACTTCTCGTTCTGGAGTATGTCCAGGTAAATCTTCCGGAAATACATCTACAAACTCTTTCACAATAGGTACATCCTCTATTTGAACATTCCTTTCCTCACCGACAGTTATTTCATTCTCTTCCTCCCCGATAATTGAATTAAGTTGAGCTACAGGGGGTGGATCTAAATAAGAATTAGGTGGTGACGATTCTGCTCTAAAAATAAGGTGCTCCTTATCATTATCATCAAGAATCGTAACCTCTTTCTTCTTACAATAAATCTTCGCATCATAGTCCGAAAGCCAGTCCATACCGAGGATTATATCAAACTCAATCATAGGTATGACGATGAAATCAGCAGATAAAGAAAATTTATGTGCTCTAATGGGGACTGATTCACAAAACATTGTTGCAACGATACTTCCCTTAGGAGTTTTAACTGACAACTCCCTTATTAAATCAAATTGGAAATATCTAATTTTCTTAGCAAACTGGGAAGATATGAAACAATGCGATGATCCAGAATCAAATAATGCATTTGCTAAACTTGAGGAAACCATTAAATTACCTGCCACCACGTCTTTCGGAGCTTCTACCTCAGCAGTAGTGATAGCATAAGCCTGGCCTTGATCCCTTGGCCTTTTTTGAGGTAAGTTCTCCCGAAGCTTAGGACATGCATTTGCATAATTCCCCATCTCCCTGCAATTGTAGCACTGAACGTTGGTAGCTTCCTTCTTCCCCTTGCAATCATGAGCTTGGTGGCCTTTTTCACCACACTTGTAACAGACTCCCATTCCCTTCAGGCAAGCACCGGGGTGTTTCTTCCCGCACTTACCACAAGATGGATATTCAACCTTTCCCTTCTTCCCCTTATTTCCATTCCCAGATTGATTAGCAGGTCACTTCTTCTCTTGCTTTGCTTTAAAGTCATAAGTCTTAGAGAATTCCTTTTCGGTCTTGATAGCACATGAGACAATGTCTTCGTACGATGAAAAGGATTGTGAGACTAATGCTCGACGGAGAAATGGTTTTAACCCATCAAAGAAACGATCAATCTTACTTCTTGGGTTGCGAATATAATCACCAGCGTACCTCGCTAACCTTGTAAAGTTAGCCTCATACTTTGTGACATTATCATCCTCCTTTTGTCTCAGACTCAGAAATTTCCTTTCCATATCTGCTCGATGGTCGCGAGGAAAGTATTTTTCTAAAAATAGATCTTTGAACTCCCTCCATTCCATGTTTGATACTTCATCATCTTCCTTCATGTTTTTAATCAATGACCACCATTGATCAGCATCTCCAGTGAGGCGGTAAACTGCCATGGTAACTTTTTCCCTTCCACTACTCCCCAAAGCCTGAAATATTTTCTCTAGGGAAAATATCCATTGCTCAGCTACTAAGGGATTTGTACTCCCATTGAACGTTGGTGGTTGTTGTCTCATGAATCGATCTAACATTGATCCTCCACGCTGCGGATCAGGGTGCTCCATACGGGTAAGGTTATTATTCATAACCCGAGTAAGTTGTCCCAGTACGGTGATTAGCTGATCAACACCAGTTGCATCACCAGCCCCACTATAATTATCTTGAGCAGGAGGGCAATCCCTACATGGAGTGCGTGCATTGATACAGTTTCCATTTCTTCCACTAGGCGCCATTTCTAAACAATGGCATAAACTAGATCAGTTTATGAATCAAAATACATAATCCCATACTTATAAAACACTTAACATAAATTGAACTATTTATGGATATAATCCATAATCATAAAAATGTTTTCTTTGAGGAAGTATATACTCATAAACCCTTCATAATGATTTGTAAAGAAAATGAGAGTTATCCTAAGCATATCCCCCGGGAGTGTCGTAACCAAGAGTGCAGCAAGGCCCGTTGTCGTGCACCAGTTCCCGTTCGAGTCTAGCTCAAAGCGGTGTTTTCGGGTTTTACCCCTAGGTACATCTGTGCCAGAGCCGCCTCTACCTGCTTGTATCCAGACAGGGATGTATTGCTCGGAAAACTCACAAAATCTCTACAATACCAAAATTCTAGGAAGTTCTTCTATACTAATCCTCAAAGTTCATCTTAAGTCTACGTGCTCTAATCAGAGTTTATCTAAATCTAGCTTCCAAGGTTTTTACTAAACTTCCTCTGATACCAACTGTAACGCCCCGACCCCAGCTACCCAGAGTCGGTGCATTAATTACATAACATTGGCATGATCACAAGAAAGATCAAATCTCGAAAGACCGATTGGTTTAGTAGCCTTGGAAACACTAGATATATTCATAAGTTTTACATTACATCATTAAACGAAAAACTACTACAACAACATATTGTCTCCATAATCCACACTCATATCCCCACATAATATCCCTGCAGGTCATTCATAACTTACTTCTTCACTTCCTGGGAAAAATAAAACATAGGAAAGGGGTGAGCTCAAATGCCCAGTAAGGATAACAATATAGCGGAAACTTTCATAAATAAGAATAAACTTTTAAGGGAATGTATAACTAAAACAAAAGCCTTTCAAACATGAACTTTCAACATGGTATGGCATAAATAAAATTAAATAATGCCATTTACTTATTCACATGGATATTCTACTAATCGAATAATCACATGCAAAAATCAATAACCACTTTCATAATGTTGGAATGCATAATGCCAGACTATCATAACCACATAGTCAAGGCCTCGTGCCAAGACTACAAATAAGATTTTTCCAAGGCCTTGTGCCAAGACACTAGTTTGTCTCATGAGACCTACCGATGCATCGAGGAGCTATAGCGGGCTCCACCCGTCACTTATTAAGTCCAATGCATTCCCATATGAAAAGGTTTAAACATAACATAAACATTCGTATTAAAACTAGCATACGAAATGTCAATAATTTCACCATAAACTATGAATGGTATAAAAATAGCACATCCACAGTCAAACATATCACAAAAACTTCAATACAATATAGAAGTTTTGTATCATAATAAATCAACTTCAAATAATCTTAAAATCCATCAAAGGATATTGACATAGATGAAATCAAAATTCTTTTTAAAGAAGTATCTCCTTTTATTTTGAAATCATTTAAGATCCATATAAAATAAAACATTTTATTTGAAAATATTCTTATAAGCTTGTATGGAAAGCTTCGACGATTTTATAACGGCGGAAAATAACCGCACACGCCGTATAAGTTAAAAAAAACATTCTTACCTCAATTCTGTCGAAAAGGTTAAAAAGGACCTTGTTTTGAAAACGACGGAAAGATTCCTTTATAAACCTCTTATAAAAAGTCAAACAGGGGTATAAATGACTTTAACCCGTACTCTTGTAAATAGTAAAAATGTTTTGAAATACATTTTTAAGAAACATGGATGTGGATGATAAAGATATCCCAGTAGATTATTACGTATAAACAACCTCGGATAATGAAGAGATTGTGAAATAAACCCTTACATTGTACTTTTCCTTGGTTGGGGTAGGTTAAACTCCTGTATAATGGTGAAATAATTGTTATTAAATTATACAAGAATCATATATATTAATATGATATCATATATGATCTTTTAACATTGATTTATTAATAATATCTTAGAATTATCATCGTTTCGGGTGTTAACTTACTCATTTTCTTTTATATGTTTTGTTACATAAGCCATGTTTGTTGTATCTTATTCATATCCAGAATGATATCAAGTCCTTAAAAATCATTTTTAAATCATAAAATGATAATTATACTTGAATGGATACGATGGAGAATGAATCTCATCGCGTTCGTGGAGACGGTAGTCCGTACGTAAGCACGAGCGACAATATCATTCTTTTGATATTAAAATAATATATAAATGAATGGTATATCATATATACAGAATCATTAACATGTTATATTTATTATTTACATGAGTTACACATCATTATTATACCCATCCAAATAATATTATATTGAATAACAATTACACCACGACGTGGAGACGGTAAGTCGTACGTACGCACGTATGGTGACATGTTATTCAAAGGGTGGATAGAATACTGAATATGGTTGTACCATACTTATAATAACATCACAGTATATGTGAGATACTGGAGTTATTATTTTAGAATGGTAAGAACAAAGGAAGAAGAAGTGGAAGAAGAAATGAACTTAGAAAAGGGTGGTGAAATCATTACCTCTTCTTCGGGTTCTTCCTTTTGATTTGATCAAAAGGGCTCCTTAGGTTGGATTTCTGATCAAACTAAGGCCTCTAGGTTGTAGTGATGGATGTTGGGAGATTATTTGGGCAGATTTTGGCCGAACCAAAAGGCTTTGAAGGTGTGAAGAAATGAGAAGGAGGAGTTCCCTTTTATAAGAGGGGTGAGGGGCACCTTTGGAAAAGCTAGAAATATTAATTTATAATAAATTCATATTCGGTTTCTAAAGGCTCCAAAGTTGACTATTCAAAGGATGAGGTGGGGATAGGTCGAAAACAACTCATCCAATAGAATTTAGACAGGTTTGGGTACTTATATTAACCTTATCTTTAAGTATTAACTCTAAGTTAATTAGTTTCACTTTTACAATGTCTCTTTGTATTTTTATATATTATGGTTAATAAACTTACTATATACATCCAAGCGACCCCCAAGTGGTCCATTAATGATTAACCTATAATAATATAAGTCTCTTGGCCGAACCTTAGATTTTTAGGAATTTAATATCAATTAATAATATAATATTTGTTTTAAGAACTCTTTTATGTCAATTTTGACACTATTCAATAGTTGATTTTTGTGAAACTCATAACAGATTGATTACTTCGAACAAAGTCCATTAAATCAATCCTAATATATCATATTAGCCTAGAAAATTAGTTTAATTCATTAAAAGTTTCATATTATATTTATTTGGGTATTTATAATATCAATTATTTTAATTTTTTACTATTATAGTAATTAATGCATCATCATTGTGTCATAAATAAAATAAATTATTTAATGTCTAAAAATTATAAATAAAATATCATTATGTAGGAAATATTTTTATCTTTCTAATGAATATTTATAATCGAAAATCCATCAGGTATAACCCTATGTAAAAATTGTTCTTCTAAAAGATGTAATCTTATGCCATTTTTATTTTTATTTTAACTTTATTAATATAATGTGTCCCTACCACATACAAGTGGCTCCAAGGGGTCCCCAAATTGACCCAAGGATGCCCATGGTCGGGTATGTGTCCACCAATAAGGCTAGGACACGTTTTAGGGTAATTTTGTATTATTATAATATTATTTTTTAACCCTTATTTACCGGATTTACCCTTTAACCATGGTAAATAAAATATTTACCGCAGTAATTATTCAAAATGTCTAAAAATAAAAGTTACCTATTTACACAATTTGAACATCCTGATTCCAAATATGGAATCCATTTTCCTAAATTCAAAACACAGAAGTGGCAGAAATTAATTTAAAATTAATTCCCGCTGTCAAAACAAAAAGCGTGTTTTTAAGAGATAATAACTATCAAAAGATTGACACTTGTTTATGTTCGGTTTAATTTTAAAATTATGTCCAATGAACAACATTATATTAAATGGTAAAAATATATTCTAAATATACTTTAAAACCACTCAAATTCATAATTTATCACTATTAATTATTTTGATTAAAAAAGTTGTTTTTAATTAAAATTTAGTAATTTTCACTATTCATCAAAATATGAAAGTTATCCGAAAAGTACCAAAATTTCACCTTAGGCTAAATTCGATATTCCGAGTCCAAAAATGAAGTCCATTTTCAAATATAAAATATATATAATTTCAAAAATTAGGTATTACTATTCACAACGGCTAGTTTAATTAGTTGTGGTGTGTGTTAGAACTCGAGGTTGCGTACAACACACGCTATCGCATTATTCAAAGGGAAACATACCGTAGAAGCTTGGGGTGTTACAGTGAGGTTTGTCTCAATCTTTCTAGAAGACACCTTAGAAGTTTCATGACTTGATCCTCATCAGAAACAAGATTTCCCAAAGTTTTAATTGTTTTTATAATCTCCCTAAACCTGAGAAATATGTCAGAAATAATCTCATGTGGTCTCATCTATATTGTATCATATTTAATTTTATATGTATTTAATTCTAATTCAATAACAGTAGTTATTCATTCATGAGAAACAAGTATAGTATCACAAATTTCATATGCAGTTTAATATGTAGAAATGTTATTTAATTCTTCATATCCTAAAGAATAATATATGACATTCATATCTTTACAGTTATTATTATAATAAGTTCTAGAAGCATCTTCCCAAGTATTTCTAGTAGTCCTAGGCATTTTATATTTATATTCAATAATATCCATACTTTAAAATCCATGCTCTCAATATACATATTCATCTTGATTTCACAATGATAATAGTTTTTTCCATTAAATAAGGTAGTTCTTATAATATAAATACCTTATTTTCTATTATCCATTAATGAAATAAATTTATAACTGACATAAATTTAGGATAATTAATACACAAATAAATCCACAATAGAAAATATTTTAAAAAATATTTGATTCCAAATGTTGGTTGGGGTGAGTAAATCAATAGGGTGGGTGAATTGATTTTCCAATAAAAAATTCTATTTAAATAGTATTTAAAAACACCCTAATTTAAAATAAATATTTCTATTTAATCAGAATATTAGATTAAAATATTTTTGATCTTTTTATAGACTCATCAATTCTTGATTAGTGGTCATTTAATATATTATGTAAACATATATTTTTTATTCAATTTACCCAATTAAATAATTATATAATCACAAGTGAATATTTACAATCAATGAATATGTTTTTTTATAGTTAAATAAATTGAATTTTAAAACAATGAAATTATGAAAACAAAAGAAAATCATGAAATGGAATAAATAAAGGTGTTTAGTCTCAAGATGAGACCTAATCTCCTACAATTTGAAGAAACCCACTAAAAATATCATTAGATAAAAAAAATTTGATCTAAAACCTATATTTGGTAAACACATAATAGCTTATAATCTATCCAGGAAACATATAGACCTCTTCCACAATAATTTTGGGAAGAAAAACTACTCAGGCCGAATAAGGTACTCCTCCACAGATACTGTGGGTATATAGATGAGAAATACATGTGATAATATCTTTTATTCTCAATTTATAGTGTAGTATATATTGTGTTTTGATAAAAAATCAAACAAAATAGTACATGATAGTTAAATAAAAAAATATGAGGGGAATGAAATTCTTTTAGAGAATGATAGTGTTACTTGATATAAAGTGATCTTGATGATTGAGTCTCATCATATCTATCTTGGTGTAAATATCGATCTATTAATATGAAAACATTAGTGAAATATAGCTTCATATTTTTTTCATTTTATATTTTCTTAAATGTATGTTGATATATAATGTGTTTACCTCTTTCATAGATGAATTCATATAGGATTGAGGCATGTAAAACATTAAGTTATAATCCTATAATTAGTCAACAAGTTCACTTCTTTATCTCCCATCATTAAGAAAGGTATAAAGTCCTTTTAACATGTATATAACAGACGAACAAACATCCATTGAATGATAATCATGATGATTTCTTGAAACATTGTAGTGGGATTTGAATTGGTATTTAATGTGTATGTGGAATGTATAAATAAAAATCATTATATTATCCATAATATTCACACTAATAATATGTCTATAAGATAAATTAATTATAATGACTTGGAACAGATATTGTGAAACATGTTGATGATGACTCATATTCGGTGGTGAGTTAGTCTAGCAGTGAGTTAGGTCAGAGGTAGGTTATCTGGTGGAATGACACCTAGTGGTATGTCATCTAGAAGAGATACATATTAAGTGGTTACTCAAATAACAGTAGGTCATATGACTATAGTTCATCTCAATGTGGCCCATCAAAGGGAGTGAGTCATGTTTAGTGGTGACTTGTCACTAGTAGTGACACAAATTTGGCATTTATTTATCTAATTCAGTGAGTCAAGTTAAACTAAATGTGACTCATCCCATCACTTATCCAAATTTTCATTATATTTCATTACATCAAAAAAATTCTATCATAAAATACCAAATCCATTAGAAACATGATTGACATGATTTTGGAGCGTTAGAATAATGAGTTTCCAACATGTACATTTAAAAATTTTGAGCTCCTATGTGGACTTAACCATAGATTCGACATACTTTTTGGTTGTCTCATGACTCTATAATTATTATATTAACCATATTAATATATTTCAATCCATAATCATGAATCATTTTATTGTTTTTTATTTCCTCATAATTTGGGACAATATAGGGGAAATATTAGACCACGATTGATTTCAGACCATACGGTATACCCTAGTTGCAGCCTAAAGATGATTTTAGTCAAAAATTCAGTTGAGTTATTCATTTAAAGGTAGGTTTAATTAAAATAAACAATTAAATTTTTTTTTATATCATTTTATAAAACAAAAAATTAAAACCTCTATAAGTACATCTTTATGAAATATCTACCGGGTTATCTGTATATCCCTATGATATTTTGAGTTGATTATTAGGCATTCTTCTTTTGCAGAGGTCATTATATTATAATAGGAGATTAGATATTGGTGCATTGAGAATCCACAAACATGTATGGTCTTCATCATCACAAGAAAACCATAATTTCACAAATTTTCTATACATAATTGAGTTAGGGATTAAAAATAGTATTTTCTCTATTTTTATTAATTTATAGTGGAGGGATGTATAATGATATCCTTTTGATCTATGATATTTTATATTTTCACAATCCCATTAATTTATTGGTTATATTGATCCAAATATATTCCATTATTTCACATATTGTCACCCTAGATACCCCATCTTTGTGATTTTTTTACAAAAATACATTCCATTGATGGGTTCAATTTTCTTATGTTCCCCACTTCCATTTTCATGTTCTTTTCTATTGGAACAAATTCTCAATATTTGACATTTTCATGGAGGGTTCAAGAACAATTGAACCCCAAAAGTGTGATAATTTTCATGAATTATGAAGGGATGGGAAATCTATTGATGACTTTGATTGAGTTTTGTGTTAGGGGTGAGTCTTATATATATTAAATATCTATGGTGTCCAAGAGAGATTTATTAAAGTGTTTTGGTGGAGCCGTGTGGGTTCAGGTGGTCGAGATGAAGAAATTGGTGATGGATTTTTCACTGATGACTCTATATCCAAAACCCTTTGTTCATTTGGGATCTAAAATGGTGGCAGTGGTAGTGAATATATGACACCAAAATAATTCAGTTGATTTCTGCAAAAAACATGAAAATATTGTGTTTAATCAATGAAAACATTTCATGGATTCCCCAAGCTATAACAATATTTATTTTAAGAAGATAAGGATTACACACAGTGTAGATTACCTCATACACGATGTGGCCCTACATGAAGTAGAAAAGATATGTGCCGACTGCAAATTTTGAGGGCCCCATGTGGAATGACACATCATGTACTTTAGGAGTATACGAGCATGGTCATGTTCTTGATCATGGACAGGTACATAGAAATGTACAATAACATGACCTAATGGTCATGGGAACTACCATTTGTAAACATCCAGGCACCAGATGACCATGACTTTCTAGGTTGTACACTTAAATGTAGTGTACTGCTACCCTTTTATCCTATCCATTTGTAAGCGAGGACACTTCAAAGAGGCCATGTGAGGTCAAAACCATGTAAAACCTAGTACAAATCATGTACCATTCTCTAGAACTTACAATATGCATACTTTCAACTTCTAGACACAGATTTTGGATCACAAGTGCCTTTAGTCAGTATTTTTCCTTGTAGAACAGGATGGTATTCTTTTTAGTATATTTCAAGATATGATATGAGTTGTTTCAGTCATGAATATTCTTCATGTGATTCAGGGATTATTTTGGTGGTCGATAGAGAACATTTATGATATTTTGGGGTTAGAACCCCCCTATAACACTAGGGAATGGGTCCCATATATTTCTCAATATCTATTAAGTGTAACCCCATTGATAGACAAGAGTTTATGTCCTCTACCAACAGAGTTGCATCCCCTAGACATTATTGGGTGTGGGGCCTTTGGTGGAACCCCTATCACACTAGTGATTAGGTTCTCTATGTACTAAGTGGCTCCCCTTTATGTACAAGGATGTAGGTCATCATTTCATATTGTGGTACCCCCAGTCAAATCAGGTGTATATCCTCTATTTACTAATTAGAACCCCGTTATAATATAGTGGTGTGGGTCCTTTATTGAATATTTTACCTTATAGATGTAGAGTAGTGTTGACATGAAGGTCCACCACATTTATTTATCTTATAGAAAAGTGTGATACTAGTCACCAATGGGGGAATTTTAGAGATGTATGCAACAATATCATCCCAGACTGGTCTATAGAGATTGAGAACCAATTTATCTCTCTTATAGGTTTCTTTTTGAGAATATATCTATGATGGGTTTTTTCCCTCTCATCATTGGTTGAAATGACCATTTATGTATCATTAAATTACTCACATTATGGTTTTTTGGGGTGTCGTACTGGGTATGTATATTCCCAATCCTACATGTGATTTTCCCACATTTGTCTTGTTGTATATATATTAAATACATTTTGGAAGTGAAATTGGTGGAGAATAATGATTCTTGGGTTCATAGACAACCTATGGAATTTAGATGTGGATATTAGGAGTTTAAGTCTTTTAATTTTCCATTACTCTATTTTTTTATGTTGGGACATTATATCTGGTTGTGAAGTATTTTCCCTTATACATTTTGGTTTTATTATATCTTATTCTAAAATATTCCATATAGGTTATAATATGAATTATATTACTCTATATGTTAGAATATTTTTCTTCCTTTTCACATTTGAATAGATAAGGTTGGGTGTGTTCAAAGGTGTACATTCAGATAAGGCTTCTCATATTATATTTTTACTTTTCAGTGCATATCGCCAACCCATATAATTATGTAGCTTGTCCAGGGGTTTGGATGAATTTTCCTTCTACTGACCAGGTGGGCCCTTGTACTTTGTCTGATTATTGAGTGGTATCTGATTGGTTCATTCATTTGGATGACATTTGGAGTGTCCAATAATGGGAAACTTGGTTTCAAATTAGGGAAAAAGATACAAAGTGTCTCATGTGTGGTTTTTAGGATATGGAATCTTGTATTGGTGTGGTGGCCAATATATCTACACACAAATAATAAGATAACATTCTTATCAACATAGTACACTAAGACATTGGTTTTCCCGAGTAGTGTTATAGGTATAAAAATGGATTTATTCCATTGAAAATTCTTATTAATTTAGTTCCCTAAATATATATTTTTGAATGGAGTGTGTGTCTCAATAGTTGTTGAATTGAGTACCCAATCAAAATTTCTCTCAAAAAAGGATTCTTTTGAAATCCACCAAACATTAAAACCCTATAGCACATCATATCAAAAACGTAGTATGATATATATCTTAATCGTTTTAATAATTTCCCTTAGTATGAACTAGGTCTCAAATGAATAATATATATAATATTATTGAATCCTTTTAAATCAGTATAGGCAATCAAAATACTATAAGATCACAAATTAAGATAAACTGCCAATGTATTAATTTTGTTTTACGTAAAATTGTTTTCAATTTTATAGTTGAAAATGTAAAAAAAACAAATATTTACCATATAGAAAAAATGAATACATGAGATTTAGTATCAAGTAAAGAAATATTCTTCTCCACATAGTTATCAAAAGACACCATGAAGTTTATATATAATATAAAAAGATGATCCATGACCTGGATGAGGTATTACAAACGATTACACTACCCATGTCAGAAAATAACTCTTACATAGTTACTCATGGGTGTAAAGCTAAACATGTTACACATGGACCTCTACCACGTTTATCTATGGGAAAAAATAATAATAAAATTCTAGATGTTATCTTGTTCCTCCTAGTTTATTTAAGTAGACAGTGTGCGTATATAAAATACAGTATATCACACACTACTAAAATGTAAGAAAATTAAAATAGAAATGAGAAACGTTGGAGTAGAGAGTTTAGGGATTCATACTATAGTGTGATTCATATTTTAACTCTTGAAATTATCTTGAAATAAATATTGAGTTGTGTTTTATTAAAAATTTTAAGGCAATAAAGTATCAAAGACTCTTGTTTTCTAGCTGGAGGAATGCACTGAATGAGATGATGTAGTATGGATTTCTCATTAAGGGATCATGAAAAGTCATCATTTAAATAGGTTCATCTCTATATTTTTTATAGTTCATGAATCTCTCTTTTTTCATTCATGTGTACAATATTTTCCATGGAGTGTGCCATGTTTTTATAAATAATTGTAGTAGAGAGAATATAAATAGATACTTCTTCATACTACACATTCTGAAATCATTTTGGATGGATAGTTAAGGAACAATCATTAAAATAGTAAATATTAAAAACTTAATTAAATATTGCCATCCGAATGATATAATTAAATAAAAATAAAGTAATCATAATAGTGAAATTTTCTTTAACTCTAGTGATGTTTTGTGTTCTAGAGGTGTCTCGTGTTTTGGAGGTAAGACACTGGTGATATAACATTGATGGCGTGTTGCTCAGGTTGAATGTTGTTCTAGGGGTGTCTTAAAAATATCCAAATTTATAGAAATCTAGAGATGTCTCAACTAGAGGTGTGTGATCTGACAATTTATCAGACACAGAGATAGTCTTCAATGTTGGTGGAACGAGTCTGGAGGTATGAAATTGATGGTATCTCACACATATCCATATTTTTGTTCAGAAGGAATTACATCGTTATGGTGTGATGATCAACAATGTCTCATGATTTTTAAATTATTTGGGCCAATGATATGACAATCTGATGGTGTAATATCCTTCCAGTATCTTAGACTTATATAATTTTTGTACCATCGGTGTCTCATGACTAACTGTGTCTCATAATTTTACATACTTGTCACCTATTCTAAGAATACATATTTCTTACATGTAAACATAATTTTTATTATTATTATTATTAAAAAGATGATTTTGGGACCAGTAAATCCTTGAAGTCAATAATATCCCCCTTTTTATGATCATTAATCTTGGAATAAAAATAATAATATTAATGTAAAAACAAGTAATCAATGGTATTTTAGAAGAGTATACATGATATCCAATATAGACTTATTATTAACAGTATTTGGATATAGTATTAAAGAAATAATAAACAAATAAAATAACATAGAGTAAAAAAATACAAAAAATATCTAAAATGAAAATATATAAAGGTTAAAGGATGGGAGAATGGTCCATTGGTTCATTTCCTTTATCCAAGACCAACCCATTGTCCCTATTTGAGCCAGCTAGATCATCCCACAGTAGAAGAGATGGAACACCAAAGGAGTGTACAGAAATAGTTCAAGGACCTTATACTACAACACATATGTATTTAGGGGTCTAATATCAGGAGCATGAGATGTAGGAAAAGGTTGAAATTAGTAGACATTGTTTCTTAAAGGACTTGTACAACTCCATGCTTGAGAGATAGCTGAGGAGTAATAGGAACAACTTCTTGGGAAACCACTACTTGGCATGGACATGAATAAAAATCTTCATGAGGTTTATGAAATCCATTAAATTTTAACCACTCTATTTAATTTCAATGAACAAATCAACTTTTTCATCCATGAAATGGTTATGGAATGGGGTTATCTCCTTATGATATTGATCATTTAGATCGAAGGTTTTAGTCATTGGAGGCAATATAAAATTATCTACCAAAAATTTAAAATGGGAATCCATTGAATGATTTGTATATATATTAGAGATATAGAACATTATATACTTAGTATTAGTCTCTCTGATAGCATTTTTGTCCTTGGAATACTTTTAGATGATCAAGTGATCATGCTCAGTCCATTTGTCAAACTTCCTTATAATTTTTAAAGGAATGAAGGGTTCCCCACTAGAGTTACCTCTGGAGGTAGCTGTAAATTAATCTCTAAGTATAGAATAGATGATCTAAACATAAACTATTATAGGAGGAGGTGTATTTGAAATAGAAATAACTGTGGAAGTATCCCCTAGAATTTTAAGAATACAATCCTAAGAAGCACTATACTAATATTTCATTTATGTATCCAATGGTTTGATATGGTCCATCTCATTTACAATTCACTTATTTTAAATTTCAACAAAACATATGTGATGAATCATTTTTGGCTGGATATATAGGATAACCTACTCAAATAAATACCTTTCCTCTATTAAAATGAGATTTTCCAAAAAGGGGTTTAATTTTTTACACACTTGTGAAATTCCACCTTTGGCCATTCACCAAAATCTTTCATGTGAACCTCTTTGACAATATCCACTTGAATTACTAGCGGTGTTGTAACAACCCGAACCCAGTTACCCAGAGTCAGTGCATTATTTTAATACATTGGCATGATTACAAAGAATCAAGTCCCGAAGGACCGATCGGTTTAGTAGTCTTGGAAAAATAGACCACATACATGAATGTTACATTTTCACTTTAAGACGTAAAATAACAACATAAATAATCTTTATGAACGCCATTATTCCCTTGGCTTAACCCTACATATCAATCACATTACACTTCTTGGAATCCGGGGAAAAATAAATCATAGAAAGGGGTGAGCTCAAATGCTCAGTAAGGGTATGAAATATAGCAGAAACTTTCAAAAATAAGCATAAACATTTATGGAAATGTATAAAACTAAAAACATCCTTCTAAACATGAACTTCAGCATAATATGGAAAAAATAAAATGAAATAATTCCATTTACTTATTCCCATGGATATTCTACTAATCGAATAATCAAATGCAATATGACTAACCACTTTCATAAAGATGGAATGCATACTGCCAGACTATCATAACCACATAGCCAAGGCCTCGTGCCAAGACTACAAATAAGATTTTGTCAAGGCCTTATACCAAGACACTAGTTTGTCTCATTAGACCTACCAATGCATCGAGTAGCTATAGCGGGCTCCACCCGTTACATATTAAGTCCAATGCATTCCCATATGAAAAGGTTTAAACATAACATACACATTCGTATTAAAACTAGCATACGAAATGTCAATACATTCTCCATAAACCATGAATGGTATAAAAATAACACATCCATAGTCAAACATATCACAAAACCTTCAATAGAAGTTTTTTATAATAAATCAACTTGAGATGAGCTTAAAATCCATCAAATGATGAGTAAAGATTTTTTAGAGAAATATCATTTTGTAAAATCATTTAAAAGTCACACATTTATAAAGGAAGTAATTTTAAAATAGATTTTTGAATCAAAGAGTCCCATAACACTTTGAAACTGTTGAAAAGAATTATCATTTCAAAACATTCATGTCTATATAAATATATCCTTAAAATCATTTTGAAAACATGACATTAATTGAAAAGATTTAGAAAGATAAATCTTTAAAACATTTGAAATTTTGATCTAGATAAAAAATACCTTTCCAAATCCTTAAAATCTTCATTTTGAAATCATTTTTATGAAAAATGGACATGGATGATAAAAATGGCCCAGTAAATACTTACACATAAACAATCTGGGATAATGATGAGATTGAGGAATTAAACCTTACCAATTTGGTAACTTACGAAACATACAACCCATGAAAGAGGTATCATACAATGAATATGAAAATACACATAAATTAAAGTGTATTACAGAAAGAATACAATTATGGGCAGTACATAGACGACACAAAAGGTAATAGTGGCAATATGGAATGAATCTCACAGGGATAAGGAGTGAGATGAAAACCCCTTACCTTGCACTTTCCTTTAGTCAAGGGTATTTTTAACCTCCTGTACGAAGATCGTAGTATGTTATTAAATTATACCAAAACCATATTAAAATTTATGATATCATACCTGATTCATTTATTACTTTATATTACCCATTTAATAATAATTTCCATGTTATGTTAACATTTTGGGTAATAATCACTTTTTTTATCATACATGTTTTAACTTGTCACTCTTGGTTGTATCACTTAGATAATGATTTAAATACTTCCAGAATATAAAACATGATAAATATATCATATATATTTAAAATATAAATATGTATAATATACATATATATGAAATGGAAAACACCGTTTATGGAGATGGTAGTCCGTACGTACGCATAAACGTTGTTTCTTTTTTCATATAGTATTGAACGGAAGTAAATGAATAAGATATATGTAAGTACATAAATCCTTATATATATATATATATATATATAGTAGAATTATTATGTCATATATTACATACTTATTAGTAATATATATTTTTATAATCGTCGATGAATGGTGAACTAGGAAATGAATCTCATCGCGTCGTGGAGACGGTAATTCGTACGTACGCACGAGCGAAAATATCATTCTTTTGTTATCAAAATAATATATAATTGGATGGTATATCATATATACAGAATCATTATCATGTTATATTTATTATTTACATGAATCACAGATCATTATTATACCCATCCAAATAATAATATATTGAATAACAATTAGACCACGGCGTGGAGACGGTAAGCCGTACGTACGCACATATGGTGAAATTTCATTCAAAGGATGGATAGAATTATGAATATGGTTGTACCATATTTATAATAATATTAATGTATATAGGAGATACTGTATTAATTATTTTAGAATGGTAATAACAAAGAAAGAAGAAGTGGAAGAAGAAAGGAACATGAAAAAGGGTGGTGAAATCATTACCTCTTCTTCGGGTTCTTCGTTTTGATTTGAACAAAAGGGCTCCTTAAGTTGGATATCTGACTAAAGGAAGTCCTCTAGGATGAAGTGAGGGAAGTTGGGAGAGTATTGGGGCAGAGGGTGGCCGAACAAAAAGGCTTTGATGGTGTGAGTTAATGAGAAGGAAGAGTTCTCTTTTAAAAGAAGGGCGAGGGGCACCTTTGGAAAATCTAGAAAAATTATTTTATAATAAATTCATATTCGGTTTATAATGGCTCAAAAGTGGATTATATAAAGTTTAAGGTGGGGATGGGTGGAAAACCACTCAACCAATATAATTTAGATATGTTTGGGTCATTATATTAACCTTATCTTTAAGTAGTAACTCTTAGTTAATTAGTTTCACTTTTACAATGTCTCTTTGTATTTTTATATTATATGGTTAATAAACTAACTATATACATCAACGAGACCCCCAAGTGGTCTGTTAACGATACACCTATCATGATATAAGTCTCTTGGCCGAACCTTATATTTTTAGGAATTTAATATCAATTAATAATAGAATATTTGTTTTAAAAAATCTTGTATGTCAATTTTTACACTATTCCGTAATTGGTTTTTTTAAAACTCATAACAGAATTATTACTTCAAAAAAAGTTATTTACGTCACGCCTAACATGTCATATTAACCTATTAAATTAGTTTAATTCATAAAAAGTCTCAAATTATATTTATTTGGGTATTTATAATATCACTTATTTTAATTTTTTTACTATTATGGTAATTACTGCATCATCATTGTGTCATAAATAAATTAAATTATCTAATGTATAAAAATTATAAATAAAATATTATTATGTAGGAAATCATTTTATCTTTATAATGAATATTTACAATCATATTTATCTTATGCATAGCCCTATATTAAAATTTTAGTAAAGAAACTTTGATTTTAACTCTTTTAACTCTTCTTTGAATTAAATAATAATAAATGTCTCAATCTAATGTAAGTGGACCTAAATGATAATATTTTATTCCTATGGTTGTTTTCGGTCGAGATACACTTGTACAATAGAATTAGGACATGTGTTAGGATAATATTAATATCATTTTTACCCTTAATTACCCTATTTACTTTTAACTGTGGTAAATAAAAGTAAAAAGTTACTATTCACCAAAAATTATTTTCATCTCATTGAACCACATTTTACTCATTGATATTAACTGTGTCTCTCGGATTTTCGAAATTTCAATCACAGAAGCGGTAAAATTAAGTTTTATGAAAAATTCAGTTTTTAACTACCACTTAGTAGTTTCACTATTCATCAAAAAATTGAACTTTTTCAGAACAATGCGAAAATTTCACCCTAATCTATAATTGATATTCTGAATTCAAAAATGATGTCTATTTTACTATTTTTCACTATTCATCAAAATAATAAAGTTATCCGAAAAGTACCAAAATTTCACCTTAGGCTAAATTCGATACTCCAAATCCAAAAATGAAGTCCATTTTGAGAGATAAAATTTCTAAAAATTTAAAAAGTAGGTATTACAATTCATGATGACTACATTGATTGGTCGTGGTGTGTGTTAGAACTCGAAGTTGCGTACAACACACGCTATTGTATTATTCAAAGAGAAGTGTACCTTGGATGCTCGGGGTGTTACATTCTCCCCTCCTTCAATAAATTGCGTCCTCACAATTTGATATTGTTCTTTGAAAATAAAGGTTGAAAATAGAATGTATCATTATGGAAAAACCCACATCGGAAATTTGGTTAACAAAATTTAGTCTTAACAAGATGAATAGAGAAATGAAAGGGTCACCACAATATTATTATCACGATTAAGAGGAAATTGGTGGAAATTATAGACATATAATTGGAGGAAAAATGTAAATATTTATAGGTAGTGTTTGAGTTCATCAATCACAAACAAGTTTAAAATTGAGGTCCTTAAATTCATCAATCTATGCTGACTTAAAATACCATTGGTTCAACAAAACATAAGGTATTAGGATAACACATTTTTGACATTTCAAAATATATTAGTTGAAATCCCACATCGAAAAATGAATTAATGAGGCCTCTATTTAAAATAAAGTGTGGAAAGTATGAAGATTACCGAAAATAACACATACTAGGGTTCCATGTAGGAAAATATGGATATGGAAGATAATTATAACCATCAATTATCTGATGGAGAGTGGTAGAGAACATGGCTATGAAAAGGCCAACAATCCCAAAGTCCTAAATTAGTGATGATCTAAGGTAACATCTAGGACAAAATTTTTGTTCTAAGTTCCTTTTATTAATGTTGAGGAATTTATTTTTGAGATTTTCTAAGATCATAAGGAGATATACTTAATTTATAATTAGATTTTTATCCATTAATAAATTTCTACCACAAACTCATCTTTCACCCCAAAACATAATATAACTCAAAAATACTCTATTTTTCCTAATCGTATAGGGTTCCAAATATAATGAATTTATAATTCACATATCAGACCCTTTATGTAAAGAAACTACATTATACCATCCATGAACTTCATGTAGCACAATGGTAGGCGATAAATCCCAATTGCACTATGGTTGTTGGTTCGATTCCCGCAGCTTTGTTTGACACGACGGGTCGTCACACGGTCTGCATGTTGTCCTTTTATTAAAATCCAAAAAAAAATAACCTTTCAAACTTAATCCATTCCAACCATTAGACTTATCCAAAATACTATTATCCAAACTCACAGTCTGAAATTTACAAGGAAGTTAAACATAGTGAGGATCTTTTTTTCCAGGTAATAACATGTGAACACCATCCTCATATTTTTTTTACAACATCGCAACATCCTGAATTACCAAAATCAACCATCTCTTATTCCAAAATCACTACATAAATATTATGACCATATTAAGGTTTATCCTTCCATCAACCATGTAATTTCCAAAAAAAAATTAACTCGCTGTAGAGTCACTTTTCTTAGTACCATAAAATCTCAAATCCTTAATTAAATAGCATTGCAGTACAATCCTTATTTATTTCCAGAACATCATTAATACAACACTTAAATTAAATAATTGTAAAATAACAACATAGGAATACTAGTCATTCCTCTTCATCTGTGGTAGTATCATAACATGATTATTATCCAATAGCATCATTTTCGGCATAGTCTGATGACTGGGACATTGGTTCGTGTAGTTTCCAAACTCCTTGCAAATGAAGCATTGTACATTTGAAACCATTTTCATACCCTTGCAGTCACGTACTTTGTCCCCTTTTTCCTACACACTTATAACAAACTCCCATTCCTTTCAGGATAGTTACAGGGTTTTTCTTCCCACAATTATCACATATGGGGAAATTCTTTTTTTCTCTCTTACCTTTATCCATCTTTCTCTCTTCCATCCTTTTCTTCTCTTGATTCCCTTCAAAGCCATAGGACTCAGTAAACTCTTTATTTACCTTATCCACACATGATACTATTTCTTCATATGATGATAATACGTGGGAGACTATTTCCCTTCTAAATAATGGCTTAATACCATGAAAGATATGATCCTTCTTACTCTTTGGATCATACGTATTATTGGAGTTCACATTCCTTCTACTGGGTTCCATTTCTATACAATAGCATAAACTAGGACAGTTTATGAGTTGCAAGGAATAATTCCAAACTTGTAAAATACCTAACACAAATTGAACAGTTTATGGATATAATCCATAATCATAAAAATGTTTTCTTTGAGTATGTATATACTCATGAGCCCTTCATAATGGTTTGTAAAGAAAATGAGAATTATCCTAAGCATATCCCCTGGGAGTTTCGTAACCAAGAGTACAGCAAGGCTTGTTGTCATGCACCAGTTCTCATTCGAGTCTAGCTCAAAGCGGTGTTTTCAGGTTTTACCTCTAGGTACATCTGTTCCAGAGCCGCCTCTACCTGCTCGTATCCAGACAGAGAAGTATTTCTCAGAAAACTCACAAAATCTTTACAATACCAAAATTCCAGGATGTACTTCTATACTAATCCTCAATGTCTATCTTAGGGCTATGTGATATAATCAGAGTTTATCTAAATCTTGTTTCCAAGGTTATTGCTAAACTTCCTCTGATACCAAATGTAATGCCCTGACCCCAATTACCCAGAGTCGGTGCATTATTTTAACACATTGGCATGATTACAAGGAATCATGTCCTGAAGGACCGATCAGTTTAGCAGTCTTGGAAAAATAGACCACATAAATGAATGTTACATTTTCACTTTAAGACGTAAAAAAACAACATAAATTATCTTTATGAACGCCATTATTCCCTTGGCTTAACCCTGCATATCAATCACATTACACTTCTTGGAATCCTGGGAAAAATAAAACATAGAAAGGGGTGAGCTTAAATGCTCAGTAAGGGTATGCAATACAGTGGAAACTTTCAAAAATAAGCATAAACATTTAAGGAAATGTATAAAACTAAAACAAAAGCTTTTTAAACATGAAATTCATCATAATATGGAAGAAATAAATTGAAATAATGTAATTTACTTATTCGCAATGATATTCTACTAATCGAATAATCACACACAATAGCACTAACCACTTCCATAATGATGGAATGCATACTGCTAGACTATCATAACCACATAGCCAAGGCCTCGTGCCAAGACTACAAATATGATTTTGTCAAGGCCTTGTGCCAAGACACTAGTTTGTCTCATGAGACCTACCGATGCATCGAGGAGCTATAGCAGGCTCCACCCATCACATATTAAGTCCAATGCATTCCCGTATGAAAAGGTTTAAACATAACATAAACATTCGTATTAAAACTAGCATACGAAATGTCAATACTTTCTCCATAAACCATGAATGGTATAAAAATAACACATCCACAGTCAAACATATCACAACACCATCAATATATGTTTTTTATAATAAATCAACTTGAAATGGGCTTAAAATCCATCAAATGAAGAGTAAAGATTTTTGAGAGAAATATTCTTTTTTGTAAAATAATTTAAATGTCACACATTTATAAAGGAAGGAATTGTAAAAGAAATTTTTGAATTGAAGATTCCCATACCACTTTTAAACTTTTGAAAAGAATTATCATTTCAAAACATTCATGTCCATATAAATAAATCCTCAAAATCATTTTGAAAACATGGACATTAATTGAAAATATTTAGAAAGATAAATCATTAAAACATTTGAAATTTTGATCTTGATAAGTAATACCTTTCAAAATTCTTAAATTATTCATTTTGAAATCATTTTTATGAAAAATGGACATGGATGATAAAATTTCCCAGTAAATACATACACATAAACAATCTCAGAAAATGACGAGATTGAGGATTTAACCCTTACCAATTTGGTAACTTACGAAACATACAACCCATGAAAGAGGTATCATAAAATGAATATGTAAATACGCAAAAATTAAAGTGTATTACACAAAGAAAACAATTTTGGGCAGTACATACACCACACAAAAGGTAATAGTGGCAATATGGAATGAATCTCACGGGAATAAGGAGTGAGATGAAAACCCCTTACCTTGCACTTTCCTTTAGTCGAGGGTACGTTTAACCTCCTGTACGAAGATCGTAGTATGTTTTTAAATTATACCAGAAACATATTAATATTTATGATATCATACCTGATTCATTTATGACTTTATGTTACCCATTTAATAATAATTTCCATGTTATTTGAACATTTTGGGTAATAATCACTTTCTTTATCGTACGCGTTTTACCTTGTCACTCTTGGTTGTATCACTTAGATCATGATTTAAATACATCCAGAATATAAAACATGATAAATATATCATATATATTTAGAATATAAATATGTATAATAGACATATATATGAAATGGAAAACACCGCTTATGGAGACGGTAGTTCGTACGTACGCATAAACGTTGTTTCTGTTTTCATATTGTATTGAATGGAAGTAAATGAATAAGATATATGTAAGTACATAAATCCTTATATATATATATATATCCAGTAGCATTATTATGTCATATATTACATACTTATTAGTAATATATATTTTTATAATCGTCGATGAATGGTGAACTTGGAAATGAATCTCATCGCGCCGTGGAGACGGTAATCCGTACGTACGCACGAGCGAAAATATCATTCTTTTGATATTAAAATAATATATAATTGGATGTCATATCATATATACAGAATCATTATCATGTTATATTTATTATTTACATGAATTACAGATCATTATTATACCCATCCAAATAATAATATATTGAATAACAATTACTCCATGACGTGGAGACGGTAAGCCGTACGTACGCACATATGGTGACATATCATTCAAAGTATGGATAGAATACTGAATATGGTTGTAACTTAAATATAATTATATTATAGTATACAGGAGATACTGGATTCATTATTTTAGAATGGTATTAGCAAATAAAGAAGAAGTGGATGAAGAAAGGAACTTGAAAAAGGGTGGTGAAATCATTACCTCTTCTCCGGGTTCTTCCTTTTGATTTGTTCAAAAGGGCTCCTTAAGATGGATTTTTGACTATAGGAAGGCCTCTAGGATGAAGTGAGGGAAGTTGATAGAGTATTTGGGCAGAGGTTGGCCGAACCAAAAGGCTTTGATGGTGTGAGTTAATGAGAAGGGAGAGTTCCCTTTTATAAGAGGTGTGAGGGGAACCTTTGGAAAAGCTAGAAATATTACATTATAATAAATTTTTATTCAGTTTATAATGGCTCCAAAGTGGATTATTTAAAGTTTAAGGTGGTTATGGGTCAAAAACCACTCAACCCATAGAATTTAGACAGTTTTGGGTCATTATATTAACCTTATCTTTAAGTATTAAGTCTTAGTTAATTAGTTTCACTTTTACAATGTCTCTTTGTATTTTTATATTATATGGTTAAAAAACTTATTATATACATCCAATAGACCCCCAAGTGGTCCATTAATGGTAAAACTATCATTATATAAGTCCCTTGGCTGAACCTTATATTTTTAGGAATTTAATATCAATTAATAATATAATATTTTTTTTAAAAACTCTTTTATGTCAATTTTGACACTATTCAATAATTGATTTTTGAAAAAATCATAACAGAATAATTACTTCGAAAAAAGTTATTTAAGTCAATCCTAACATGTCATATTAACCTATAAAAGTATTTTAATTCATAAAAAGTTTCAAATTATATTTATTTGTGTATTTATAATATCAATTATTTTAATTTTTTCACTATTATGGTAATTACTGCATCATCATTGTGTCATAAATAAACTAAATTAGTTAATGTCTAAAAATTATAAATGAATTATTATTATATATTAAATCGTTTTATCTTTATAATGAATATTTACAATCGAATTTATCTTATGTATAGCCCTATATTAAATTTTTTTTAGTAAATAAACTTTGATTTTAACTCTTTTAACTCTTCTTTGAATTAAATAATAATAAATGTCCAAATCTAATCCTAGTGGACCTAAATGATAATATTTTATTCCTAAGGTTGTTTTTGATCGACATACACCTGTCCAAAAGAATTAGGACATGTGTTAGGGAAATATTAATATCATTTTTACCCTTAATTACCCTATTTACTTTTAACCGTGGTAAATAACAGTAAAAAGTTACTATTCACCAAAAATTATTTTCATCTCATTGAACCAAATTTTACTCCTTGATATTAACCGTGTCTCTTGGATTTTCGAAATTCCAATCACAGAAGCGGTAAAATTATGTTTTATGAAAAATTCAGTTTTTTAACTACCACTTAGTAGATTTAATATTCATTAAAATTGAAGTTTTTCAGAACAATGCCAAAATTTCCCGCTAAGATATAATTGATATTCCGAATTCAAAAATGATGTCTATTTTAAAAAATTACAAACATATATGTTTCATTAATTAATTTTATAAATAATTCCCGCTGTCACAACAAATAGCGTGTTTTTATGAAACAATATATATTAAAAGATTGACAGTTGTCTATGTCCAATTTCAAAGTGAAATTAATTTTAATGAACACAATTGGATAACATGGTAAAACAATATTCTAACTATACTTTAAAACCACTCAAATTCATAATTTATCACTAATAATTATTTTGAATAAAAAACATTGTTTTTAATTAAAATTTAGTAATTTTCACTATTCATCAAAATAATAAAGTTATCTGAAATGTACCAAAATTTCACCTTAGGCTAAATTCGATACTCAAAATCCCAAAATGAAGTCCATTTTGAGAGATAAAATTTCTAAAAATTTAAAAAGTATGTATTACTATTCATGAAAGCTACTTTGATTGGCCGTGGTGTGTGTTAGAACTCAAAGTTGTGTACAACACACGCTACTGTATTATTCAAAGAGAAGCGTACCATGGAAGCTCGGGGTGTTACAAGTGTTGTAGTAGGTTTTGATACATGAGGTTTTATAGAACTTAAATTATCCTGTAGACATTCAAGATCAACCTGGGAAATCAAGGATCCATTAGAACCATCATCCATAGTAACTTCATGTTTATCATTCAATAGATGGATGATTATAACAAGAAATGACTTCCCCCAATCCTCCTCTGATGCTTCATCCCAACTCTCATAAATAGAAACTATTGTAGAATTCACCGCACTATCAGAAAAAATGAGGCTGCTCGATTCCTATGAATTTCTAATCTCTAAGCATCCACTATGAGTCCAACATTGGGAGGACTGTCTTCCAACTCTGTGTCAACAATGGGTTTATTTTTAATCTCAACGTCTCTATAAGAATCAACAAAAATGGACCCACCTTCCACATTTTCTTCCAATAAGGACTTATGAACATCAACCAACAGTTCATTCCAAAAATATTCTTCAATCCACTCTTTTGGGCATTGTAACACCACGAGATTTTATGAAAAATATTCTTTTTATTTTCATTAATGACTTGTGTTGTACACTACACCAAAATGATATTTCACAACACGCATCCTTGACTTGACTTTTATTACACGCAATCGTGACCTTCCTCGATAGCGTGTGTAGTACGCAATACCGAGTTTCACTAAACAACGATATGCTATTAAAATATTATTAAAACTATTTGTTGTGAATAGTAATAACAACTTTTTGAAATTTTTTAAATTTTATTTTTCAAAATAGACTTCATTTTTGGATTCGGAATATTGAAATTAACTTAGGGTGGAATTTTGGTACTTTTCGGATAACTTTCATATTCTGATGAATAGTGAAAATTACTAAATTTTAATTAAAAACAACTTTTGTAATTGAAATAATTAATAGTGATAAATTATTGAATTGAGTATTTTTAAATTATATTTGTAACGCCCCGACCCCAGCTACCCAGAGTCGGTGCATTACTTCGTAACATTGGCATGATCACAAGAAAAATCAAATCTCGAAAGACCGATTGGTTTAGTAGCCTTGGAAACACTAGATATATTCATAAGTTTTACATTACATAATAAAATGAAAGACTACTACAACAACATAATGTTTCCACAGTCCACACTATAATCCCCTCATAATATCCCTGCAGGTCATTCATAACTTACATCTTCACTTCCTGGGAAAAATAAAACATAGAAAAGGGGTGAGCTCAAATGCCCAGTAAGGATAACAATATAGCGGAACATTCAAAAATATGCATAAACATTTAAGGCAATGAATTACTAAAACAAAAGCCTTTTAAAATTGAACTTCAACATAGTATGGAAAAAGTAAAATGAAATATTTCCATTTACTTGTTCACATGGATATTCTACTAATCGAATTATCACATGCAATATCAATAACCACTTTCATAATGTTGGAATGCATAATGTCAAACATTAATTTCATTGTCTAGGCCTCATCCCAAGACCTAGGGGTTACTTCTAACCGGAACCCAACCCGGAGTGCCTCTAATAACCGGACACCAACCCGGAGTGCCTCTAATAACCGGACACCAACCCGGAGTGCCTCTAATAACCGGACACCAACCCGGAGGGCATACTTTTACCAGTCCCTAACCTGGAGGGCTTACTTTAACCAGTCCCCAACCTGGAGGGCTTACTTTTACCAGTCCCCAACCTGGAGGGCTTACTTTTACCGGTCCCCAACCCGGAACATACTTGTTTAGCACATTCATCTGAAGAAAAGTTTGAAATATAACATAAACATTCGGATTAAAACTAGCATACGAAATGTCAATAGTTTCACCATAAACTATGAATGGTATAATATAGCACATACACAGTCAAACATATCAAAAAACCTTCAATACAATATAGAAGTTTTGTATTATAATAAATCAACTTCAAATAAGCGTAAAATCCATAAAAGGATGTTGACATAGATGAAATCAAAACACTTTTTAGAGAAATATCTCTTTATATTTTTGAAATCATTTAAGAGCCATATAAAATAAAACATTTTCTTGAAAATATTCTTATAAGCTTGTAAGTAAAGCTTTGAAGATTTTATAACGGCGTAAAATAACCGCACCCACCGTATAAGTTAAAAAAAACATTCTTACCTCAATTCTGTCGAAAAGGTTAAAAAGGACCTTGTTTTGAAAACGACGGAAAGATTCCTTTATAAACCTCTTATAAAAAGTCAAACAAGGGTATAAATGACTTTAACCCATATTCTTGTAATAGTAAAAATGTTTTGAAATACATTTTTAAGAAACATGGATGTGGATGATAAAGAGATCCCAGTAGATTATTACGTATAAACAACCTCGAATAATGAAGAGATTGTGAAATAACCCTTACCTTGTACTTTTCCTTTGTTGGGGTAGGTTAACCTCCTGTATAATGGTGAAATAATTGTTATTAAATTATACAAGAATCATATTCATTAATATGATATCATATATGATCTTTTAACATTGCTTTATTAATAATATTTTAGTATTATCGTCGTTTCGGGTGATAATCGATTCGTTCTTCTTAAATGTTTGGTTACGTAAGACATGTTTGTAATGGATAGATTATATCTTATTCATAATCAGAATGATATTAACATTATTTTTAACCCTAAAATGAGAATAATACTTGAATGGATATGATGGAGAATGAATCTTATCGCGTTCGTGGAGACGGTAGTCCGTACGTACGCACGAACGCTACTTCCATTTAATTTTTATTTTAAAAGAATCAAATCCAAATGATACATAGGTATATTACTATTCCAGTATAATATAATATTTTATATATGTTACTTAAGTTCATTAACACCATCCTTTATACGTTCCATGTGTGGTATGAACGAGTCATATCATTTTAAGGGGGCGGTAGTCCGCACTTCCTCAAATGAAATTATCGTATGTATATACAACATGAAACGAATAATGGTATGAAATAAAATGGAATTACAGAAGCTTATATATAAAATATATATCATTAATATCATATTTAATTACAGTGCCATCATAATGGCCACCATGAGAGGCGGTAGGATGTTTTTGAACAATCATCGTTTCGTGAGGCGTTAGTTTGCCATCCACAGAAACATTATGTTCATCATCCATTAGATGGAGTTGTGTGTATGTGTAGTTTGAATCCTTCTTATAACAACATCCTAGTATATTGAGGATACTGGTGTTGTTACAAAAGAAATGAAATAAAAAGATTTTTGGGGTTGAAGAAGCAAAATAAATGAAAATAATTTAAGAGAAATCGTTACCTTTAATTTAGGTAACTCACTTTGGTTGGAACCAAAGGACTTCTTGAAATGCTTTCTGCCTAAGGGGAAGCTTCAAGGAGGAGGATAGGGATGTGGGGAGCTTAGTTGGGCAGAGTTTGGACGAGCCAAGTGGCTTGAGAGGTGTGAGGAAATGAGAAGGAGGAGTGCCCTTTTATAAGAGGGGTGAGGGGCACCTTTGGAAAAGCTAAAAATATTAATTTATAATAAATTCATATTCGGTTTCCAATGGCTCCAAAGTTGACTATTCAAAGGTTGAGGTGGGGATGGGTCGAAAACAACTCATCCAATAGAATTTAGACAGGTTTGGGTACTTATATTAACCTTATCTTTAAGTATTAACTCTAAGTTAATTAGTTTCACTTTTACAATGTCTCTTTGTATTTTTATATAATATGGTTAATAAACTTACTATATACATCCAAGCGACCCCCAAGTGGTCCATTAATGATTCTCCTATCATGATATAAGTCTCTTGGCCGAACCTTAGATTTTTAAGAATTTTATATCAATTAATAATATAATATTTGTTTTAAGAACTCTTTTATGTCAATTTTGACACTATTCATTAGTTGATTTTTGTGAAACTCATAACAGATTGATTGCTTCGAACAAAGTCAATTAAATCAATCCTAATATATCATAGTATCCTATAAAATTAGTTTAATTCATTAAAAGTTTCATATTATATTTATTTGGGTATTTATAATATCACTTATTTTAATTTTTCACTATTATAGTAATTACTGCATCATCATTGTGTCATAAATAAAATAAATTATTTAATGTTTAAAAATTATAAATAAAGTATCATTATGTAGGAAATCGTTTTAGATTTCTAATGAATATTTATAATCGAAAATCCAACATGTATAACCCTATGTAAAAATTGTTCTTCTAAAAGATGTAAGCTTATGCCATTTTTATTTTTATTTTAGCTTTATTAATATAATGTGTCATTATCACTTACAAGTGGATCCATGGGGTCCCAAAATCGGCCCAAAGATGCCCATGGTCGACCATGTATCAACCAATAGGTTTAAGACACGTTTTAGGGTAATTTAGTATTATTATAATATTATTTTTTAACCCTTATTTACCGGATTTACCCTTAACCATGGTAAATAAAATATTTACCGCAGTAATTATTCAAAATGTCTAAAAATAAAAGTTACCTATTTACACAATTTGAACATCCTGATTCCAAATATGGAATCCATTTTCCTAAATTCAAAACACAGAAGTGGCAGAAATTAATTTAAAATTAATTCCCGCTGTCAAAACAAAAAGCGTGTTTTTAAGAGATAATAACTATCAAAAGATTGACACTTGTTTATGTTCGGTTTAATTGTAAAATTATGTCCAATGACAAACATTAAATTGAATGGTAAAAATATATTCTAAATATACTTTAAAACCACTCAAATTCATAATTTATCAATATTAATTATTTTGATTAAAAAAGTTGTTTTTAATTAAAATTTAGTAATTTTCACTACTCATCAAAATACAAAAGTTATCCGAAAAGTACCAAAATTTCACCCTAAGCTATAATTGATATTCCGAATTCAAAAATGATGTCTATTTTACAAAATTACAAACATATAGTTTGCATTAATTAATTATATAATTAATTCCCGCTGTCAGAACAAATAGCGTGTTTTTAAGAAACAATTTATATCAAAAGATTGGCATTTGTTTATGTCCATTTTCAATGTTAAATTAATTCTAATGACCACCATTGGATAAAATGGTAAAAATATGTTCTAATTATACTTTAAAACCACTAAATAGTATAATTTATCACAATTAATTATTTTGATTAAAAAAAGTTGTTTTAAGTATTTTTCACTATTCATAAAAAATTGGAAGTTCTCAGAAAGTTACAAAAAATTCAACTTAGGATGATTTAGATATTACGAATACAAAAATGAAGTCCATTTGAAATATAAAATATCTATAATTTTAAAAAGTGGTTATTACTATTCATAACGGCTACTTTGATTAGTCGCGGTGTTTTAGAACTCGAAGTTGCGTACAATGCAAGCTATTGCATTATTCAATGAGAAGCGTATCGTGGAAGCTCGGGGTGTTACATTCTCCCCTCCTTCAATAAATTGCGTCCTCGCAATTTGAAATTTGTCTTTGAAAATAAAAGGTTGAAAATAGAAAATACCTTTGTGGAAAACCCACATCGGAAATAAGATTAATAAAAATATAACATTAAAAGAAAGAAAGAGAAGTACAAAGGTCATCCGAGATAGCCCATACTAGGGTTCTATGAAAATATGGATATGGAGGAAAAACAGACTAGCATGGTCTGATGAAGAGTTCTAGAAAACAGGATTAGGAGAAAGTTAACAATAAGAAAATCACAAACTTGTGATTGGTTAAACATTCATTGAATTCCTAGTTGGAAAAGTTAATCGACAACGTTTTTGTTTTAAGTAACCTTTCATAGAGGTGAGGAAATTTTTAAGAGATTTACTAAGAATGTGAGGAAATATACTTACTTATCATGTAGACTTTCATTAATAATTTTTTACCACAAACCATTTAGAATATGAAAACTATTTTGTAATAACCAGGGACTCCCAGTAGGCTAGTGGTAGGAAATAAAGGCCTATCGCACTATGGTTGTGGGTTCGATTCCTGCAACTTTGTCCGATGCGACGGGTTATGCCTCACCCTACAGGTTGTCCTTTTCCTAAAACTATAGTATTATAATATTCCAAAAATAATCTTCATAAATTTTTTAAACTTAAACAATACTATCCAAAGATCAACTTAATCCACTCCAACCATTCTAGTTATCCAAAATACCTCTGTCCAGACTTTCTCTAAAAGGTTTCTTAATTCCAAAATCAATTTATCAGATTCCCCAAACGAAGTAAGGTTTCTCTTATTGTCACATACTAAAAATATAATTACCTTCATCATATTAAAACCTTACTGAAATCAACAAGTACTGCAGTACAATCCATATATATATCACATTATTCTTATAACCAGAATATAATCCTTGAGTCCAAAAGCACCAATACATTAATTATTCCGCTTCAACTGTAGTCACAACATAGGATTGGCCTTGATCCCTTGGCCTTTTCTAAGGTAAGTTTCCCTGACACTTAGGACATTCATTTGCATAATGAACCATTTCTCTACAATTGTAGCATTCTACTTTGATAGCCTCTTTCTTTCCCTTGCAATCACGAGCCTGGTGACCCTTTTCTCCACATTTATAACAAACTCCCATTCCTTTTAGGCAAGTACCAGGGTGATTCTTCCCACAATTATCACATAATGAAAAATCCTTCTTTCCCTTTTTCTCTTTATCTGTCTCTTGTTCCACCGTTCTCTTCTTCTCTTGCTTTACTTTGTTGTCATAAGACTTAGAGAATTCCTTTTCTGTCTTGATAGCACACGAGACAATATCTTCGTATGATGAGAAGGATTGTGATACCAAAGCTCGACTGAGAAATGGTTTTAACCCATCAAAGAAACGATCAATCTTACTTCCTGGGTTGCGAATATAATCTCCGGCATACCTTGCTAACCTTGTAAAGTTAGCCTCATACTTTGCGACATTCTCATCCTCCTTCTGTCTCAGACTTAGAAATTGCCTTTCCATATCTGCTCGATGGTCGCGAGGGAAGTATTTTTCTAAAAACAGATCTTTGAACTCCCTCCATTCCATATTTGATAATTCATCATCTTCCTTCATGTTTTGAATCAATGACCACCATTGATCAGCATCTCCAGTGAGGCGGTAAACTGCCATGATAACTTTCTCCCTTTCACTGCTCCCCAAAGCCTGAAATATTTTCTCTAGGGAATTTATCCATTGCTCAGCTACTAATGGATTTGTACTCCCATTGAACGTTGGTGGTTGTTGCCTCATGAATCGGTCTAACATTGATCCTCCATGCTGCGGATCAGGGTGCTCCATACGGGTAAGGTTATTATTCATAACCTGAGTAAGTTGTCCTAGTATGGTGATTAGCTGATCGGCACCAGTTGCATCACCAGCCCCACTATAATTATCTTGAGCAGGAGGGAAATCCCTACATGGAGTGCGTGCATTGATACGGTTTCCATTTCTACCACTAGGCGCCATTTCTAAACAATGGCATAAACTAGATCAGTTTATGAATCAAAATACATAATCCCATACTTATAAAACACTTAACATAAATTGAACTATTTATGGATATAATCCATAATCATAAAAATGTTTTCTTTGAGGAAGTATATACTCATAAAACCTTCATAATGATTTGTAAAGAAAATGAGAGTTATCCTAAGCATATCCCCCGGGAGTGTCGTAACCAAGAGTGCAGCAAGGCCCGTTGTCGTGCACCAGTTCCCGTTCGAGTCTAGCTCAAAGCGGTGTTTTCGGGTTTTACCCCTAGGTACATCTGTGCCAGAGCCGCCTCTACCTGCTCGTATCCAGACAGGGATGTATTGCTCGGAAAACTCACAAAATCTCTACAATACCAAAATTCTAGGAAGTTCTTTTACACTAATCCTCAAAGTTCATCTTAGGTCTACGTGCTCTAATCAGAGTTTATCTAAATCTAGCTTCCAAGGTTTGTACTAAACTTCCTCTGATACCAACTGTAACGCCCCGACCCCAGCTACCCAGAGTCGGTGCATTACTTCGTAACATTGGCATGATCACAAGAAAGATCAAATCTCGAAAGACCGATTGGTTTAGTAGCCTTGGAAACACTAGATATATTCATAAGTTTTACATTACATCATAAAATGAAAGACTACTACAACAACATAATGTTTCCACAGTCCACACTATAATCCCCTCATAATATCCCTGCAGGTCATTCATAACTTACATCTTCACTTCCTGGGAAAAATAAAACATAGAAAAGGGGTGAGCTCAAATGCCCAGTAAGGATAACAATATAGCGGAACATTCAAAAATATGCATAAACATTTAAGGCAATGAATTACTAAAACAAAAGCCTTTTAAAATTGAACTTCAACATAGTATGGAAAAAGTAAAATGAAATATTTCCATTTACTTGTTCACATGGATATTCTACTAATCGAATTATCACATGCAATATCAATAACCACTTTCATAATGTTGGAATGCATAATGTCAAACATTAATTTCATTGTCTAGGCCTCATCCCAAGACCTAGGGGTTACTTCTAACCGGAACCCAACCCGGAGTGCCTCTAATAACCGGACACCAACCCGGAGTGCCTCTAATAACCGGACACCAACCCGGAGTGCCTCTAATAACCGGACACCAACCCGGAGGGCATACTTTTACCAGTCCCTAAACTGGAGGGCTTACTTTAACCAGTCCCCAACCTGGAGGGCTTACTTTTACCAGTCCCCAACCTGGAGGGCTTACTTTTACCGGTCCCCAACCCGGAACATACTTGTTTAGCACATTCATCTGAAGAAAAGTTTGAAATATAACATAAACATTCGGATTAAAACTAGCATACGAAATGTCAATAGTTTCACCATAAACTATGAATGGTATAATATAGCACATACACAGTCAAACATATCAAAAAACCTTCAATACAATATAGAAGTTTTGTATTATAATAAATCAACTTCAAATAAGCGTAAAATCCATAAAAGGATGTTGACATAGATGAAATCAAAACACTTTTTAGAGAAATATCTCTTTATATTTTTGAAATCATTTAAGAGCCATATAAAATAAAACATTTTCTTGAAAATATTCTTATAAGATTGTAAGTAAAGCTTTGAAGATTTTATAACGGCGTAAAATAACCGCACCCACCGTATAAGTTAAAAAAAACATTCTTACCTCAATTCTGTCGAAAAGGTTAAAAAGGACCTTGTTTTGAAAACGGCGGAAAGATTCCTTTATAAACCTCTTATAAAAAGTCAAACAAGGGTATAAATGACTTTAACCCATATTCTTGTAATAGTAAAAATGTTTTGAAATACATTTTTAAGAAACATGGATGTGGATGATAAAGAGATCCCAGTAGATTATTACGTATAAACAACCTCGAATAATGAAGAGATTGTGAAATAACCCTTACCTTGTACTTTTCATTTGTTGGGGTAGGTTAACCTCCTGTATAATGGTGAAATAATTGTTATTAAATTATACAAGAATCATATTCATTAATATGATATCATATATGATCTTTTAACATTGCTTTATTAATAATATTTTAGTATTATCGTCGTTTCGGGTGATAATCGATTCGTTCTTCTTAAATGTTTGGTTACGTAAGACATGTTTGTAATGGATAGATTATATCTTATTCATAATCAGAATGATATTAACATTATTTTTAACCCTAAAATGAGAATAATACTTGAATGGATATGATGGAGAATGAATCTTATCGCGTTCGTGGAGACGGTAGTCCGTACGTACGCACGAACGCTACTTCCATTTAATTTTTATTTTAAAAGAATCAAATCCAAATGATACATAGGTATATTACTATTCCAGTATAATATAATATTTTATATATGTTACTTACGTTCATTAACACCATCCTTTATACGTTCCATGTGTGGTATGAACGAGTCATATCATTTTAAGGGGGCGGTAGTCCGCACTTCCTCAAATGAAATTATCGTATGTATATACAACATGAAACGAATAATGGTATGAAATAAAATGGAATTACAGAAGCTTATATATAAAATATATATCATTAATATCATATTTAATTACAGTGCCATCATAATGGCCACCATGAGAGGCGGTAAGATGTTTTTGAACAATCATCGTTTCGTGAGGCGTTAGTTTGCCATCCACAGAAACATTATGTTCATCATCCATTAGATGGAGTTGTGTGTATGTGTAGTTTGAATCCTTCTTATAACAACATCCTAGTATATTGAGGATACTGGTGTTGTTACAAAAGAAATGAAATAAAAATATTTTTGGGGTTGAAGAAGAAAAATAAATGAAAATAATTTAAGAGAAATCGTTACCTTTAATTTAGGTAACTCACTTTGGTTGGAACCAAAGGACTTCTTGAAATGCTTTCTGCCTAAGGGGAAGCTTCAAGGAGGAGGAGAGGGATGTGGGGAGCTTAGTTGGGCAGAGTTTGGACGAGCCAAGTGGCTTGAGAGGTGTGAGGAAATGAGAAGGAGGAGTGCCCTTTTATAAGAGGGGTGAGGGGCACCTTTGGAAAAGCTAAAAATATTAATTTATAATAAATTCATATTCGGTTTCCAATGGCTCCAAAGTTGACTATTCAAAGGTTGAGGTGGGGATGGGTCGAAAACAACTCATCCAATAGAATTTAGACAGGTTTGGGTACTTATATTAACCTTATCTTTAAGTATTAACTCTAAGTTAATTAGTTTCACTTTTACAATGTCTCTTTGTATTTTTATATAATATGGTTAATAAACTTACTATATACATCCAAGCGACCCCCAAGTGGTCCATTAATTATTCTCCTATCATGATATAAGTCTCTTGGCCGAACCTTAGATTTTTAAAAATTTTATATCAATTAATAATATAATATTTGTTTTAAGAACTCTTTTATGTCAATTGTGACACTATTCATTAGTTGATTTTTGTGAAACTCATAACAGATTGATTGCTTCGAACAAAGTCAATTAAATCAATCCTAATATATCATATTATCCTATAAAATTAGTTTAATTCATTAAAAGTTTCATATTATATTTATTTGGGTATTTATAATATCACTTATTTTAATTTTTCACTATTATAGTAATTACTGCATCATCATTGTGTCATAAATAAAATAAATTATTTAATGTTTAAAAATTATAAATAAAGTATCATTATGTAGGAAATCTTTTTAGCTTTCTAATGAATATTTATAATCGAAAATCCAACATGTATAACCCTATGTAAAAATTGTTCTTCTAAAAGATGTAAGCTTATGCCATTTTTATTTTTATTTTAGCTTTATTAATATAATGTGTCATTATCACTTACAAGTGGATCCATGGGATCCCAAAATCGTCCCAAAGATGCCCATGGTCGACCATGTATCAACCAATAGGGTTAAGACACGTTTTAGGGTAATTTAGTATTATTATAATATTATTTTTTAACCCTTATTTACCGGATTTACCCTTAACCATGGTAAATAAAATATTTACCGCAGTAATTATTCAAAATGTCTAAAAATAAAAGTTACCTATTTACACAATTTGAACATCCTGATTCCAAATATGGAATCCATTTTCCTAAATTCAAAACACAGAAGTGGCAGAAATTAATTTAAAATTAATTCCCGCTGTCAAAACAAAAAGCGTGTTTTTAAGAGATAATAACTATCAAAAGATTGACACTTGTTTATGTTCGGTTTAATTGTAAAATTATGTCCAATGACAAACATTAAATTGAATGGTAAAAATATATTCTAAATATACTTTAAAACCACTCAAATTCATAATTTATCAATATTAATTATTTTGATTAAAAAAGTTGTTTTTAATTAAAATTTAGTAATTTTCACTATTCATCAAAATACACAAGTTATCCGAAAAGTACCAAAATTTCACCCTAAGCTATAATTGATATTCCGAATTCAAAAATGATGTCTATTTTACAAAATTCCAAACATATAGTTTGCATTAATTAATTATATAATTAATTCCCGCTGTCAGAACAAATAGCGTGTTTTTAAGAAACAATTTATATCAAAAGATTGGCATTTGTTTATGTCCATTTTCAATGTTAAATTAATTCTAATGACCACCATTGGATAAAATGGTAAAAATATGTTCTAATTATACTTTAAAACCAATAAATAGTATAATTTATCACAATTAATTATTTTGATTAAAAAAAGTTGTTTTAAGTATTTTTCACTATTCATAAAAAATTGGAAGTTCTCAGAAAGTTACAAAAAATTCAACTTAGGATGATTTAGATATTACGAATACAAAAATGAAGTCCATTTGAAATATAAAATATCTATAATTTTAAAAAGTGGTTATTACTATTCATAACGGCTACTTTGATTAGTCGCGGTGTTTTAGAACTCGAAGTTGCGTACAATGCAAGCTATTGCATTATTCAATGAGAAGCGTATCGTGGATGCTCGGGGTGTTACAATATTAGAATATATTTTTACAATTTAATACAATTTTTTTCATTGGATATAATTTCACATTTAAACCAGACATAAAAAAGTGTCAATCTTTTGATAGTTATTATCTCCTAAAAACACGCTATTTGTTTACCACGGTTAAAAGTAAATAGGGTAATTAAGGGTAAAAAGGATATAATTATTACCCTAACACATGTCCTAATTCTATTGGATAAGTGTAAATCGACCAAAAACAACCTTTGGAATAAAATATGACCATTTAGGCCAACTTGGATTAGATTAGGACATTTATTATTAATTTATTTAAAGAAGGGTTAAAATAGTTAAAATCAATGTTTAATAAGAAAATCATTTTTAATATAGGGTTATACATAAGATAAATTAGACTATAAATATTCATTAGAAAGCTAAAAATATTTCCTACATAACGATATTTTATTTGTAATTTTTAGACTTTAAATAAGTTAATTTATTTATGACACAAAGATGATGCAGTAATTATCTTATTAATGAAATATTGACATAAATGATGTTATAAATACCCAAATAAATGTAATTTGAGAGTTTTTATGAATTCCACTAATTTTATAGGTTACTATGACATGTTATTTTCTATTTAATTAACTTTTTTCGAACTAATAATTCTTTTATGAGTTTTACAAAAATCAATTACTAAATCGTGTTAAAATTGACATAAAATAGTTTTTAAAACAAATATTATATTATTAGTTGTTATTTTATTCCAAAAAAACTATGGTTCAGCCAAATGACTTAGATAAGGTTATATATATTAATAATAAACAACTTGGGATTCGTTTGGCTTCTTATAGTAAGTTTATTAACCATATAGTGTAAGAACACAAAAAGACACGGTAAAAGTAAAATTATCTAACTTAAAGTTAAATATAAATGATAAGGTTAAAATAGGAAGCAAAACTTGTCTAAATTATATTGGATGAGAGGATTTCGACCCATACCCACTTTATCTCCTAAATAAATCAATTTGGAGCTATTTAAAACCGAATTTGGCTTTATAATAAAATAATATTTTTCGTTTTTTCAAAAGATCCCTTCTCCTCCCTTATAAAAGGGCACCTCCTACCTCCCTTCATCACACCACATTGAGCCTTCAAGATCGGCCAAACCCTGCCAAATTCTTTTCATCCAGTTCCCTAGAAACATCCTAGAGGTTCTGGTATTCCACAAAGACCAATTTTAGTGCCCTAAAAGGAGATCTCAAAGAGGCGCTTCAAAGAAGAGGTAATGTCCGTTACCGATTCTTTCAACTTTATTTCTTCTTCCACTTCTTCTTATTTGGTTGTTTCATTATGAATTAATAACAACAGTATCCCTCATATACTGATATGTTATTATAAGTATGAAACAACCCTATTTCACCATCTATCCATCCTACGAAAAATGAAATCACTGCGCGTGCGTACGTACGGAATACCGTCTCCACGCCGTGGTGTAATCTATTTTCCATGACCACAATACTTGGAGGGGTATAATGGTGTACATAATAACTATATATGATTATTGTAATGTGATTTATATTCTGAAATAGTATACATACACTTCAATACAATTCCATGATCATGAGAACGATATCATCGCTCGTGCATACGTACGAACTACCGTCTCCACAACGCGATGAGATTCATTCTCCGCGTTAGCCATTCATGAATGATTATAAAGTATATATAATAAGTAATCATGAAATATATGACATTATAATGATACTAGATTTATGTGTATATATATGTATGTCATCTACGTAATTCCATTCAACTGAATAAGGAAACGAAAACAGCGTTCATGCATACGTACGGCCAACCGTCTTCATGAACGTTGTATTTCGTTCCATTTTCTGATCTATTATATATATGTATATTCTGAATATATATTATATATAAATCATGTTTTATATTCTGGAATTATTTAATCATGATCTATGTAATCATATGAATAATTACAAGTCAAAACATGGATGACAAATGAAACGATTTTATCCAAAACGCTCTTTAACATTGAATTTAAAAAAGAACGGGTAAAATAAAGTCATAAGTGAACCATATATGATATCATTACAATGAGTATGATTCTGGAATAAGTCAAGAACATTATTTAAATAATTATACAGGAGGTTCGGACACTTACTAAGCAAATCAGACCTAAGGTAAGGGAAATATCACAATCTCATTTTTATCCGAGATTGTTTATACTTTCGTAATTACTGGGGTCTACTTTATCATCCACATCCATGTTTTTTCGAAATGTAATATTATTTTCATCCACCCACATTTTTTTTAAATCCAATTTTACCCTTAGTTGAGATTTTAGTAAAATATATGAAAGGAATCTTTTGTCGTTTTTCGTACGAGGTACTTTTCGAATTTTCTGACAAAAGTACGAGAAGAATGTTTTTTTTAACTTATACGGCATGAAAGGATGATTACGGTTTTATAAAGACTTGTTTTCATGAAGTTTCCTCCAAAAGACATCATGAATGTTTTCAACAAAATCCTTTTCTTTTAAAATTTCATGACATTTTGTGAAAAGAAAATTATTTTGAAGAAAAAAGGATATTTTCCTCAAGAATTCATTTCAAGTGTTTTATCAAAACCATTTTTCTTATAAGATGACATTATTTCATATGTGTATGATTCAAGTATAATGTATCAATGATTTATATGGTTTCACTTCTCTTATTATGAAATGATATCCATTTCTTTTATATGGATTATGTAATGATGGGATGTTGTTTATGAAACCCATTTTATTTATTGGGTTATTATGAATGATTTATGTTTATTTTGTGGAAAATGTAAGAATGATTTCATTATGAGATGGGTGGGACCTATATCTCCCTCCAATGCATTGGGTAAAGATTTTATATCTCATGAGATAGACATGGCTGGAACGGTATGTTAATCCGGTTCAGTGTTACAGGACTGAAACGAGGAGTGAACTCGATTCAGAATGGGACTTTGTCCACTAAGATGGTATTGGTAGCAATGCCTTGGCTACTATGGAAATCATTACATGTTCTTAATGGATGCCACAATTACATGTTTTATTCCCATACTATTTTATCATGGTTTATGTTCCATTATGATCTATGCCTTATGTACTTCCATGTTTTATGTCGTTGCTAAAGATTTTGATGTTTAAACATTATGTTCATGTTTTTAAGTTCAAATGTATATGGTATGTTTTATTTTATCCATGCTTACCCTTACTGAGAATTTGAGCTCACCCTTTTTATGTTTTATTTTCCCTCAGGATCAAGAGAAAGGTTTTAGGTAAGGAAACAAAAAGTGGAAGATATTTATGGGAGATGTTGAAGATCTTTCACCACGATTAAAAGAATACGTTCCAAGTTTCTAAAGACACTAAACTATTACGATCCTTGTGTGTCTGTTTTTGTTATGTATTAAGTATTCTGCAAAAGTAATGTAATGTCCATGTACTTCAAGCTTCGGGTCTCTACAATTGGTATCAGAGGAAAGGTTTAGTCAACCTTTGGAAACTATGATGCGAGAACTTTAGTGAGATCCCTAGAGATATTTCTAAGGTATGTCTAGGGATGTCCCTAAGGTTAAGTATAAGTATAGGTTATAGTACTAGAATTATGGTAACCCAAGATGTTAGATATTGAAGTTACTCCCCCTTTATTATGTTTTTTTCCCTAGCATGATTTTTTCCTCTCACACTATTCTTTTTGGGTTCTAGACGATGGCTGGAACCCGAAGGAACCGTGTTGATCAATGCAATGGAAAATGCAATGATTGTCCTCCTGAACAAACAAATGTTATGGGAGATGGAGTGAAAAATCTTATTTCTATACTTTCACAAGCTATGAATCATTCTGGACTTCCAAATGAGAAGAGAAGGGAACAATATTCTATTGAGTCCTTCATGAGGCAACGTCCACCTTCTTTCAGTGGGTCTTCTGATCCAGTTGTTGCTGAACAATGGATCAGTACCACTGAAAATATATTTTCAGTTTTTCAATGTTCTGAACATGATAATATCATCTTATCAGTATATCGTTTGGATGGTGAAGCTGATCAATGGTGGAATCTTATCAAGAATATGAGGCAAAGAAATGAAATTGAGTCCATGGAATGGGATGGTTTCAAGAACTTATTTTTCAATAAGTAATTCCCTCGTAATATTCAAACAAAGATGGAGAAGGAGTTTATTGAACTAAAGAAAAAGGATGATGAATCTGTTGGTATATACAAAGAAAATTTTACAAGGCTTGCAAGGTATGCATCTGGATTTATCATCAAACATGAAAGTAAAGTTGATCGATCCTTCAGTGGCTTAAAACCAAATCTATGAAGGGCATTAGCTATAAGAGACTTCAGTAGCTATGAAGAAATTGTGCATTGTGCTATCAAGGTAGAAATGGAAGTCGTTGTTACTTATCCATCTCCTAGTTTTGACAAGAAATGAAAGATGGAGTTCAAGGAGAAATCCCATAATAATAGTGAAAAGAAGATGAATGTTTCCTTATGCTCAAAGTGTGGAAAGAAGCATGGTGGATATTGTCTTAAAGGGACTAGAAAATGTTTTAAGTGTGGAAAAGAAGGACATCGAGCAACTGAGTGTCTAAGTAATGCAAAAAGGGTTTCTAATGATGTGAATAAAGAAAAAACTGTAGAGAATGCACAACCAACACTTCAATGCATCAAGTGCAAGGAAATGGGGCATTATGCTAATAAATTCCCTAATCCAAGGGTTAGTGATGATCGACAGGAGAAACCACTTAAGGCAAAGGACAAAGGGAAGTCACATGCAATCACTATTGGCGATATTGAATATGACAACAATGTGGTGGAATGATTAAGTGTTTATGTAATGGGATTCCAAAATAATGTTTTATATAGTATTGTGGAATATTGGAATATTTATGTATTGGACTATTGTGGTTTTCAATGGTACCGGTAACCATAGAATGTGATTGAGATATTTTTGGAAAAAAAGATGATATGTGCATAATGAAAGGAAAACAAGGAAATGAAATGTTTGACCATATTCATGAGCTCATGACTGATATAAGGAGAAGGTTATATCATGGTTTGAGTATATAGAATTTTGGGATTTTGGTATGTGGAAAGAGTTAACTTTTGACTGCATTAATGTTTTCACTAAGGTTCAATGGTTTTCATTCTTCAAGAGAATACATGATTAATGTATTCACATGTTTGTAATTTGACCAACAAGATATATCTTATGATATATGGGGGATAAATGATGGCATTCACGTGATTTTTATGTGACATTTCAAGTAATCATTTACTTTATACTATGAGCTTGGACAGAAGTATTTTAGATAAGCCTAATGATTGGAATGGATTATGTTGGACATATGTTAGGATAAAACTTTTTTAGATATTATTGATAGGATGTTATTGTAATATAGCTTTAGAAAAAGGAAAACCTGCAGGACGGGCGACAACCCATCGCGTCGGACAAGGCTGTGGGAATCGAACCCACAACCGAAGTGCGACTGGCCTTTATCGCCTACCACTGGCCTATAAGAAGTCCCTGTTTAGTAGAAACTAGTTTTATTATATTAAGCAGTATAATATAAGAAGTATTAGTCCATTTTAGGAACCATATATGATTAATCTCACCATAGATGGACTTATGTATATTTGATAATTTTTTTAAACTTTTATTTGAAACAGATGGAATGACCCATCATTCTATCACATGATCTACTAACACATCACAAATGACAAATTCAACTTCATTTCATTAAGAGATGAAGTGGAAATTGTCCAAAGAACGACCAACGGTGAGACTATACCAAAATCACAAATGTATTTCTTCTCATACCAATTTCATCAACTTTAGGGAAATGATCTTTAAAACCAAAAGTGTTGTCCTAGTGATCTTATATCTGATGAATCAGATGGTACCATAGATCGTCACAAATTTATGGCTTTTTGATTGCTGTCTTTTCCATATCCATGTTCTCTACCACTCTCCATCAGAACATGATGGTTAGATTTCTCTTCCATATCCACATTTTCACCTCTATGGAAACCCAATGATTAGTTTATTTGGGTAACCGTTACGTTTCATGATTTTGTTTTTAAAGATTGGTTTTGGTATTCCTTTTTACGATGTCAGTTTCTATTAAAGAAACTTTCGAGTAGTAAACCATTTTTAACCCCGACAAATTTCGAGGGAGAAATTCATTTTAAGGGGGGTAGAATGTAACACCGCGATATTTTATAAAAAATATTCTTTTTAATTTCATTAATGTCTTGTGTTGTACGCTACACCAAAAAGATCTTGAACAACATGCATCCTTGACTTGCCATTCATTACATGCAATCACGACCTTCCTCGATAGCGTGTGTAGTACGCAATATCGAGTTTCACTAAAAAACAATATGCTATTAAAATATTATTAAAAATAGTCGTTATGAATAGTAATAACCACATTCTGAAATTTTGTAAATTTTATTTTTCAAAATGGACTTTATTTTTGGATTCGGAATATTTAAATTAGATTAGGGTGAAATTTTGGTACTTTTCGGATAACTTTCATATTCTGATGAGTAGTGAAAATTACTAAATTTTAATTAAAAACAACTTTTTTAATCGAAATAATTAATAGTGATAAATAATTAATTTGACTGGTTTTAAATTATATTTAGAATATATTTTTACAATTTAATACAATGTTGTTCATTGGATGAAATTTCACATTTAAACTAGACATAAACAAGTGTCAATCTTTTGATAGTTATTATCTCTTAAAAACACGCTATTTGTTTTGACGACGAGAATTAATTATTAAATTAGTTAATGTAACTGATATGTTTTGAATTTGGTAAAATAAACATCATTTTTGAATTCATAATATCAAATATAGCTTAATCCTAGTTTTTGGTATTTTTCTGGAAACTTTCATTTTTTGATGAATAGTGAAACCACTAAGTGGTAGCTAAAAAACTGAATTTTTTCATAAAACATAATTTTACCGCTTCTGTGAGTGGAATTTCAAAAATCCGAGAGATACGGTTGATGTCAGTAATTAATATGTGGTTCAATGAGATGAAAATAATTTTTGTTGAATAGTAACTTTTTAGTTTTATTTACCACGGTTAATAGTAAATAGGGTAATTAAGGGTAAAAATGATATTTTTATTACCCTAACACATGTCATAATTCTATTTGATAAGTGTAATTCGACCAAAAACAACCTTAGGAATAAAATATGACTATTTAGTCTCACTTGGATTAGATTAGAACATTTATTATTAATTTATTTAAAGAAGGGTTAAAGTAGTTAAAATCAATGTTTAATAAAAATATCATTTTTAATATAGGGTTATGCATAAGATAAATTCAACTATAAATATTAATTAGAAAGCTAAAAATATTTCCTACATAATTATATTTTATTTGTAATTTTTAGACTTTAAATAAGTTAATTTATTTATGACACAAAGATGATGCAGTAATTATCTTATTAATGAAATATTGACATAATTGATGTTATAAATACCCAAATAAAAGTAATTTGAGACTTTTTATGAATTCCACTAATTTTTTAGGTTAATATGACATGTTATTATTGATTTAATTAACATTTTTAGAACTAATCATTCTGTTATGAGTTTCACAAAAATCAATTACTAAATGGTGTCAAAATTGACATAAAATAGTTTTTAAAACAAATATTATATTATTAATTTTTATTTTATTCCTAAAAATCAATGGTTCAGCCAAATGACTTACATAAGGTTATATATATTAATAATAAACAACTTGGGGTTCTTTTGGCTTCTTACAGTAAGTTTATTAACCTTATAGTGTATGAACACAAAAAGACACGGTAAAAGTAAAATTATCTATCATAAAGTTTAATATAAATGATAAGGTTCAAATAGTATCCTAAACGTTTCTAAATTCTATTGGATGAGAGGCTTGCGACCCATCCCTACCTTATCTTCGAAATAAATCAATTTGGAGCTATTTAAAACCGAATTTGGCTTTATAATAAAATAATAGTTTTAGTTTTTTCAAAAGAGCCCCTCTCCTCCCTTATAAAAGGGCACCTCCTCCCTCTGTTCCTCACACCACTTCGAGCCTTCATGATCAGCCAAACCCTGCCAAATTTTCTTCTCCACTTACCTAGAAACATCCTAGAGGTTCTGTCTTCCTCAATGTCCAATTTTAGTTCCCTAAAAGGAGATCTGAAAGAGGCGCTTCAAAGTAGAGGTAATGTCTGTTACCGATTCTTTCAACTTTATTTCTTCTTCCACTTCTTCTTCTTAAGTTGTTTCATTATGAAGTACTAACATCAGTATCCCTCATATACTGATATGTTATTATAATTATGAAACAACCCTATTTCACCATCTATCCATCCTACGGAAAATGAAATAACCGCGCGTGCGTACGTACGGAATACCGTCTCCACGTCGTGGTGTAATCTATTTTCCATCACCACCTTACTTGGATGGGTATAATGGTGTACATAATAACTATATATGATTATTTTAAAGTGATATATATTCTGAAATAGTATACATACACTCCAATACAATTCCACGATCATGAGAACAATATCATCGCTTGTTTGTACGTACGGACTACCGTCTCCACGACGCGATGAGATTCATTCTCCACGTTAACCATTCATGAATGATTATAATGTATATATATGAAGTAATCATGAAATATACGAAATAATAATGATACTGGACTTATGTGTATTTATATGTATGTCATCTACTTAATTCCATTCAACTCAATAAGGAAACGAAAACAGCGTTCATGCGTACGTACGGCCTACTGTCTCCATGAACAATGTATTTCTTTCCATTTACTGATCTATTATATATATGTATATTCTGAATATATATTATATATAAATCATGTTTTATATTCTGGAATTATGTATTCATGATCTATGTAATCATATGAATAATTACAAGTGAAAACAAGGATGAAAAATGAAATGATTTTTCCCAAAACGCTCTTTAACATGGAATTTACAAAAGAACGGGTAAAATAAAGTCATAAGTGAACCATATATTATATCATAACAATGATTATGATTCTGGAATAAGTCAAATACATTATTTAAATCATTATACAGGAGGTTCAGACACTTACAAAGCAAATCAGACCTAAGGTAAGGGAAATATCACAATCTCATTTTTTTCCGAGATTGTTTATACTTTCGTAATTACTGGGGTGTATTTTATCATCCACGTCCATGTTTTTTCAAAATGTAATTTTATTTCCATCCACCAACTTTTTTTAAAAAATCCAATTTTACCTTTAGGTGAGTTTTTAGTAAAATATATGAAAAGAATCTTTTGTCATTTTTCGTACGAGGTACTTTTTGACTTTTCTGACAAAAGTACGAGAAGAATGTTTTTTTAACTTATACGGCATGAAAGGATGTTTACAGTTTTATAAATCCTTGTTTTCATGAAGCTTCCTCCAAAATACTTCATTACTATTTTCAAAAAATCATTTTATTTAAAAATTTCATGACATTTTGTGAAAAGAAAATGATTTTGAAGAAAAAAGGATATTTTCCTCAAGAATTCATTTCCAGTGTTTTATCAAAACCATTTTTCACCTAAGATGTCATTATTTCATATGTGTATGTTTCAAGTATAATGTCTTTATGATTTACATGTTTTCACTTCTCTTATTATGAAATTATATCCATTTCTTTTATATGGATTATGTAATGATGGGATGATGTTTATGAAACCCATTTTATTTATTGGGTTATTATGAATAATGTATGTTTATTTTGTGGAAAAGGTAAGAATGATTTCATTATGAGATGGGTGGGACCTATATCTCCCTCCAATGCATTTGGTAAAGAATTTATATCTCATGAGATAGACATGGCTGGAATGGTAAGTTAATCCGGTTCAGTGTTACAGGACTGAAATAAGGAGTGAACTCGATTCAGAATGGGACTTTGTCCACTATGATGGTCTTGGCAGTAATGCCTTGGCTACTATGGAAATCATTACATGTTCTTAATGGATGCCACAATTACATGTTTTATTCCCATGCTATTTTATCATGGTTTATGTTCCATTATTATCTATTCCTTATGTACTTCAATGTTTTATGTCGTTGCTCAAGATTTTGATGTTTAATCATTATATTCATGTTTTTAAGTTCAAATGTATATGGTATGTTTTATTTTATCCATGCTTACCCTTAATGAGCATTTCAGCTCACCATTTTTATGTTTTATTTTCCCTCAGGATCAAAAGAAAGGTTTTAGGTAAAGAAACAAAATGTGAAAGATCTTTATGGGAGATGTTGAAGATCTTTCACCATGATTAGAAGATTACATTCCATGTTTCCAAAGACACTGAACTATTACAATCCTTGTGTGTCTATTTTTTTTATGTATTAAGTATTCTGCAAAAGTAATGTAATGTCCATGTACATCCAGCTTTGGGTCTCTACAGGCATTTCCCATAAACATGCTATTCCAAAACATCAATTACACTCAACTATCTAGCCACAATAGAATCTAAAACCTCAGGACCATTGAAAATAGATTTATCCTGAACAACATCACCAACTAGATATTCATAAAAATTATACATCAGTGAGGAATGATCCCCCTAAAAATTTTTCTTTAAGCTCAGAATTCATTTTATAATCCTTCTTCTTGATTCACCCTTAAACATTATCGAGTTTTGAATCAATTTCATCATCACATTCAAAATTTGTAGCCTCTTATTCCTTACCAAAATTTTCGTTCTTTTCTTCTTCCACATCATTATTTTCCAAATCATCTTCAGTTGACTTAGAACCTTTATATTTATCTTCTCGAGATACCTCAGTCTCTTCTTCATCAATTTTGATGAATTTATACCTTTTGGAAACTTCATAGGTTGAAAAGGAGTTCAATAGGTTATAGTAGATGATTTTATTAATAGATAAATATCACTCCCTTCATCATTAGATTTTTTCTTATGTTTTTATTTAACAACATTCTCTTCTTCCACTTCATCAAAGTATTCCACAACCTCAAAAGGTTATAAACTAGGATCGATGTCATCTTTAGATCTTCTAGGATGATATATTGGATTATAATATATATATAATTTTTCAAAATGTCCAACCTAATGTATTTTCCATGGATTCTAGCTTATCTCAATTTTAGAGCATTTGACACCTATTATACAAAACCCAACAAAGTCAATAATAGATTCATCATCATTATGAACTAGGACCTTGGCATTAAATATAACAAAAATCATATTTGGATTGATCAATGAATTATATCTATAAGAAGATATGGTCACCACCCCTACATGTATCATTATATATCTACAATGATTAATCATATGAATTATTGTCATTAGGGAAAGAAGATAGAAATCTTGGTATCTCAACATAGAACAATCTCTTTACTTGGTAGAAATAATATATTGATAAAACATGAAAATTAACATACACTCTCCATCACTTTTAGAGGAAACATGTCTTCTTAGTGTACCATATAATATTATCATATAATGTGATTCCTCTAAAATAATCAAGTCACTAGTTTTATGGATATTACATTGGTGATCATAAGAAAATCCATCATGGGTTACATTTATACAGCTAGCCCACTTTACATAAGAAAAATCAAACACATGACCTCTTAAAAATATTTTTTAATAACCTAAAACATCTTTATTTAACACAAACTACATATGGTGATATAACTCTTATGCAATATTACTGTAAAATGGTGTCTCATTTGATGAGAAAAACTCTAACCACCCTTAGTTTTAGAGAAACTCAAGTAACATAGACTTACGTGAATACCTAAACATCAAATCTATATACTTTTCTGTAAAAACAATTCTCTTATCAATCTTGGGATTAATTGGAGAAACGAACACTCTATTTATTCTTCATCCTCATTGAAGGTCTAGACTTAAATGAGGAAGGAACCAATAGTCTCTCTATTCATGTAATTCAAAATGGATTGGAAAACTCAGTCAATGGTAAGCTGAAGGTTTGAAAAGACGATTTCAAACGATTGCAGTAGGCCTGAGAGAGATGAAATGTGGTGTGAGGCTCTATATTTGTTGGAAATTAAATTAGTCCATTTTCCTTTCGTTTGGTTATTTTGTATACTAAGATCAAAATTATATGTGAAATGGAAATAAATATTTAGAAATAAATATGCATCAGTTTTTAATAAGAGGAATAAACTAGAAAATAAACCGATAGTTTGAAATATCAAGAAAAAAACATTCACAAAGGCATTGAATCCATGATATGATGACCCAGAGTATGATAAAAAATGGTATGAAAAAAAATGTTATGAAAACCATTGGTATGAAAACCAATAGAATGGCAACCAGTAGTGAATTTAATTGGAATTTATCATTCCAAAATCAGTTTTGATATAGTTTTTTCTCTCATAATTCAATGGTTTAGTAAATATATCAGCAAAATGATGCTCAATTACAATAAATTCAAGAGTGGTGTCAACTTTTTGAAAATGATATGTCAAAAAGTGACGTCTTATATCAAAATATTTTATTCTAGAATAAGAACTATAATTTTTTTGATATATTTATCACATATAATAGTCACAGTTTATAGGGACATGTCGTAATTGATATCCATAGTCTAGTAGTTTGAATTTAATCCAAAACATTTGTTCTCAACAACTACCTATAGCTATATATTCATTATCAATATTATATAATGAATCCAAATTTTTATTTTTACTATACAATGAAACTGGAGAATTGAAAAAAAAAGTGAATTTTTTTTTGAGGTGTTTTTTTTTCTAAATTTCAACCACAATAATATACATTAGAGTTAAACACTAAATCAATTTTTTGAACTTGTGGAAAATTATACTAAATTAGTAAAATATTTTAGGTATTTGGAAATTATTTTATAAAAACTATGTGGGATTCCTTTTTATTTTCTTGAAAATGAACACAAATTCACATAATAAACATAATTTATTTTTGATAAAAAATTTTGTAGAGAATAATTTTAATCACACCTCTATAACTTATTTGATCAATTGGATTTTCAGTTTCATCATGATCTAATTTTCCTGTTGTGCTCATAGCAGTATTACTAAATTTAGTGCTATCCTAATTAAAACATTTTTAACAATGTTTTTTATATTTACTTTGACTCATGATAATTACCAATTTATTTGGAAAAATATTAAATCCAATAAAGAACTTGAGTTATCGCATTAAAATCATTTCATATTCGTTTTTCATCATTTTAGAAATACATGTACCATGAAAATTTTTTTGAAGATAAAAACATAATATCATTAACATAGATTTTTCCTACTAATAAATCTTTTTAAATTCATTTTATGAAAAGAGAAGGGTCAACTATTACTTTTTTTAAATCATTTTATAGTTAGAAAATTTATGAGACTATCATACCAAACTCAATGAGATTGTTTTAAGATACAAAAATATTTAGTTAATTTATATTTTTTTTAGAAAATGAGGATTTTGAAATCCAGGGGGTTTTTCTACAAAAAAATACTCAATTATAAAATCATCCATGAATGAACACTTGACATACATTTGATAAATTTTACAATCCAGATGAGATTTATAGGAAAGAATTATTATTATGGATGGAAGTATAGCTATAGGTGAAAATGATTCATTATATTCAATTGATTCTTCCTCATTATAACCTTGTGCAATAAGTCAACCTTGTTTTTATCTATAATTACCAACTCAATTTTTTTCTTATAAATTACCATTTAATTCAAATAGTCAAGCTGTCCTGGGGTTTATCTACAAGTTCCCTCACTTTATTTCTTTCAATCGGGTTTACCTCTTCTTTCATTGCTATTATTGATAATTCATAGTTAATTTATTAATTAATGTTCTTAGATTCATCATATGTTAGGAAATCATGATGTTCAACATGATTTCTAACATAATCTCTAGTTTGGGTTCCACTATCTAAATATCCAAACATATAATCTGAAGGATTATTATTGAGAGTTATAAGACTTATATAGAATATATAAGTGGTTACTTATATATTTTATGGTTGAATTTCATGAAATTATATAGAAATGGATAATTCTTTGACCTATTTTACAACAGAATCTAAAGGATTGTAATTTATGTTCTGAGAAGATATGTTATCCTCATGGTTTTTTAAATAAGTATTAGGATATTCTTAATTAGTATCATCAAATTTAACATTAATTGATTAATCCACAATCTTGGACTTCTTATTGAAAATTATATAGTTTTTACTAGGTAATGACTATCTATGGAAAATTCCTTCATCACTATTGAAGGAAATGTTTTCAAGATTACCCTTAGTATTATGAAAAATACTTCTAAACCAAAAATACTAATGTAATTAATCCTAGGATTTCTATTGTTGCACAACTCATACAGGGTATTCTTAAGGATAGTTCTAATAAAAACTCTATTGATGATATTATAGACTATATTAACATATTATTTCCAAAAATGGATATGTAGTTCATACTCATTTATCATAGTCCAGGATATTTCTTATAAGGTTTGATTTCTTCTTTAAATGACTCCATTCTTCTGTGTAGTCCTAAGAGTAGATAAGTTATTAGAATAGTAAATTTTTGAGAGAAATGATCCAAAATCATGATTTTCAAACCCATAACCACGGTCACTTATTATGGATTTAATATTAAGTTCACTATGATTTTCTAAATACATAGCATACTTTGTAAGGTAATAACAAAATTCACCTTTGTGAGTAAGAAAATATCCCCATGTAAACCTAGAATAAAAATCTATATGAACATTAACATAGTTCTTCCCATTATGTCTATAAACATAAAAAAATCCAAAAAAATCCATGTGAACCAATCAATTATATAGAAAAGTTGATACTTATTTCTTTAATTTAAAAGAAACATTATGATGTTTACATTTTTGATAGGGGTTATAGACTTTATTAGTTGGTAATTCAAGATTTGTAGATCTTGAACTAACCCTTTTTTATCTATCTACCTATGTGAGTGAATGTTTCAATGGATGAATCTCCTATTCCCAAGCCGAGATTCTTTATACAAATAACTCAAGTATGAAACATTCTATGAAACCAAAGGATTCAAATATAAAATATAATAATTTCATTTATCAATGAAGTAAAAATTGAAGAATTTTTAAAATGAAAAACATTACATGAATCATTATAAAACATTACATTGAAACCATAATAAAAAACTAAGAAATAATATGAATATTATATTCTAAACTATCAACATACAAAACATTAGAAATTAAAACTATATTTTTTCTAACCAATCTTGCCTAGAACATATCATGTGTCTTGAAAAACCACTGTCTAAGTACCTTATACTTCTACTAGTGATCTTCAATCATTTTTCCTCACTGAATTTATTCATAAATCACATATTTATTTTATCTAGATATTATTGAGGTGAAGAATCTGATCCACTTGAACTATCTTTAGATACACTGTATGTGGCTTCCATAGGATTCATATATCTTAATCCCTTATCTTCATATTTCATATTTTATTTCATATTATGATAGCCATATTTTATGTGACCATTCATTTTTCATTCATAGAAGGAAACTTCCTTTGAATATTTATCCTTTTTTTAATCCTATTAACTATATTAACATATTTTCCTGTATGGATTCGTTTTCTAAAAAACTTTCTTCCTGTAGAACTTTTTAAATATTCTAAGTTGTTGGACCATTTCCTCGTCACATTTAGAAGTATATTCACTATCACATGAATCAACATCTTGTTACTTTTCTTTTTATTTGTCCTTATGTTGTCTAGGGGAAGTAGTGTTGAAATCTATTAACTTTCACAGAGTCTCATCATCCTCCTCATATTTTACATTATGTTCTTATTCATAAATCACACATTTACCGATCAGTTCCTTGATTTATAATTTACTGATATCATAGTATTTTCTGATTGACACTGAAGTTCCTCTGAATCTTTTAAGTAGTTATCTTGATGATATCCATATTTTTTCCTTGTTTTTACTATCTTTCCTAGAAATCTCATTGTATCTAAAAACTCATTAAACCTAAGATACATATCACACATAAGATAATTATTATTCATCTCAAAATTATCAAATTTAATAGTGTAAGTGTTAAGCCTCATTACATTAACATTTTTAGTTCCTTTATGTGAGAGAATTAGTGTATCCCAAATCTAAAAAGTTGTTTTACTAGAAGAAATTATATTAAACTATTCATCACCTAAGGCACGGTATAAGGAATTCATGTAATTACAATCTTGATTTTAAGAAGCCTTATTTGAATCATCCAAAATATTATTAGCAGTAGTAGGAATTTTATACTCATATACAATGGGACACCAGTTTTCAAAACCCATACATTTAATATGAATTTCCAATTTTATTTTTCATTGGGCATAATTAATCACATTGAATAAAGGAGGTCTATTTCTAGCAATAACCTTCATGGTGATTAACCATACTAAAATAATAGCATATATATATAAATAAAAATTTATAACAAATAGAAATTTTAAGACCTTAACTCACAAATAAAATCTTAGTTAAATTTTTTAACTATTAAATACATATGTTATCTAGGGTGAGTATCTCAAGAGGAGGGTGGGGTGAATTGAGTACGCAATAAAAAAAATCAACAATTTATTATTTTTAAATCCAAATTTTTTTTAAAAAAATCATCCTAAATGATAAAAATATGTAGCAAGTCATATATATTAATCTGTCTAAAGATTTAAATGAAGATTATTTATGTATTAGTTGAATAATATGAATAATTTTATTGAATCATTTGAAATAAATTTACTCAATAAAAATTCCACATGAAAAAAATCATGTTAAACTATCAATGTATAAATTTTGTTTACAGGTAAAATAGTTTTCAATTTTAAAGAGGAAAATGTAAAGGAAAGTTATAAACAAACAGCAGAAAAATGAATATAAGTTGTTCAGCCTCAAGTCGAGACTTAGTCCTGTCCAGTTAGTGTCGAACCTTCACTAAGAAGTTTATATAAAATAAAAAAATATTTTCTTTAATAGAGATCATGTTTCACAATAGATAGCACCATCCAGGTCACACAAAAACTCTCTTATTGATATTCATGGGAGAAAAGAAAAACAAGCCACAGTAGGACAAATATCACTTGTATCTTTGGGATGAAAATAAAAAGATTGTTTGATAATATGTTATATATCATCCAGTTTAGTTTAGGATACAATGTACAAAAATAAAATAGTGTGTAACTCACAAGAATCCAATGTAATAAAATATAATCATAAATGAGTTATCTAGAAGAAGAGAGTTTAGAGATGCATGGTCTATTATGATGCATCTTGTAACTCATGAATTTAATCATCAATAAATATTGAGTTGAGTTTTCTTGAAATATTCAAAGGAACATCATGTCATAAAATCTTATTTTCTAATTGGAGGATGGCAGTGAAAAAGATGATAAAATTTATATTCATTATCAAGGGTATACAACAAGTCAACCCTTTTTTATTATCAATAGTTTTAGTTTACTATTTTAGGTAATTCAGGATTCTCAACAATTTCGTTCATGTATTCTCTAATTTTCATAGAGTGTTCTGCATTTTTTTCATCAATATAATAAAGGAGAATATATGGAGATTCATACTTGTACTACACGTTATGACATCATTTCTATCCATCATTTAAATCACAATCATTTAAATCTTTAACAAAATTACCATCAATAAATATAGTTTTTAGAATGATATAATTAAATAAAAATTTATTAATTAAAATAGTGATGGTGTCTTTTGATCTGGGGGTGTTTTGTGTCATGGAGGTGTCTCACGTTCTAGTGGTATGACACTAGTTATGCAACATTAAATGTATGTTTCTTTGGTAGTATGTTTTTCTTACAGTGTCTTAAACATAGAAAAATTTCCAGAAAGATAGTGTTATCTCAACTAGTACTGTGTGATCTGATGGTGTGTTAGAGTTAGTGATAGGATTTAATGTCAGTGGAATTAGTCTGGCAGTGTGACATTTAAGATATCTCATACATATCCATATTTTGGTTCAGAAGACATGACATCCTAACGGTATGTTGATCAATGGTGTATCATAATTTTCAATTATTTAGTATAGTGGTATGATAGTATGATGGTGTGGTGTCCTAGAAGTATCTTAAATTTAGAGAATTTTTGTACCAATGGTGTTCTGTGACAAACAATGTCTCATTCATTGAATGATTTATCACCTGTTCTTAGAATACAAATATATTATAAGTAAAAATGATATTTATTATTATTACTAATTTTTTGGGATAATTAAATCTAGGATTTCAACACACACACACAAAGATATATATATATATGTGTGTGTGTGTGTGTGTGTGTGTGTGAATGTTTAACCATGGAATATTTTGGATCATGATCAGTATTCCTCTATGAAGACATCCATCTAGGTTGGAAATTTAGGATCATGATAACAATCGAATGAGTGATGAGGCCTTAATTCAGGGGACATCTCATGATGAGTTTCCTCCAAGTAGTATGTTAGAAGTACCCCCACATGTTGAGTAGTATATAGTACTGTAAGAGAAGACTAATGATATGTACTATACTTTAATGCTATGGGAGTTCTATAATTCAAAACCCCTAATGTCCAATTGAAACCCTAATCCCTATGTAGTGAAGCATTGTCATTATGTATTGACGTAAATCATAAAGCCCGTGAAAACCCTACTTGATCAGCTTGTTTCACTAAAATCCAATTTTCTCCAAATAGTTGTAGGGAACAAGTCATGTCTTGTCATGCAGACTCATGATGAGATGATGCTCTCATGATCCTAATTTTATATCTATTTTCTGATAAGTATTTACCTGCATTATTGAGATCAACCAAAATATTATACCTTCTTGATATTCAATAGGAAAATAAGATATTGTTTGGGTAATTAATTAGGGTTAACAACTGGACATGTTACTCCCTTGATATAGTAATGTATGGCTATATACTATCGTGGATGTTAGGTATCTGTATCCATTGTGACAACATTTATGGTCTAATCCCCTTGTTCATTATAGTCTATGAATGTGTGACAAAGAGGGACATAGTTATATAGATAATTATATTAATTTTAATACACTAATTTGGAGCTAAAAATGGTCTCTATGGGACCAAGATGCTTTTGTAGCTAGTATGCACCATTCTGTGGGGTCTTTGCATACAAGATATCTTCATGGGGAGACATAGTACCATAGAAAAGTTGTGTCGGGTTTAAGAAAAGTTTATTATAATTCCAGAGAGGGGTGATTCTAGATTGTGTTATGGTTGGTCACATTTCATTAAAATTTCCTACCCATTGATCTATAGAGGGAAAGCAATTAGGAAATAAACAAATATAATTAAGGAAACATTGTGATTAGGAGGAAACACGATGATCAGGAATATCCCAAGCATGGACAAGAAAGCCCCCAAGAAGGTGATGCTCTAAGGGAAGTAGGTGTTGCTATAGAGGGAGGGTCTATTGGTGGGGGTGATACTAAGAGTGACTCATACTACCACCACTAAGTGGACCATGTCATCCGTAGGGAGTTGGATGTCATGGATTTTGGAAGCTATTAGCATTATGGTTCAATTACCCTCTGCAAAAAAAGATAATCTAACATATGATCTATATTTATTCAACTCTTACACCATTATTTATAGACATGTGTGTGAGTCATTCCACCATCTATATACACATAATGTGATAGTTGTAGAATCATGTGGAGTTTTTTTTCAATAGATTTATATTGTGGTTCTTATAGGGATTTCTTTTTCAATATAGATTATTTACTAATACTATGTAATGAAACTTGGTGGGGAGAGTTTATAATTGGATATGTTGGTTTTAATGATGAGTCCTCATGAAATCATCCTTTTAATGGACTAGTTGATAAACCTTATTGTGGGAAATCAAAAAAAATATTTTTTAATTAAATAGTATAGTATAGCAGTTAACCTAGGTAGTCTCCTAATGAGTAGTGAACCCAAAACTTGTTTTTCACATTTATTTGATTGGAGGTAAAATATTTGTTAATTTACATTAAGAAATTTTTAATTTAGAAAATTAGTTTAAATTGATTGATAGAATAAACCTAAATATGTAGGCTAACTAGAATTGGTTTTTTGAAAACTAGTTGTATTTTTTTCATTGTTCCATATTTTTACCAATTTAAATTAAACTAGATTATAAGAGAGACATTTGTCTATTTATTGATATCATATCATTGAATAATTGTTTTGGTAAGGGAATTCCTACACATGTATCCATGGAAATACACTATTTTTTATGTGGGTGGAATTACAGTGGCTTGTTTTGATAAATTAGGGAAATTCTCAATCAAAAATTTTAATTCATTAATTTATAACCACCCTTATTATAATTCCACACAAATGTTGGGGATCACTGAACATCCACCATAGAACACTAATATATTATTTAGAAAAGATACGAGAATTGGGTGTTGGGAGAAATAGATCACTAAAAGAGGTAATTAAAAAAAAAATCTTACCATAGTGTAAATTAATTTGGAATTAAAATCATAATTGAAAAATGAAACCTCTTGGAAGAAGATTGAGTAATGGATTTATTTGAAAAATAGTTTGAACTCAATCCTAGCAGTTGGTAAATATTCCCCTTTCCCGATCACTCAAAAGAAATACCCCTACATGGACGTGGGAGTCAAGTTGATTTGCGAGAGGGGATGCATCACATAATAAAGAAAATAAATGAAAAACAAGTGGGGTGAAAATTATCCTTAGGACATCATCCAAAAATTCCTTCACCAATTTTTTCCCTCGAGGATATTCCAAAACCCACTTATTTAAATTATTTCTAGATTAATAGGCTTCCATAAATGTATCACATAATTGCTATCCCATCATAATGTTTAATCCGAAATAGTTTAAAGGGTTTTTCACTACTAATTCTCCATAAATATGATTTTATGGTGTCTGCCTAAGAGTTTAACAAATTTTAACTAATTCCAGATGTGTAATGTGTGGTGTTAGACGTTTTATTTATGAAATACTTCATGTCATCAATATTTTTTTCTTCAAATTTAATGTGAGGCGTCAAAGTATTCATATTTTTTAGACACCTGATTATTTTTTGATATTCTTATTGTTTTGTTTTAGTTCTTAATATATGTGACAAATTTACATGAAACATGAAATTTATTAAATACCAGAATGATTAGTTATTTAACATGTATACAAAATATGTTTTTTATTAAAACAATAATGAAAAATATTGTTATGTCAATTGGAATTCCATGGTTCGGGCCCAGATTGTTGGAGATGGGTTTAATGCCTATATATAGCTAGGATGGTGTTCTACTATACAATCAAGAGATATATTGTGGTTGAGTGAGTGGGTCCTACAATCCGAAAGACGAATCCCATCAATCATGAGTTATAGATATTATATCTTGGTGAAATAGGCTCTTCTCGAATTTGGATCCCATATATTTTGAATAAATACCGTGAAGAATTTTTTGAGGAATTTTAAAGAATTCCTTTATAGCAAGAGATGGACTTTGACATTGACTTGTACCATTGAACTACAATAATATCATATTCATCATATCAAATTTCCCACAGAGAGATTCTATAGATAACATCACATATGAAGAATCTTCAAGGGAGGGGTCTTATCAGACCAAGTGTATCCCCCTGGTAGCTCTAGTTTTGTTCATGAAAAATGAGAATGTGATATTGAGGATTTCTTTTTTAAAACTATATAATAAAACCGGTGATGAAAAAGAAAATTTTCCAATTTGTGATGATTTATGACCTCTTTTATATGTTTCCAAGAATGATTGGGTTATTACATATTGATCTTAGGTTTAGAAACCAACAAATGATGGTTTGTGAGGCTGATATTTTGAATATGGAAGTCCAATCTCTCTATAGACACTATGTGTTCTTAATGATTGTTATATATGATGAATTCCAAGACAATGTTTATGGAACTCATGAACTACATCATATAGGCTTACATATAATGATTTTGGATTGTCCCCAATGATGATATAATCATTTACTATACCACATATGAGGTGCATATAGAGAACTTGATCATGGTCCTAGACTTAATCTAGGATAACCATCATTATAGAAATCTCCCAAAGTGTGTGTTTTGGATTAGAGGGGTTCAAAATATAGGAAATGCTATTACTAATTATGGTTAAACTGTGGACCCATAGTATTTTGATGTGTCCTTTTTTGGGATCCACCATCAAGTGTGTCATATGTGTGGAGATTTAAAAGATTTTAATGGAATTGAAAGAGATTTGTGAGAAACATATACTAGGTAAAATACCTTATGAATTCCTTGAAATTTAATGGTTAGAAATTCACATAAAACAAGAGGAGCCAGAGAGCCTTTGTGGAGTTGGGGACATGCCTAGATAGTTCTCATTTGTGGAAATAATTTTAGGAGGTTGTGGAATATATTGTGTTTTCTGATGCCTTTAAAGTTGGAATTGGGGGAATGTTAATACAGAGGAAAGAAGTGATCACATATGGTTTGAGGTAATTGATACCCCTTAATGAAATACTAAGCAACTCCTGACATTTTGTTGGTAGTTGTACTCTTCACTCTGAATATGTGGAGGGACTATATTCTAGGATAGATATTTATTAAATACTCAATACAACAATGTATCAGGTGCATATTCATTTATAGAGATCATAACCTGATATATAGGTTTTTGTTTAAGTTAATACATGTCTAAGAATTTGATACAATATATATTCCTAGGAAGTTAATGTGTTGGAAGATTCCATTAGTCAGAAGTCTCAATCTCACATTGTGGAGCAGGTGTTTGAACAATTACCTTCAATATTACTAACCATGGTGGAGGAGAATAATATAGTTTTCCTTATTCGATGGTATTTACCCCTCTTCTTATATATCATGAGAGAGAGGATCTGTTGTGATACATCTAGTGTGAGGTTAACAATGACTAGATATCCCAAAGCGATTTTCTAGATGTATTTTATGAATGAGGGTTTCATATCATCATTTTCCAAAGACAAGAAATGGTTCTGGTCATGTTGCAGGAGGAGGTGATGAGGGAGTTTCACACTTCACCATTTGCTATAAATTATGGGGATGATAATTGGTACATGGAACATTTTTAGCAGTTTATGTGGGATTGAATGTGATAGAGTGTTTCATATTTTATCAATCCATGTATCACATGAGTGTAGGTGAGGAGGACCATTAGGTTCCACCATGTTTAACATACCTTCTAGAGATCCCCTACTGGATCGAATATGGCATATCCATGGAATATTTCATAGGCATTATGCAGTTAGTAAGAGGCCATGATTACATCTAGGTTATTTTTTAATGACTCATATAATCTAAACACATACTTTCCATCAGAGAGAAGAGTTTTTTTGAATACCTATTATTGATATATGTGGGGGTGATCATCAAGCTTCATGGGGTACCCTCATTGATTGTATATTTCTATGATGATTGTAGAGAGTATGACAGCTAGGCTTAGGGATTTGATTCAGGATGAGAACATCATTCCACCCCAAGATATATGTGTAGATAATGAATACTATCCAGGTGTTGGTGGATATATTGAGGGCATATATGTTATAGTTATTCTAGAGCTTGGAAGATCACATTTCATTATTTTAGTTTTATTAAATTAAAAAACCATCCCTATAATACTGGCATAAAACCTGCCAAGGCCATATAGGGGAGACCTTTCGGGTCACCATTATACTAGATTACAATAAGAGAGACATCTGTAGTTGGAAAAAATATGGTGTAGTTGATAACATATATTTTTTATAGGATCCATGAGAATATGAGGATATGTGATATAAATCTTAATTAGATCAAAAAAAAGGTCCCATAAGTTCTTTAAGGGAGACTATGTCTTCAGGAATGCCTCCCATGATGTGGATTATAGATGTTTGATCACAGAGTTGAGATATTCATGAGGCTCATCATGACATTCATGATCTTGTGGAGGGATGGAGAGGTTTCTTACCATATAGGCTTTCCCCCACTCTTTGAATAGGGACATAAATTCTTATTTGTGTCACATTTGATGAGATATGTGTGTGGCCCTATAAATGATATTGAATAGGGTGAGATAGATATCGAGGATGGATCCACTATGAAAATGTACTTAGTGGTCATTGATTATTAGTAGGAAAGTATCCTTCATTGATAGACCACCACATTAGTTTAAGTTATTTGTTACCATTGACCATATAAGAGTTCTCTCAAGAGTGAGAGAGTAAAATGTGAACTTAGTACTCCAAAAGGTTTTAGCATGTGTATTTTAGGGTGAACATTCATGGATAAGTGGAGAGTGAAATGGCTCTGGTTTGGTGGATTGAGTCATTTTTATATTTCTATACATATATAAATATTTATCCTTAGTGAAACAAAATTTTTGGGTGTCTCGAGTGTAACACCCCAGGTAAATAAAGAATATGACATTTTTATATTTATCCCTATTTTTGAATAAAATTTTAATATTAATTTAAAAGGAATGCTATGATCGATGGCTTACCCAATACACAACAACGAGTTCCTTTGAAATCTTACGTTGCACTCTAATAATAAAATAATTTTATTTTAAATGTTAGTTAACACCTAGCCGTTGTAATGACTGGAATGAACATAACTAACTACAAAATGATTATATATGTTTGTCAAATATTTTTACTTTTTACAATAAATGTTAGAGGATTAAAAATGTGAATGAATCCAATTTTATGCATAAACATTCTAATATTCTTTAAAAGGTCGATTAACCGCCTTTTGATGGCGAACCTCTTTTAAATCCACTTCATGAAAATTTTATGTGTTATATATGAAAAAATAAAATTCTTCTTTAGAATCGGGACATCAAAATTTACTTTGTGTAAATTTTTGTTATTTTTCCGATAAAGTTTATTTATTAATGAATAGTGAAAAATGTTGTATTTTAATTCAAAACATCCTTTTAATCTAATTTATTTATATGATTAGATTATCTTTTGAATTGGTTGTAAAGTGAAATTAGAATATATTTTTACCATTTAATCCAATAGTGGTCATTGTAATTAATTTTACTTTGAAATTGGACTTAAACTAGTGTCAATATTTTTATATATATTGTTTCATAAAAACACGCTATTTTTTCTGACAACGGGAATTAATTATTAAATTAATTCATGTAACTTATATGTTTTGAATTTTTTAAAATAGGCAAGATTTTTTAATTCTGAATATCAAATATAGCTTAGGGTGAATTTTTGGTATTTTTCGGAAAAACTTCAATTTTTGATGAATAGCGAAACCACTAAGTGGTACTTAAAAAAACTGATTTTTCCTTTAAATGAAATTTTACCACATCTGTGTTTTGAATTTCAAAAATCCGACATACATGGTTTCCATTATTAAGTAAAATGTGGTTCAAGGGGATTAAAATAATTTTTTTGGTGAATAGTAACTTTTAAGTTTTTAATCACGATTAGAGGTAATTAGAGTAATTTAAGGTAAAAATAATGTTTTAATAATATGAAATTACCTTGAAACATGTCCTACCTTTATTGGATGTGTCATGGCCGATGAAGACAATCCATGGGTCAACTTGGGGACCCCATGTAGTCACTTTGGTAGGAAAATGACATTAATAACTTTTTATTTAATGTTTAAATTAAAATGTCACAAACATGTGTTGTTTTAATAAAACAATTTTTACATGGGGTTATACAAGTCATATTTTTGACTATAAATATTCAATAGAAATATAAAAGGATTTCCTACATCATGATATTTCTTTTATAAATTTTACACATTAAATAAATTAAATTATTTATGACACCATGATGATGCAGTGATTACCTCGTTATTTAACGATTTAAATAAAATGAAAAGATAATTTAAAATCTAAGAACTAAACATGTCAAAAACCTACTGGATGTGTGTATTTAGAACTATTATCACCTTATCCTCGAAATATATAATTGTGGGTCCTTTAAAATCCTAATAACATTTTATAATAATGTTACTTTTCAAGACTTTCCAAGAGTGCCCCTCCTCTCCTCTTATAAAAGGCCCCCACCTATACCACCTTACCCACACCTCTCTAGCCTTTGGCTCGGCCAAAACCTGCCCATTTTGTCTCTCAAAATCCCTCTATTACTTTTAGAAGCCTCACTTTGGGCAGAAGTCTTTCCAAAGAATCCTTTGAGCTCATATCAAAAAGAGTTACCTGATTTAAAGGTAGTTTCTTCTCTTGTGTTCTTATGTTTTATTTTGCTTATCCAACCCCATAAACTCTTTTTATTAATTTCTTTTGTAAGAAAACCAGTATCTTAAATATACTAGGATGTTTTTATAAGAATTATTAGAGCTACACATACACACACATCCGTCTAATGGTTAATGAAAATACTGTTTCTATGGATGATGAATTACTGCCTCACGAAACGATGATTGTTCAATATTATTTTAACACCTTTAAAGGTGGTCATTATGTTGTAACTGTATTTTATATATGATATATATGGTATTTATGTTTTCCATATTCTTATTTATTTTATATTTAAAACATTCATTTATTCTTTACATGTTATGCAAATGCAATAATTTCATACAAGGAAGTGTGGACTACTGCTCCCTCATGTAATGTGACTCATTCATGCAATACATTGAATGTATAAAGAATGAAATTAATGAACTTATGTGACCTATATAACATATATATTATACTGGAATTATAATATATATATATCTCTAAATTATTTTTAACTCCATTAATATTTCAAAGAAATGAAAGTAGCGTTCATGTGTACGTACGACCTACCATCTCCATGAATGGTGCATTTCATTTATTTTTATCTACAAATGTTATGTAATAGTATAAAATGAATATGTAATGGATATATAAGATATTTAAATCATTAATACAATTCTAGAGATGATTTACTTATAACTATATGGACAATCATTTTCAAACAAGTTCATTTTTGAATCATGTACCAAACATCGACAAAAACATCTGAGATGAAATCACATTATTAACCAATTATTATAACATTATAATATGTGATATGAACTGAATAATAATATTTAAAGGAGTACCTTAAGAAATTATAAATTGACCAAAGTTTATTATTCAGGAATATAAAGAAACGAACAAGACAAGTTGGACTTGAGGTAAGGGATCCGACCTCTCGCTTTCTTTTCAAGTACCCTCTTTTATGTCATTTCAATTATGCTCCATGTTCATATGTTGGAGGATGTTATTTTATATTAACCATAATGTAATTTTTATTTTTATATGATGATAGACCACCTCTTACTCTCATCAATTCATTTTTTTAGAATTTTTAAGTGGCGCCGTTAGGCTGCCGAATTTTCGTAAGGGATCCTACCTCTCTCTTGCTTTTTAAGTACTCTTTTTTTATGTAACTTATATTAAGATCCTATTTATTATGATGGGGGATGTTCTTTTATATTCCTATTTCTGTAAATTTTATGTTAATATGATTATATTCCCTATTTTATCTCATCAATCCATTTTTGAAAGTTTTATGTGGCGTTGTTAGGCTGCCGAATTTTCATAAGGGGATTTTCATCTCCATTTTTATTCCTGTGAGATTCATGCTACATTGGCCACTACTTCTTTTTGTGTGGTGTAGGTGCTGCCGATTATTTTAATATTTGTATAATATAATCTCATTTATGGGTAGTTATATATTCATTGTATGACCCTTCTTTCATGGGGTGTACATTTCGAAAGCTGCCCAAATCGGTAAGGGAACCTTTCACACTCGTCTTTTAAAAAAACTTATTTTGTTATGTCATTTAATTTACATATTTTTATGTTGGGATATGTTCTTTTATATCCTTATTGATGTAAATTTTATTTCCAAGTTAGGAGATACCATTTTATCTCTCATAAACTATTCTTATGAATTTTAATGTGACACCATTAGGCTGTCGAATTTTACCTAGGGAACTTCTTAACCCAATTTCGATTTCTTTGGGTTCAACATGTAGTTATTGAATATGACATCCTATGAATATGTGTGAATGACCTATGGTTGTTTTACACTTAATATCGAATTATATTGGGTGTATTTATATTTTTCACACATAATTGTGAGATTTATTTATCCTTAATTTAAGGATACCATCTTTATAAGGGATTTCATCTCATTTTACATTTCTATTGAGACTTCATTGTTGTTATGCACAAATTAACTCTTATATAGTGTATATAATATCCTTTTGAATATTATATCATTAATCCCTTTATTCTCATGATATAATAATGTTCTAGTTAAATGCTATTCCTCAATTATTGTATTCAAGTGTCTCTCATTTTGTTAAAAACCCTTTAACTAAAATACCATTTTAAATGTTTTAATGATTTATTCGTATAAATATTTCTCATTAATATCCATGTTTCCAAAATGGTTTTAAGGATTTATTTTTATGGATATTAATGGTTTAAAATGTAAAAATATTCAATGTGGTATGGGACACTTTGATTAAAAATCTCTTTATTAAATGTTTTAAATGGTTTTGAAAATGGTTTTAAGAAAGGATTCATTATTATAATATCTTAAAATGTTATATTGTTATTGAAATGTGGGAATGTTATCTTTCCTTTATGCTTAAGTGATGTTCTATGATTATGTTATGGTTCTTAGGCATTATTTTTGAAGACCGGTGATTTCGTGATAAACTAAGGGTGGGTGAGCCCGATATAGCTCTCCAATGCATTGGGTAACACGAAGGGGTTAAACGTTAAGGTTTCTCCAAAGAGATTTAGGGAATATACTGTGATGGGTATTCCAAACGTAACCATGAGGGTTACTCCCTATGTAAGAATTTTATGAATGCCTCAAGTTACCATTATTCCTTATGATTTCTATTGAGTTATGCACAAATCTTATGATTTCATGAGGTATGTTAAATTTCTTATGTTTTATGAGTAAAGTATGATTTCATTGATTCTTATGTATACATGGACTAGTGTTTTCTATCCATACTGTTATAACCCTTACTGAGCTTTTTATGCTCATCCCAAGATTTTGAAACGTTTTCACATGACATAAAGTTGAATAGGGTCAAGTATGGGATCAAGGAAATTCCAGGCTGTCTAAAACAAGGAACTAGACATGACTCTTTTGTTCAAGAGTTTTTTTGTGAAAAATATGGAAGCTTTGTGGATGTGTCTACTTTGTAATCTTTGAGATGTAATAGTTATGTCCTAATTCTCTAAAACTATAAACTTGAAATGATCCTCAATGTGAATTATTCAATATAATTCAATATTAAGTAATGTTATAAGGTCAGGGCCTTATATCGAGAACCTAGAATTAATTTATCTAAAATATTTAAATATTTTAATGCATGAACAAACATTATTTTAGTGATTTTGGTATTCCAATTGTTTAAGACATAGGATGAAAAATTTGGGACCGTGGTTGATTATGAAATATTTAGGTAACCCTATGTGAGACCAGAGGTTTTTCAGTATCGGACATCTGGTTTAGGCATTTATTACATCATGAGTTTATTTATAAAAAATAATAATATTTATTTATTTGATTTAAATGTCCCAAATTTAAAACATGATAAATATGAAATTATGAAATTTTTCTAGGGTTATATACCTAAACCTCATAGATTTTTAGAGGAGGATTAGGAATTCTATGTTGGTAGATCACATTGGATGATGGTGGGATATCAGATCATGGTGGATCAATAGGCGACAATCAAATCGGGCATTCTTCATCACTAAAGGATGCATTCTTCATAAACGAATGATCATGTGATGAGGTGGGTATCCTAAAATGTGTTTCCACTCATTTTCTGAAAATATTATCAATGTATATATAATTATATATTTTCGACCTATTTTATTTTTTCATTTCATGATACCCACAATTTATTGGCTATATTTATCATATTATATTTTGTTGTTACACATTCTATCACCCAAGATACAAAAAAATTGATTTTTGGAAAATAATTCTTAGATAATTGTTGTTTTAATTAAATTATGTTATTTCCCCTCTATTCTTCACATTCTTCATTGAGAACCCATGGGGACATATTTTGACATTTCAAAGTCAGATATTTGGATTATCTAACGATTAGATTCATGGTGGTTTCACTAATGAATAATGGATTAGTGATTGTTTGATGGATTTGTGGCCATGATATTTTTACTAGTGATGGATCAGTCATGTAAAGACCTAGATGTGAAACCCTTAATGCATTTGGAGGAGAAAAAGATAGTGATGAAGAAATTAAAAAAACATAAGAAGACATAATTTATAAATATGAAAAACTAACTCCATAGTTAAAGGAAAACATGCCATGTAGTCCCCCGATAGTAGTGGCTTGGGTTTTGTGAAAGATAAGGGTCATGTGACACCTGGCCTAGCCCACATGCCATGTGACCCAACTCGAGTTAGTAAATATGTGTGATAATTACACACACTGGGGTCCCCATATAGAAGGGAACACCAAGTTCTATAGGAGTAAAAATTCATTGTTTGGTGCTCGGGCATGGCTAGGTATAGATTCAGGTAAACTAGCATGAATCAAAGTACACAGGTATAACCATGGGCACACGATTAAGCCTCATGTGGCTGAGACACTTCATGTATTACCCTTTAACACTATTGTATACTAAAAGTTCATAAAAACTATTTGAAAGAGAGTAAATGACTAGGAAAACATATCAGTCACAAAACATATGTTCCCTTTTACACATCATATTATTATATCAGATACCCCACCTGATTATAATCCTCTTCTAGACTCATATTTTTTCCTAGGAGTAGACAACCATGAGATGTTTTCCATTTATAATGTGGTTATATAAATTATAGGTGTTGTGAGATATGACGTGATGTGTTTTGAGTTTTATACTTATTAATGTGATGCTGGAATATTTGAGGTGATCGAGAGGGGTCATATAAGATATTTCATTAATGGAAACATCCTATCACACTAGGGATTTTTTCCACTATATTCCTCTCTATTGAATGACTGGAACCCCCCAAAATGACAAGGGTTTGGGATATCTATCTACTGAGTGGAACCCCCATGAAACACTAGGGTTTATGTCCTCCATCCATTGAGTGAAACCCCCTGTCACACCCGGGCATAAGGCCTCTACCTACTGAGTTGACCCCCCATAACAAAATAGGAATCTTGTCATCCATTCACTATGTGGTACCCCATGTTGCATTAGTGTTTTAGTGCTCTATCTATTGAGTGAAACATCCTTATCATTCTAATGATTAGGTCATCTATTAGAGATTGTGACCCTTCGGCTGTACAGAAGTTGCGAGGTCCGTCTTCTTCAAAAGATTTTCTCATTCAGACAAGTGAGATGCAAGGAATTAGTGGTGGACATTTGGAGTTATAGGAAGACTAATCATCTGGGGATACTATATGGTGATTAATACCCTTTTTATCTATCTTATGATATTATCTTCGAGCAAATATTTATGATTGGTTTTATTTCAATCTTATTATGGGTTGATCAGACCATTTCACTATCTTTATATTACTCCCTTTATGGTTTGTGTGGTGTCATGCTAGGTATGTATATAAACACCACTACATATTAATTTACTGAAATTTTCATGTGTTTTATTGATAATAGGGTGTTCTATGATAAAATTAGTGGTATATAGTTATACTTGGATTCATATACAATATACAGTTGTCAGACACGTATTCAAGAATTAGGATCTCAAAATTTTCTATTAGTGTGGTTGTTTTTAGGTTGGGACTTAATATATGTTTTTCAACATATTTTCCTATAAATTTTGGTTTTATTCTATAATAATATGTTATATTCCCCTGTGGATGTTACATGTATGTTTTGACACCTTATGTTAGAGTCCTTTTATTATTCCTCTTCACTATTGTTTGGTGATGTCCTGGTGCATATATACAAATAAATTAGGATAATTCCTCCAATTTTATATTATTCCTTATAAAATCTCATAACCAACCACAATACTATTATTGGATTTTTTGGGGTTGTGTATACTTGGCCTTCCACTATCCAGGATAGACCCGGTGGGTCGGGTCGTTACATATAGATTTCTACTATTTCTATAGAAATAAAAAAATGAAGGTGGAGTCTCAAGAAAGCTGGAATAGACCACATGGTGAAAGGAAATTCCAGTCATAAAATTCCATAAATTTGTGAATAAAAATCCTAGGAAATTTCTGAATTTAACGATAAGGTTATCTAAATGTATAATGGTATGCCATAAATCCCATGAATTTTAAAATGTGATGGATAGGGCAATTGAAAAAATGAATGAATGAATGATTCCAACTAAAGAATTATCCAAACTCCAATGCTTCAAATGCATGGAGTATAGGCACTACACCAACTATTACCAAAATTTATAGGTTTTTTATGATAATAGACATAAATAAACTCTTATATGGAAATAAAAGGGCAATGTATTGAAATCACGACTACCAAAGTAGTTTATTTAAATAAAATGTTGAGAGGTACACATATTATCCACTCTAGAAATGATAATTAATTATTTTATTATGGTTATAAAATTACTACCTTAATGATTATATGTTTATTTAAAAGTAAAAAATACTAATGGTATGTTGGTCAGATGTCAAGTCTATAGTTCCTCTCCGATATAATTGTATAGGAATGTGCATCCTATAATTAGTGTGATTATTACACTATTGAAATTTAAAATGATATTAGAAACATATTAGATTAATTTATATTGAGCACATATCAATTTTGAATGATGTGAGTCACATTAATATTTTAAATTAACCTATGATTATTTACTGTTAAGAGAATGGATAGGAATTTAAAATGTAAATTAATTTTATCTTGTGTGTCCTATTTCACATATACAATGGGAATTTATCTCAGATGATTGAGAAGATAATCAACATTAAAGTTACACCTATTGTACGAGTTTTTTCTAATGTATTTTCATATTTATTGTATATTCATCCTTTGAATCATGAATTTCAGTTTTCAATATTACTCACACCACATGATAAAACTATTGGAAATAATCATTGTAGAATATCCCAATTTAGTTATAGGAATTAAAGAAGTAACTATAAGATAATTTTGATAAGTGATGCATACCCCATTATACATCTCCATGGGGTTGAACTAATTATTTTGGTTAAGAATAATTCTTGGTAAATGAATATTGGAATTGATTATAGGGAGAATAAGTAGATTACTGTTAAGAATAAGTATAATCTACCTCATATAATTTTTTTGGTCAATTTTTAAGAAATAAATCCTTTTATTGGATTGACCATCATTTTGGATTCCATAATATGGTTGTTAAGAATGGTAATATACCCATGATATCCTTTCTTATGTTTTATATGCATTATGAATATATTTTGATTCCATTTGGATGTACAAATGACTCTTATATCATTATAGATTTAATGAATATATTCTATAGAGATCACCTTTTCATGTTTGTTGAATTATTAATTGAGGATATTCTTAAATATTCCTAGAGTAAACATGGATCATAATGATAAAAATAAAATTATAATTAAGACACAATGAATGGAGAAAATTAATGGAAAATGTACCATGTTTGTATATTCACTTCATAAAGTTTCATTCAACTTTTATATAATCTCATGCGAGGGTATTTCAGTGGTTTATTCAATGATAGAAATTTTATAGAAATTTCTTATAATAAACTGGGCCTCTATGATCTATATTTTTGTTAGTTTTCAAGTTATTATTGATGGTTTATTATAAATTTTACATGGATATCTAATCCACTCACCAATTTGAATTGAAAGGGGTTTTTGTTATTGTGAACAGAATAATGTGAGAAGAAGTGTAAGGAACTGAAGAGAAAAGAGATCGGCAAATGTGTAATCACAGAAACCAATAGTTCATAATTTTATTTGATATATAGTGATTAATTAATGAAGTAACTAGTTTGATTCTTCATAATTAATGATATAGGTATAGATATGCCTCATTAAAGCTAAAAATAAAGGTAAAAAATTACTAGACTTACTATTTAGAGTTAGAAGTAGCATTTTTTAAATTAAAGATCTGGATTATTAATATTTTTGGTGAAATTTATGTGATATAAAAAAATCATTAATTCTTTTTACATAAACAATTTTACATGCACCAACTAAGAAGGTTGGAATTTATTAAGGCTTATGACTAGTCAATACATTCCCACCTTGGGTAGGTGAACCTGGGGGATGCTGATTTGAGTTGGACAAACAATAGAATATTAAAAATATCATGTAATGAAAGTGATATAGAACATATAGATTTAATAAGGTGGAATATTAAATCCTATGTAAGGTGGAAATATCCTATCATTATGAAATAAAATTTCTCTAATATATCCATTTAATAATTAGATATGGCCATAGTTAAAATGTAGAATCGCATTAGAATATGTAAGTTATTACCGAGTTCAACCATAATGGGGATTTAATGATAATATTGAATATAATTTTATGTCTCATGTTAGTACAAAAATTGACGAATGAACTGTTAGATGATTCATAGTTCATCATTCATTATACATACTGGTAGTAAAGAAATATGTACTAAGATCTAATAGAATATTTCATGGGGGATAACATGAAAAGGTATATTTCATATTATGTATCTCAATTCATGGAATGTAAAAAATTTATAGATGATATATATAATTTTATAGGGTTTATAGACCCATTAATAATACCTGAATTATCATGGGAGAACATGACCATGTATTTTTTAACTCGACTCACCAAAATATCTAAACTGAATGATCCTATTTATCTTTTATATTATTAACTTATTGTCACTAAAATTAATCACCATAGAAGAATATTTATATCTTGATTATTGTTATACGTCATACATTAAGGTAGTGTGGATACTACATGGAGTACCACATTTCACTGTATTTAATCATGATTCAAGTTTTACCATAATGTACTAAGAAATTCATCACTAGGCTCTAGATTCTAAGTTGTATTTCTGTAATACATATAATCCTATGAAATATTTTAAATATGGTTGTTCCATTCAACCCATAGAGTTCATGTTGAGATATTTTTATTAATATTTAGATTGTTTTGGGAACAACACCTTATTCTAGATGAGTATTCTCAAATCAATATCTTTTATTCAATAATTTATATAGATCCCTATGAAACCCACTAAGTTTGGTCATTCCAAACACCAATGTAGTAGGATGAAGTTAGGTAATGATATATATTGGCACCTAATCTAACTGAGGTTATTGATGAAATTTTTTGATCCATTCTATAGCATATAAAGGATGCTCAATGTTTAAAAAACTTATTGTAATTATTGTTAGAAAGAGTCTATGTTCGATATTGGTAAAAATTAATTCCTATGAATATCTCCTTGGAATAAATAAATGAGAATTAGAAAGAATGGAAATATTTTCCATAAATATATTGACCCCATTAAAAATATAAATCATTTTGGGATTGTATCTTATTGTTTGGCACATCTATGTAATATATGTGAAGTGCACGATGTCTTAAACATATCACTCCATAGGTATTACAAACTTGAATTTTTAAATGTATTGAAATAAAAGTTAAAATTATTAGAGACAAAAACATCTCTTAAGTGAGAAATAGTAGAAACTCTAGATTTTAGAGAGAATGTTTATTGTAAAAGAACACTCTAATGGTTACTGTTTTGTGTTGGAATAATAAATTTAGGGAATCCACTTCGAACATTAGGATGTGATAGAAAATAGACATCATAAATTGTTTTTATTAGAGTGACATAATTTATAGGTAAGAAATCACTAAATGGGGCATGGAATGTGACATCATGAGATTTTGTGACATCATTATAAATAAAATGATTTTATTTTTTGATAGTTTTTTTACATTAAACACCATGTTTAAACAATCCACATAATACTATGGATATATAATTATTTTATGTGATATTTATCTCTAGGACATTGAATTTTTGGATATGAATAGTATTAACCTTAAAATAAAATAGATATAAAGGTCATACTAAATAATTTTTTTTTAATTAAATCTTAATAACCAAGTACAATATTTTATGTAATGTAATTGTATTCTAAAAAAATATTTTTTCATCAAAAATTGGTTTCATTACTCTTTTTGAGAGTATATTATAATTATATTCCTGAAATTATTGACATTTTATTTTATAAAAATAATTATTGTTTTGAAATAATCAGATCTGAATTATATTATGGTTATTTTTTGTGACTTTTCCTAAGGGATGTATTTTACATTCAATAGTGAAAATACTGATTTTTATAAAAAAAATTATTTTTGTTTCTTTAATTTTAAAAGATCAATTTTATTTTAAAATTATTTAAATAAAACATTAGTTCTATTCTGTTATTAATAATCCAATTGAGTTCATTGGAAATATTTTTTTGATTGAATTTGGTATAAATTTTTTATACACATAAATGCATTTTTACACCACAAATGCATTTCATTTCATTTACTGTTTTATATTAAGTTAATTTTTTACAATTGTATATTTTTAATAAAGACAAAATTATTAAATATTTTGAATCAAGAGGTCCAAAATTAATAAATAGTTCCCTTTTATTTTTTATCAATATGAATTGAAATCATAATATTTTTTGTTACCACGATAAAGGGAAAATGTTATAATTTCTTTTAAAAATAAATTTTTAAAGAATAAAAATTATTGAAGAACATAAATTATTTTCATATAATGATTATATATCATACATAAGTATCCTAACATAAAAAATATTAACTTTTCTTTCATGATAACTTTTATTTTATCCTTTAAAATATTTAAGTAAAAGATAATGTAAAGACATTTATTTGTTTCTATTAATATCTCTAATATTTTATAATCAGTATTAAAAAATTATTTTTTATTTATAAATTATTAGATTAAATAAGAATTTATTTTTTATCATTGGTAGTTATTTTTTATTTTTATTGTTGAAATAATTACTTTAAATGCTTACATAACACTGACACATTGATTCTGAATGCACTAAAAAGTGTAGTTAAATGATATTAAAAATTTTAAGAGAAAATTTTCTTGCTGAGTAATAGTGTCTCAGTTTTTTTAGATAAATATAAAAATTTTTATATTTAATAAATTTTTATATTCACAATCTTTTATTATCCTATTGTTTTCTATGATAAATAAGACAAATACTTCCAAAAATATAATTAATAATTTTTTTAATTAATAGTATTTTATTAAATGATTTTCTATTAATAAATAACATATATTCATAAAACATAATAAGAAATGGATAAATATATCAACTATAGAAATTATTTGAGTCAATTTTCCTTTTATGGTAACTTTATTAAAACGTCATGTGTAGAAAACATTGATATTGTGGAAATTATTAAAATTGTTAATGGGGGTTAAAATATGGAGAAAAGGGTAATATAAATGACCAAAACATTTTTAAATATTATATTATGATATTACCTACACTTATTATCATATTATATTTGAATTATATATATATATGGATCAATTTTTCAATTAAAATTAATTTTTATTTATTTATTTCTTTATGTAATTGTAAGAGTTACACTCCCACAACTTATAAATGGTAATACTCCATCATTCATGATTTAAAATGTTTGATCCCTCTAAATAATATTATCCAGACTGTAATATCATTAAATCTTCTTTAACCACATCATAGAGAATCTGTTATTCCCATATGAGCATCATTTCATGTCTTCTTGTTCATTCTAATGATGGTTTCTCGACAAGCTGGTATAACTCTGAGTCGACCATTTTCAATTATATTTCATATTTTATCTCTTCTAAATAAATGGAATTATTTTTAAATAATTAGTTTATTATATTAAATATATTTAATTTTTATAATGATGATTTAACAACCATGATCATCTTTTTTCTCATCTGTTCAAAAAGGATAATGTAGCTCATCTGTACGTGAGGACTACCACCTTCACAAAGAGATGCGATTCATTTTTCAATTCCAATTTACATAGATATAGATAAAGACAATTTTAATGAATATATATAATATCATTAATATTCATTAATAGTGATTTATTATTTTTCTCTCTTTTTTTCCATCAATAACAATTGAAAATCACTCAAGCATACATATGGACAACCATCTCCCTGAATTTATGTATTTCATATTTCATCATCACTTTATATGAGTAGTTATAAATTCATACATTATACTAACTAAATAATTAACATTATATAGACTTTTTAAATAATCTCAATGTTTATACAATTTTACTTTCAAACCAAAAAAATGCATGGAAAATGATGAAGTTATTACCTAAAATATTGATTTTAAAAGGAAATTATTTAGGAACAAGTGAGAAGTTGACATAAGTAAATAATATATAGTATGAGATATATGATTATGGTTTTGTAATAACTTTTTAAAAAATTATATATTTATCATAAAAGAGTTACTAACATGTCAAAATTAATATGAGACTCTTGGAAATGGTTTTATGTCTCAATAGCCTCTTATTTGGGATTGTATATTCATGAATTTCCACTGAGTAAATTTTACAATCCTTATTTTTTCTATCCCATTCATTTTTCTTGTCTTATAAATATTTTAGGGAATATATTTTTCTATTTATTTTTAAAAACAATATTAATAAAGAAACCAAATATATATTTTTAAGAAAAATAATCATTGTAAAATTATTTGGGTGGGAATTGTTTTATTTTATGACCATTTTTTCATTAATATCATTTTCATGAATTGTTTTAATTATTATCCACTAACGGTTAAAAATAATTTTTACCCATTTTTAAAAATATATATATATTTTAATATATCATCCTATATTTTTTAAATATGATAACTATTCCTTTTTACTAATAATGTGAATGGAATTAGTATTTTATCATATACAAAATGAACCCAATTTTCTATCAGCATGACTGGATAATGTTTTGGAAATAAAACTAAATTTTTCCATGGTAATTTTCTATGAAATTAACTTCTATATTTTTTTTAAATATTTTTAATTTAATTATGTGATTTCATAATGAAAATGGTATTATAATGAATAAATTATCATCTGATATTTTAATGAATTATTTATCTAAAATGATAAGTTTTGATATTAATTATGGTTTTCTAGGGATATGATATAGTGATACCATCCTTATACATTATTTGTATAGTTATGATTATGGTGATATGATTTTTATAAAACCAATTTATTTTACAAGGGTTATTCTATGATGAATTTATGAAATTTATTAAGAAAAAAATTTAATTTTACAGAGTTATGATAGGATGATAAGTTAAATATAGTACAATCATTTTAGACATATATGTATGGTTTTCATTATGTGATGTGTGCACCTTGATTAATGTATCCATCCTATTAATTGTATAATGTTTTATATCTCATGATATTATTATGGGATGTGGGTCGATACACATAGTCCACTATTAGAAATAGGTAGGGGTATTTGTTCATCTATGGGAAATAGATTGTGTTTTTCATTCCAATGTATGAGATACGTGATGCTTTTAGATCTATTTTGAAACTGGAAATATAAATTTATTCCTGACCCACTATGATTAGATGGTTTTGATAGTTAGCCTTGACATAATAAGTTGATCTTATGCATATGATGGTGCCATGATTTTATGACATGATTGTGATCTAAAAATATCGTTCATGAATGATTTTTGATGTTTTCTCACTCTTATGATTCAAATATTTTTAAATCATAAAGTTTTATGCCATGAATAATGATTTTGATTCAAGATTGATGTGTATGAACATTAATTTTTATGATAATGAAATCATACCGATATGATTATATTATATTTTTTTATGATCAATTATAAATATCTCTCATTTTTACCCTTAATATGTATCTAATCTCACTCTTTCCTATCTTTACAATCCATATGTTAAAAAGAATAGTTTTATGTAGGGTATATAATTTAGGGTTGCAAGTGAGAAGAAAATTATGTGAGATCTAAAATAATGTATCTAAATAAAATGTTCATGTATATAGTTTCCAAAGACAATAAAACATTAAGTTTATTTTAATTATATTAGTTGTATTTAATGAATACCCATAAAAAATATTGTAATATTTATTTATAAAATTCTTGGATCACTATGATTTCAACTGTGTTAACTTAGATCCTTTTAATCCATCAAGTGGGCTCAAAAATCCTAGAATCCTAAATCTGGATTTTCTCAAGCCTTTCCTCCTTATTGAATAATGTCTCTTAAAGATAAGAAATAGTTACTATAATCTATGTTATGTGTACCAATTTTATTGTCAAACTAAGAGGCCAGTCATGTATTTTGAACTACATTAATATTTAAACTCATGCAATGGAAGTCCAAAACGATATAATATTTATTTAGGAACATTATATTAAGATTAAATATTAAATTTTTATCGTTTTTCATTATTTATAATACTAGGTGGAATTTACTTTTTTAATTATTAATGTATTGATAAAATAATTTACTCATAATTCATTAATTTTATTCAATATTACATGTTTGTTAACTATTTAAGTTTATGTTATCACTATTATGAATCTAATAAAGATAAATAATTAATCATACACTACAAAAAAACATGCATCTATATTTTTATAGTTTCTATTGGTTGTTTTATCGATTGGGTGATAAACTAACCGTTGAATTTAAGGGAATGACATTTGGAACCAAGATTTGTTCAATTTTCAGTATTCCACGTCTAAAATCTATATATATTTGGTTGGTTTCACTAGGACCTTAATTTTTAACAACCTACTCTCATATGAGTTCTATCCTTCACATATATGTACCCACATGCCGGTTATGTGAGCTAGGGTTATGTGGTTACATATGATGAACCATGGACACAAAGGTATGTACATAATTTGGGTTGGAGGTATGAATCAATAAAAATAATATTTATTTTTCTAAAATTTAAATCAAATAATGATACCATGAGATAAATATTAAAATAAAAGGTAACTTGAAACATAAATTGATCATTAAACTTATTATAATCCCCTCATGTAAGGACTGTGAATTTAATTAAAACATCTATCATTACATTATATTCATTCCATACTATGCTAAATATCTAAATTTAGGGAATTATATATCATATTAATTCACCGATTCATTTACAATATTTTTTCATTTAATGATTCATGGATATTCTTATTCAAATTTTTTTTAAATACAATACATAAATAAATTTAACATAAACATATTATGTGACTAGTGTGTACTAAAATGGGTTATGATGTGGACCCCTCTGGTCAGTATAACAAATATTTATTGAATTCATCGTGTAATGTACAAGTGGAAACATGCAATGTGAACATTTATAACAGATTTATTTTTACTCACAGGTTGTTTAAATCAGATATTTATTGTCCTTGTTGGGTATCATGCACTTACATGGTATGTTACATACATAACATGCCAATTTAGTACATGATATTTTTGTTATCTCAGTCATGTTGAGTAGTCAAAACACAATTTCTGACTACTATATGAAATATTAATATACTCATCTTGTAACACTTTTAATTATCATTATATAAATGGTTTTTATGGTGATTATACATGTCTTGGTGTCCACTAATATTGTAAAAATTAGTTAATCCTTTAAGTATGTAAAAACATTACAGCAGAACGTGAACACTAGAAACACCCCAAGAAGTTTGGTTTAATATTGTACCAAATATATATTCCAAATAATAAATTTAGAAGTTATAAAATCTTTCTTGTAATTTACTCTATATGACTGGGTATGAGTTACAGAGATTGTGTATCCCACAACATGTCATTTTTTCTATTTTGGGATCTTTTATATCACACACTTAAGTATTGGGTATATATTTGATGTTAACATTGATGAGTTATTTGATTTTCTTACAAACTATAAACATCATAATTTCATAGTTTACATGTTTCATAGTTGTCAATAATTTCAATACTTATAACTATAACATGTTTAATATTTTTATCACACTACTTTCCTATTTCCCATGAGGCTAAATCTTGTGATTTACATTAAATTTATTTCTACTACATGATAGGAAATACATCAAGCCTTATTGAATTAGGACCAGCCAATATACAACATGTAATGATGACACATAATATTAATTTGCATGATGTATCTTAATTCTTGTAAGTCATCCTAGTGTAGTGAACAAGGGTATATGACATGTATTTTTCAATTTCATTTTTTTGAAGTTCATGTTATACACCAATAATTTCTGGAACCTGTTAATAGTATTTTTGAATGTTCTTCATTTGTTATTGGTTTTTTTTCATACAAAAGTTAATGATCCTAATATCTAGATTTTCACATTAAAAAAATAAAAAAACTATTTTTTAAAAAAAATTAAATATATATATTGAACATTAATTAATAAATAATTTTAAATTAACATGTGACTACCAAGATTCCACTTGAAGATTCCAGTTCTCAACAAATATGGTTGATCCTATGAAAAAAAGTTATTTTTACTAGTTTCAATAGAATAATATTTATAAAAATATGATATCAACCCTAGAGAAATAAAATATAAGACCTTATGACATTTAATTTATAATGAATTTATATTTAGAATAATTACCTTATAATAGAATTATTTCTTAATTGTAAAGTTGAATAACATTTTATAGTTCATCCATCATTGATGTGACAGCTATAAGATTATAATAAATCTAAAAGACTCTCCCTTATTCTATCAATATATTTAAAGGTATGGGGAGGATGGTCCATATATATTCTTGGGAAAAATATATAGAATATATCACATGGGTTTAGATAATTATCATGAAAATATACTGTGAACATAATTATCTATTTATGTTACATTGATTTAATTATATTTATCTTATTAGGTAAAAGAATTGAATATGGTTCAAGGGAAATTAACTAATCTCTAAACAGTATATAAAAGAATCATTGAATAATTTAATTTTTAATATTTTAATTTCCTTAACATATACCACAATTGTAAATTTTTTAAATAAAATTTCATCTATACTCTTAACGAGACTCATCAATGCACCTCGGAATTTTATTATCCATGAATTATAATTATTTATTTAAATAAATATATTTCACTGTATAATTTCTTTAATAAAAATAAATAAATATTATATTCACCAAATGTAGAATAAATATTTATTTTTTATTTCACAGAACCAAATAATTAGTTATTTGGTACCTGGTGAATAAAAAAATATCATCATATATTATATTAACATGAAATTTTTAATAATATTTAAAAGAAATAATTATTTATTATTCAACACATACAAAAAGAAATATATATATATATATATATTGTTTTCTTTAAACAGTGAATGAATTTATGAAATCAAAAAAATTGTAAAAATTTATTCATCCATAATGTCTGAAATATATGTTTTCTAATGGAAAAATTCACATTAAAATTAACAATGATTATGGATACACCTATGTTGTGACCCTTTATGCAGAAATCATTTTGGAATTTGGTAAACTAGAATAAATTCAAAGATTAGTATCTTGGAAACATCATAGAACCCACTGATTATGAAGTCAATTACATAGTGAATACAACCTCCATTGAATTATCAGTGTTCGATATATTACCTATGTCTTTATATCTCAACAAGAAGGTTTCACACTTCATGAAATCAACCTATGTACATGATAAATATTTATTTGATTTCCTAAAATGACATACTTGATATATTTCCATGTCTATGTATTCATTAAAGAGTTTAATATCATTAAAAGATACTTAGATATAATGTTTTATTGAAAGACATGATGAGACAAATAAATTCAAAATTTACTCATTAATTCCATATCACTCATGACACACCTAATAAATGATACCCTTTTTTGAGCGTATGTGGGAATAACTTTTTTTGATATATCTAAGTACATCAATCATGATATGAATTAATAATAATCTCAATTCTAGTTTTTATGATACACTAAAACATGATATCCTTCATCCTCTATGTCCCACTAGATATATGCTATTTGACCACAAAATATAAATTACCAAAAATTGTTCTATATCTTCATGGTTAACATTATAGTGAAAATATTATTTGACCTATCGATGTTGTATATTACCTAAGGACATTATCATTTTGATATAAATAAATTACACTAATCATGGGAATATATATTAAATATTATCCAATTATTTCATTATATTGAAAATCCCAAGTATAATGTTATCTGGTTCTTAGGAACCAATTAGAACATTTAAACCTACTTGAAAAGTCTTCATACATGACTCTATGGAATATGATTTTGTTTCTAGAGTTTCTTCTAAAGTGATTTTTAGATATCTTACTACATTATAACTATAATAACTCCAAAGAAATATTATTTATTAGAATTTTAACACTTCGTTCTATTTATAAGTACCCGAACCTTACATCTCTACCGTGTGGATATGTGTGAATGAAAATTATATCAACAAAAATAATAATAATAATAACATTGATATTCATATTTCACATTTTTTCTACAGTTGATAATAATCATGACTATAATGTAGGCTAAACCATTTTATAGAAGCATATTACTTCCTTGGTCTCTTGAAACTATTTTATTACCAATCTGTTTATCATTACAACCTATAATGAATTTAGATCATGAAAATAAAATTCTTAAAATATACTTTTTGATAAAATAAATATTAATTATAAAGAGTGTTTATGTTTACTAATACATAGATTTATATTCATTTAGATGATACAAGTGGGTGAGTGGTATTTATCATAGGTAAATCCAATGTGTGTGAAAGATCCAAATTTGGGTATTTCTAGGGAACATCATAGCGGTGGTGCACAAGGTAATGATGGAATGGGGGGATAAAGAAGGTTATCATTCTATAATAAATATATTTTCCATTTATTTTTATTGTAAAGTTAATTAAATATTTAGATATATATATATATCAGATGATATATTTTCCCCCATAATATTGAGGGTAAATCTCATCTACTAAACCAATAACATAAAAGATTTTAGTGGGTTTATAATTTCTTCTAATAGAATCACACAATTTGGCTTGATGAATATCCCACTTAATGATAGTTTTTATAATAAAATGATCAGACTTTGTCAAGAGTAAGTTTTGAAGGTTTATCCAACCAATATGTTCATACATGAAAGGTAGGTCATGATATCTAAGCTTAAACCATAGGTTGGATCATATGAAAAAATTATCCAATAGTTCCACATGTCCAACACCTAGAATGTGTGGGTACATCACCCACCACTACATAACATTGGATCCTTAATATCATTCCATCTGGGTAGTGTTTCACCTTTAATACTATCGAAATAATGATAAAAATATGAATTAACTATCTATTGAATATATGAGGTTTATATATTGTCAAAAATTTTCATTTTATTAGGTATATCCAAATATAAGATTATATATAGCCATTTAACATCAATAAAATAAAATATATTTTTTAAAATATTTTGTTATTCCCTATCTTGGATCACCTGACCTGGTATAAGGAACACTACATGGACTCATTTGTGTCTCACCATATGTAAAAGGTTTATGACTAGCGGAAATGTGATGAGAGTACACCCTTGGAAATATATAACAATTAACATATATAATAATGAAATAAATAATCAATGTATATAATATAAATAAAATTTGAATGAAAACAGAAATAACTGACCCGATATTATAATAAATGACATCCAATATCCCATCCAACATGTCAAGAGATTTATTAATTTGGAAGATATATGTACAATAGAAAAATGTAAAAATAAATCAACATGGAGTATTCAAAAACAAATCACAAAGAGTTTAATGATATATACTTGAAAAACCTACATAATCTTTACAACATGCCAGTGTAGGACCCTTTCCCCAATCTAAATCCCTAAAATAGGAGTATGCATGTGCATAGAGATGCTCAGGAAGGGTGTGAGTATAAAACCATTAGAGTATAAAAAATGCTACATTAGTGTATGTGTTGTTGTTTTGTGAATGTTTATTTGATGATGTTAAATAACATCATCAGTAAAAATAAAAATCAATGTGTAATCATTTAATAAACAAGACACCACAAACCCCAACCCCACTAGATTCATCTCATTGGTAGGAGGAACATTTTTTTAGAACCCATAAACAAATACAATTCTACACCTATCAGATCACACTAGGATGACCTCACCAAGTACCACTACAAAAATAGTAGTCTCTATGGATATCAATAAATTACATATTCTAATCATTTTGGACTCTATGGAGGCCATATTCAATGATAGCATCCCATCCCCATAGGTATGAGGTAAGAAACACACAAGACCACTGAAATATAAACATTGATTTTTTGGAGGCCATGTACATTCACACCAAAACATAACGAAAGTGTATTTAGAGGATGCATAAAATAAAATAGGAAAATCACCAAATATCCCGGGGATGATACACATAAGAACATGAATAAGAACCATCTAATTAAAAGTCACATAAGATAGGAATAATTACCTATCCACAACCTGTCCCATAATCTAACTCATAATAGAAAACTTCATCATAATGAACCCCAACATCTCACTAATGTTCATACTCATTCCACAAATATAGAAATATTTAGTTCCCCTATCTAGCCTTATTAATCCCATCAACCCAACCATAATTGAGTATTAAAACTCCAAGAGAGAAAGGGAAAACACCACTAATAGACCTAAATCATTTATCCCATCCATACTAGCCTTAATTGATCCTGAACAACTCATTCTAAACTGAAAAACACAATGGAAAATCCCTATGTGAATTTTAGATACTCTTAACACTTTTATTATTTTCAAGTAATACACATCATATATCCCCTCTATGGTCCTAAAAAATTTAAAAGTACCTCACCCACTCACATTGACACAAAACACAAAGTTATTATAGGGATACACACATGCCCACATAAAAATCAATGAATATGATTTTATATAAATTAAATATAATTTATAGAAATTCATAACACATCCATATGGATATTAACCACTAATATCATCTACCTTATTCAATATTGACTCAATGATTCTTAGAAAACAACCCTAAAATCATCATATTAGGGTTCTAGATATGAAAATATAATTGAAACAATACTGTTGGGTTATTTTTGGGTTAATGATAAATGAAGGAACCAATCATAATAACAGGTTCTTGAAATTACTATGAGATGGGGATAAGGGAGCCAAAAATCACCAAGAGGGGAGATCCTTCATCACCTTATTCATGTGTTGTTATGGGAGAGGAGTGTGGAAAAATAATTGAACATAGAGTGTAAAAGTAACATTTCCCTTAAATAAAGAAAAAAATAATAGTATGAAAGGTACCTCCTAGATGTGAAAGTTAAATATTAAACAACCTAAAATCCATAGAAAACAATTTTGTAGACATAATACATATTTTACATTGTGAAATAATTATTTAATCACCAAATTAGATATAGGTATCCTATTTAACTCTTGTATAAGATCACAGTTTTTATCGACACCATAAAAATATGAATTCATATACGATACAAATATATAAGACAAAAACATAAATAGTAATGCATCTGGAAAAAATGGGTAATTATAACTCATCCCATGATGAATTATCTTCCTTAAGATTTTTTCACAGAGGTATCCTCCCAAAATCATGACATCTCCACCCAAAATACAAATATTGAGGCCAATACATCAACTCTTGCTCTCAAAATGGTTCCCAAATAATTTCATGAAAACACAATTCTTGAGTGAGTGGAACTATCTTTTCACCTATACATTCCCTCACATAATTCAAAAAAATGAAATAGAAACACCAAAAAAGACATGAATTCCTCTAGCCAAGCATTCCTTGTATACCTACACATATTGTGTTTTTCTCAAAAAAATGTACCTCTATACTAAAGTTTCATTCATCCTATATCAGAGACACCCCTAAATGAAACTTTGAAGAAATTTTCAAATTATTCAACCCTAGATGATGAGATGAAACTATTTTTCACCCACTAAAGCATGTAATAAAACTAGTTTTTACCCCATAAACTAAACTATAAAATTGGGTTCACACATGGACTACGTCAAAAAATTTTAGTTCAACCCATAAAACATATCATGACCACACTATCATCCCATGAAATAATACCCAGCAATCCATGCCCACTCCATTGTTTGGAGATAGAAGTTGTCACGTAATCACCTCAAAAAAACATACCCAAACACACACGGGTATCCATAATAAACTAGTTAACCATTCCATTTACCTGAACACTCATATAAAACCATCCTCTATATATTTTTTAATTTCAACTATATGTCACTCTTGATATTCACCTAGTAATTTTTGTTTCCACCAATCCATAGGCATGAACCTAACTCAGTGTCAACCAAAAACTAACACTCATGCAAACCACTAACAATCATCACATATTCTAACCCTTTATATTTCACAACAGATTAAATTCCATGGAACATCCTTTTATTTCTAAACGACCATTATTTTTTACTTTTCCACCATGCCAGACTAATCAAATGTGCAGTTTATTATCAAGGATCGCTATTAATGTATTATGCTACTCGATGAATGTAGAATATTTTCCATGGAATCTAAATGGAAAATCCCCAATTTCATCCTCAAGAAACATCTACTGAGAGATATGGAAATCCACAAAATAATGACTCCCATATGAGTTTACTAAATAACTACCTATTGAAAACACATCTTAAGATACTAGGATATCTTGATCAAAATCCCATAGAAATTACACACCAACACAAATTTTATTCCCTAAATTTTAGTTTCTAATTAATTTTTGAAAAATAAATTATCACCTAAAATTTCATCCCAAATCGTTGAATACATTTCTTGATTCCTCTATAAAACTTACACCTCTAACCACATATTAAGATAACCGCATCTCATATGATCTCTACCACATCTTGGAATAGAAAAGTGACCTAAACTTAATTTAATTCCCATTTATAGATTTCCTATAAAAAACAAAAATCTCAGGGGATATTTTATATATTAAACAAACAGTTCACCATTTGAACATCTATAGGAAGCATCACCTCAGAAGTTGACCCATACATATTCCCAAAACTCACCTCTGAGCTCATCCTAAGTCTATAAAACACTCCCTTAGATCACACTCCCAAAACCAAATAAATCACCTTCCCTAAAAAAAATGAAAATTCAATGACATTCAATCATTTCAACCCATGGTGTTCATATCCAAGGTCATGCACTAAAACACACCAAGATCCATAATTTTTCCAATAACTTCCTTTTCAAGGAAAAGATAATAACCTACTCACATTTCCATCAAGGCCTTCAAAACTCGATCATTTCAGAAAATAGTATAGAACTAGTTACCAATTAATGTTACCATTATTCCATACTAATACAATCTTAAATCTCACACAATGAGACACAACTCAACAATGTAATCTGAGACCAAACAATAAGACATCACAGACATTGTTCTCCATAACAAACAACTCCCCACTAGCTTAATAACTTTATGATTCACATATAATCCTAGGGATCACAAGATAACCTTTCAAACATAAATCTACTCTTCTTATTCTAGGAAGATCCATCCATCTGTCACACAAAAATAGCACTATAAAACCCTGCATTTTTAGGGTCTATCACTATTGAATCCCAATGATATTTTAATAAATCATCTCTCATCTTAATCTCTCAAGGGATGCTATTAATTAAACTGAAAAAATGAACATAAAGTATATCCATTGTGCCACACTCCACTATAATCATATCAAACAAGATGCCCTCATAGGGTCTCACATGAATATCATAAAAACATAGTTTAAAAGACCTTAACACGATTCATTAAAATCTTAAATCAGTACACCAAGAAAAATATACCTTTTTAAAGTTTATTTTGAACCAAATATTCAAAAAAATAATTTTGGGAATTTATTTTGGTCAATTTATATTAAAACTATTTTTTTCATTTTGAGGAACATGAAAAATAGAACATTTTTTTATTTGAAAGAATTCACTAAACTAATAATCCACTACTATAATGAACCAAATTATTCCAAATACCATTTTAAATCCGAATTGAATTTTGAAAAGGCCATTTGAAAAATTACACATCCTCTAGGCATTCAAAAATTCAATTTCAAAAACAATTATCCAAAAAATAACTTTTAAAAATGAAATATCATGAAAACCAATTTAAAATCATTTTTTATGTGAATATAAATTATAGAAACACATAAACATTTCAGGAATGAAATAGCACACAATATGAAGAAAAACATAAAGAATTACCCCAACTACTCAGGTCTTTAGTCCATATCATTAAAACCTACATGTTATTCACAATATATTGTAAATAAAATAATACTAGTTTTATAAGACTAAACAAGTTAAGTGTCATAATTTTTTTGGGAAACACAGAATATTTAATCAATGAAATTTAATTAATTTAAAAATCTATCAACTATACAAAAACAATTGGATATAATATAAATATACATGTTTATCTATGATGAATTTAGTCACCCACTCATTCCAATAGGGGAAATAGAAAATACAATATATCATAAATATCAAATCAATGTACACATTTTATGGTAAAATTGATCAACAATTAAAAGTGAAAACCAAATAAAAAATTCCATCTTTGAAAACATGGTAATCCCTATTATGTGAGTTTTCTATTACATAATACAAGTTCAATACCATATACAATAAATGTACTCTTTCTTGTATATCAGTAAAAAATATTTAAAAAAATAACAAGGGATTCAATACCATTCTATGATTTCATGACTTGGATAACCTATCCCTGGTCATATAATTCCACATGTCCGCTTTCACAACTTTAAATTTGTAGGACAATTCTGATAAGCTATAATAACATAAAATTTCACTGTGTAATTATCATGAAAAATGAGTTACATAAATAGATTTTTCAAAATAAAACACATAATTATTTAATCATGTTAATATGAAAATAAAATCTTCAAATTATAATATTTATATTAGTTTTAAAAGTATAAAAATAAGTAACCATATTAAAAAAATCTATTAAGGTAAAGGAATAAAAAATTGTTGGGTATTGGATGTATTCTTATTGAAGTTTATTTTCCCAACCAAGGAAATAAGGCATCTTCATCAGATTCCTCCATAGACCAAGCCCAATATGAACTACCAAAATTAAAATATCAATGTAATTAAATGAGATAATATCATGATTATGGAAATTTGAAAAAGGTATATTCTAGTGGAATCACCACTATCGAATGCTACTAGAGAATTCCATATTCGTATATCTTTTACAGAGATCATGAGTGGTTACATAACTCACAGATATGATGAAATAAAAATAAATTATCAAAGTAATAAATTATTTATCCCAATTATTCAATATATATTAAATTTTTTCTTTTAATTAAAATAAATTAATTTATGAAGATTTTGATAAAAGTATCAAAATAATTTTTTGATCAAAAGTGTAATACTTTTTTTACTTAAATTAGGGATCATATGGGATTTATTTGAATAAACTAAATATATATATATAAATATATATCAGATAATACATATTATTGATATGAATAATTTAATAATGTAATTCTAACTAAAAATTTGTTATAAATAATAATATGATCATTAAAAAAATTTAAAAAGTAATTTTACTATGAAAATAGTTTATGTTTTATATCAATTTAAAACATAATTTATGAAATATCAGAATTATAATTTTTCCAAGATACCATCATTTATTGATTTATTAAAACCATATTATATTAGGATACATTTCCTTTTAAAAAATGATTTTATGGTGATTAGTAAAAAAACTATTTTTATAAATATTTATACTTTTACAACATTATTGAAATACTATTATGCTTTTTAAATTTAAGAAACCATTCTCTAGAAAATAATTATTTATTTAAAAGGAATTATAATGTTTAATATATCTATTTTATTTTACATAATAACGTTTTATATTTTTGAAAATAATTTACATTATTCTATAAAACCATTTTAGATATATAATATATTTATTATTTTAAAATCATTTTTGTTACTTTTAGAAAGTGAAAAAAAATATTGTTTTAAATTTTATGTCACAATTTACATATTATACAAAATTGAAAATTTTAATTTTAATCTTAAAAATAAACTACATAGGTGAAAACTAGTTATCCTAGTAAATGAAAAAAATATGCAAAAAAGGGTTAAATAAATGGGAAAAAGTCCCAACATGTGAAGAAAATTTATAATTGATAGATCAATGTTTTTATTGAATAAAAATTATCTTCACAATGTTTTTTTACTAAGGATTATTATAAATATGTGAATCATGTGATAACTTCATATTAGGATGAAATATTATAAGACATGTCACTCTCACAACTTATTAAAGGTTCCTATTACCACCCCTTTAAAAACATTCCCAAAATTTGTTTTACTATTGATATTATACATGTTTTTGCTTCCAATAGAATCCACCTTCACGCCCTTAATCTTATGGATAAAAAATATTGGCCCATGCTCTCTCTTTCTAGGTAATCTTCCAAAGAATGATCAATGCTCTCCACATTAGTACTAACTTTTCTATTAAATTATTCCTTTTCAATCATTAATATTAAAATATATTTTCTTGAATATTATATGATTAATTTAGTATTTATAGAATGATAATTTTTTTATATTATTGGAATAATCATGACCAACATACCTTTTTCGGTTAAGGAAATGGAAAATGACACATCCACCTTTGTGCGGAAAGAACACCTCCACAAAGATTCAGGATTCATTTCACTTCGCAACCATACTTATATGGTCTTAATATAGAAAATAAAAAATTATATATTTGAAATACTATATAATATTAAATAATAATATATATTATAAATTTATCAGAATCAATGTAATGTTAAATAATTCTCCATGTTTACGTGTGGACTACCACCTCTATGGAAAAGTGTGTTATGTTTTTCATCATTTTCCATTATGTATGGTGATGTGAATGGTTTTAATGGAAAATATAATTTTTATGAAATTATAAATATTCTTGTGAACAAAATTGGATAAATAAGTTTTTATATGAGAAAAATAAAATCATTGAAATTCAACCTTCAAAAATGCATGTACAAAGAAGGAAAAGATCAATCATTCTTTGTAACAGTTTTGTATCTATTTACTTACCTTATATGTATCTTAAATTCATATTTTTAAAATTAATAAAACCTTATAAAAATCAATTTTATTCTAGATAAAAGATATTATTTCTAATGAACTACCTAACCGTCCATTATTTATGGTATGTTAATGTTTGGAAATGTCAAATCACATACTTGAAAAAAAATAAAATAACACCAAGGATGAATATCAAAACATAATTAATAATTATATATGATATAAATAATAAATAATTTTTTTTGTTTTATAATTGTACATTAATATTTACGTCAGTAATTATTATACAAATTTCGTTTTATCTGAAATCATTTAAATATTCACATCATCAATTTCATCATTAATGATCATAACCGAAAAACAGTCATATATTGAAATTACAATATTATATGTAGTTATATGGTTTTAATTCAAATTTAATTTTATAATACAGTAATTTTGAACATTGGTAGAATAATAAAAAACACAACTATATTGAAAATAGTTCAGAATAATCAATCTTACTCAGACACAAAATTGAAAATAGATAATAACTAACTAATATACATATAGAGAATAATTTTAAATGATGTTTATACAATGTTCTCTAATGAGTAATTTTTTCAAATAGTCTATTAAAATAGTTGTTTATTCTATAAAATATATTTAAAAACATTATTGGATTTTTGGAATCATGTTAAGGGGTACTTTGACTAAAATTTAATTTCATGAGAAATAGTTCATATTGTGCACCAAGATATATTTGAAATGGTGTGACAAATATATAATTTATTTCTTTCAGAATATTTATGTAATTATTGGTGTCTTAAGATCCATGTAATTTTCATTATTAAAATATATTTTAATTAAATGAATATTGAGTTTTTATGGGTTTTTTATGTGAATTTAAAATCCATGATACATTTTCAATTTGGTGCCCCATTTTTTTATACAGAGTATACACAACCAATTTGAGTTGTTATATCACAAAATAAATTTCATTCATTTTATTTAAAGTTAAATAAAAATATATCTCTTTAAAAGGGTTTTGATAAAAATATTATAGAATCCTTAAGCCTTGCATCGACAATATTATCTTCAAATAAAAAATTGGTTCTTGAATTACAATCCTTCTTAAGATTTTTTTAATCCTAAAATGACAGATATTTTTAAATTTTATCCTTGAGGTTTTACATTAACACTCAAATTTTTATTTACAATTGACCTATATTTTACCATATCTGTGTCTAGTATGTGAAAAAACTGTATTTATTTGTTTCAGTTAGGATACTCCATTTTCCATGATAATATTAATTTAATTATTTTGATAATGTTCTTATCTATTTTACAATAATATGTTAATGTTATATTATTAAAAATTGAATTTCATTGAAAAAACATATGTTTTTTTCATGTTTAACATATGATTCATCTAAACAATGTATGAAAAGATTTTATTTTTTATGTTTTCCATGTAAAAATTTAATTAATACACTGTTTTCATTTTTTAAAACCCTAAATCTATAATTTCAAAGATTTGAATAGAAATTATAATCCTCAATTTTTAATATAATATTTAACTAAAAAATTATGTTATTAAAAGTTGAAGTATATTATTTTTATCTAAAGTTATTTTAGAATATTGATAAATATTTTTTTCATCAACATAAAATACTTATGAAATAGTTTATTCTGGAGAAAAAAATATTCCTTTAATATTAGAATCCAAATTTTCTTCTCGGGATAGCATATGAAAGATTTTTTTCTTTCAATAGAGTTATTTATCACTACCTTTTTCTTTCCTAACACTATAATTTTAAGTGGAATTACCTTTCTTTCAAGGAATTTACTTTTTTAATACCATATTTTTTATTTAATGAATAAAGTTTGTTCACCATTATGTCATAAATTGATTGATTTGGGAAATTGTTGAATAAAAGTTATAACATTTATCTATACAGTTTAAATACCACATACATCACTAAATGTTATATATCTAAAAAGTTATATGGTATCATTTGATAACCATTTATATTGGATTGGTTTATTGTGCTTATCAATTAAATTATGAATGTTTTCCTTATTTTATTCCATTTAAAAATTATATGAAACTCTATTATTTTCCCTTGGGTTTTTTTATAATTTGAATGTAGTTTATTTTAGGTGTAATACATAGGTTTGGATGAGGATGGGTGGGGACTTATACCACCCCAAATTTAATTATTTAGGTTCCATATCTCTTGGGATAGCATTATATGTATATAAAGAGTTTGTTCAAAAAGGCATTGGAAAAATGAGTTTTCTCAGATTTTAATGGGTGAAAATATTGAGTTTCATTTAAAAGGTTTTATCTAATGTGTTTTCTAATAAGGATTCCTATTATTATGATCATCAGTATTTTCTTTGTTTTTTAATATTCACTCCATTTTTTATTCCATGGTTATTCATATTTTATAAGATATTTCTCAATTTTATGTGATTCACCAATGATTCAGGATTATTTTCTTATCTAACAAAGATATTTTATTATTTGTGTGACTCATGATATGTGGTAATTCAATAAAGTATTTATTATGTTATGACATTCATTATTCCATATTTTTTTATCTATGAATTATTGGGAATGACTATCATATATATTGAGATTGTATCCATATTCTCATCATATGATCACCTAAGACTTTTAATTACTATCAATTATGTATACCCTTACGGAGTATCAGAGTTCACCCCTTCCTAATATTCACTTATCCAAATTATATATTATTTTTTTACTTATGGTGTGTTTTTATAAGTATATTGTATATAGAAATTGTGGGAGATGTTTAAGACATGTTATATATTAGGAAAATTATTATATAGTGTTAAAAATGTCCACAATTTGAATAATACATAGGTTTTTTTGTTGATATTAGGTTATAATTCCATAAAACTCTATACCAAAAAGATCTTAGGAATGAATTGAAATGATGTATTTTATTTCAGTCATTTAATTATGAGTCATTTGCTTGTGTGGCTTGTACTACTATCAGTGATGTCCCAAGAAGCAATGTTGGGGGATAGTGCCCTTGGAAGAAGATACCTATCAAATTACATAATAAAGGAAGTAATAATCAGTGTATACAGTGGAAAAGAAGTGTGGAAGAAGAAAATAATTACACAACCCATGTTATAAAAAGTATAATTCCATATATTATTAAACAAGATAACAGATACACGAATTCTATAGATATACTGATATATGTATTTCTATAACAAAAAAATTGAAAATTTTAATTAATTATCTATATAAGATAATTTCAGAATCATTCCCACTATCACCTCGACCAAGCTTGTCCTACTGTATAACATCCCTATATATGTTTTTAAATGACTTGAATCCCTCACCATAAAATCTATACACACATAGTGAGATTCCCATGATGGATCTGAGTATTACCTCGATAAGACACCGAGAAAAAATCCTTTGAATAAGTATATTAGTCATATACAAATGTATGTGATAATGGAAAATAACTATATCAATAAAAATAAAATTCATTGAGTAAATGTGTGAAAACTAGGCCACATTGAACAATGAACCAACATGCTACATCTCATTACTGGATAGAATAATACTCATAAACCTAAAGAATATATATATATATATCAATGGACCACACCTATCAATGAGGTTAAAATATATTAATCACTTGAAACCGACCTCGTATGTTTGATGGAGGTCTAACAAGTCTCCTCAACCCATCCTTGTATATTCTATGAAGGTCAATCAAGTCACCTATACAAACAATTGGAGGCTATAGGGAGGTTATTAAATCATACCATCCCATCCAAAAATACATTGAGGAGGCTATATTCAAAAATGTCGGCTCGTTATTATAATTTCTGGGGATGTAAAATAAGATCACACCAACCCACCCACCAGTTCTGGGGCAGCCACATTATATCATATTTGAACATCTAAAAAAGGTCTTTCTATTATATGCATAATCATAGTTGATCATTCCCCAAAACATTAGGGAGGCCACATATAACAGAAATCAAATGAGTTACATTCAAAAAGTCAAACAAGTAAGGAAAACCCTCTCAACCACAACCAATACCATCTTCTCACTCATCATGGCCACCATTAACACAATATACCTAACGATATTTGTCATGTCCATACTGATGTCACATTTCAAGAAAATTATATCTCTCACAACTGAACAACTTCATTTTAGGAACACAACCTCCATCAAGCATCAAAACCCCTATAGTGTCTGGGTGAACAACGCCAAATCCCTAAAATCATTTATCCCAACCATGATTGCTTCAACTAAGCCTGAACTACTTAATTTAATCCCAAAAATCAAATAAGGAAGACCTATAAACATTCCCAATATAAGACTCCCTTTTTTCTTTTTTAGGGAATAGGTTTTTCACTCCCCATATTAAAAGCCTACAACTTTAATACATACATATCCATATTATATTGACTCCAAAAGTATATGTATTCTATATATATTCACAAATACATTTATAACTCATAGAATATAATTTTATATAAATGTTATAACATGGTATGGAATTTCTTTATCATTACAGGTGGATATTGTATAGTATGACCCACCACACTATTCAATCATAACACATCAATTTTGATAAAATAGCCATAAAATATTTTTATTAGGGTTCACGAAATTAAATCCCAAGATTAATGAGAAACTATGGAAAATATAGTGAATGAATTACAAAAAATAATGAATAAAAGTTATTAGTTCTTATAACATCAATTAAATGAATAATATGGATAAAAATCACTAATATGGGATCCTCTTAATCGCCTAGATCATGTGGGGTTTAGGGGAAGGATATAAAAAGTAAAACCAGTGTATAGAGGGAGAAAAGAAGTATTTTAACAATAAATATATCCTAGAAAATTTTTAGAATATGAATGGAATTTTAAAACCATTAATTTCTATGATAGAGGACCCCTGAATCCCTAGATATATTTTTCATAATGTGAACATATATATCACATTGTGAAATCCATTATATAACTCTTTATCAACATTAGGTCCCTCCCAAGCTTCTTAAAACCACACATAATTCATCTCAACTCCCTAAATATTTGAAAACACCATTGATACATGTATCCAATACAAAGGCATAAATTTTGGCTCTTATAATAATTTTAAGAGAATTACTATTATAAATGTCTAATTAATAACCATATTGGAGAAATTTTTATGAGTATTTTTTCTTTTATTATATTAATTAGTACCAAAAAGTATTTTATTTTTGTATATTCTAGTTCCTAAAGTGAAATATTACCTCAAATATGATTTTGATGTTTTATATGAAAATATATAGATCTAATATAGTTATATAAATAACATTTTTTGAGGATAACCTGATATAACCCAAAATATAAATTGTAACTATTATAATTCCTTAACAATGATGGGACAATGTTAGTAGATGATATGTTACTATTATTGGTGAAAATTACTGTTTTTAAACATTTATTTAATCGAACATGAAGATAAGTCTTTTTGATGTTGATAACATGAAAATTAATATTGTAAAATTTAATGATTAACAGTTATGTTCTACAAGATTATTCAATGATGTGCATTACTCCAATATTAGTATTATTCTCAATTTTTAGAGGGTAATTTTCTCAAATCATGGTTTTCACATTAGTGTAGGTAATTAAATAGTTATTCTTATAACTAGTATATGATATCTTATATTTTGAAATAAACTAGATTGGTATAATATTTAATTGACTATCATGATAGATTATATGAGAATACATTAGGGTTTTCTTCCTAGATGATGATATTGATTATTTATAATATAATAATTAATTTCAAAATAATAAATATAAATTCTCATGTATTTTCCTCATTTATTTAAAAATATTGATGACATGGATAACTATTTTTTACTAAAAGTGTACAATAAATATATTATTTTCATTATAAATTTTGTGATGTGAAATGAAAATAGTATTATTTGATTAATATGAATTACAATAGGTGTTGGACAATGGTTATGATACAATCCTTCCCTCATGGAGATGACTATATGAATAGGTTTATGTTTAACTCCATTATTTTTTTTGTTTATTCGGCTAATTTTTCATGCTTTCTCACTGAAACATTGAGGTTGAATTTCTAGTGGCTATGAATATAAACTCAATTATACTGATGTTTGTGAATTCTTGGGCCATCATATATCTTAGTACTACATGAACCTCTATAGATTAACATATTCAATTTTTTATTTCTTTTTTACCACTTTGATTTAAAATTCATGATCATCCATAAAAAACACATCAAATTGTACCATCACTTTTCAATATTTTAGGCTCCTAATTATGGGTCCTTCACGATGGGTATCAAATGTCCATTTGATTGATGATAATTAAAAAAAATTCATATTATATAAATATATTTTTTATAAATAATTTAATCCTGAATAATTGAGAGTGATTATAATGTTTTATGGAATGATTTTGTGTGAGGAGAAATTTAGTGGAGTTTGGATTCCAAATTATGGGATACTTCATCATAGGTTTAGAATATCCATTTTAATGATGATATTTGAAAAAAATTAATATGTTTTATTAATAATTGATTAATATTTCAATAAATTGTGAATAATTATGAGTGATTTTAATGTTTTAGGGAACAATGTAGTGTGAGTAAACATTTTATAGTGTGTGTATGGTTTACTAGATTCAGAGTGTAAATAATTTGATAGTGGGATATCATTATTTGAAAATAATTTAAATATTATAGAAAAATTTATCTAGAGAACACATTATAGATCATCATATTAAATTTATGTAATTACCTCTTTAAGATAATGAATTTTATGAAATAAGGAATAATTATGTTGTAGATAGAAACATTACATCACAAAAAATAAGGTAGTGGGAACTCAATTGAATTATGATGAATAAAAGTATCCATTATTCCACAATAGTGGGGAGAGGGTGATTTGAAATTACAAAATCATGGATGGATATGTTTAGAATAATTGGTTTAATTCGTAATGATATATATATATATATATTAAAATTTCTGAACTGTAATTTTGATACATCTAATAGATCTATTATAGATTTGAATATTTATAATATCTATCTATTTATAAATGATAATATATTTTTTTGGACATACTTTTTATATTCCACTCAATTTAGAAATGAAATTTTAATGTTATTTTTATAAAAAACTATACAAATAAATATTTTTTGATATATAAAGATATAAAAATTGGATTTTTTATATTAAAGGATAATTAATTAGGAGGGGTAATGTTATTCATTGATTAAACAATTATTAGTGTACATGGATTGATGTTAGAGGGATAAGGGTTATTGGACTTTTTTAGATAGTATTTTAGTAATGTATCCCATTGAAAAAAGGCCATGTATTTGTTAAATGTGAAACAATTTATAGGGTGAACAAATTATTTTAAGATTGTATTCACATTTTTTCTTCATTTGATAAGTATGATCATTATACAACTGAGAGATGAATTTATTTTTAATTAATTGACTAATCCATTATATTATTTATTTATTATATATATTTATTTTCATTTTCAAGTATTAAATAATTTTTGGATCAATATGTTCTTAAATGATTCAATGTAATTAATATCTTATTTATTTATCCATTAAATATTCTATATGTTTAATTATATGAGGCCCTACATGTAAAATTTATCATTTCACAAAAAACATTAAGATATCATTATATGTTTTTTGAAAACATTCAGTTGAATCAATTGATTTTATTTAATTTTACTAAAATTTTAAATTTTTTGGAATCATTATATGTTGGTTTAAACATAGAATAGTTTTATAATATGATTCACTAGTTTATAATTAGTAAGAGTAAAATTATAAATCTCATAGATGATTAAAATAATGAATTAATTAAAACTCATCGTTCGAAAAATTTTATGGTTCCATTATAAATAAAATTCAAATTATTTAATTCTTAGGTTCAATAGATTATTTTAATAATTTTCTAATAGACATTCTAGTTTAAATTTTTTTTTACACTTTTTATTCTCATGTTAAGACTTTTAGGGTCGATTATTTGGATACACTGGTAATCAATTTATATAATGTTATGAAATTTATAAAAGGTATATTTGAGTATGCTTATATTATTTAGAATAGTATTAAGGGACACAAAAAACGAAAAAACATGACTACAATTGACATATTATAAATGGGAAAAATATAATTTTTATGAGGATGAACACATAAAATAACTATGAATGAGTATGATATACCTCCAGTTATGGGGGTAAAAGAAATCCTCTTTATTACTCTAATTATAATTATCCACATTAAAATAAATATTATGATAATTTTAATGATATCAAATTTGATTCAGTACACTATGATAAAAATTGAATATTTTAATGCACAGTTTTTAAATTATCTATGTCTTAATGATATATTTTTGATTATTTTATCTTCTATGAGGTTGTAAGATAAGATTTTTTAGTATCAATTTATTATATAATAGAAAATAATGTCTCTAAATCTGATCACTATATTAAATTACTACACAGGATAACATAGAATGCGATGTAAATATAATAATATTTTCTCTAACACAATAATTGAACAATCATGTTGATATTTTAAATATTCATCAATATTATGATGAATCAAAATATAATTCATGAGAGATATTTAATTATTTTATTAGTGTATAAATAATTATTTAGATAAGTGATTAGAAAATCAAAAATGGATTTTCTTAATGTAATAAGTTAAATATTGATTCCACTATTAGAGGTTTATTAAAGAAATAACTATTAGGGGGAATAATGATTTATCAAATGAAATATCTAGGAGTAGATTCCAAGTGAAAAAAATTTAATTATAAGGAAAGGTATTAACATGTTGAATTAAAATATATATTTGGATATAATATTCAAATACATGATGAATAAGTAAGATATAATGATTTCACTAAATCATCCCCATGACACATATAATATAAAATAAAATTCCATTTATTATAATATCAAAATTATTTTTATGGATATAAGCCACATATAAATAAAATGATTCATCAATGATAAGGATATCTAGGTTTCAGGAAACAAAAAAACCCACCCAACATATTTAAAAATATTCACAATAGGATACAATGATGATATTTATAAAAACAATTATATCCATGATAAGAAATAAAAAACAAAATATTGTATAAATTGAACAATAACATAATGATAATCCAAATAGAGTACATTATAGTGACATATTGATTAATGAAGTTAAATAGGTAAAATAAATCACCAATTGGAGTAAAAAAAACTAGTGAATAATTTTTTTGATACCAATATGAGTTAACGAGAAAAGAAACAAAAAATGGAAATAAGGGGAGGTAAAGGGAAAGTAAAATAAAATGGAAACTTAGAAGGAAGTTAAAGAAGAATATTTTTCACCTTACAAACCACCACATCCATTATTAAAATTCATTATTAAATATAAAATTATTTAAAAAATAATCAAACACTCTTAAAATAATTAAACGATTTTTTCCATAACATTCTATTTATAGAATCTTTAGAACATTCCAAAAAACAAAATGTTATTAAACACAATAGTTTTAAATTGGGGGAAGCTTGAGTAGACTAGTATAATATGAATTTTGAAATAATTTTTAGTTTTTAAATCAAGGAGTAATCCAATGAAGGGAAGACATTCTATGTATTTATTAATTTATCATTAATAATAGATCATATGATTATTAGTGAGAAATGTATGATTTTGGAAAGTCTTTAAAATTAAGTGATACTAAATATTTATGGTCTTTGTATTAAAGGAGACATATACCAAAAACATTTTGTAAATTTTTACACATAATCGTGAAATTTTCATAAGTTTGATTAATTATTTTTCTATTTAGCGGATAAATTTATCTTTTTATTTGATTTTTTATATATATTGTTTATATTTAGAAAAAATTATTTATAATTTGAAAATATTTTCATTAACTGTTAGGTATATTTTTAACCCCTAAAGTAGTGAATTTCCTTTGTGAGTAGATGGTGAGGTAGTTATGTTCAAAATTCACAAGGTGATGATAAATTTTGATAAATACAAAAAATATTTGACAAGGTACAATTGGATGGATCTTTGGGATAATGTTTCTATTTATGAGAGTAATAATTGATATACAGTGAGGAAGAAAAATAATGGAGAAATAAAAAATAAAAAGGACTCTATAAAGGGTAGGATTTTTTAATTTTTGTTGTAAAAGATGAGATAATTGAGAGAATTTTTTTTATTCCCTGATTTACTATATGATTATTTAAAATTAACTAATTATTAGAGTGTGTTTTTCTATAGAAGTGGATAAATTAATTTGTCAATAAATTGTAGATTAATTTTTAGTGAAATGAAATATATGTATTAATATAGTGGAATATCAACATTGAAAATCATTTAAACTAAATCGCTTAACATATTTTTTTATATACTACATGAAATTATGAGCTATGTTTTGTCTAAATGAAATTATGAAAATCACTTATCTGTGGACACCTAATTTCATTTCAATAAAATTTTTAGTTAATTATTAGGAATGAATTTAATATTTTGTAACCTATTTTACTAGATATAAATTCCATTCACCCTTATCTTTTTAGATTTATTGTAATACAAATTGTATGCAAGTGATGATGATGAAGGGCCAAGGACGTGAATGAGGGAAAATGGAAGAGAATAAGTGGAGATGAAATTTCTGATTCAAACTCTTTATAATTTTAAATTCTCAATCTAGTAGGAATTATATGATGAGGATAGAAATTTTGAACATACACTTTTATTTTTTGTTATGATTATCTATGATACTTGGTGTTACATCAAAATGACTTAATTACTTATTTTAATTTTTAATTATGAAAATATTGACTTTATAAGATAATGATTCAATGATTGATTTTATGTAAGAAAATCATTATTTTATGAGTAATTATTTATAAATATTGTTTTATTTATGTAAAATAAATTTTTTAATCAATTTTCTGTTTTGATTTTTGGATTATTATATAAAATGAAAATTACTAATATATTTTCTTTTAGTGATTATAAAATATCAAAATACACTTTCACAATGAACATGAAATTTTATTTAATTTTTTTATTGATATATATGTGTGTCATATTTGATATAATCTATAGTATAAATGTGTCAAATTCATTCTATAGAAAAAATGAACATTATTCACTTCATCCATGTAGAATATTACATATAATGAAAAAAATTATATATAAAAAAATTGGGAAAAAATTATAGAACAATAATATTTAAATTCATATGGTCATGGTATTTTAGGTAAATTACACCCCTCAACAACATTATGATATAGAAAAAAAAATTAAAATATCATTGAAATTATCTTAATGATGTATAGAAAACATTGACATTAATTTTTTTGAATGAATAATTATGAAAATAATATATTTTTATTAAATATTGAAGGTATATTACTATTGGATATATGATTTTTAGAATTTTAGCCTATCTATTGGATAAGTAACCATACAATTACAATAGTAATATAACCATTATGGTAGCTGATGAGTAAATATTTTAAATAACCGTTACAAAAAATAAAATAATTAGATACAACATCAAAATTAAAATAAAATAATTACCCAATAAAGTTAACAAAATTTAATAATAAGTCTAAATTTTAAGTAAAATGGGCTTTACATTATTTAAAATACTATAAATTTTATACATGAAATAAATAATTAAATTGAATGTTTTATAATTCCATTTCATTAAATAGTTTTCATTTTTTGATCATCATATCAAAATTATGTATGGTACATTTTTCAATATTTTTAACTATTTATAGAACTCTTTTTAATCATAAAATATGTTATAAACATAATATCTGTGTCAAGGATATATGTAACACCCTAAGAATTTATGAAATATATTTTTTTGAATAAATTTAATTATTGTGATCGCTTACCTTACACGCAACACATAGTCTTCAATGAATAGTGATATGTTATTATATTATTATTTAAATAATTTCTTTTATATTTAGACACTACAAATGGGTGTATGGATAGAAATAAACACTTTTAAATATTAATTATAATTATTATAAATGAAGAAAACATATTAATTAAAAATTAATGAATATTAGAAAGTCTTTTTATGCATTAACTTTTTTAATTAAACAATTTATTTAATATTTACAATTAATTGATATAAGTTATCCAATAAAGATCGTTTGAATATAACTCTTAATGAAAAAATTACTTAGGTAAATATGAAGATACAAGTTACCATGTTGAATACTAAAATGGTAAAATCACATAAACTTAAATGCTATGGAATTAAATTTTTAAAACATTTTTTTCTATAGGTGTGTATCAACCATCTAATCCATATAATACATTATTTATGTATTTTTTAGGATCTTGATCCGTGAGTGACTTCCAATTATGAAAAATGTTTCAGTATTTACAAAAATTAAACTCAAACCCCTTTATAAAAGGCCATATCCTCTTCTCAATTATTCACACATCTTAAGATATTTGGGTATATCTAACCCTTAAAAAAACTTTTAAAACATCAATATACATTTTATATGTCTACTTTTTATCTCGATAGTCAAGACTTTGGTTGTTTATATGATATCTAAGGGGATTGTTCTAAGATAATGTAATCATCTTCACAAAACTCTTTCTTTTCACTTCTTCTATTACCACATTTATTCTTGTTATATTAATTCATATATAATATTATCATTATATAAAATATACCATGATATTAATATGATTATATAATAACCAATATCTGTATCCTCTTCTATCGGATGGAAAACGATATCGATGGTCATGTGTATGGAGAACTATAAACTCGTGAACCAATGTAATTTGATTTCCATCCCCACTAATAATGGACATATATTATGATGTATTTAACACATTTATATTAAATTTATGACATTATTATACTTCCGAAATTATAATATCACATAAAAATTCTAACATTAAATTACAAGGGAATATGATAAGGTCGCTCATGTGTATTATAGACCACCACCACTTGAAATGATGTGATTCATTCATACATTACATAGATAATTTTAGAGATAGATTTAAAGAAATATCTAATATATATGACATAAAAAATATATTGAAAAGTAGTTTTATTTTTTTTATTTCATTCTTTGATCAAATTGAAACAATGTTCATGTATACGTATGATATACCATCTATAAGACTAATACAATTCATTTTCAATATATATCATTAATTATTTACAATAAAAACTTATATAATGAATATATATGGTACTTATATCATGTCTAGAAATCTAGAGATGATGGAACCATGATCAAAATGAAAGGATTGATGATACCGAACCAAAAAAAACATGAAAAAGGAATCTGCTATTACCTGAAACATGATTTTCATAAGAAATTATTAACATACTGGTAATAAAAGAACATAAGTATAAAATATATTTATAATTAATATATATTTATTATACATGAGGTTTTAATGTGTATGAATGAATTTTATACTTAATGTGAAAAATTTTCATATCAAATTAAATTATTAGAGACATATGTTATGTTGTGAACCTATGTTCTTTTATGAGGATTATATAATGAAAAATTTACATGTTATATGAGGAATTTATTTATTCTATTGATATATATAAAGATACCTTTAATGCTATTATTTCATTGATCTTACAATTCATTATTTAAGAAAGTGTATATGTGGATTTTCAGCTCACTTCTATTTTTATATGAAATGTTAAATATTCATCACACAAAAGAAAATTTATTTCAAATACAATTTAAGAATGAATTGGGAAACCATAAAAGATTTAACGTATTCAAAAATTAATAAATTATCACCGTAAATTATTTAGAAAAATATAATGATTGGTAGAATTGGACACCATTTATAATTCTTATTGTAGAGTAGTAACTTAGATATCTAGTTTATTATTAATAAGATCTTAAAAATATTTGAACATTCTGTCCCATGTCTGTATGAATTCATATGAGTTGATTTTTTTATTATTGAAGACTCAATCTAGAATTCGGTGTTATTTTAGAATCCATGCCTAATGCTTCTAATTATTATCAACATGAAGGAATATCTCATAAATTATATCAATCTCATATCTTTGTGCATTGAGTTTAATGAAAATTTCATGAATTTATTCCTCAAAAGGTAAAATAAGTTATAGATACTCCCCTTTTTCATTTACTAATTTTCCATTCATTCCATTTTTTTCTCAATTAAGACACATTCCCAATTACGAACTTTTTTATTTTGTGTTGTGTTTATTCCTCCAATGAATTTATTTTATGAATCATCTTATGAAAATTAAGTGAATTTAAAAATTCATATATTTTAATTTAATTCATATGTCTTATTATACATACATTACCAATGGGGTAAATGTTTTACATTACAATCTAATTTTTTATCAGTATTGTATATGATTATTCTTTTTATGATGGGATATTTTGATTCACATATCAAGAAAAGTTCAAAATTTCACATACTATGGTTTTTTCATGAAAATTTATTGTTCGCTTTTATTTTTTCCCCATTATACACTTAAGATTCCAAAAAATATATTTTTTTATGAAAAAACATCATTATTTATCTCTTTGGTCAATAATCATTTTTCTTACATATCAATGTTTTTTATAAATGTTTTTGAAATATTTTCAAAATTATTAAAATTAAATATTAGTGATATTACTACATATGTTTTATGATTTTATAATGTTTAGTAAAAATAATTTTCAAGTCATTTTCATAAAAATTAATGTTTGGATTTTTCTAAAAATATGAAATGAATCTATGTTTTAACATATAAAACTTGAATTGAATTCCCCATCATCATGGACATTAATTATTTTAAGAGTTCATTATATATTTTCAAAATTAGTTTCAAATAAAAATATTTCCTCAATATTTTATGAATTTATATCATTAAAAATATAATTATTAAAGAATTTTATATTTTCAAATTGAAATGTTCAAAGTTGTGTTTCTTCGAAAAATAATTTTCTATATAAGATTACATCCCTTAGTGCTACCAAATCATTAATGTGGATATGATCCAATGATACTATCTTTATTATTACTATATATGGTTTATTTTTATGATGAAAATAATTTTAGGAAACTAATTTTATTTCCCATTTGTTATGCAATGATGATAAGTTTTATGAAACCCATTTCTCTGCATGGGTAATGATATTATGATCTGTTTTGATCTTATAGTGCATATATTTATTATTTTCATTATGTGATTCATGGAACCTATATCTCTGTTTACTTACGTGTACATCTCATTATATCTCATTAGATAACAATGGTAAAAAAATACATTGATCTTTACCCATAATGGGAATCAAGCCGATGGGATTGATCCACAATGGGAGACACGCCGATGGGCTTGGTCCATAATGGGAAGTATGTGTTGAGGAATGATCCACTATGTTTGATAGTATTATTATTTATCCTTGTAAAATATAATGTATTCTATACCCATGTTGGTGAAACACTGTTAAAGTATGATCATATAATTCATGAATTATGATGATTTCACACAATTATGAATCATATATTTTGGAAGAATAATGATTTATAGAAAGACTCATGTTTATGATCTATTAAAATTTGGGTATATAATTTGAAGGTTATTCTCATGATTTGGTATCCTTATTATTATCTTATGATATCATATGACCATTGATTGATACATCCCATATTTACCCTTATTGAGTATCTCAATTCATTATTTCTTATGTTTTATTTTCCAATGTTAAGAAGAAATATATTATGCATGATATTTCTAATAGTGGTTATAGTTATGAATAACATAGTGGGATATAATTTATCTCACTAAAGGAATAATTGTTCATGTGTCCATGTTTATAAAGGAAATAGACTTAAACAATTCTAGTGTGGATAGTTATGTTATATAATGAATTTTCTTATACTAAGATGTAATATATTTATATGAGATGTTTGGGTATTCACAATATATGGTTTAAAATTTGGGATTTTATAAGTCATATTAATATAATAATACCCCATTAACTATTAGGTCACAATTACCTTACGGTTAAATCCCAAATTTGATCTCTATTTTTTTGGAAATTTGAATATATTATAATATATGATTTAATAATACTCTTCTCATTCCCTATACATACGAACCATCACCTAGCACTTATTATAGGAAAATATTCTTATTACCATGCAAAAATTATACAAAATTCTCTCATGAGACACTCTTATCTATGTTACAGAAGTATTGGTCTCATCAAAAAACAAACCATTGAAGGCACAAGTCGAGTAAAAAAAGAGTCATCCAAATGAGTTAGATAAGAACAACTAATCATTTTATTTATATAAAATTTATTAATTCTTTATTCCTTAAATTTTTAAATTTATTAAACATGTACCACATCATAAAATAAATTATTTTATTCAATTTAATATCAATGAAAAAATAATATAAAATATAAAATTAATATTATTGTTTCATTAAAAAAACCTCATTTATGGGTATTATAACCATTTATAAGGATGTTATAATTAATAAATTATTGTCACCATCATGAATAAATATAATAAATCTATTTATTTTTACATTTTAACATAAAAATTATTTTATATTATTTTTCTTATTCTGGAATGATTAAATCCTTATAAACTTAACTATAAAATGAAAATAAATATCATACTAAAACCTAAACCAACATAAACTAACAAACCTCTATGTCATAACACATATAATAATTGAATTTTGGTTATAATAGGACATGCTTTTATATTATCAACCATTTAAATTTATGTAAATAAATCAAATACTTATCATCATAATTCTTATGTTTTGGATAAATTTTACCTGAAACTAAATAATAAATCATAAACCATTATGATCTTCAAATCATGATGTATAAATCTCTAGGATAATGAACATTAACAATATTTTTTTAATAATGTTATTCTAGTAATCATAAGATAATAATAATAATAATAACATAAATAATGTTCATAATAATGTATTTAATAAACATTATTTTTTTGTTGTGGTTAAAAAAATGTACTATATTGTGTCGACACCTGAGGAAAAGGAACCTATAAAGAAAAAATAATCTTTTGAGTTATATTCTGTCAATCTATTTATATTTAATTCACCATATATAAATCACATATTATTCTTCTATATACTATTTATATTTCTTATTAATATAAACCAGATTTCTATTCTCCTTCATTTTTATGGATATTTATCATTTATTAAATCTCATAAAATTATATTCTTTAATTAAAATATGATAAATGGTAACTTTAATAATAATTATTCCATTTCATGAATAAAATTTTAACTTATTTTATCTTCTATTAAATTTATTAACATTATTATTTTAATTAATAATATACCTTTTCATTTTTTTGATTAATTAAAATCAATATTATATTACTTCATTAACTATTATTTTTCTAATAGATAGAACATTGTTTAAAAATTTAATTTATATACAAAATTCTTCACCAATAGTTATGATTTTACAATAAAAGAGATATTTCATATCATGAAACATTCTTCCATATTAAAATATAGATAATCAATATGCCTTAATACCTTATTTTCATGGGAACCATTATGATACATTATTCAATTATGATTTATATAATGAATGTGTAACCTATTTCCTTATCATATATTTTCATATTTTTATTAATCACAATGATTTATATTCTATATATAACACATATTTATGATATATTATAATTTTTGGGTAACCCTTTAATTATACATTCTCTAAATCGATTATGAAATTCTTATATCTCAGAAGATATTATTTATGAGGAATTTTATTTAGCATAATACATATTATTATGAGGTATTAGAAGTTAACAATAAGTTATATTTATGATTTTATGTTTTATTCTTGTGAGACAGTTTTCTGATTCCATGATCTTATAATATATTTTAATTTATTCCATGTTTCCATATATTATATATGATCCCCCACTTTTATAATTCCCTGACATACCATTTGACTCATATTTTATTCATTGTTTTCATGACTTAATCTATTTACTCCTATTTAAAAATTTATAAAAAATAAATTAATTTATTTATTAACATTGTAAATCCCACGTTTTGACAGTTGTATGGAAATATATATAATCCTATATTATAATTTAATTAAATGAGTATTTATTTTAGTTTATGGTCTTGTATTATTTACCAAACCAACCAAAGAAACCATACCCTTAAATATATATGTTATCTATGGATAGTTACATAAATAAAATTAATATTATATGTTTGAAATTGGGGTCATTACAATATGTATTATATAAATATATAATAATTTTTTGAGATTATGTAGAGAGATTAATTAAAAAGACTCCCTGAATGACGTAGATGGATAATTAAAAACTCATAACCTATGATATATAAGTGATTTAGGATTTTTCTTCCAATTTTTATATTTTTTCTTTTTTTTATTATTTAAATGATTATTTTCATATGTAACATTCATTTCTTTTACTAAATAGCTGTAAATTGAATCAATCGTGTCAATAAACAATGTGGTGATAAATGTGATGATTTCTAAAAAAGCCTAATATGGTCAGATTAAGAGTTAGGATCCTCTTTGTAGTATACTGTAAATTAATATATGTTTTGAAAAATAATGTTCACCATGTGGATTTCCTTTCTTCTCCTATGATAGAAAAAGTTTCATTTAAGTCATTTAAACAAAAAAAATAACTCCAAAATTTATTGGATGTTATGATCTTTTAGTCTTAGTGAAGATGAATAATTCTATTGAGAAGATATTATCGATTTTGTAATACACTAAAAATGATAAATTTATCTTTTTAATATACCACTATAAATAAAAATCTAATAATTTTTTGTAACTGGTCAATAATACAAAGCCTAATTACAACATAGTATTAATGAAATGCGGAAAACAGAATAAAATATATTTTAATGAATACTTTTATTTCAATATTATTATCAACATGGATATTTAGTTTTATGGACACATAGAAATTGGGAAAATTCAATTAGGATTTACGATGAAAAAAATAGAATTATTTAGCATTAATCCACTTCCATGGTCACTGACCCTGAAATAAATCACGACCACATATTTATTAACTTAATGTAAATCCATTTAAATTATATAGTGATAGGTGACTATGGGAGTTATAATAAAATAATATGACATTAACTTAATTTTCCTATAGATATTGGTGATTATCAAATCTAGTGTGGGGATGGAGATAGAAAATTAAAATTAAATTTTAATTCATAAGATAAATCACAAAGAGGAAATATGATCTAATTTCCTACATGTTATAAGTATCATATGAATAAAGCTATAATATACCTCAATGGAATGAGGAAATTACACATCTTGGATATTAAGGGAATCAATAAAATAAATATTAAAGGTATATGAAAAATGCAATAAATATTATGGAAAAACTATTAATCAATCCTCCACCCATGGTCAAATATTTCAACAATAAGGGGCGTCAACATAATAAAATTCAATTCTCTAATCTAAGGAACGTCAAGCATTATAAACTACAAGAAACTAAAAATCTAATCTAGTAAGGATAAATTTATACAATCTCAATTATTAACGTGGAACATGAATATAATGTGTTTATATATTCACTTGTTAGTCATTAAAGCATGGATAATGTTTTATTTTATAATAGTGATATGAATTTATAAATGTCAATATAATATTTTTAATATTTTATACACCACATTAAAAATTAAATTTTTGATATTGATAGAGTAAAATCAATTTCAATATTACAATTTATTCTATAATTTTATAAAAAATAAAGGATAATAATAAATCCTTGTTGGAAACTCTAATTTATATAGGCATATCATTCCATTATGAGAAAAAAAATGCTACAAAAATTATTAAGAAAAGGTAAAGGATCTTCTTTGAAGACATATATATTGTTTGAGAATATTATAATGTATACCATTAAGTTTTTTATGGTCTTACTCATGACTTAGAGGCTTGGTTCAATAGATAACTTCTAGTATATACTGTATATATATAAATATTTATATAATGGAACCCCTTAAACTATAATTTTTTCAATAATAAACTGTAAGATAAAATGGTAAAGTGATTTATACATAATGTCACATCTAATTGGGGTTCTCTAACAGACCATTTGATTAATAATGAAAATTAATTTCATATCTAAATTAATTATTATGAGATTCAAAAAAAATTTAAAAATGAACTATTTTCCATGACCAAATATTGACTACATGATCAATCAAATATAGAGGGATTCATAATTCCCAAAAGCTAATATTTAATTACGAGATTAAAAATTGTAGGAGAAGTTGGTAGATATTATGTGACATTAATTTCTAAAAAATTATGGATACTATAAGTTATTTGTAATCTCAGTAAGACTCACAAATTCCCCAACAATCAGTTAAGTCTTGTAGAATAGTATCATTAGAGGATACAATGAAATTTTTTATTTTTCATATAGATGATATCATAATATATTTAAAATGTAATGTGTAATAATATAAGTAATAAAAAATTATTCTAAATACTTTGTAAAATAATTTTTTTTATGAAAATTATAGCATATGTGATATCTTGGTAGAGAAACATATATTTTTGTAACATGTTATCATTTGAATGGGTATATTTGAGTATCCTTCAATGGTAGAGGTGATTGATTAATTTCCTTGGATAAAACCTTTAGTGTAGTTTCATAATTTCATTGTATTAGTTGGAAACTATTCGTTGTTTCAAATAAACAACTCAAAATTTTCAAAACCACTAACTAAGACAACTGTTAAATGGGAGTATTTTGAATCAATTTGTGAATATAACGTGTTCATCAAGGAGTTGAAGATAAATTTATTAAATATACGAATAATCAAATTAACCTTATGTGGGGAAGGATTTTTTTATATGTATTTATGAATTAAATATGTTACGGGGATATATACTCATTCAAAATGATAAAGTGATAGATTAAGCCTCAAGATAATCATAATTTAATGAAGAAAATAATATAACACAATAATTGGAGGGGATATCGTAATATTTAAATAAAATATATTTTATAATTATCTCTATAGAGAGAATTATGAAACACTCAAATGCATATATATATATGTTATAATAACATAAATAATATATTTAAACATAAGGATCTAAAAATGTTATAATGAATATTGTCTTAGCTAATTAAGGGAAACTAACTACTCACAATATTAAAATACATTATAATTGAATACGAAAATTGATTCCGTACATATGAAGTATACTAAAACCAAATCCATTATATGGAATGAGTGAGATATAATCCCCTTAATTAATAAAAGATGAAAATAATAACTATAAAATGGGGTTTGAAATCCTAATTAACTCAAATAATTTATCATCTATCCATTCTTGATAAGATAAAGGAAAATAAAATAAAATAATATGGAGGTAAAAAATAAAAAATATTTATCAAGGAATGAGGATACATGAATGATTATCATCAATGATGATAGTGTTTTTTTATTTGGGACAAAATTATTTTCATTATCTATGCCAATGATAAATTCATTTTTATTTGATGATATTCATAGATCAATATTCTCTATCTAACCTAGATCACAGTTTTATATAGAGATCACTAATATTACTTCTGGTGGGAAAATATATTAATGTAAATTTCTTAATTATCAGTAATGTGATATTTATACCAATAAAATAAGGTAGAAAATAAAAAATGAAAAGTGATTATAAATTTTTTACTTATATGGAATCTAAAATTTCATAACATCATTATGGATGTTTTCACATGTCATAAAACAATTATAATGAAAAAAACAATATGGGTTATGGGGTATTATCATTCCAATAAACCTCTCATCATTTCATTTAATAATATATCTCAGTCAATCAACAAGAAATGATATAAATGAATGAAATTCTGAGGATGTATAGAGAATGCCAATTAATTTTTTATGATCATGATATAAAGGTCACAACAATGTTTTTGATATGTAATTTTCTTTCTTTGAACACAAAGTTAATTGTTGGTATAAAAGATCACCCAAGAAATAGGTAAAATTATATGACAAGTAACCCACTAGAATAAATTTTGAAATCATTTTCTAAAGAATTAAAAGTATTCTTCAATCAATATCTTATTTATGTTAAGTTCTCTTACAATAACAATTTACCCTCAATCATTCAGATGGATCCATATGATTTCTGGTATGGTTGGATAATCAATACTAGCACATGCTATAATAATGATAAATAGAATTGCATTCTATGAATAGAACATGTTAATGAAATAGTCAATAAATTAAAATCAAATTAGTAAAACCTAGAAGAAACAGATGGTAAATAGAAAAAATATAATAAAAATATGTACTGAGACATGGATTTTGAGATTTGAGATAAGGTGTTTCTTTATAAACTTATGTGTAAGATATTCATTATGTCTTGTAAGAGTTTAATGTTATATCTATGATACATTTACCCGATTGAGAATATTGATCATGTTATCATTGTGTCCTAATGACTTGGAATTACATTTGGAATAGCTAATGTACATTATTTATTCAATATATTTTTATTTTGGATGTTTGTACTAAATGACATGCATGAAAAAATGCAGAAAAGCTATATTTAGATCATAATATCAATTTTATGGTTTTATACTATAAATCATGGATAATAGGGATAAGTTTTTATGAAAATGAAATCTCTCATTGTTAATGTACATTGTGAAATCTATAAGAATAATGAAGAAACATTGGATCATCGAGATGCAATGAAATAAAAGTACCATCATCTGTTTAAATATGAGATTATGAATTGGAATTTTGATGTAAAAATTTCATAAGGAGGGATAATGAAGTAACTTAGACATTTTTATATAATATTTTACTTTTAAAAATATATGTTTTGAACATTACATATATATGTTATTCTATAAGTGATTCATAAGAACCCTATAACAAAAATGAATAATTTTTTATTTCATGAATTTAAAAAATTTAATATAATGTATAAATATACTCACTAAATTTAAAAAATAGAAAAATAGAATTAAATGAACTAAACCAAATCATTATAATTTTTAAATATATATTTCTATGGCATTCAGGAAATATCATACCTATGAACGAAACAATGAAAGGGAAATAAAATATTTAAAATATGATTATAATTTTTCTAATGAAGTATGAATAACATTGTAATAAAATTGATTTAATGACAAAAAATGGATGTATGTAATTTTAATAAGATAAATAAAACTATATAATGACTATAAATATCAATAATATTATAGTAAAATATATAGATAAATAATAAAATTATATTTAAATAATTAATTTTTAAATAGAGTAATATGGATGAATATTGAGATTTCAATTGATTAGTTGAATATTATAAAACCCATGTTATTATTATGTCTCAATAACCTAACTATTGAAACACAAGTTTTATCATTATGTATTAAACTAATATTATATTCTACTATTTTATTTTAAAATATTCATCTCATCTTTCAATAAATACCTCCCCTAATCCCCTCAATTCTCTCCACATATTTGTTTTCTTAGTAATAAAAAATTTATATAATATTCTCTAATCTAACATTGTTATCCTTGCAGGGGAGGTTTCTGTCTCATAAAAATACAATACATTTATAGCCTAAATTAATTAGCAAAGGACACATCCCCTTTAGTATCCTAATAACTCCAAATCCTGAATTTTATTCCATCATATTTTCTTACTCTACATAGTAATTTGGATAAAAAAGTTTCATATAATAAAATAAATGGTTTTAGTACCTTAAATCACTGAAAAGATAGTTTAAATGAATATTATTTTTTATAGATTAGTTAAAATGAAATAACAGGCATTGAACGAAATGTAATAATTATACAAATATTAATATTTAATCTTTTTATGTATAACATATTTCTTAAATTGGATGTATGAATTGTAATAACCCAATTAATGAAAAAATCATAAAATAATTATATTATGTATTTATTAATGAATAAGAAATCAATTTTCAATAATGTCATTTTATGTTTTAAAAATATTTTTTCCTTCCATAATGTTGTATATTATTTTTTTGTGGAAAATATGTTTATTTGATGACATTTGTAGATATTTTATTTGAGAATATTAATTCCATTTTTGACATCAGAATTTCAATATTATCATAAAGTATTTTTTTTGGATTTTTATGAATATATTAATTTTTATGTGAATTGAGAAACCCCAGTCTTTTGCTACTATCATTTTTTATAATTAAATAATGAAATTAAAAAGACATAATATGATTTTAATTTTATATTAATCAATCATTATTCTTTTTTAATTATAATTAAAATATTTAATTACATATGGGTTATGATTATTATTGATGTTAGTAAAAGTTCATTTTTAGGATAAAAACTCTCTTTCCTAAAATCTATTTTTCATTGTGTTTCGAATTTCTATCTTAATTTATTTTTATCCAATTCTAAAATTTTAGTTTTGAAGCTTGTAATTTATTTTTATTAATTAGTTTGTTTAAATTTTTTAAGTATGACCCCATTATTGTTTTGTATTTAGGAATGATAGCTGTAGAAAAATATTTTTCTCCTCACTACTTGTAAAAAGGGAAAAACATGGTTAAAAATATAGAATAAATAACACAAATATATGTAGTTGTTATAAAAAATATAATTTATAATTGATTTTCACGTGTAAAAATTAATTTATTTTAAAGTGGATCAATTCCTTTCCACATGGATTTGATAGTGAGGGTGATCTAAAATTATGTAAAGATCAAATATAAATTTTCACTCTCTATATTTTAATATATCTAATATTTTTTATAGTGATAAAAGAGGCAATGTTCATTTATAAATTTTTTATATTAAATAATAACTAATTAAAATTATCTTGGTAATTAATTTTAATTTTCAGTGATTGAATGACTACCTTCTGTTATTATGCAACAGTAGCATAACGCTTCTCCACATAATTCAAAAATCAGATAAAAATTTTCTAAACAGCAATAAAAGTAATAAATATTGTAATAATTAATTCATACATGGTTTTTTGATAAATATAACCTATTTGTGATTTTTAGGTTTTTTATTTTTATTCCATTACTTTCACGACATTGTGAAAATCAAAATATGTGAATAGTTATAAAAAATGACATCACTGGAATACTATGTCATATAAAATTATATATAATGATTTAAAAATCATTAAAGTTCTATATATGGAAACTATTTTGGGATTTATTCAATATTATAAAACATTATCCACTTATTGGTATATTAACCATTATTAGTAGGAATAGGGAACCCAAAATTTTATAAAACATTGATATCAAATAATCATCAAAAGGGTTAATAGAAGGATAAAAATAAGAGATAGCGATGAGAATATCACCTAAACATGTCAAAAATTTATTATATTAGTATTTTGTCTAATAATAATATAATATTCTACATATATAAATTTCTCTCCATATTTAAATGAATTTTAATTTATATTTATTAAATAGTGAATGTAATTCAAAGGGTACCCATCCCCTCAATTATAAAAGGGAACCTATAAACCACTATTCAAAACAGATTTTTAAAACTCTAATTCATTGAATAACATTTTAAATAAGTCTATAAATCCCTCCCCACTTATTATAAATATTTCTATCACCAAAATACCAAACCTATAATATTTATTCTAAAAGAAAATTGATTATCCATGGTGAAGGTATAAGTCCTACCGATCATATTACATGTTTATTTCATATTCTAAATCTATAATATCTTATTAAAAATTATGAAATAAGAACAAAAAATTCTTATATATACTTAAATGTTATTATGATTACCTGTTAGACGTTTTTTATATCTTTTTACATCCAATAGAAAATAGAATCATCTTTTGTATGTATATGTGGATTTTCTCTTCCATAAATCAATGTGTTTCATTTTTAATCACCACCTCCAAAGGATGGTTATTATGATAGATAAAATTAAAAATTAATATATTAGAGATAGAATTATAATTTTGGAAAGAAAACATGTTATCTATTTTATTGCATTTCCATACATTGAATAATGATTATGTTGTCCATGCGTACGTATGGACTACTACATCCACCAATAGATGTGATTGGTTTTTCATTCACATTATTTATGGATTGTTATAAAATTATTTATAATATATTTAAATGTTAATAATTTAATTATTAATATTATTGATATAATGGAAAAATAACACTTTGAATATGGTTATCCCAACTATTTCATTTAGAAAATATGAAACAAACATCTTCAAAACACCTAATGTGGGCTTAAACCAATTTTGTAATTAAATATTAATGTGAAATAACCTATTTAATAATACGATAATAAAACCATAAAATTTTCATTGAAAACTAAATAATTAATCTATTTTATTAAGTAAGAAATAAATAATATATATAAAAATTCATACTTGATAAATGTAATTTTATTTAGACACTATTTTAAATGAATTTAAGTATTATATCTGATTGCTTTTCTTCTATATCCATATTTATATTATATTTTTCTATAGGATATAATTTTTTAACAAAAATATATTATGGAATAATTATTTTACTACCTAATAATTTCAACAAGAATTTCAAAAAATGAATATATTTTTCATTTTCATAATGTGTTACTTCTTAATATTGGTATAATAATATTATTTTTTCATGTATATGGAATTAATATATTTTCCCACCATAATTAGAATATTTTTATTAGTATATTCATCAAAAAATTTACCTTTTTATTTTTATGGAAATTATTATTTTTAATATATATTTTGAAATTTTTTATTATATATGATCAAAAGTAAAAGATTGATTATATATTTTAGATTGGGGAAAATGATTTTTCGTATGGGTTCTGTAGTATATTTTATGACTTTTAATGATTTAAGTGAATGAATAAATTTTATTTATAAATTTTATGGCCTTTGAAAATTGTTTTTTATGGGTGAAACTGATATATCTATCCAATTCGTTTGGTAATTTTTTTCTTGATAATTATGTTCAAATTAACTGGGCAGGTTATTCCATTTGTATAATTTCTTATATGGGTCCTTTGAACATGATATACCAAGGAATCTTCCTAATATTGTTCTTTATTCTAAGGATTTTTCATACAAATATTTTTATTTCATAAGGTAATCGAATGAACTTTTTTTAATGGAATGATTAATCCTATTAAGGTTAAAAAAATTATTTTTTTAAGAAAATATTTCTTATCGATTCTCATATTTTATAAAAAACTACCATTATTATGATTTTTTGTTTTATTATTTCTTATAATGTTTTTATGAAAATATATGGGCATTATATACGATTTCATGTGTAATTAAATGATTAATTGAGCTCAATGTTTATTTTGTTGAAAAAAAACTACATATATGATCTTAGAGTTTTGAAATTTACTAAAATGTTTCCTTTCACATTTTTATTTGTATTAGAGTGATATTTTATTTCACATATAAAATTTTTAAACGTTTTTCATGGGTTTTCAAGATGGGTTTAAAAAAAGAATTTTTCTTATTGATAATCATTAAGATTTATCCTGATGAGAAAACATGTTTCATTTTGAATGTTTTATATTATAGGATAATTGGATAGTGAGTGGATGTGTCCAATTTGTAATACCTATGTTTTTTATTTAATATTTGTTACCTATTTATCTAAATTAGTAAAATATAAGGATCTATGAAACATAATAAATTTAATTATTTAAAAAAAATACTTAATTATATAATGTCTTACGTTGGGGACCTTATATTTGGTTTCAGTGGAAGGGTTTAGATATATTTAGGGTGTTTGAGTATGGGGATGATGATATTTTAACATTTTTACCTACCATTATTGGTTAATAATTAAAGTTATAAGATAATATGATAATGTTTTTTCAAATAAATGATTTTTGTTTTTAATAGAAAATAAAACCTTTTTTTATACCAGAATGTTGATGTAGTTTTAGTTTATATGCACCATGGGAAAATAACATTGAATCAGAAATATTGTGTAATAACTTATTCATCCCTCGATTCACAATTGGTGTGCCCAATAATACACATCTATTTAGACACCCTCTTATATATTCATGGGTAAATTGACATGTTTTATGTAAATTATATAATGATTATGAATATATGGTTATAAAATTGAATGATGATTGTGGATAAACAAGAATAATCTTTAAGAGATTAATATTGAATGAAAGGCTGTCATAGAGTAATACATTCAAAATTGATTTTGTTATTCACAGTGAATTTTTAACTAAATTGATTGGTTTTTGAATCACAAATTTTACTCACCATAGTAAAATATATTCTTCAATATGGATATAGTCAAATCAATCAACATACTCTTTTCTCATCCATACGATTAACTTCCAACAATAATTTTGAAATCATGTAATATAGACACATTCTCTCATATTCACATTACGTAAAAAACATCATATTGTATCCCAATAAACATCCATATATATATACTACAAAGGAACATTTTATACATTTAACCATATAATTTAAAGGAAACTACTTTGTCATACAAATTTTGGAAAATAATATTGATACTTATATCTTTTTTTTACTAAGGGATACTAAAATAAATAAGTCCAAACCATTACGCAGCTACAATTGACGGTTACCATCAAGTAGCTTATGTAATGACCTCTGTATCTATAATTTCTATCTTTATAAATACTAAACAATGTTTGAAAAGTCAATTCAAATCATATCATAAATTTATTATAGGAAACAAGTTTGAGATGATATCTCAGTGTTACATATTAAAAATTTGGGATAGTTTGCCAATTTTTACCTCTATAAACATCCATTTTAATCTATATTTGTTGATTATAGAAGGATAAATGTAGTATAGGAATAATGAAAGGTTATTATTGGATAAATGAATTTATATATTGTAGATATAATATGAAATTTATTGATAACATTTTGGTATTATGGACACTATCATTCTCTTGAAAATAGGCTATATAACTCTCTATTTTTATTTATACATTATTTTTCTCTTCAATATCTATATTTTCACTCACACCAATGTTTCCACAACAATGGAAGACAATAATGTTTTATTATAGGGGACCATCAAATTTCCATTTTTCCCATTTCCATAATATGTTTCATTATCCCTCTTTAGGATTTGGATCTCCAATAAAGTTATTCTGAAATATCAGAAAGGGGGTTCCTTTCATGATCATATGTTTTGTCTCATACTATATTTAATATATTTATAAAATTAGTTTTAAACCATTTGGAAGTATAAATATATAAAATTATGTGGACAAAATTGAATTATGGGTTTTTAATGTAACAACAAAATATTAATTTATTGGAATACGATGCTCAATAACTATTTGAACATGGAATAAAAAAATTTAATTGAATTATAATAAATAATAAAATATTAATAATTAATATTACAATTATTTCTATTAAATTATATTGAGGGAAAATTGTAAAAAACACATTAAAATTCAAATAAATGTTTCATATATTGTGTTGAGTAATGAGAAATTACATTATTTTTAGAAATGTCATTTTAGGATTCAAAAATTCATTTCAATAAAATATTTACATAAAAATTATAATTAATTAATAACCACTTTTAAAAAAAATATTTTAAGATATTAAGATCATTTTTTAAATTAACATTTTAATATTATTTCTGTGTAATGTTTTGTAATTTTTTATAGTTTAATTTTATTGTTAATAGAGAAAAGTAATAATTATTTTAAAACATTAATTCATTTTTATCCAAGGGAGTATTTGAAATGTCCCGTTAAGATTTTAATTTTATTTAAAATTCATATAATCAATATTTAATTATAAATAATATAATTTTTATATAGGAATTATCATTATACTATATTTTTATATGTATTCATTTTATGGATTAAAACACATTTATCTAATAAATGTTTTTATTACCAGGAAGGCTCATCCAGAGAAAATGTCCCTGAACATTTATTAAAACAAAAGAAAAGTACATAGAAAAATCAATATGATCCAGAAAAACAGTTACATATCATAGAAATCATGTCCATCCCCATAACCATGATCTATTGTTTCATCCATAGTAGCTGACTCCCACTCTGAGCTTTCATATTATGCTAGAGTCTTGACATACTTCCTTCTAAGATTTAAATTTTCCAAATATAGGAACTCCTCAGAGGAATGCATTCCTTTTCCTTTACTGACAGAGGACCTATTAGTCATTGGATTCAGCATATAAGAGTAATCCTTTCTCTTCTTCCTTCTTGGAGGATCAGTCCTAGCTTCTCATTCCCCAAAACATTCTTCTTCCCTCCAAGAACAATATTAATATTAGAGAGTAGGTTCCTTCCACTGGTATTCCCATTTTCCCTATCATATAGATACCTGAATTTTCCAAAGACGTTCACCTCTTGGTAACCATTATTTGCTACTCACTCTTTTTCAAAATGACTATTAGATTCAATCATTGCTAGGTATTTCATGTTTTCCCCACAATGAGAAATACTAGGATCAACAAAAGACTCCCTCTCCATTATATCTTCCGCTTATCCCCCTTTGTTAGTGACTAAATCCTATAAGACAGGACCTTCCATCACCTGGGGACCTTCTATCATTAGTAGAAGCTCCTAAGACTCCAGTCTCTCAAACCGATTGCAGGTCATAACTCCATTGGAACCAGGGGTACCCATATTCTTAGAACCCAAAGAAGATTTGGCCAAATACTTCTGAGATATTAGAACCAACTGCAGATGGAATGCCCCGTCCACTACAAACTAGGACTCAAAACCAAGGTCACCTTTTAGCCTGTCAAAAACATACAGCACAGTTCGGTTCATAGACACCTGCATTGCCTTCATAGTATAAGCAGGACTCAGCACAACAGCAATAAGAGTTTGCCTCATCTCCTTCTCCAATATCCCATGAGAATTATCCTTAACTAGTTCCATAGAAGTTCAAGAGGCCTCCAACCAAGATCCCTTTCCATAATAATCTCCAGCATTGGAACACACTGCAGTTTCCATTGGAGAATGCAGATCCCCATTCACATTCCCAGATCCGCCCCACTACAACCCTCCACAACCACCTGAGGAAGCTTCTCATCAAGACCGAGATCCTGACCACCACTACACTACTTCTCTTCCACCCATGAGATAACACCCACCTTGCCACTGCGAAAAACATCCTCCGGGTGCCCAAACCATCGACATGCTATACAGAACATCACCCACAACTCAAATAATACCTTCTACATCCATCAGAACTACATACCATTGTTAATCTAGTCATAACACAAAGGTGGATTAGAAACGTCGACCTTGACACAGATCCGCGGGAAAATTGGTGTGCCACAGACTCAGTTTGTTGATCTGAGGATAAATACCTCCCAATAGTGTTACCAATGTCAAACTGAATAGATGGATTTTGAAACAAAAGTGGAAGACCAGGGAGACTTACCCATGTTGAAACCGATGAACGATCCCACCGCATATGAAAATCAACGCTCCACCAGAATAAATTGAAATAAGATTCACCACACCCCCAAGGAGCCCTGGACCAAGAGGAAACCAAATCTTCATCTGAGCCGAAACACACCATTATGTGTAATAATATATTATTTAATGGTATAAATTTAATAAAAATATTATCATCTTACAATTTAATTTTATATGGTTTATAATTGCAACCATTTACCACATATGTTTCAATTTTACTTTTATAGAATCCTTTTTAACCCCAATAGTGTAAAAAATTTATTATCATGGTAATCATCAAAAATATTTACAAATGGTTAAAAATATTATATAAGACTGAAAACATCATCTAAACATGTAAAATTAAATTTTAATTTAAGGATTTAGACTCATACTTATACTATATGACAAATATGTAATTTTTTTCATTATTATCATTAAAATATATTTACCTTAATTTAACACTTTCAGTAATTCCAATGGTTCCCCTACTCTCACATAAAAAATTGAACCACCCCTTCATTGACAATCACACATATTTAGCACTATATGTAATCCATCACCTAGATAAATCTCCCTTAAAAGTTCCTAAGCATGTTCTAGATATCATTTTATCACCAAAATAACAAAACTAGAAAAGAAAATGTATAATTCAAAGATGATATCTGAGGAGAATTTATAAAACCCAATCGTGTAGTTGGAGTTTGGTTTAGTAGTATGCACCATATAATCCAACATGAAAATGGGGTTTGAAAACCCATTGGTCATAGGTACTTTAGCACTACTATTGTGACTGTAAAAGAAGCGGTACTATAGGAGCAGCAGGTCCCATTAGTGGTGGCAGGATACTGTAGTAGTGACAGGTAATATGTGGGACTGTAGAAGGCGGGTACTTTAGTAGTACGATTCACAGAATGGGCCTTCGGCCAAAAAATTGGGCCTACGGGCCATCTAAAGGCCATAATTTAATTAAATAATATTTTATTTAATGGAATTATTATTCCGTTTTAGGGTAAAAAGTTATTTTTATTGAAATTTTTATCATAGGTTCTCGATAATTCTATGATATCATCATGATTATGTTTTTAATTTCATGTTTTATGAAAATGTTTTTTATAAAATGTTTTTTTGTAATAAATATGATTTCATATATAAGAAAATGATTATTTGAGTTCAATATTTATTATGTTATCGACAAACTCCCTTATATGATTTCATGGTTATGAAATGGACTTATGAGTTTCCTTTCATTATTTTTTATATTCATTATTTATATTTTTGTGTTGATATCATGTTTAAAAATGTTTTTCATATGAATTATGGTTGAGTAATGAAAAGTGGAATTCAAGAATAAAGTCAAGAAGATTTTTCCTAACTATGAAACATGTTTAGTTTTTTAAAATGTTTATTTTGGGAGAAATGATTACATGGACTATGTGTACACATTGTAATATAAGGGTCTATTATCTGAGATGACGGACATATTTTTCAAAAACACTAAGCCATAACGATCCTGAAAATGGGATAAAGTGAATTTTGGTCTAAATACTCAAGATTATTTAATGTTTTATAGCTTTTTTCTCATAATTATACTATAATTTCAATGGTAAATTCACATAGGGAAAAACATTATAAAAAGTATTTCTCTTAGAAAAATTCATTCTAGTTTGGTATTTCAACACATATGGATGTTGTTGTTAAGAAACTATTTCCACCCTCATTAGTGGTTATATTGAATCATTTAATGAAAAATTATGAACATAATAATTATATTTTATAAATATAAATAAATAAATTAAAACTCAACATGGACAAAAACATGAAATAATTAAAACACCATTACACAATAAAATTATTCATGTTGAACTATGCTTTGGCAGCAACAACTTTTGATATTTTTAAGTATTTTTAAATATAAAAAAAACCATCTCCAAATTATCAAACTTAGAATTTTATAGATGTGTTTGACAAGAACCATTATGACTATGGATAAACCACTATTATATTATATTATAGAAGAAAACATTATTTCGATGGTGGGATGGAATAAAAAAGTATTAATAATTTGATTTTCATGAACTTAAATTATAATAATAAATGAAACAAATAATGGTATGGTTATTTATAAAGGGTTTAATAAACACATTTTAGTTTCATAGGAGTTTAGATTCACATACATAGTCAATTCCGAACTGAAGGGAATGGTACTCCCAAACAACATTTATACTTTTTAATTTTGGTATATCCCTCCCCCTCTCCCCCAGCTATCTCTCCACTGTTATCTCTATCAAAATCACTCTATGGATATCTATTTACACCTATATAAATCTTTTATTCGTATAAAATGTTCCATATGTATGTTTTACCCTTATATATTTTGTTTATTTTACATATTATTTCTCGTTTTATTCATGTTATTGATATTTCCATCGTAATATATTATTTGAAGAAAACACGATAGATGGGATTTTTTTATTTCTAAATAAATTTAATGGATAACTATTTTAAAATATATTATATTCAATGATATCCAAAAATAAAAATTATTTTAAGGGAAAATATATTATTTCTTTTCTAATTTTAGGGATAATATTCATATCTTATCTTCATTACTATTAATTATCAAATTTATTACAAATCTTTTAATAGGATCATTAATATACCAACTTCTTCACAATTTATTATTATTTTCCCTTCCTTTGATATCTATTATCTTGAAAAAGTATTGTTTTGCTCAATTATAGAAATATATTATTCCTTCATTGCTTTATTGGGATCCATTATGATAATTCATTAAATTGTTCAATGTAATATGATTATATAACTCATTTATTTATGAGGGTTTATATCATTTGCATGACTCATGTATAATTTATTTTCATTGCTTCAAAACTTGAAAAATTAATGTGATATGTTAGAATAAAGTTTTACACTATCCAAATAAAGAGTGTTATACTTTCATCTCTTAAGATATTATGTATTATGCTCAAGTAGTTAATGAAACTCATTATGTCTTTATATCTTAGAAATGAGACTTGAATTACAATTATAATGGAAATTTTTCTTCTTATATTATATTATTAATATTTAATTATATAATAACATTATTTCCATGGTTCCATGTTTCCAAAATTTTCATACGACCTACTTCTTGTGTGAATTAATGTCATGCCTTGACTCACATGTTTTACTTCTTCATAATACAATCCTCTAATTATTTCCTTTATGATCATTATAGCTTAGTATTTTATTTATGTATGTCCCTAGAATATCCCATTTATTGATAGAAATATACAGATATATAATATTCAATATGAATATAAGAATAAAAATGGATGCTTTTTATATTTTGGTTATGAAATATACTGCTAATCAACCCAAGACACTAGACCACTATATTTAGTATTTGTTGGGGACACGTATTTTTAAAATTAATATAATTTTATATTTAAGAAATAAATGTTATTATATCATTATAGTTGTTATTGTATACCATTTTGGAGTATTCTTTAAAATTATATATATTGTAAGAGATTACTAGAACATATAAAATATTATAACTTTTATCAATTATTTATCAAAACAATAATTTTAAAGAATCATTAAAATGGTTAATCTATTTTTTCAATGTTATATCTATATACAATTATGATCAACATTAAATTTTATCATTATTTAATCCCTTAGATACCATCAATAACTATGACAGGAGAGACACATTATAAGGCTATCATTCGTTTCCCATATTAATCGTAAAATTTTTACATTATTTATAAAAAAATAATTTTATGGGGAGAGTTTTCCTATAATTGTTTGGGGGATTAATGTTATTAAAAATAGAAAAGTGAATATTTTTCAAATTTTCAAGTGAAAATTATTATCATGTTGTTTTTTACCAATATTATTTACCATTTAAATGAAAAATAAAAAATACGGAGGAATTATTTAAAACAAATAATTGTTTCATTTTCAATATTTACATGTCATCTGAAAGTAGAAAATGGATTGGTAATGGTTGATACATTTTTAAATAATTGAATATGAAATAGGATGTTTTCATTAATTTTGGATTTGTAAATACATAATTATACTTGTTAGTTAAGGTTCCATTTCATTACTTTTTTGGTTTTAGATCATATATATACCAACAATTAAATTTATAAAAACATTTTTATAATTCCTCTTAATTAATGATTCTACATTATTCAAATGATTATGTTTATTTCTATTATACAATTTATGTTTGGATACATGTAATGGACCAATCAATATTATCTAAATAGACCAATTTTAGACTCTTATTTGATTTCAATCACACCTCACATTCACTATAGGTAGGTGTAAATTATAATGGATAATTAAAATAAAAGGATGTTATTATTTACCATCTTTGATACCTGAAAATGTGAAAAAATAATAAACATGATGTATATACAAATATATGATATGAACTATGTGGTAGATAGACTAAAAAACTATAATTTGAGTGTCTATTAGAGGACACACACACATAGTAAATACCTGCTCAACATATGACATAAAATTACTTGAACATGATTATTATCATTATAGATACCAAATATAATATATAATGTATATTAATTTTTAAAATTAAAAAAATTACATATATATTAAATGTGTTTCACCAAAAATAGTCCATAATTAGGAGATAATGTGGTATTACATGGGGGAACCCTCCATATGTTTCACCATGAATATCCCCTTGTTATTCAGTCCACATGACTACTATGAACTCCAAAATAATACACTATAACATAATATACCAAGGGTAGTGAATATCCAAGATTTGATACAATCCTCTACCATATACTAATTATTATTTAGACATAGGTTATGTAATTTTTTTTAAAAAACCAAATAGAAACAATTAATGGTTGTGTGTACATCATAGCCCATTTAAGACACCACCCAAACACACCGAATATATAGTAAATTAAAGCCTATAAATTATGAATATAAATTAGAGAGTTATTAAAGTAGTTATTCTAATCAATTACCCATGATATTCAATCCAAAAATTTAATGAACATATTTTTATAATTTTTTTAAATAATTTTTATCTACGTAAAACAAAATACATAGCCAAGCTTGAAATATTATAAGAGTACATATCCATCATTGGGAACCTTCTCACTAGAGATATCCTCCCAAATATATTATATATATACATAAGTGTGCATATATATATATATATCAATATATATATGTGTGTGTGTTATCATCCAAAAGGGGGGAAACATATACTCAGTTTAACCTAGGAGTCCAACTGTTTCATATCAGGGAGTTACTTTATATAGTTATTCTCACCTAGGAGGAACCATCTAACAATAGGAAGAAACATAAATATGTATATATTCCACAATTATATGTATGTATGTATGTATGTATGTATGTATGTATGTATGTATGTATGTATGTATGTATGTATGTATGTATTCATACATGATCCTTCCTCTATATAAGTAAATGTATAAAAATTGTTGCATAATTCCACAGGAAGCTATTACTCATACCTCGACAAATAACCTGTGTTATAATTTTCACACATGTATATAACATATTTAAAAACATGACTATACATTTTTAGTGTCAACTAGAATAAAAAAACAATATTGATTAAAATCAACAAATAATGGAAGACCTGATCAAATCATATTCTATTCATTAATACAATTAATATTCTTCATGGGATCTTGTTTAATCAAGAAATACTACATATAGTATTTAGTTTTATATATAATCACTATAACCAATAAAAAATTGAGGTATAGTAACACATGTATTATACGGCATGAGATTTACCTTATAATATACTTTATAAGTCTATTTTATGCTATGTCTATAGGGACACACCTACCCATGTCCAAAAAAGTATTAATTCCATCTAAAAATCCATGAACAAGTACACATTACATTAAGATTAAATGGAATGAACATTCAAAGCTTGTTTATGCTCGTTATATACATATATAAATCACTTCATTCTTAAATACCAAATCATGGAAGCCCATAATATATAGGTTCATTTTGATGAGTGATCAAGGAAAAGTGGACACCCTAACACACCACATGCAAGGGGTTATAGAGAGGTATATAATAAAATGATTAAACAAAGATAACAAGTGAATGGAAAGTAATACCATGAATTACTCATAAATTGTATGAATTATATAATAGAGGTTTTATATTCCTAGAATAAAATCCTAAAATGTAAGTCATTGTAATATTATGGTTTCCTCAAAACAAAAGTTCAACACGATATTTTCAGGAGACATTTTTAGGATTGGTGCCTCATTATTCAGTATTCCACAACTAACGAAGTATTTTTTAATTAAGAAGATTATTTTATTCATTTATATAAAAATTATCCATTGTTATTCTCACACTCTACCCCATTCCCTGATAATAGATACAACAAAACAATATAAGAGCTATATAATACATTGTCCTACATATGCTTCTATAGATGCAGAGTTCATATCCAAAAAGGATGTAGAAGACACCTAGTATCAACATACAAAACCTAGACCATACCAATGAGATATTTTTCCTATAATCTAGATGAAAATAATAATATGTTAGAACTAGGGGTAGCTTTACCACATAAATGAATATAATATAATCTGGTTACTAATTAGATCATAATTAATATTAGAGGAACCCAAAATCCAAATCCTTGAAGGAATTGATGTTGATATGCTTGAGAATTCATTATAAAAACTATATAAAATAAAATATAGTGAAACCCCATCCTTATGTTTTATAAAGATATAATTAAAATAACTGATGTTGAGGAATTTAGATAATGATCCACTAGTTAAATAAATAAAATTAAGGGGAATTGGTGGAGTCATCCTCAACAAAATAAAAAACATATTGGAACTGAAGTGAAAAAGTATCAAAAAAGTGTAAAATAATGGTTTAAAATTATTATTATATCCCAAAAACTAAAAAACACCATTTTTGTAACACCCTAATATTTTAACATATAATTTTTTTCAAATAAATTTATTTTATTAGATATCTTGTGATGCATGTAACATTGAGTTTTAAAGAATCAAAAAACATCAATAGAAAGTATTATATGATAATTATATCATTTTCACCATTTATTTTTTATTATCATTATTTCTTGGTATATTTCTAAAAATTTAATTTATGTTAATAGTGAAAATTAATTTGTTTCCAAAAATATCATTTCACATCATTGATTACATTATTTTAGTAACTACAACTCTATTTTATATTTAATTTGACATAACATAAATTTCATTTATTATAATATACTTATATTCAGATAATAATTTTTCATGATATTCATATAAGCCAAAATTTTGTCTTTAAGCACATTTTTCCTAAAATCCATTTTTTATTTCATTTTTAGGTCAATTTTTAAATTAAATTTCTGAATTTATTAGAAATAAATTTAATTAAATGTATTCATTATATGGAATTATAATGGTCAATTTTTTTAAATAGACCACTTTATTTTGGAAATTATTAAAAGTGACCTTCGTAATAATTTATCACCTCAGTAAGGGTCAAACTAGTAAAATTGGGTTCATACATTTTTTAGGGTTTAAAAGTTCTCTAACACATTTCATTATCTTACTAGAGGACTATATTTTAACCATTCTATACCCATGTTTTAAATATGGAGAAATAGTTCAATATTTCATTGATAATGACCATTATACTATTTTAAGAGACAGAAAAATACAAAATGTCACTCTCTTCACATTAATTTCACTAATAATATGTAATATTGATAAAATTATTTTATGCTAATTTATAAAATATTTTTTAAAAGTTTAATTGATTTTTTTAACAAATTAATTAATTTTTAATATGTAGTTACATAACAGTTTACCTAAACGTATATTCAACGCCAACAATTTTTCATCAAATAGTAGTAAAATAAAATAAATTACATTAAAATTAAAACAATTTAGTTGAATTTTTTATAATGAATTTTCTAGATAAAAATAACATATTTTGAATATGTAAAAGATTTATATTCTAATTTCATAACTATAATGATGAATTAAAAATTCAAATTATTGAATAGTTCATAAAAATGAAACATTTATATTCTACAATAAAAAATATTTTATTAAATGATTTAAAATTCATAGGAATATTATATTAATAAAAATTAATGGTATATTGTTTAAAATAACAACCATGATCCATTTTTTTTAATGTTCATATTATATTAACTTTTCTGACACATAAGATTAAAAAACATTTTTGACAAGGTAATCCTCAAAAGGGTTAATAAATGTATAAACTAAGGGTTAAGGGAAAACAAAACAAAAATGTATCCAAATTTTATTATATGATATTATTTAGACGTATCCTCATAATATATATAAAATATGTCAATTTTGAACCATTTTAACCTAAAAATTAAGTATTATTTATTTAATACTTTAAGTAATTCCAAGAGTTCCACTCCTCTCACATATAAAAGGAAACCTATTATCCTCTCTTCCTCTTAAATTTTGAGCCATTTCACTTCTAAAATACCAAGTATAATACCTTAAAATATTTATATAACACCTTCTATATCTTATGATCTTTCAAAATATCATTCTCTAAGGGGTGAAGATATATGTTAAATAAGGTTTTTCAGTGAAACTGTTTAAAACTCAATCAATTTTATTGAATTTCATATCATCTAATAAGTACTATAAATCTATGGTATATATTATAAATAAATTTATTCAGTATTTTCAGCATATTTAATTGAATTTATGATTATGTAACATACATTATACACCAATTTTATATCATATGAAAAGAAAAAAATTCGTATGTATATACATACAGCTTATCGTCACCACATAACTGTGTAATCTATTTTTTATACCCAATTTCCATGAATAGTTATGAAGACGGAAGTAATGAATTTATATAATATTTATGAAATTATTTTTCTTCCAGAATTATGATATAATATCTACCTTATTATCATCCAATCATTTGGAAAGTGATAATGTATCTTATTCGTACGTATGGACTACCACCACCACCACAGAGTGATGTGATAGGATTTTCATTTCATATTTAAATGGATTGAAATATAGATATATTTTAATCAATATATATGATATATCTTTTAATAATTATTTTAATGGGTAATTATTATTTACCTTTCTTTCATTCCATGTTTCGATAATTGAAAACAGCGTTCATGCATATGTATGTCCCACCGACTCCTTGAAGGGTACAATTCATTTTCATATATTTAACTACTTCAGAAGAATATAAAAACATATTCATATATAATGAATATATATTATATTCATATCATGATTAAAAATATGGGGAATATGTTACCATAATTTTAGTCAGTGACCATAACTTCTGAATCTAAACATAAATAAAAAACAAAGCAGTCAACTCCCTGAACAATGATAATAATAAAAAATTATCAATAAATGGGTGTTATAGTGTTATAAATGGATAATATTTTACGTTATAAATATTTATATACTTTCATGTAAATATAATAAATTTAAATTTATTAAATATCTAGTTTGATCTCTTTCTATGAAATTTGAACTTAAAGTTAGGTATTTTGCCTCAATTTTTACTATATTGAGTCATATTTGGTATTATGGTCCTGTTTATTTTTATGTGATTAATATAATTCGACATTGATGTATTTGACATTAATATATATTTATTTATGATGATTACTATTTCAATTTAATCTCACACATTCAAGGTGTTATAATTTAAATGTTACAAAAAGAGTAATAATAATTTTTTAAATCTCATTATTAGTGTATATGTTTTTTTATTGAAGAAAAATTATAATCAATTATTTATAAATAAGAAAATATTTTATTATCCTGAATATATTTAATGTTTTTCTACTTTTTTATCCAACTATTTAGTTCCTTGTAACATGATTCATGTAACAACATGTTTAATATAAAATCTGGTCTTATGACTCTTTAGATAATGTATATTTTTCTTCTATGTTCATATTTTTAAAATATGATTGAAAGAAGATCTTTAAATTATCTAAAATGATTTATTATAATAATTTTATGTTATATTTATGATTTTATAATGTCTTAAAATAATCTATCTATATTTTTTCAAAATATTCGTTTTTGAAATTATTTATAATAATTCTGAAGGATTTTTATTTTTTTACCTATAATGTGTTTACTGAATTTTACTCCACAATAATTATTTTCTGGTATTAATTTTATTATATAATATTTAAAAGTTTTTTCTAATAAAACACTTCAAAATAATATTATTTACCATTTTTTACATTTTTTATTTAGTAAATGAACATTTATTTATTATAAAACCTATATTTTTTATGGATTAATGCTTTTATTTTATCTCTTATTTATTTTATGGTTATTAAATTTATCATAATATATTGAATTTTTATTGATAATAATACATAAAATTTATATTAAATATTTATATTCAATGTATCATGTATGTGATGATTTCTTAAACTATAAACTATTTTCACATATGGGGTTTTACATTAAATGTTATTTGATTAAATAGAGAAAGAATGATATTATAAATTCATTACTCAATATGAACAGTTTTAAATAAGTTTTATTTTTTATGAATTAATTTGATCATTAAATATATGAGGAGTGCATTGGACTAGATATTATGGAAGGCCCTAATTAAATATATCATGTTGATGCATCGACATGTCTGAAGAGACGGAAATGTTTTCTAAACATATCAAATGGGTATTTGATGTATTCCTACCTATCAATTAAAATTTCTTGGAACAATGCTTGGATGGGAAAGATAATAATCTTTATCAGATCCATACATCCAATATTAGGAATTCCATTCCTTCATAATTTATTTTTTAATATTCATGATGTTTCAACAATGATATTATTCATGGATACATTTTCCACACATGTTATAGAGTAAATGTCATGTATTTTATGTTATTTACACTATAAAATTAATCATGCCTTATTTCATCATGATAGATTCCGTTATACAAAACCCTTATTGAGAATATAATCCAAGACATTATTTTTTTCAATTCCCCCGAATATAAAGGATTATACTATAAATATGATCAAGGATGAGAGAATGTTTCTTATCCTATATAGTTTACATTTCTAATATAATATGGGAATAATTTATATATCTAGGTATTAAAGGCTACTCTACATATGGGTCCTTCGGATTGAGATCCCTTTTATGCAATTTATATATAATAAAGTTGAAACTCAATAAGGGTTAATGAATTTAGGGTAGTTCCAAATGGTTTCAGAGAAATATTATTGAAAACTATAAGAACATGGTATAAAAAAAATGTAATATGGGAATCATGATAACACATTATAGTATTTTCAAACAATTTCCATTATTTGAATACATATTTTACAGATCAATATTAATAGTGATTATGAAAAAATTTAGTTTGTTCCATTATATAGAGGTAGTTCCTAATGGGATATACGGTATATACACCTATAGATTATTTGGGGATTTTCCTGCTGGTCAATCCAAAATATACAGTACTATAAATGAAAGTATTAGGGGAATATTTGGGTAGATGAATCGGGTTATAATGAATAAAACTAACCATATAGAGAAACTTGTTATTCCAAAGTGTGATTCACCTATGATGGATGGCTCATATGATTGAATCATTCATATTTCCATTTAACTACTAATCCATTAGATGATGAAAAATGAGTAAAATCTCTCAAAATGATATTAATAGGATTGTGATGTAATTAAAATGTAAATATTATTTTTTAGTGTTATTTAGATGGCATATTGATCAATGGTGGGAATCGAACTCAAACACTAAATTGGTTGAAAAAATAGAAATCATGGAATGGATAACATTTGATGTCATATTATTCATGAAATACTTCCCCCAAGAATAATGAGAACATATGGAGGGGGTGTTTGACATATTAAATTAAAAGGAAGAAGAATGTGTCATAGTATATAATGAAAAAAAATTCATGATTATTCAGGTATTATCCATAACAACTATTTTATCTGGATATCTTGATTAAAAATTTCATTGATAGACATATTTTGATTCTCTAATGGGATCTATTTTCACAATCATTTTCATCATATGATGATATAGTATCAAATGAAACTAAATTAGGGAAAGAAATTTATAGCTCTTATATCACTAAGATAAATCAAGTGAAGAAGATTTTAGATGAGAACCATGATATATGGCATATAAAAATAATAATAATGGCATTATTTATTTTCCATCATGTAAAAAATATTAAAATTAATGTCCTATATAGTGCTTCGAGGGATATAGAGTTTTATATAAGTGAAAATATTAGTCTCATCAAGATAATGAATATAAGGAAAATAATGAAACAATTGTTATCATATGCTTTATCTATAAATATATGGGGAATTATTTAAACCAATTCCAAAATTATGAAGGAAACATAGAACATAAGAATACATGGGGATAAGGATATGTATATGAAATTATTACTAAATATGTTTATATTCCAAAAGATGCGGTTAATGGTTTACTTACTTCAACTCTAGATGTAAAACTATTTTACTTGATTCATGTTATACACACTATTTTATATAAAAATAATTTTATAAGGGTATAAGATCTCCATCTTAGTGATTAGATGTTGATTAAATATTGAATGTTGTTAATGGTTGGATAACACCATATCAATTTTCTATCTCCAATATAATAAATCTTTATGGGGACATTATTACAAAAAATATTTTCATTCATCCTCTATTTTAATTTGTGGTAATTTTTGTTTTGAATTTTTTCTCTTGGAGTAGAGCCCATATGAAATATTGAGGAACAATAGTTACATTTTATGTTCTCTATCAACCTTTGGTATTATATTAGTGTGAGGATGAACATAAAATACAAATGGAAATTAAATCCATCATATTTGTTTTATAACATATTCCTGAGGGACATTTATTTCAAATGGTTATTGAGAAAATCAACAAAGGTGAAATTCTTATTATGAGTTAGTTTTTTATGTCAATCTAGAAGAGTTTCATAGTCTTACCTATAATCAGTAATTTTAATTTTCAATAAAACTCATACTAGGTGAATAAGTTGTTGGAAATATTCCACATATAATTGATCCAATTGAATTATTGTAATTAAATTAGAATCCCTAGAACAATATAGAAAACTAATTCATTCGGCCTTGTGTTATACCATGTGGTGAACCAGTTATTCTTGTTAGGTTGAATGATGGGTCAATTCATATTTACATTGATTATCATGGACATGAAAAAATACTATTCACAACATGTATCCTTCATCACATATAAATTATCCATTTGATCAATTAAAATGATCTCAATATTTTTCCAACATTTATCTTCAATATATATATTTTCATACAAGGGTCGATAATGATGATATACTATTGAAAACCTTCTTTATGATTCATGGTTTTTAGGAATTTATAGTTATTCCATTTTTAATTACCAATTATACCACTATAATGATAGATTAATGGAATAAAATATTAATAGATTACCTAGATTAGTTTATGGTATTATTTATGGATGATATTGTTATTTAATTTAAGAGAAATGATGAGAATAAAGAATATTTCCTTACTATTTTGAAGTCTCTGTGGAATGATATTTTTTGGATAAAGTTATCAAGTATGAATATTGGAAAAATTTATCATTCTTAGGACATATAATTTCATATGAGGGTATATCATTGAAAACATAAAATATGATAGTTATTGATAAATGTCCTAGATCAATAACAGTAACTATGATCCCTATATTTTTTTGGTTTTCTGGATGCCATGGAAATAGTGTAAAATATTTAGCATTATAATAATATCCATACAACTAGTTAACCTAGAAGGGACCCATGTTCTATTGAAAAAATGAATTAAGGAATAATTTCAAATAACGGAAGAGAAGGTTGGTTAGATACATGTTCTTAGAATTCAATATATTGGAAAATAATTTGTGACATATATTGGAAAATAAATGAAATTACAATGATTTACCTCATATAAAGTGATATATTTATAGATTTTTTATCTCATCAATTGAAATTTAATTATAAAAATTACCTGACTTGTGATTTATTACTGGAAGAGGTAGTTTTTCATATAATATATGGAGACATTTTATTAATTTTGAACTATGTAATATATATACTGATCATAAAATATTTTATTATATATTCACACATGAATTGTTGATCATGAGCCAAAGAAGATGGTTGAAGTTGATCAATGATTATGAAAAATCAATGTAGTGCCAACATGGAAGGGTGAAAAAGGTGGATGATGATATGAGTCATATAGACTATGATAATATGCCCACAAAAATGATTTTAATAGATATGATAATTATGAATTTACAAAATTAATATCATGAAATATTGAGAATAGGGAAATTATTTCTCTATATATGATAATTGTTCAACTATCCATCAATGTTTTGATTAAGAAGGCACATAATTATTATATAGATTTATAGAAGACAATGAATAATTTTTTTGAGTTCAACCATGATCAATATTGATTGCGATGAATTATAAACTGGGTATGTGTTTCATCAATACAAAACATTAATAACAAGATAATGGATGAATATCATAGTTCATAATTGTATATTTAACTTGGAAGTGAGAATATGTTTTGAGATGAGATAGACTATTTTTAATGAGTTAACGTTAACATCGATATATGAAAATATGTATCCAAATTCATTGTGTCTATTCATGTAAAGTCAAAGAGAATTTTTTAACGGGATGCTACTACGATTACATATACCAGAATGGAAATATAAATAACCTTATAATTCATTATAAGACTCCCCAATGAATTTAAGGGGAATAATTTAATTTGGGTAATAATCAATAAAATATTAATATCATATCATTTTTTTAAAATTAGAGAATATTACTTTCTTGATCAAATTTCTTATTTATATGTGATGGATGTGTAGGGATTCCCTGGAGTTTCACGCTAAATCATATATAAAAGTTATTTTGTGTTTACCTCGATGTTCTAGACAATCTATCTATAAGATCTTCATACTGAGTTGAGTTTTAGTAATTCATATCATCCTATGATATATGTTTATTCAGATACGAACATTCAAAATTTATAATACATGTTGAGATCTTTATCTATGGATATGTTATGTTATTGGGATCAACAACATTCGTTTGTAGAATTCTCTTACAATAATAGGTTTCACTCAAGAATCCAAATGTCTCCTTATGAAACCCTCTTTCAAAACAATTGCAGAACTCAAACATGTTGGGATAAAGAATAATAATGAAATCTATAAGGACTTAATATTGAAAAGAAATATAATAGAAGATTATATCCAATCAAAATCACATAATGAAATCCCAATGTCAACAAAAAAGTGATTTTGATAATCATTAGTGAGATCTGGAGTAAAATGTTGGTGAAAACATATTTCTTTCCAGTATTATCTTCATTGATGTCCCTAACCAGAAAATCTAATGCTTTTGTGTGCGGTGATAAGTTCCAAACATTGTTCATCTATCTAAAATAGATGTTTGTTGGGGATTTAGTTCTCATGATGCTAGAGGAATGGGTGTTGTTTGAGGTGTTTTGTGATTCTCCCCATCTAGTCTTGGGGTGTGTGTAAATAAAACAATGAGGATTAATATTATATGGTTATAATAAGTTACTTCCCCATGAATGTAACTATTCCACCCATGATCTAGAACTAGAAGAAGTCATGTTTTCACGAAATATATGGTGCTAGTATCTCAATGGGGAGAACTTTGTGGACTTCACACATCAAAATATCTTGACATATATCTTTTCCCAATGTGACCTGAACATTCGGTAATGAAGTTTGATGGGGTTTCTTAAGGATTAGAATTTTTAAATCTCTTACACCTCATGAAAGGAGAATGTTGTGGTCAATGATCTGAGCAGGAAGTCACATAAGGAAGTGGTTTAGGAATAGGTGGATTCATGGAGGGAAATGGAGGAGTTAGCTTCCTTTCACATAGATACTGGAATTGAAGGTGGTAGAGGCCATCTATTTTAGAAGAATGTATAGTCATCTACGAGGAAGAAAGAGGAGGAGTCTCAGTGGGGAGACTCAAAGTTAGAGGAGATGCGTGATCACTTGGACCTGGGTGATTCTTTGGAGGGATGGTCGGAGGTTATTCAGAATTGAATGTTGTTCCATTGGAAGATGTTTTTTCTTGTGGAAATGTGCAAGAAATTTCTCCTTGAGTTTCATTTCACACCATTAGAGGTACACCCATTAGTTTCCAAGAAGCACTAGGGCTTGAGGGAACAGTGCTGGGCTCCTGTGATAAAGCCCATAGTGGTGGAGTTCTTAGAGAATAACATAGTGTGCTAGTAAGTGAATGTATGCACTGTGTTCTTCGTTGGTTTATATATCCCTTAGATGTCCCCAAGTTGGCATGCGATGACATCTCAATGGATTTTGTCACAATATTACCATGGTTACGGTAGGATGTAATGATATTTAAGTATGAGTGGACCAGATGATGAAACCATCTCACATCTTAGTGATCAAGGAGTCAAAATTAGTAGATTCCATAGAATGGAGGTATATGGATGAGGTGGTGAGGCTGCATGGATATCCAAGATCCATCATCTCATATCGAGATAATTTTTTTTCACATCTGGAAGGGATTGCACAAATCCTTTAGAACCCAGTAAAACCTTTGCACTATTTTCCACACATAGACATATGAAAAAATAGAGAGGACCGTGTAGACGTTGGAGTATATGTTACGAGAATGTGTTAGAGACTTTATTGGGTTTTGAGTGAGACATTTTCACTTGGTAGATTTTTCATAAAATAATAGATATCACTCTTGAATTGGTATGGATATATTCGAAGAACAATACTGGAGGATGTGTTGGTATCCCTTGTACTAGATGAATGTTGGATATGAATCTATTGTTGGTCAAGATGTGGTGATGAGTATGAAAAAAGTGGAAGCTTGTATGTGAGAGAAGGAAGGCAGCATCGGATCAGTATCAGTCTTATGCTGATCATATGATATGGTCATTGGATTTTGAGGTTGGGGGCCATTATTCTTGAAGGTTTCCCCTCAACATGGAAAGTAGTGTTTTGGCAGAGGGAGTAAAATTTATTCTAGTTTCATCATACCTTATGATATAATGGGGAGATTTGGTGAGGTGGAATATCATATATAATTTCCACAACAATTGGGAAGGGTCCACAATGTCTTTCATGTCTCCTAGCTTCATCGATATCTTCATGATGACTCCCATTTCATTTATTAGAGTGAGTTGGATTTCAAGGATGACACAATGTTTATAGAGATACTAGTGGAGATCTAAGATCATTAAAATAATGTGCTTCATGGAAGGTCCATTCCCTTGGTTCTTGTGTTGTCGAGGCATGGTGTCCGGGAGGAGTGTGCTTTGGAGTGAGAGATGCAAAATACGTGTCAAGTACCTGAATTTGTTTTTAGTATTACTCATGTTTTTTATGTTTGATGTAAATCTTGAGCCTTTTTCTCTATGAGATTAGATATTTCTTTATTATTTATCATATAAAAAATTCATAATGTATGAGGAGGGGAGTACATAATCCCAAATCAAGATGAATTAATGCGGATACGATTAAACCCATGTAGGCAATTCATTACCACCCAAAGTGGATAGTATCATGACATGGGGGAAGGAATTCCCTAATTCATATATCTGAGCAGTGTGACCATTGGTTCTTGTGAGGTATGTGTTGTGGTTTTTTGGGATTGAAAATATCAGAGGAGGTATTCTTGGATGTTGAGGCTTCACACAAACATGGTGGTTTATCCTTGATTTATATCTTACTGGGTAGTTGTTCAAACCCTCATTCTTATGTTTTTGGTTTTGAATTATCAAGGGAGAGAATAGTTTGGGAGGCATCTGATGTAATATATTGGACCATAATGGTCCATTATAATGTCAAAATCCAGTAATTGGGGTGTTCTGGGAGGAAACCATAGTTCATTTCAAGTGTTTTTCTAATTTTTTATTTTCTTGTTAGTATGTCAAGGTGTCGGTGAGTCAGGGCACCAGTGGGTTAGGGAATTAGTGAGTAAGGGCATCAGTGATTCAGGGAGACTGTGAGTCAGGGCCTCAGTGATTCATGTCATCAGTGTGTCTAGGAGTTAGTGAGTTAGCACGTCAGTGAGTCAGTGATTAGGGTGTTGGTGTGTCGAGTGTATGTGGGTCGTTTCGGTGGATTAGTATTGGTGGGTCAATGTCGGTTTCTCACCATCAGTGTCTTGCTTTCAGTTTCCTATTATCAGTGAGTCACATATTGGTGACTCATTTTCATGTTTTCCCCAGTTTTTCAAGTTTCACCTATCTTACAAATTATTTGACATAAATCGAGTTTAAATCCATGATTTGGTGTTTCTAAAGTAATTTCAATAGATATTAAATATATCTTTAATATCTTAATAATCCGGGGACTTGGAAATTGTCAAACTTCATGGTCTTGGACACGATCCAACATTAATGTCCCTTCAAACTGTTTCCTCTTTTGTTTATACATGATCTGGATTTTTTAAGCAGATAACTTCTCTTCGAATAGTGTTTCTATTTTCTTTTTGTGCCTTAAGAGGATTTCTATCCCATGGAGTGCCATGTTGTTCCATATCCATATATCTAGGATTACATGGAGTTTTCTTTATTGTTTTCCTTCTAATCATGCAACCCATGTTTTTGTGAATGGAGGATTTTTTCTTTTCTGTTATTCTAGGTAGGGATTCTACTATACCTATTAAATTGTGTATCATACAGGGTTGGAATATTAAGGTTATTTTGTGAAAAAACTAATGAATATTACTATTTCTAATGCTTCTGTTGGGGCACACACATCTTTCTGTTCAAGGACGGAAATGTTGTTTGTTACCCCACATTCCCGCTTTCCAAAGGCTGACGACATCCATTCTTTGTTCAGGGAATTTTGCTCCATGATTGAAATAAGATAATGGAATGTTTGTTCATCCTTCCATGGATTCCTCCTTAAAACTCGTCACCTAATATAGGTCTCCCTTAAAGACTTTTTATGTTGTTCGTGAAACTCTTCCCATTGCCATATCTTCATGGACACGAGTTAATGACACTACTACAGTCGGTACATTCCAAGGGGTGTGGTCAGAGAAGAAAATTTCGGTTAGGAGAGTAGTCCCGTTGGACATCACTGGCATTCCTGGATGCTAGAACACTGGCCTATTATGGTTTCTTCTCCTTATTATAGGGCTTCTCGAGGGTGCGGAATCCCGAGACATCCCATGTATAATTCGGGGAATTATATGCCATAGGAATGTATCTGAGGTTTTTCTCATCTTTATACGTTTAACAAAGGGTAGGCCAGAGGTTTAACATCTAATGGAGACAAATCAGACTGATCAGAACATTGACTAGAGTAGATTAGGTCAGTGCAACCCTTGGAGGGAACACCAATGTTGGGGCTAATGCGTGGTTAGCTACACGATTGTTGTTAATTGGAATGGGGAATGAGGTGGAATGATCCCACCGGAATGTGGCGGCTTGGGGAAGAACCAAAATGGATGATGGATTGTTATGTGAAGTTGGTGGAGAATGAGATGGAGTCGACTCGAGGATGACAGTGATGTTGGGTTTGAGTCTCAAAGAGACCTCCTATGTATCCTTGTGGCATGGTATCAAAGTCCATGTAGTTCACCTGAAAACATATTACCGTTGTTTGGGGACTTCAATGGCTTACTGCCGAATGGGGTTAACAATGGATTACCGTTGAATGGGGTTCACAATGGCTTACCACTAGATGGGGTCCCAACGGCTTACTACTGGATGGGGTCACAATGGCTTACCACTAGATGTGGTCACAACTACTTACTGCTAGATAGTGTCACAATGGCTTACCATTGGATGGAGTCATAATGGCTTACCGCTGAATGGGGTCACAATGGCTTACTGCTAGATGGGGACACAATGTCTTACTGCTGGATGGGGTTGAACTTCAAGGAGGCTTCCTACATACCTTATCCAGGAGTCAATGATCAAATCCCTTGTAGTTCAGGGTGGTGGATACAGTTTAACAACATGTAGGATGAAAAGGGGGCATGCAGTTTAATGTCATGTGGGACAAAGGTGGTCCAACGTGAAAGGTGGCTGGAACCAATGGTTGTTGAGCTTAAACCTCAGATAGGATTCCTATATACCTTGCTTTGGCAAGGATGAAAGTCGACATAGTTTGGAAGGAGTGGGAACCGACGTGAAGATCGACGGGACCGATGGGTGTTATGATTGAACCTCAGGGAGGCATCCTACATACCTTGCCTTGGGTAGGATCAAATTCCACATAGTTCAAAAGAAAATGATGTCTGGGGATTACACTCTAGGCTGCCCTGATAAGATGTCATGGTTGATTATTTCTCTAATCCAATGTGAGATATTCTCTATGTGAGAAACAAGAGACCACAAAGGCATGTCGACCACATCGTGGAAGGTGTGTCTGTGGGACGTGGAGTGGGTGTTACACATGGTTAGTAGCCCAAAGAGGAAACATGGGATTACGCATGGTTATTAGCCCAAGGGTGACAGAGATTGAGACATACTCCAAGATGTAGGCTCGGGTGGTGACAAAGCCCAGTGGAAGAGGGATTTGGCACCCATGAAGAGAGAGGAGGATCATGGATGCTACCTCCTACATGAAAAGTTAGGGGCTTACACCAGGGTGGCTTCCCTTTCCCACCGGACAGATGCCACTCCAATAAAGAGGATTTCATTCCATATGAGGAATGATTTTACTCCTGTGGAGACGAGTGGGTGTGCAGAATGTCCAAGTTGGGGCACCCCGAATGCAAGGCACGAAGCAAGGTCACAGTTTAAAGTCAGGTGCTGAGGATGATGGCACTTGGCTATTTAACGTCTTGCAGCTCAGATGAGGTGGGTTTTCTATACAACCCTAGGACTTACATAACTAATACCCGCCACCTTTTGAGGGAAGGAAGGCACTAGAAAGGTTGTGGATGGGGTGTGTCATTGATTGATCCATTGGGGGGTCCACCTTAGTGTGGATATGTGAATAAGTAATAGCCTTTAGTGTGCCTACACGAAGAAACATGAGGAAAAGAAAAACAACGAGTAGCACTGCCCAAGGGACCATTAAATTGCTTCGTGAAAACCTGAAGGGCCACACGAGAAAAGTTGTTGTAGAGAAAAGGGGTTCATATGTAGAATCCTTGTGATGCTCTGGTGATCCATGGAGTGGAGAGGCTCCATGAAGTGATTTTCTTCACAATGTGAAGTGGAATAGCCTTGGGATAGGGTATAGGTGCCTATGGAAGGTGCTTTATGAAGTGGAAAGGCAGTCATGGAGATATTCCTTGCGATGCGATGGTGTATTGTGAGGTATAACATTGTGAAGCAATGTGCTTCATGAAGCTTAGTGATCATGACTTAGCATGTGGTTAACATGTCTAAGAAGGGTGTTTCATGAATCATAAATTCTCCACAATGACCTAAGTCCCCTTGGGGATCTCATTCCTTCACGGAGGCTCATGGGTTCCGCGAAGGGAATCCCTCTTGGAAGAGGGGTGAAATTCATGCAAAGGGGCAGACACTACGCGATGGAAAAGTACATTGAAAAGATCATGGTTTGTAGAGTAGAAATTTATTCATGATGTGGGAGCTCATAAGACAAAAGGCCGGAGGATCCATCCTTTGGGCTCTAGAGGAGCCTGGTATTTATAGGCAAGAGGCGCTTCAAAGAAGAGCTCAGTCAGCGCAAAGGAAGAGCTTTCTCTGTGGTGGGTTTGTGAACATAAATGGGGTTCGCGAAGCATCCCACCTCTTTGCTCTGTGTTAGGTTCACAAAATTCAAAGCGGTTCGTGGAGCATCCCACCACCTTTCTCCATTGCATGTTTGCAAAGGGAGAGCTCTGCGCCAGCCGCATGGCTACGGGGCTCTGTGACCGGTCTTCGAGAGGCTTCCCCTTATTCCCTCATTTTTTCATTTCTTTTCCATGATTTTTTCATCAACAAATTCCCTCCTCAGACTTTGAACCGAGGAGAAAACTAGGGTCAAAGTCGGAGGGTCAATTTCCAAAATACCTCAACCATCACGAAGCAGCCTCGTGATGAAGACTCGTGAAGCGGAGTGACGACATGGGGTTGAACGCGTCATAAAGATCATTGCAGATCGTACGTGAGGCAAAGCTCCTAGTATCCCCACCTATAAATAGTGGATTTGAATTTTCTTTTTTCCATTCTATTCTCCGTGATTTGGCTTGTAGCGCTCTCAATTCTCAATGCTCCGCATACTTCATGATTGATCTCCCTGAATCGGGCCTTCTTTTTCATGAAACACAACAAATCATTGACTTTGCATCGGTGTGCTCCATGAACTTGTTGTTGAAGGATGAGGCATGCCTCTACAAATAGCCATCACAACCAATCTATGTGAACATGCTTCATAAAAGTGCTTTGTGAGCCAAACCCAAAGAACACCCAAACATCAATACTGAATGACTCATGAGGAGGCTGCTTGGGGGGTACTTGTGGATGCTACCTGAAGGGAGGATATGGAGAATAGATTGGGCTTATGGGAGTTGATACGAAGCCACTCCGACCATGGGTCACTGGTGGAGCTGTTGTCGGCAATCCAAATGAACTATCCCTTGTGAAAGAGGTTTTCGTTTTATGTATTTGGGCTAAGGGATGACCTCTTCATCCCTGAAGCCAGTAGAGATGAGCTAGCTTACTGGTTCCGATGCACGCCGTGTCAGTGCTAGTGGTTTAGGGCGGCTAACGACCATGCCTTGGAGGACTTCACACCCGTCATTGCTGATTTTTTGTACAACCATCAGAATAATGTTGAAAAGAAGGGATTGAAGCTGAATACTTACCCCATCTGTACGAGATGATATTGAAGTCAACCCTGAGAAACCCGGAGAAGGAGTGATCTGATGCGTGGGACTAGTGCTAGGGTGGAAACATCAGAGATGATTGGGCCTAGGCCTACTATGTAGGTGACTCATGTGAAGAATTTGGGGTTGATATGAGTAGAGTGGTCCTATATGTGGTTGATTGGGCCTCCCAATTTCACATCTACCAACAGAAGCAGCTGATGTCGGAGTTTTTGTGTAGGTGGTAATTGAGCACCAATACCTTTCACATGCCCCATGGGGAGGTCGGCATTAGTTTTTGGACATGAACCAGATATCGGGGGTCCAGATCCTGGGGGTGATGTTTGATGAATTCATCCCAGTTATGGGTGTGTGGGAGGATCCAGAGAAAATGCTTCTACTGGAGCAGACACTGATGGTGAGGGTGCCGGGAGAGGACACGGAAACATTGAGAGATGACCACATCAGGCGGTGGTTCAAATAGATTCTAAAAATACTAGAAAATAGGAAATTTCTGGTGAGGCCTCATATTTTCTTGAAGGGGGCTCAACGTGGAAAAGAGCCCTCATACTGGCTGCTCTTGGAGGACAGCCAGTGGAAAACCAAGAGGTTCAGTGTTAGCACTAAGTAGCAACTGGTAGTTAGGTTAGTGGCATTCATCGCGGCTCTAATATGAGGTTTGATCCTTCTGTTGAGGGATATGAACATGGGCGTGTGACCAAGAACATTTATCATGGAATCCATGTTGGCGACCGGAGGGTGGGTGATCCTCAGAATCCCAATGCTTTAAAAGTTGTAAAAGATGATGTGGCGCATCAGCGAGGGGAAGAGGACACATAGGATATGCAGGCCATTCCACCTCCTGTACGGTTGGATAATCGTGCACATAAGGGGAGTCTATGAATATTCGAACCCTATCTCCCCTCTAGGATCAAACTTCTATTCGTCCATTCTGAATGCCGCGAGGAGATTTCCAGCCAGACTGACTATGACGGCGCGATTGAACCACTTCTGGAAGATAGAGGAATTCAACATTCATCCATTCCAACTGCCAATGGGTGCTTTTACAGATGATGTATGTGGAAAAAAATAGAATTGGTCATATGTTCTGGCCTTTCGAGACAGAGTTCTGGTGGCCAGAATAGACTATGAGCCTCTCTACGAGCCATACTCCCCACACCAATTTTCCAGGCAGTTTTAGTGTATTCGAAAACAGACCACACAGGTCTATTTATGTGAACGCTATGAGGAACATATATGTGTGATGAGTTAGATTTGGCTTATGTTACCATGTTAAGATGAAAAGATGCGGAACAAATTTCTTCCGCCCACATCCGTCTTTGGGTTAGTGAAAGAGTATGCCAAAAGCTGGGAGGCGGCCTACCTGGGGGAGATGATGAAGCATCCCACCATTAGGTCCATTGATGGTGTGCCTACCCAACCTCGAGGTTGCGGCTAGAATATAGAAAGTACATCCCGTAGTGGCGGGGCTGCCATAATAGGGAGGCCCATAACAGTTGAGGGAGAGGCAGCGATAGCAGATCCAGCAACAACCGTAGACTCGGTGGTCCCAGAAGAACTGAGTTATCTAGAGGGGAGGCCATTGAGATGGTTCCATAGAATATCCAACTAGGGTTTGGGGAAGTAGTTGTTCCATATAAACATTCTAGAGAACTCCACCTTCCCAAAGTCCTGGGACATCTAGTTTGTCAATAGGAAATTCCTCGGCCCATCCGAGATGTGGCAACACTTGAACAACATCGGGATGGACTTACCAGGAATTGGCCCTATCAGGGATGGATTTGTAGAATCCAAGGAGGAGGTAGAGCATTACCTGGTAGAGCTGGAGATATTTATGCACTCCCGAGGTTCCCTATGTCCAATGATAGACATGGTGAATGTGTTGTTGAATAAGACACCCCCCACCCCTACAGTTTTCTGATGCCGAACTGAGGGAGCAATTTCATTTTCCTGATGATTTAAATGAGTCCTCCCAGGGGTAGGAGTCCGGTAGAGAGAGCCCATGGGAGGAGGGAGAAGTTTATGATCAATACTCAGACCTTGAAGAATTTGCAGAGGCCCTTGAGGTGAAATCCCAAGCCTCATTCTCAGGTTCTGCTACCAGGTCATTCTGGACTCCTTACCAATACTTGAACTGTAAAGGAGGGTCTCATACATAGAACCCCTTCTTACCCATCAACATATGCATATGTGGGACCTTCAGGATCTGCACCTATGGCTACATTGATTACCACATCTGGTGGTGCCATGACACTTGAGGTGTCTCCTCTGGAGCTTTCAGACCTTCCAACAATATATGGGGGCCCACACCTCGGGGTCCAAATATTGTCAAGCCAAGAACCAGACCAGGAATTTGATCTCTATAAGTCTCCTCTTCCAAATTCATGATTTTCACCCATTGAATATGTCAACTGACATTCAATCCCCTTTTTAGTGTTCAAAGTTCTTCAAATAGTGTAGGCCACCATGCTGATGTTGTTCGGGTCTTCTGGCGGCACCTTTCCCAAGGGAATGTCAATGATCATGGAGGCAGATATCTAGACCTACCAAGTTGTGACGCTCCCAATCACTAGTGGGAACATTAGTGGGTCTTAGAAAAAGATTATTGAGGTGGGGTCCAATTATGATGATCTATCAGATAGATTGTGTCCTGCTATACCTGATCAAACACCATATGTGGACCATCCTAATGAGTTCTTGGGGGCGTTCCCCGTGTATGAGTCTGCCAACCATTCCGACTGGGACGAGACAACCTATAATGAAGAGGATAGAAAAGTAGTCTATCGTTGATCATGAAATTTGATCAAGAACTTCATCGATGACACCCCCCAAATGTGATGGTTGGATGAGATGTATAGACTTCTCTTTCAGCTGCGTGAACTATGTGTTGGGTGAGTGGATGCCTGGAATCCCCACAAGCTCGTTCGAGATCATATGTCTAATAAGATTCAGTAGTATGACTGTGGCCATGGTGTGGGCTGCTAGCGGAGGAAAGCAGTGAGAGTCAAGAAGCTATGGGAGGCTGAAGATGGGATTCAATAGCTATAGGTCTGGGTGGATGAGCACTCAGCCTCCCTCGATGCGCAATCAGAGCTAACATTGTGGTTAAATCCACAGATAACATAGGCCATGGAGGGAATGAAGCAAGACTTTAAAGAGATTACCATCATCTGGACTGACATAGAGTAGGCCTAAATTGCGGTTGATAAATTACACCCCATCGTTGCCGAGGAGGAGCGGGAGAAGAATAGGCGACAAAAAATCTTGGATGCCACAAGACAAAGGGTGGTGGAGCTACAACTTACTTTTGACGGGATGAATCTGTTTATGGGATGGGTCGACCCACGGGTTTTGTAAGGATTAAAAACAATCAAACATACATTCATGATTTGATTTTTGTATTCCAGATTCATGCATGAGTCCGATTATTTGCATTGGTTTTACATGCATCTATTATATTTGTGAAATTCCCAATGATAAATCCCTATGCTCGCACAGGTCGAGCCCAGTGAGAGAAACTAGGGATGATCTCCATGCTATTTCGTCTGAACATAAGGGTGTCGACCAAGCTTCAGGCATCTAGGGTTGGAACAACCTATCCAAATTTCCGAGAAGAAATGGGAGATTCCTTATTGGAGGATGAGGTCCTCCAGACAATCGATATGTCATCCTTCCAATGTGCTCTAGTGATAAAGAGGGGTAACACCAGGGGTGTTTTACATAATATGAACATAGGGTAATGGAATGTGTGAATCAGAATACCCAAAGTTCAGAACATTGTAAGAGTGTTGGGACAATAAGGGATGATTGTTGACTGTGTTTGAAACTCTGTATTTTTATTTCATTAGCCTAGAATGGGAATAACAAACGAGTAATGACAATTGACCATTTTCAAAACACGGAGCATGAATCGAAATTTCATCCATTAGCCTTCTGGAACGTTATCCCAGGACAATGGGAAAGCCATAGGGTGTGAATCCAAACTGTTAGGGGGTTATTTCAAACGTGAATGAGGAATAGGTTTTGAATAAGTGGCACAAAAAGCATGGAGAGTGGAGTGAACACTCTTGAGATCACACCATTGTGATGAAATAACATTTGGTGGATGCATCGGTTTGATTAGGGATCATTCCCGAACAGGACTTCTCGGGCAAGGGATCTGGTGCATCCCATGACTAACATGGGGAATCCTAAACCTTTTCAGGGTAGAACTGCAATTTAGTATCATGTATCAAGGAACTTGTGGGCTCATATAGTTTATCATCATACAATAGGTTGTAAAGATCCCATGAAGGGTTTATGTGGTGTGGTAGCTATATTCCAAACATGAATGAGGACACATAGAGTTCATACCACACCTTGTATCCCTGGAGTATTTTCTTTATGTCAAGGGTCCGAAAATGAATGTTAGACTGTGCCCAAGGAAAAGTGGTCAAGTGTTCTTATGTATCCCATAAGGATGGGAATCAAGCCACAAGTTGTTATGATAGCGTAGTTTAACATCATCCGGGATTATGAAAGGATTTTGTGGCATGGTTGTGCCAGTACATGTCTTACTAGAACTACTTACCCACATGAGATGTGCTAGATGTGGTAAACAAGAAGTAGTGATGGGGATTTTCTAGCATAGGAAGGCGCATGTTAGGGATGTTGGGATTCTAGGTTAATGACGCCCCAATGATGCTGACCCACCTATTTAACATACCTAGATGCATGGAGGACTAAATCCGAGTATGTTTAAATTCCACATGAACAGAAGAAAGTTGAAATATATGAATCATGATGCTCGATGTCTGGACCACAATGATGGATGCGTGATGATAGGGGAAAACTATTGACCATTTTCAAAACAACGTATCCATAGAGCTTTATCCTAGAATGGGGACAGACAAATGAGGGTCGACCGCAGACTATGTTTGAAACATGGGACCTTTCGCAAATGTCACCTGAGGTCCTTAGGGATGTTGTCCCAAGACGGTAGGTAAGCCAGTGTGTCATGAGACCAGGCCATAAACGGGGTACTTTCAGACATTGATGTTGATGAAGAACCAAATGATGGGCTCACTAAGCATGTACATGGAATGAGGGAATGTCTCGGTAGAAATTACACACATCAGACACTACCATAATGCATCTGAGTACGACAGTAAGACATATCATGTAGAGGGTGTCGAGTCCCCCTCAAAGAAAAAAGGTGTTGAGGATTCATTATTCTATCATAATAGTCATATTATGGGCCATTGAAAGGTATTGATTTAATGGATTGTGAACAGGGTGACGACGTGGCCAAACATGACGTGTAGTTCCCATAGAGAGATCTTCGTTTTGGGTTATAAAACTCTGATTAGGTGGGTAAATGATGAGGGAGGAACCTGGTGCGGCCTTTTCAAAACCCGACGTGAATGAGGACCCGTGAGGTACTCTCCACACCACACATTCCCAAAAGAGTTTGGTTTGAGGGTAAAGAAGAGAGGGAGTACGATTTTGGATTCCTGGGGATGGATAGAGAGACAATGTGTCTGGGTGTTCCTACGTATCCCATAAGTATGAGAATCAATACATACATTGTTCTAGAAGCGATCTTAGTTTAAAGTCATAGGGCTCAAACCATATATTGTAGGGAATGTGAGAGAAACATGGTGAGGAAATTATAAAACCTGATGTGAATGAGGACCTGGAGTCCGGATCACCATGTGTTTCTTGGGGAGGTTTTAGGTTCATGGACCGAAAATGAATGTTATTATAGGCCTGAGGCAGAGTGCACGTGCGTTCCTACGTATCCCACGAGGATGGTAATCAATCCAAACATAGTTATAAATGAGACATGATAGGATACTAGTGTCATAGATAATAAGGTTGTGTGGGTCTGGCCCTTGCACCTAATGAATGAGTATTTGATAGATCTTTTCTTCCCTTTAGGAAGATTTTGTGCTATTTTTTGTGAAGTGATGGACCTTGGATAAAAAGTCTAGGAATATAATCAAGAATCAAGCCATGTTCAGGCATTGAAAAATGGTATGGTGTGTGACTAATACCAAAGACGATGTCCCCTTGAATGAGGATACCATGATGAAGTGCCATTTTTCCTCATGCGGCCAGGACGATAACGTCACAGTTTAGGGTCATGTGATGAGACCAACCATGAATTTTATCATCATGTAGTATATACGCAATACTTTAATGTCATGTGGGACTTGGAATCATAGTTTAATTCCATATGGATCAGAAGTATATACGAAATATGAGGTTCAACAGAGAATGTGCATGGCGTGATAAAGAATACTCGATGTGAATGAGGACATTATCCCATATCACATTGCACAAAATTCCAAGAAAGAAACCTTGGCTTGAGGGGGATAGAAACGTTAGAGAATATGGGACAGGATAGAATAGCCTTCAATTGAGCAGGACCCAAATACGAAAAGTTCAAGCGTTCGTACGTATCCCATGAGAAAGGGAATCAAGATGTACATAGTTCTAAAAGATATCATAGTTTAAGTTCATATAGCTCAAACCAAGGAGAAGAGGAATCCTTCAAAGTAATTGTGGACCTCAACTCAATCCCTACCTAACATGAGTCAAACATGTTGTGGGAATCAACGGTGGAAGTGGTTTTCGAAATAAATGGAATGCATGCCAAAGGGATGTGGGTGAAAAGTCTAGAATGATGCCTTTATCATGGATTTTGTCATCTTAATGTGAAAATGCACACTGAGGGATAGTGCCGGGAGTATCGAAATTAATTTTGAACCTGATGTGGTGGAAGATAATGTGAATCATGTAAGCAGCATTCAAGGCTTGAAGGGGTTGGCATGGCGATGGAGGATAACTGTTGACTGTGTTTGAAACACTACATCCATATCGCGTTTTCCTGAAATGGGGACAAACAAATGAGCATCGACTGCTGACTATATTCGCAATTTGGGACTTGTATCGATTTATATTCTAAAACCGTTGAGGACGTCGGCCCAGAATGGGAGGAGAGCCCTTAGTCCTAGCATCCATGCCATTTGGGGGTCCCTTCAGGTGTGAAAGATAATGAAATCCCAAATGAAGAGGAACACAAATCATGAAATGTGGTTAGAAGCATGTCCATGTAGAATCTGAAACATTAATTTCTAGACATGATTACTCATGGGAAAATAGTCTAATCACCGAAGAGGGAAAAGGGACCCAACTTAAGGGCAGCTGACTCAAAGAGATGAAATCAGGTAAAGCGAGAGAAGGCCGCTCAAGATAGAGTGTTATGTGGCATGGTTGTTATAAACCTAGCGTGAATGGGGATATACGCCCATACTACAATGTATACCCATATTCTAGAAGAATGAAGGACAAGGGAAAAATTGATAATGATGTTTCTAAGACACGGGGATGGGCCTAAACACCAGACGTTCGGGCGGTCCTACATATCCCATTTGGCTGGGAATAAAGCCACACATAGTTCTAGAAAAGGGATGACGTAAATAAGGGCCAGATACCCCAAAGAGGGGCATGTATAGCATGGAAAGTAACCCGACGTCAATGAGGACATAATCCAACACCTCACCATACTAGCCTAAGTGAGAAAATGGGCTAGGGGGCCAAATATGCTAATGGGACTGAGGCTAGGCCATGAAGAGAATGTCATGGCCAGCTTGTAGTTTAGCATCTTGCTATGAGGATGAAGGTAGTGGTAAGGTATCTCATCCAGGGTTGTGTATGATACGACGAGTTACCCGACGCGAATGATGACATGATCCCGCACCACACTATACAATCTTAAATGGGAAATTGGTCCTGCTGCCAAAAAAAGCCAATGGGATTGAGGCTAGGCCATGAACAGAACGTGATGGCCAACTTTTACTTTAACGTCTTTTAGTGAGGATGATGGTGATCTTAGTTTAGAGTCATAGATCTCAGACCATATATGCATAGTTTAATGTCATATGCGTGTGATAGAGAGGTAGAATCATCGTGCTTATGAAAGACAAAAACATTTCAACAATGATAGAGGTAAACTTTTGAAAAGGTTCATAACAAAGTATCCACCCTTGTGTGACAAGACTTTGGGGCAAGAAATTGAGCGTCAAACATTGACCATATTCATAACATGGAACTTGTATCGATTTGTTACTCAAAATCCTTGAGGGTGTTATCCCATAATTATAGGTGAGCCCTTGGGCTGAGCATCCATGCCATTCAGGGGCCACTTTGGATATAGAGGGTGATAAAAGCCCAAATTAAGGGACTCACAAAGCATGGCAGGGTGTCTTGTCATAGGACAAATGATAAATTAAGAGAGGGATGTATAAAAGGGATATGCGTGGTGTGGAAAAATAGACCGATGTGAATGAGGATGTGATTCCATACTGCACAACACAATCCAACATGAGAACTTATTCCAGGGGCCCGAAGGGGTCGAAGGACCTGAGGCTGAGTACCCTGAACAAATGTAGCCGTATGACCTCTCTTGCAGGCATTGACTTCAAAACTCAAAATCCCAGATGATAAATGCTCTGTGTGCGAAACAAGGAGTAGGATTGGGCTCTTCCCATTACATAAGGGTCCGATAGAGGGAATCACCCTCCCGTTCAAAGTAGATCATGATTTGGAGAGATGATGAGGAAAAATGAACCACTACACTCCATGTTTGGGACATATGGGGGTGGTGACAACGAAAAAAGATAGTTGATGAACAGATTCACAACACAGTGTCTATATCATGTGAACCAAAATGGGAACAACAAATTAGCATCGACCGCTGACCATATTCACAACGTGTGACTCTTATCAATTTGTTGTCTTAACCCCTTGAGGTCATTGGACTGAAAATATAGGAGAGCCCTTAGGATAAGTATACTCATCACTTAAGGGGCCCCTACGATTCTGAAAGATAATGGGAACACAAATTATGGGGTGGGGTGAGCATAAATGCACCTGTGCAATTCCAAACCATGATAGATAGTTAAAGAGATATAAATCTTCAAGGGAGAGGGATACATGGTACCGTCCTGAGGAACATGACATGGATGAGGGTGAAAGACCGCACCACAAAATGTGTTTCTTCCCAATGGGAGGTCTCTAAGTTTGGGGCTGGTCCAATGGTAGAAACATCCAGGCGGCCCAACATATCCCATGAGTATGGGAATCAAGAGACACATAGTTTTGAAAAGGCCATGTAGTTTAGCATCATGCGGTAAGGAAACAGGAGGATTAAAAGAATAAAGGAGTGAATATGGTGAAATAATCGTTACCCTGGCATGGGTGGGGCCAAATAAGCCTACATGATTCCATTTGAGATCCCCTAAAAGAAATATTCCCAATAGGGGATAAGTAAAGGGGAAACTAGGGATGGACTCAAGATGGGGCGTCATAGCATTCCTACATATCCTATAAGAATGGGAATCCAGACACACATAATTCTTAAGATGTAGTTTAATGTCATGCAGGACGATGCACAGTTTAGGGTCATGTAGAACCATACAGTTTAAGGTCATGTAGGACTGTCATTCTGTTTTGGGTCATGCGGGACCGTACAATTTAAGGTCATGCCAGACCATATAGTTTCTGGTCATGTGGGACCTAATAGCTCATGAAATGTAATACTTGAGTAATTTGGAATTGGTGGGAGGATTTATAATCTCACCATCCATTGTAACCAGTGAGTTCGAGATATTGGATTAAACCTTGTGAATGATGTAATGTCCTTCCCATTTGGGTTCCAAATTGGGCGGTTTCTTGCCAGGTATCATTGGCGCCCTCAGGGCCAATACCAAGGTGCGTTTCAAGAAGGAGAAGAGGTGAAATTTTTGGATAAAAGCTCTAGCTATCTTATTATGATGCCTTTTCAGATTATGCAGGGCATGAAGCCTATTCTCTTCAAGTGCTTCCAACTCAGCCTGACTGATTTTGGATACTTTATCTGGTGCTTTCTGATCATAGACAGTTATGCGCAGTGAGGGTAATTGAATTGCGATGGGAAGGATGGACTCCATTCCATACACTAGGGAATATGGGGTCACCTGGGTGGAATTACGAGTTGTCATCCGATAAGCCCAGAGGGAATTGGGGATCTTGTCCGTCCAACTCTTCTTATTATAACTGACCATTTCATGCAGAATGTTAGAGAGGGTTTTTTTCGAATGCCTTGATCGTCCATTTTATTTCACATGATAGCTGGATGTGTGGCTAGAATTGATGTTGTAATTAGCATAACATTTCTTCTGCTCAGTTGCTCGGAAGTTCATGTCGTTTTTGGTGAGGACGACATGAGGAACTAAAAATTGGTAGATGATGTTGGAACTCACTATGTAAATGATGGAATAGTCCTAGAACTCTTTGAGTGGAACTACCTCTGCCCACTTGGAGAAGAAATTTGTGGCAGTCAGGATGAACTTGCAGAAACGATCTATCGCCGGTGAATATAGTCCCATGACATCGATTCCCCACACCTCAAATGGCCAAGAGTACTTGGTGGAGTGGAGAGGCTCTGGAAGCTGAAGCATGAAGTTAGCATGAATCTGGAATGTGTGGCATCATTTGGAAAACTCAATGTATTCATGGATCATAGAGGGCAAAAAGTACCCCAGTCTCTGGATCTGGTGGGACAGTTTCAGCTCGGTCTGATGATCCCCACAAGAACCAGCATGAACCTCCTACATGAATTGGTAAATCTCAACTCCTTGAATGCAATGAAAGAGAAATCCATCAAACCCATTCTTGTAGAGGACTTTCTCATGGTCAGGGCCTTCATAGAGGGTAAAATGTAATGCATGACATCAGATTCGCTCGTTCAGGGCCCGATCTGCTGGAATATTACAATTCTAGAGATACTCAACAAAGGGGGCTCTCTAGTAGGGAGTCACATTGATCACTGCATACAGGGGACCCTAGGGTCCTAACGTGGAGACTCTGGTGGTACGATGGATTACCCATGGTCCAAAATTTCCATCAGAGGTGATAGGATAAATGACACTCCGATGTGCCAAATGGATAATTAGATCACCCTGCTCCGGCTCCACGAGTGATGTAGCTTGGACAGCTAGGGTGTCAGGTCGACCATTTTGAGATCGAGGAACATGAGTAACATCTAGATGAGATGTGAACTGGGCCATTAGTTGGAGATTGTGTTCCAAAAACGGTATGAGCTCTGGATTTATAACGACGCAGTCACCGTTGATCTGTTTGATGACTAGTTTAGAGTCCCCTTTCACATGATAATGGGGCACATCAATCTCAAGAGCCTGCTTGACGCCAGTGATGAGAGCTTGATACATTGCCTCATTGTTGGTGCATCCTTCTAACAATAAAAATGAGTATGGAAGGATGAATTGTGCTGGGGTAATAAAGATGATACCCATGCCGACTCTGTTAAGCCTAGGGTCATTGAGCCTTCTGTCGGTGGGGATCTAGGAAGAACTATCGAAGTGAATCTGCCAGCACGTCATGGCTTGGTCTTTCGAGAGGGTCACCTCATCAGGGAAATCAAGATCCAAGGATTGGTCAGTAGGTGTTGGATGGGCATCAATGATTTCTTCCAATTCATTCCCTTTAAATTATTTATGAGGGATAAACCTAATACCGAACTTCTAGAGAATAACTACCCACCGAGATAGATGACCTTTCTACATGGTGCAGTTCAGGAAGTAATTTAGTGGGTCTACTCGGGACACCAGCTATCCTCGTGGTGCTGAAGTAATGTTGCAACTCTTGAACTGTGATTACTAGTTAAAGGAATCTATTTCAATGGGGGAGTATCTGGTCTACGTATCAAGGATCATGTGGTTGAGGTAGTAAAGGTTGTTCTTCGTTGCCTCATTGTTCTTCTGGGAGATAAGTGCATCGAGAGATCGTTCCAGGTCAATCACATAAACGAAGAGTGGCTTTCTAGAGATGAGTGGAATTATGACCTGAGGCTAGAGAAGTTACTTCTTGATATGCTCAAAAGGCATTTGGAATTCTTCATCCCACTCATAGATGGTGAATTTCATCATGAACTGAGAAATGGGCTTACACTTGCCGGCCAGATTCACAATGAATCGGCGTATGTAGGCTAAGTGACCTTGGAAGACTCGAATCTCCTAAAGGTTTCTCAGAGGAGACATCTGGATAATGGACATGATCTTCTCTAGGTCGATCTCAATACCCCTATATCTGAAAAAGAAGCTAAGAAACATTCTAGAGATGACCCTAAAGGCACACTTTAGTGGATTCATCCTTAGGTGATGGTAACGGAGGAAGTCGAACACTTTCTCAAGGTTTTTGAGATGGTCCTAAACCTATTGAGATTTTACTACAGATCATCCACATAGCATTCTACCAATGTTTCAAGGATTGTATTAAAAATGTGATGCATAGCATGCTGGTAGGTGGCACTTGTGTTCTTTATAACAAAGGACATGACTCGGTAACAAAAAAGACCTTGTGGTTCCCTAAAGGTTGTGAACTCCTCGTCATCAGAGGCCATTCAGATCTAGTGGTACCCGGAGTACTCATCCATGAATAAGAGGGCATGGAATCTAGTTATAGCATTAATCAAAAACTATTCCATAGGATGGGGAAAATCATACTTCAAATAGTGATGGCTGAGATCCTGGATGTTGATGGGGACATAGATCTATCTGTTCTTCTTCTTGAATGGCATAATATTGACAACACATTTGGGGTACTGGAAATCCTTATCTAAATTGAATTTGATGATCTTATCAACTTCCACCTCAACCATGGAACTATGAGAAGGGTGCATCTATGTAGGAGGCTGCTTGAACCCACAATGATTTGCCGGGAGACAAAGGTGGTGGATGACTAACTGGGGATCATGACTTTGCATCTCATTATAACTCTAGGGGAATACATCCATGTGTTTTTTCATGAAGTATATGTTCTACTCTTTCTCCTCCAGGGGCATGGCGACACTGATCAATCTTCATTTCGAGTTCGACTCGCTACTGAGGTTCACTTATACCAACTGATCGACTGTGGCAGAGACATCCTCTTCAAGGGTGGGAGGAGCATCCTCCAAATCCTCTGCTCTACTTATAAAGGAACGATACTTGGTGGGAGGAATTTCTTCTGAGTTGGAAGATCTTGACTGGATGTTGGTACCAGCCTGAGCTGTAATGGTCACTACATTAGAGGAATCTTGGTCTTCCACAAGCATAGTAATGAAGGCTATTGATCTGATCCCATCTGGCCATCGGCTGAAGGGACCAAAGTAGATGATATCAAAGAAAAAAATGGCACGTTGGCTTGATCAGGTTAATTTCAACCTGGAAGAACAAGAACATATTACCTATTGACGTTGAGATGGGGTGGACATCTTCATACTTTATGGGGGTAGAAGGCTCCTGGATCACTTGAGACTGATTTGTATCAGAGTACGAGGTGATATTGCAGCGTCGCTTATGATTGGGAATGTTTTCCCCCTCATTCCAGAAACAACAGAGCATTGTCCCATGTTCGTGGTCGTAGCCTCCAATTAGTGGATTGGAATGACATAATGTTCATCTAGATTTGTCCATGGGTCAGTCACAACCACGACATGCTCGAACCCATTAGTCCGAATATACTTTTCCTTTCTCTTATAGTTTTTGGCATCCAGGTAACGGGCTTCAAAAGAGGCAAAGGGATATAGATCACCATGAAGAATTCCCACATGACCATTAAGGGAGTACACGAGGCACTGGTGAAATGATGAGGGAACCGCCTCATGCAGGTGGATCTATCGCCTTCCAATCAATGAATTATAGGTGGTATCCTAGGAGACTACCAATATTCGGTGCTGGAAACTAGGCCACCAATATAGGTCCTCAAGCGTATCCTACCAACCTATTTATTTTCCATCCTATCATAACCTTGGATTCTTAGGTCAGAGGGAATCAGATCATCTTCAGACAATCCCGCCTTTCACAGTGTCCGAGTCAGGATTAGGTTATTTCCAGAGCCTATGTCGAAAAGACAATGATTAACCTCCATGCCATTGAAATGGTCAGTGATGTACAGTGGAAGAATGTGCCCATATATGGGAAAGCCGTCAACTTCTCCAGAAAATGAGATAATGACATGGTATTCATCATTATTAACTGCTTTAGCATGAAAGTATTCTTCGTCTCCTACATCCATCTCAAACTGGAGGGGAATTCATAATGACTCAATGAGGGCCTCAAATATATATGAGGATATACGAAGGTCCTCAAGGATGGATAGCCTTGCAGGAATACTATAAATATTCTTAAGAACATCATACTTCCATGATAAGAATGAACATCTACTTGTATAAGGTCTCTCTATGACAAGAGGTACGGTGGGCCCTGCTGACTGGATTGGCGGCTGACTGGTTGTGGGAATATCTCGTTTCCCACTAGTCGAGGCTTGCGGAGAGGCAACCGGATGAGGGTCAGATGACTTAGACTAGCCTATAGTAGGGTGTGGAAGGTCACGACATGGTTGGAGTGGCTCTTCCTGATACATCAACATGAAAAATGGTGAAGGTGGGCCTGATTCCACCGGATGAGAAGGTTGTGCATGCTGAGCTCTACACTAAGCCTGTTTCCTGGTTTCGGTAGAATGCACGACCTAGATGGATGTGCGGACTGAGGCACTCCGACGGCCTATATATCCACTGATCCATCAACGTTGCCAACAGTTGGGGACATTGTGTGTACCATCCTAGTGATCTTCATCACTAGGAATCATGTATGGATTTACCAGCTCTACTGTCTAAACCAAGGCATACTCGTGACCATTACTCAAAGAGTCATCCACAACTGGACGGATTCTAGGAGGGATTTAAATCTATGGGGGGCATTAACTCACTGAGAGTATGAGATGATGATGGAATTTTCAGGAGACTTTATTTTCCCTTACACCACCAGTGTTTTCTCTTCATGAAAGAGGCCATCTCAGATGACGATGCAGAAGTGGTGGATGTAGCTTCTAAAGGATCTGGTCAATTCAGTCGTTCCCGGATGACACCGTGGGAATATGTGACTATTTTTCGATCCATCCAGTCATCATATGTCTCGAATACCTGACGAGAAACCTGATGCCACTCACCCCCACTGTCATTGCTGTCGTATGGCCTCAAGAAGATGCATGTCACATGTGCCGGAGCCGGGCCTAAATAGACTATGTTGTTATCTCCCTGGCCTAGAAGGTATTTTCTGAATACATAAAACATATCAAGAGTGTTCTACATGATCAGGTGGTAGAGGTAGTAATTAGGGTGATCAAAGATGTTTTCCTCTTTCAACCTTCTACACTCAGGACAATGTAGAATCCCCTGCTATAGGGCATTGTGGATGCAACCGGGGACCTATGCCTCTTTGAATGAGTAGGCCTAATTTTTTCCAGAAATAGGGCCCCTTGTAGCATAACCCTTACGAGAGGCTGGAGGATCCTGCTGAGGAGGTGGATATTGGTTATCTTGGCTGGGCGGTGGAGGCGCATTGTGCGGGGGCACCTACCGATTCTAAGATGGGAGCAGCTGGGCTGGTGGCTATGCCTGAGGTAGAGGGCCTCTTTGAGGCTCTGGAGGAGGATCCACTGGAAACAACTCTAGTTTCCTGGGGGCCTCAATTTGGAACACTATGGCAGGATCGACCTTGGCGGCCCTTCTCACGAGGATCGTAAGAGGTAACAGACATGCCTCATTGGCCTGCTATCAGGCTTCCACATGGCACTAGTCCTTATCAGAGAGGTCTCGAAATCGACCAGTATAGTTATGGGTGATTAGAGAGGGGATCAGCTCCACCTTGACATTCCCAATGCACATCGTCAACAATTTATATTGAGTCAGCAGCATGCCATGGGAATAAGTGAGTCATTTCCACCGGGAGACAAAGTCGGCGATGAGCACCTCAAGCCTCTGTTTGCACTTGAAGAGGTCTGTGATACTCGTCTTACATGTGGTGGAACTGAACAGGAAGTGGAATTGCCTATGGATGTCCTCCCAACCAGTTACTGATCTGATGGGGTGCTGGCTATACTAGAAAAATGCAGGCCCTTCCAATGTCTGCATAAAACATCAGAGCTTGGCGACCTCCTGCTACGCTGGAGTTTCCAAAATGGGGCCACACCTCGAGGTAACATAGGCTAAATGTTGTGGTGTGTCCCTTGTCCAATTTAAGGGGGGGAATGTGGGATTCTCAAAACCTGGGTGTGATGGAATATTATCCACCCATGCCAGATAAGGCTTTCCAACAGTTGGGAGCACCACCTGTCACGTCTAAAATGCCTTGATACGTTCAATGAGTGTTGTTATTGACTCATTTGGGCTGGGGTTCTTGTCTTGAAGGGGATCCTTGACTAGAAGTGCGTTGGCAGGTTCTGTAACATGATATGGTGGCCCAGAGGCATGTACATCTGTCGGTGGAAAGACTTGCGGGGTAGCTGGGGGAATTAAAGATGGGTCCCAAGGGTAATCATGTTCTTCAGAAAGATTGGGTGAGACATACCACACCATCTTGCCGTAAGTTCTATCCTCAACCCTGTCTATGTGGGAAGGATGATCAGGGTCAACTGGGGGCAATTTTCCAAGAGGATGTTGTGCCTTCCCTTGCTGCCCCAACCTAGGATTACTGTAGTACGGCTGTCGCCCTACAATCCATTCAGAAAGGAAGCCATCAACAACCTTCTTATGTTTGGAAAGCTGCTGACACAACACAGATTTCTCGGGGTTGTCCTTCACCTTTGGTAATGGTCCAAATGGGACAGAGGGATTGACAGTTCCATGGAGTTCCATTCCCTTATTAGGATTCCCGCTGAGAAATAGGGCCTCGGTGGGGACGTGAAGACCCAGTAGATTATTCTATTGATGAGTAATTCTTCCTGACAGATCCATGAAGTGAAAATCTACCTCTGGTAAAGGTCCTCTCCAAGAAGCTCTATCTTGTTCTCACCCTCTGGCTGGTCCGCCCTGCTATACGTGACTCTTCCTAAAGGCATATCCTCTATCTCAACTAACAAATAATGTTGTCGCTAGATATGAATAAAGAGGAGGGATCATACTGCCCAGATCCACGGATTTGTACCTGGGGAGAAGCCTCTTTAATAATCATGTGGAGTACCCTGATGCACTAATAACACTGTTGCTAGAGGGATCTACAGTGACTTGGTGACTCAGGATGCTGGGCCAAAGCGAGTGTGGCCAAATCAACCAGATGGTATTGTTCACCAATGACTTCCAAATGCACTTTGATCTTAGGATAAGCCACTCACTGATGACAGAGATGGAAATGAGTTGCCCAGAGGGTCTCGTGGAAAAACTCAACTTCCTCTTCGTTGAGGGAATTTGGCGTAAAAGAATTTAGCGTTGCAATAATCCAAAACATCTCAGGGAAGTGGTCAACTACGAGGATATCCCATAAGCTCTTGGGCTCGGATTTAGGGTCGGGTTTTTTATTTCCCCACTTGTCAACCATAGGCGGCAGTGGGATGGGTTGCGGTACCGAAGCATACTAGTAGGATGGTAGGCTAAGTGGTGGAGAATATGGTGAGCGAGCTGAAAAACTGCCGCATCTTGGGCTATCCTCTAAAGAGTATAGTGACTTATCCATGACGTTGCGGTAAGATGGGCTAACAACCATTGTTTTTGGTGTCAGGAATAAGGCTGTTGGTGGTAGACCACACTCCTACTCATCAACCATTGGTCCCCAGAATATCTCTCCATAATATCTAGTCAAGGAAGAGAGTTCTTCTGGTAATGATGATTTCCATTTCCCACCTTAACCTATAGAGTGGCCAAATTTTTGTCCTCCAAGATATACCTATAGAGGGAGGCAATAATCCGATGGACATCGCATTCTGGGAGTACTGGGGTGATGCTCCATATTACTGCCTGACCCTCGACATGGAGGATATTGGCGAGGGTTCCATCACTTAGTCGTATTTCGCTTCATAATCTGAGAAGAAAACTAGTTTGATCTCAGTCCGAATCTTCTCAGTTTTTCTTTTATGGCGGTGACGACCCTCCCTCTTTCCCCAGGACGATTCTTCAGGACATGGAAGATATCTGGAATGAGGAGGACCTTCGTCTTTAACGGTGCTGGGGCGGAGAGGACTTCTTCCAGAGTAAGCCAGGGTGTGAGGGGCACCATGATAGATATCAAAGGGGATACAGGGAGGACCTTTGAGTGAAGTGCTGGAGAAGGTTGGACCTTCACTCAAACCATAAGAGTAATGATAATACCCCCATTCTTGTTTCCCCTGGTGACCTCAGTGTGAGGAAGGTCCTCGTACTAGTCAGGCTGAACACAGGAAAGACCTTCATGTTGGGTGCTATTGAGACAAAACTGGCCTTCACCCCTTAGATTACTGTAGTGAGGAGGACCTTCATCAGCTACTTTGAGGACATGGGGAGGCCCCCATACTATATATTGACTAGATGTGCAATGTCCCCACACCAGTAATTTGTGGCAAGGGTGAAGACTCCATACTCGATGTAATGAGAACAAGAAAGGATTATGTGCTTCCTTTCACCATCGTGGGGAGGTACCTCATTCGGAATGAGGGTATCACAAGGCAGAACTCCATGTCGAGCATAGATGTGGGGAAGACATGCATTGACAATGGTGGCGGTATAAGGAGGGCGTTCGTGCTGGCAGCGGCCACTACCAGCACTGGTGGCTGAGAGAGTCGACCCATCATGCTCGTGGTGTGGTTGGGACCTCGATCCGTGCTGGTTATACAAGTTGCTCTTCTTTGCATATGAAAGGGGTTGATGATATGCATCGGTGGTGGCTCAAGCCATACTAGTTACTAAGGTTGACACTCCTTTGAGGGCATCCTCCTTAGCCTGTGCCCGATGCTGGTATCGGGTCAACCATACTGGGGCCAACGGTATAGGCACATGGGTTACCTACTCCTCGACTTGTGGGACTGGGTGGCGGTGCTGGTGTGGCCTAGTGGGAGCCCTCCTTGGGGGGGACCTTGAAACGGTATCCCGACTGGGTTGACCCAAAAATTCATTACCTCGTTAGTGTAGGGGAGAGAGTCGTCGAGGCATTCCAGGGAGAGTCTCTTGAAACGATTGTATGTCAGAGTGGGGATCAGTTGCTCCCTGCACGACCCTTGGGGGTGGCATTGGTGATAAGGCTCAAACACCTCTAGATCCTGGTGGACCATATCCTGAGTCAGGATAATCACCTCCTTCTCGTACCAGCGTATGAGGTTATTGATCACTCTATACTGAATAACTTCAGATGAGGAGATGGGGCGTGGGAGCCCAACGTTTGTAGGCTTGGAGAATGTTGCTGAAGCAGTGGATCCACGTGGGACTGCCGCATTGGCATTGACCCTACCCCTGCACCGGTGGTGATGTAATTTTTACAGTATCTTTGTTTCTAAAAATCAAGAAGATTAACCCATCAGTGCTAAAAGGAATGGAATCAACGACTAGTGCCCCAACTCTATTCCATCTTCCATGGATGGTAAGATTGATCCAAGATGACAACGTCACAGATCGGGATGTTAAATGTTTTGATTTCCCCAACATCTGGTGAGTTTCATGCTAGGACCACTATTTTCATTGTGGGGCCCGGCGCCGGAGAGTTGGATGTTGTGACACCCTAGTCCATGGATGTCTCGAATTCTATTCATCTAAATATTGGGTAAAAGATATTCACGTCGGGTTCACTACTTCAGTTTTAGACACTTTCAGCGGGGCGCACTCATACGTCTGTTCGAGGATAGAGATATTGTTTGTTTCCCCACATTCCTGCTTTCCAAAGGTGGGAATCATCCTTTCCATGTTCAGGGATGTTTTCTCCTTGATCAAAATAAATGATGGGATGTTAGTTCTTCTTTCCATGGTTCCTCCTTGGAACTCGTCACCTAATCTGAGTCTCCCGTATAGACTTAATATGTTTTTTGTTAAACTCTTCACACTACCACATCATTATGGACAACAATTAATTACATTGCTTCTATCGGGACATTCCAAGGGGTCTGGTAAGGGAATAAACCTTTGGTTAGGGGATCAGTCACGTTGGACATCACTGGCGTGTCTGTAAGCTGGAACACTAACGCATCTGGGTTTCTTCCCCTTATTATATGGCTTCTCGAGGGCACGGAAGCATGAGGCATCCCACATCAAATGTGGGAAATTATATTCTATTGTGCCCAAGTGAAGTAATTTCATTTGTTGTCAATAACTTGTCATGGTGTGCCATCTGATGAAGTACATCTTGAAGATTGATGATTATAGAAGCATAGAATCTGACGATTGTTGAGCTGATCATTAAGTTCCAAGAACTTGTATCAACTGGATACAAAGTCACAACACTTTTAGAAGACCATGCATTGTCTTCACAATGCATGAGGAGATGAAGAGAGCCATCCACAACTTCTAAGTGGATGAAGTGAGCTGAAGAAGAACATGTACTAATCCTTAGTGCATGACAATGTGAATGTGATCCAACTTGACCTCTAATTGGATCATTGAAGAACATTAAAGAATTATTTGATTCAGGAGCTTCGGTTGATGGAGAACCTTCAAAGAATTCACTCCTAAGTAATGAATACATGTTGAAGATAATGGAGTAATTTCAAATGAAGAAGAAGAGAGGAAGAAGGAGAAATGAGAATGATGGATTGGAAGAAGTGGCACTTGGCATGCTTTATATGGAGGAGAACTTTGTTTTTAACAAAGTCATTAGACTTTCCTTTGCCAAAAAATTGGCCAGCCAAGGCACCTTGGGGGTTCAACCCCAAGGCATGGGCACTAGGGCACCACGCCCGGGGGAACCCGTGGGGCGAGCCAGGGCGGCAGGGCGCACACCCAAGACACCGCATGGGTGCCTGGGGCACGCCCGGAGGAGCGCGGCAGGGACGCATGAGCGCACCCGCGAGTGTCAGGAGATGCATAGTGGGCGCTAGGAGCACGCCCGCAGGAGCAGAGTGGGCGCAGAGCGCGCCCGCAGGGAGAACACGGTGCGGGGCGACACCGTGGAGGGAGAGAATTCAACTGAGCCGGTTGGGGGAGCGCTTATTTGATATACCGCGGAAATTCCGCGAGAGACTTCGATGTGGGACGCGCATTTTTCACCCGGGACAGATCTGAGCCGTCCGTCTCATCGCGCGCTTGATCTGCGCCGCACGATCCATCCGCGGCGCCGCGATCTAATCCAGGCCGTTGAAGATATGATCCGACGGCCCCAGCTTCGTCCTCAACCTCGAGCCATGCCGAAGCCTCCCGCGAAGCCGCCGCTGAACCAGAGCCTCCCCGAAGACAAAATTTGAGCTCCCGGCCACCTCTGAGTAAACTGAAGCCACCCTCGTGCTCGTCTGGCCATAACGAACAGGATCATGCCTAAAAATGACCATGCATGCAATGTTTGGAGGATTTCGGTTGAGGCCGAGGCAAGAGAAGCTGCCGAGGCCACGTGGTTGGTGTTTTTTCATGGGATGAGCCTAAACCGAAGGCTGTGCATGCGTTATGAGTCGCATGCACGTAGAGGAACAAAAATAAAGGGAGCCCGTGTGAAACCGAGAATAAAAAACAAGATTTGGAAATATTTTTGAAGATCCGAAGATGTCGGGTGTTTGAAGTTATTTCACGCGGATAGAACCGCCTCTCCTCTGCCTATATAAATGAGGCCTAGCCCTCGAGAAGACGCTGCTGATGCGCTGAATTTTTGAAGTCCCGTGAGCGCATCTCTCTTCCTCGCGATGTATTGAAGCCCCGCGCAAGTATCTTGCGTGGCTGAAGTCCCTTGCGCACTGCTCCTTTGCGCGACAAGAAGAAGAGGTTGGGCTGCACCAACTTGCAAGCCTCCTCTGTGCACCGCGGCCCCCTGCGCGGCAAGCACTTGCGCAGCAGTGGCCACCCGAGGCCTTGCGCGCTTTGAACTGCTTGCACCCGTGGCTTGCGGGGCTCTTGTGGCTTGAGCCTTGCGCGGCAGTGTTGAGGAGGAGGCCGCACCTTGCATCCCTTCATTTGGTTGGTGTTCGGGTGTGTGCAAGTGGAGGCCGAGACTACACATTGTGTGTGTTTAAGAATTGGAGAAGGCCGCAACCAAGTGTGTGTGCAAGACAAGTGAACAAGAAGCCGAGGCCTTTGTGTTTGTATGCCAAGTGAAGAAGAATATACGGGTAGAGTGTGTGCACAAAGAGGAGAAGGCCGAGGACCTTTGTGCTTTGGGTGCAAAAGGAAGACCACACTTTGTGTTTATAAATTGAAGAAGAAGGACAAGTCAAGTGTGTGCACTAAAAGAATGAGTAGTGTATGTGTGCACATGTGAAGAAGATCAACTTTGAGAAGAAGAGGAGTACACACTTATGTGTATGAATACAAAAGAACTGATCATTCTAAGTGATTGGGTTTTTTGGTGAGCAAGACCAACGAGATCTTTTGAAGACTGTTGAAGCTACTTGAAGTTTTGAACAACACCTTTGAAGAAGTGAAGTGGAGCCATGATGAAGATGATGCTGTGGAGTTGGGGGGTTTAACCAACTTGTAATTGGGGGGGGGCAACCAATTACTGTGTAATCATCTTTTGGCATAGTGAAGAATCCGTGTTGGGGGGTGTAACCAACACGACAAGGAGTAGGTCTTTGTACCGAACCTTGTAAATCTCTGTGTTCTGTGCTCTCATTATTACTGCACCACTAAAAGAGTAGATCTAGGCTTTAACCAGCTGCAGAGGTTGAATTGATAATCCAAAGGGAACAATTCATAAAAAGAAAAAGTTATCACTGATTCACCCCTCCCCTCTCAGTGATCACAACCGATCCAGGCATTTCATATTCCATAGGCATGTATCTATGGTTTTCCTCAGCTTCCTTTGTTTAACACATGGTATGTCATAGTTTTAATGTCCAGCGAAGATAGATCGAACTGATCAGAACATTGACTAGAGCAGATCAGGTGAGTGAAACCCCTGGAGGGAATAACGACATTGGGGCTAACACGTGGTTAACTACCCGATTATTGTTACAGAGAATTTGGAATGAGGTGGCATGATTCCACCGGGATGTGGTGGCCTAGAGAAGAACCAAAATGGAAGATGGATGGGTAAGTGAAGTGGGTGGGGAATAAGACGAAGTCGACTTGAGGACGACGATGATGTTGGGAATGAGTCTTGAAGATTCCTCCTATGTATCATTATGGTAAGGAATCAAATTCCTCATAGTTCACCTGAAAATGGATTACCGTCAATTGGGGACTTCAACGGCTTACCGTAGAATGGGGTTGACAATGGATTATCATTGAATGGTGGTCACAACGGCTTAACGCTGGATGGGGTCACAATGTCATACCGCTAGATGGGGTCACAACGACTTACCGCTAGATTGGGTCACAACTTCTTACCGCCTGATGGGGTCACAATGGGTTACCTCAATATGGAGTCACAACGGTTTAATGCTGGATGGTGTAGAACCTCAGGGAGGCTTCCTACGAAACATTTGCAAAAGACAAGGATCAAATACCTTGTAGTTCGGTATGGGGGATGTAGTTTAACGTCCTGCAGGATGAAAATGGGGCATACAATTTAACTTCATGCGAGACGACGGTTTTATGACATGAAGGGGGGAAGAACAAATGGTTCTTGGGATTGAAACTTTGGGAGGCTTCCTACATACCTTGCCTTGGAAAGGATAAAAGTCCACATAGTTTTGAAGGAGTGGGAACTGACGTGAAGATGGATGGGACCAATGGGTCTTAGGCTTGAACCTTAGGGAGTCTTCCTACGAACCTTTACCTATAAAGGATAAAATTTCATGTAGCTTAGAAGAAAAGGGTGTGTAGGGATTACTCCTTAGGCTTCCCAGATAGGATATCTTGGTCGATGCTTACTCTACGCCCACATTAGCCATACTTGGTGAGAGAAGCAGGAGGCAACAAAGGCCTGATGATCAGGTTGTGGAAGGTGTGTATGTGGAAAGTGGAGTGGGTCTTACATGTGGTTAGTATCCTAAAGAGGAAATAGGGGATTACGCGTAGTTAGCAGCCCATGGGTGATGGAGATTAGGACTAATTCCAGGATGGAGGCCCAGTAGGTGAAAAATCATAATGGGAGAGGGATTTGGCACCAAGGAAGTGAGAGGAATAGCAGAGATGCTACCTCTTGCATGAAAAGATAGGTTCTTACACAAGGGTGGTTTTGCATTCTTCACGAACAGAAGCCTCACTGATAAAGAGGATGTCATTCCATGTGAGGAATGATTTAACTGTCGTGGAGATCAATGGGCGTGCAGAATGTCCAAGGTGGATCACCCCATGTGCATGGCATAGGGCGAGGTCACAGTTTAAAGTCATGTGCTAAGGACGATGGAGATTATAATTTTAACATCCTTCCACTCGAATGTGATAGGTTTTCTCCTCACCCTTAGAAATTACATAACCTATACCCACCTGACCTTGAGGGAAGGAAGGCGTTGAAAATTCTGTGTATGTGGTGTGTCATGGAGCGATCCATTTGGTGGTCCACGTTAGCATGGCTATGCGAAGAAGCAATAGTCATTAGAATGTCTATGTGATGAATCATGAGATGAAGCAACAAAATGGGCAACACAACTAAAGGAACCTTGAAATTGCTATGTGTAATCCTGAAGGGCTGCACGAGAAAAGGAGTTGCAGAGAAAAGGGGTTCATGGGTAGAAGCCTTGTGAAGCTCTGGTGCTCTGTGTATTGGAGAGGCTTCGTGAAGGGATGTGATTCACAAAGTGAAGTCTCCTAGACAGGGTATAAGGCATAGATGCATATGGAAGGTTCTTCACAAAGTGGAAAGGCTTTCACCGAGCAATGCCTCACGATGATAGGGTGCCTTGCGAAACATAACATTTTGAAGAAATGTGCTTCACTAAGAATAGTGACAATGGCATAGATTGTAGATCACATGTGTATGAAGGGTGTTTCGTGAATCATAAATTCTCCTCAATGAACCGAGTCCCCTTGGGGATCTCCGTCCTTCACAAAGGCCCATGGGTTCCGTGAAGGGAATCCCTATTTGAATAGGGGAGGAATTTACACAATGGGGCAGGCACATCACGATGCAAAAGTACCTTGAAGAGCCCATGGTTTATAGTAAAGGAACTATTTCATGATGTGGGAGCTTAGAAGGAGAATGGTTAGAGGATCCATCCTTTGGGCTCTATGGGAGCCTGATATTTATAGGCAAGAGGCGCCGCAAAGAAGATCTCTCTTGGCATAAAGACGGAGCTTGCTTCACAGTGGGTTCGCGAAGGTCAAAGGAGTTCATGGAGCATCCCGCCTCATTGCTGCATGATGATTTTGCGAATGTAAAATTGTTTGGGGTAGAGTCCAACCACCTTTCTCCACTACGAGTACACAAATGTCAAATCGGTTAGTAGAGCATCCCACCTCCTTGCTCCGCGGCGGGTTCACGAATGTCAAATCGGTTCACAAAGCATCTCGCCTCCTTGCTCCACTGCAGGTTCAAGGATATCAAATCGGTTCACAGAGCATCCCACCTCCTTGATCCGCAGTGGGTTCGAAAATGTCAAATATGTTAACGGAGAAACCCCCCTCCTTGATCTGTAGTGGGTTTGTAAAGGGAGATCTCTATGCCAGCCACATGGCTATGGGACTCCACGAGCGGTCTTCACGCAACTGCCCCTTATGCTCTTTTTTTGTTCTTGTTTTCCTTGATTTTAGCATCAACAATAAATTTTAACAAAGATAAATTCTAATAAGCATATAAAGACTGGATAATGAGTTGGAAGGGGATTGATGTTGATCTCTTGTTTTATTTTTTATCTTTGTTTATGATGTCATATATTGTGGTTGTGTGGCACTTGAAAATCATGGCTATTTGTTGGCTTTTCATGCATATGAATGATTCTTTATAACTTTTGTTATTTCCTTGTAAATAAATTCTACAAACATCAATCTAATTAACCACGTACTCTTGGTCAAATAAATGGATTCCACATAATGAAAACCCTTGTGTGATAACCCCTACTTATCAAAGTGGAATTTAAAGAATAGTGTGTGCCAAATCTGATTACACTTTTTTTGGTAGGTGTGGATGTGTGCTATGTTCTATTAGGTTTTGTGACTATAGTTGGTTTTTGTGGTGGTAGCTATGTGATTGTGTGTATGGGGGGGTATAGGAGGTGTGGTGGTACCTCAAGATGATAGATAGATTGATTGTGGAATGAATGTACTTGTTTTGTAGTTGGAATAAATCTGGTCAGTTGATGTATTGTGGGGAAATAGGACTGGTATGTGTCATTATTTCTTGTTTTTTGGTGTGCTTGATGTGGTGTTGTTTTGAAGAGGGGATTCTGGGTTTTGTTGTGAGAGGATGAATTATGTAGGATAACATGGAAGAATGTTTCTAGTAGTTCTTATCTTTTTTTGACTTGGTAGTGGTTGGAATGGTTACATCAGATTATAATGTTTATAGTGTTAGGTAGTTTCCCAAGTAAGGATGGAAATAAATAAATGAATGATTTGATAATAAAAAATAATGAATGGTTAAATTTATTGGCTAGGGGTATGTTTCAAGTTGGGGCTTGTATTGAAGCAGTGTTCAAGTAATCATCATTTGTGGTGGTATGTGCATGTAGGGGTAGAAGTAAAGGTGGTTTTGAGTAGGCTACTATTATTTCTGGATTCACATAGTTTGGGAGGAGTGTTTTGTACCTATATATATATATATAAACTTTTAGTTTCTCATATTTTCTATATATACCTCACCTGTGTCGAGAAATATGTGATGTACTCGCCCATTGTTATGTTGGAGGGTGTCTTTCCAAACATTCTGGTGGGAGGATGGATGGATGGTTATTATCTTTACCCTCCTCCATATTATATGCATTGACCTCCCAAGACTCTTTAGGTAGACTATAATGGATTGAGGTTTAATGCCAAACCTATGGTATTTTTTTAAGTGATAGGTGAATTGTTTCTATGGTGCATTTGGGATGAGGCCCACGTGTTTTCAGGCGACACGTGTGGTGGTTGTGGCCCATGTTTCTACAGGAGGGATGTGATGTGTTGTTTGGATCATGTGTTTTTGGACACGTATTGATGGTGGTGCTTATAGAAGAGTGTGGTAGAATCCGGACATTCGTCCTTAGGGATTAGTAGTTAACTGGGGCGAAGTGGTGTGGAGTACCCAAATATCAATGTTCTTAGAAATTTACTTTACTTGACATGCGTTATTTGTTGAGAATTCCTTGGTGAGGTTGGGGTGGATAGTATACCTTGTTAGGTGATTTTTTATTGATGTTTTCTCATGGGTAATTTATTATGATTCTCCCACAAGTGCATGGGTGACTTTTTTTCCCTACTGAGTATAATTGTGTGCTCATCCTAAATATATGAAATTGTTTTCAAGTTTCATGTGAGATTACGTAGACCATGATGGACTATACTAACTCAGACATTGTGGATGATTGTTTTGACATTTTTAGTTTATTTTGGTACTTACATTAGAATTATATTTGTATATCTTGATATTTTACATTAACATGCATGGAGGCTGGATTTTGGTTTATTTATATATATATATTAGAGTTATTTTAGTTTGATACATCTTATCTATCGAACTGGACTGAAAATAATATTTTTTTTTGATTTTCAAAGTCCTCTTTTTGGGTGAGTGGGAACCATACAATTCTAGATAACTGATCCAAAACACCAAAAAAACACAATATCTTTCAATAAATTCATAACCTTGTCGGGACAACTAGATTCAAAATTCAAACGTAGAGAAATTCCATATCCACCACAAAATGCTACGAGCCGCAGACCATGACGCACCCATGAACCCATACCCATCATCATCAGTACCCGTCGGAGCCATCCTTCTCGTCGCTAGAACCGCAACATCAAAACCACAAAACACTATCATCACAGGTTCCAAAAACGATCATCAAACACAAACCAACTCAAGAAAAAATGCCAACACTTCACCATCGTCATCACCCATTCCACAAATTCTCAAATCAACCAACATAAATCCATACCACAATTCCCAAAGCCATCCAACATGCTGAAAACCTTCACTGCATCACAAACCAATAGAGAAAATCCCAAACCAATTCTTAGATTCCACAAAATTCAACTATAGAACCCATCACCAGAAAATCACCTCCCGCGTGATGAAGCAAACCTCATCGGAAACTGAATTGAACTCGAAACCCACCACTCGCCACCACCATCACACCTGCTCAATGGGAATTAGGGGTAATATTCCTTTTTATTATATTGATGACGGTGGCTCATCGAAATAGGGTTGAGAATAGTTTTTGGAGTTTCAAAAAATAAATAAACTAGGGAAAAATTGATGAAGTACATGTGGGGAAAAATATTTTTTATGAGGACAACCACATAAACACATATTGATGGAGTAGGATATTCATCCATTTATGGGCGCAAATCATAGATTCTTTGTGTATCTAATGAAAATAAACCAATTTTAATTAATACTAGTTATCATCTAAATGATCTCAAATTTGATTGAATTCACTATGATAAAACATGAATAGCCAAATTATTTTCTTATGCTTGGTAAAGATTTCTATTTATTTTTATCTTTGATGGTGTAGTAAGATTTTATTTTTTATTAGTTTTTAACGCATAATAAAAAATAACGGATTCAAATATAGAACCATATTCAATTAAATCCAATGATAAAATGGAAGGAAAAATAATTGTAATAATATTAATTCCAACACAATCTATGAAAAATAATGTTTTTTATGTTTTCATCAATTTTATGATGAATTAAATTATTATTAATGGGGGAGATTTATTTATTTTATTAGTGTATACATCATGGGTTATATAAGTGGTTAATAATTTAATTTTATAAGGGATTATCTTCATATAACTAGTTATTTATTGATTCCATTATAAGAGGTTATTTATGGAAGAAACTATTAGTACAAAATATTGATTTATCATATTAAATATCTATTATTAGTTTCCCATGGAAAATATTAAGTTCAAAAGAAAGGTAATTCACAACTTGGATAAATATATGTGCATTGAAAAAAAATTCATAATCTTGATGAAAAAGTTTGACACATTGATTTCACTAAATCTTTACCATGGCACAAAAACTATAGTTTAAATTTATATTGATTTTAATTTCTAAATTATTTTTAGGTATATAGACCACATAAAATAGATATATTCAATGATGGAAAGGTGACCTAGTGTTCAAACAAAACTACCCAACCTTTCCTATTCAAAAATATTCATTATAGATGAAATTTCTAATATTTAGGGATAATGTTATACCCATGATTATAAATTTAGAACTAAATATTAAAAAAATTGTCAAATAAATATAAGGATAATCCAAAATGAGTGCTTCGTGGTGAAAAAATAATCAATGAAATTGAATAGGTAAAATAAATCACCATTAGAAATGGAAAAATTTAATAAATAATGTGTTGAGACAACTAGAAGAGACCATGAAAATAAATAAAAAACTGGAAATTATATTTTTAATAAAGATGGAAAATATAAAAAAAATGATAAGGAAGTAAGAGAAGACAATTTTTAACATTAAAGACCACCAAATCCAATTTCAAAATGGTTTATTAAACGTAAAATTATGTAAAAGAAGTACAAATTTCTTGAAAAAAAAATCGACATATTTCTTAACATTCAATTTAAATGAGAGTTCGAAAATTTCCAAAACAAAATGTTCAAAAATAAGTTAGTTTGAAATATGAGTAAGAGTGAGTATATTAGTACAATTAAACTCATGAGAATAATTTTCAGGTTTGTGTTAAGGAGTTAATCATTAGTGGGAAAAGATATATAATGTTTTTAGTGCCTTTTAATAATTGATCATATGATTTTATAGATAATTGTATGATTTTGGCATGTCATGAAAATTAATCCAAATAAATATTCAATTTCTTGGTAATAGAAGAGATATGTCTCAGAATGTTATGCCTTTATTTTTTACAAAAAATAGAGGGATATTTATTGGTTTTGATTAAATTTGTTTGTGTTTAGTCAATAAATTTATCTTCTTAGTTTATTTTCATATGTTTATAGAAGATTTTGAGAAAGAGATCTTTATAATTTGATGTTATTTTTAGTTATAGGTAAGGGAATAATTTATCTCTATTGTGAGGAATTATCTTTGTGAGTAGTTTATGAGCATTTTATGTTCAACATTTATAGAGTGATGAATTTATTTGACAAATAAGATACATATTTTAGAAGGTATAATTGATTAGAACATAAGAATGTTCTTTCTATTTATGATAGTAATTATGGATATACAGTGATGAAGAAAAATATTGGGGGATAAAGTGAAAATAAAGAATATATAAAGAATTTAAAATATTGTGAATTTTCTTGTAAAAGTAGATGCAGTAGATAGATTTTTTTTCATTCAATGATTTAATTTATGATTCATTCATATTATTTAAATATTAGTTTATTTTTCTTATGGATGTGGATAAAGAGAATCATCAATAAATAGCAATTAAAAATTTAGATAAATAATGAATATATATCTACATAGAGGAATATAAACTTAGAATGTCTAGTAAATTGAATCCAGTAACTTCTTATTATTCCTCTATTATATTAAATTAAGATCTCCTACATAACTAAAAGGCTTTAAACAACTCCCATATGGGAGGAAACCTATTGTTTTTATCTATTTTATAAATATTTTTTAATATTAAATTTATGTTTTTTAAATATTATATTATAATGTATGAATTTAAAAAATCATTATCTTTTAAAGATTTAACGGAATAGAAATTTTTGGATCATTTTAATGGATGAAGGCACACAAGGTGAAATATGAAAAATGCATGAGATTCAATGTACATGGGAGTTTTGATTACAACACTTTATATATTAACATTCTTAATCTATTTTAAATTATACTTGTGTTTTTGGAATTTACATCACACACTAAAATATATTTATATATATTTTATATAAAATTCAAGGTGTTTCTTTATAATTCCCTCATACCATAATTTAATTGATATTTTAAAAAATGTTGGCTGATTAAGGAGTGGATTTAATATGTATTTTTAAGTAAGAGAATATTTATTTTTTGAGTAATTATTTTTATATATTGGGGAAATTAAGTAATATAAATTTCATTAACACGTTAATGTTTTGATTTTTGGATGATTAAGTAAATTTATGATTATTAATATATATTTTAAAAGTGATTATTAGATATAAAAATATTTTTTGATAGTAAACATGAAATTTAAAATGAATTTTTAATTCATAATATATACATGTGTCATATTATATATAACACATAGTATAAATGAGTCACATTCACAATATAGTAAAAAAATTGACATTATTGTTTTCATAAGTGTTTAATATTACATATAATGAATAAATATAGTTAATAATTTTTTTAAAATATTCGATAAAAATAGATATAGAATTTTTAAATAATTTGAAAAAATATTTAAAATACAATAAAATAAATACTCAATCAATCTAACAAAATGTAAGTATAATATATCATTTATTCTAAATCATGATTTATATCCTTTAATATAACAATATTTTTTATACTAGAGTTAAATATTAAAATTACAAAATTTAAAATTTCATTTTTAAAATGGTTTTCAATTTTTGAATCATCATAACAAAATTAGGTAAGGGATATGTTTCAATATTTTTCTAGGATTTTTAGAATACATAGGTGATTGGTAACATATGATATAAACATCATATTTTATAAGAGTGATATATTTAACATGACTAGATTTATAAAATATATTTTTTCAAATAAGGTTACTTTATTTTATAGCTTCTCTTACATGAAACACCGAGTATTTAACAAACACCAATATATTATTAGTTTTTTATTTACATAAGACAATTATAACATATCCATTAAAATATGGTGCTATGAATAGGAATGACCAATTTTAAATATTAATTATAATTATTATATATAAATAAATAATATTAATAAAAATGTACCTTAATGTCTTTATATTCATTTAAAATACCTATTTCTCAAAAACAATTATTCATATTCCTAAAAAAATATTTAAATTTGATGTTTACGATTTTAAAAATTATATATGAAAAAATAAAATATAATTCTTGAATCAAATTTTCAACATTATATTTGGGTGAATTTTTTGGAATTTTCTAAAAATATAAATATTTCAATAATTATTTAAAAATATTATATTTATAAAATCTACCAAGTTTTTCAAAGAATTTATATGGTTATATTTAGTTTTAAAATAGTTTAGAAAATAATTTTAGCTAAATTATATTTTAATTAATCTAATATAAGTCATTTTATTCAATTTTAAAATGAATATTGATTTTTTAACTTTGTAATCTTTTGAAACTTTGCTCATTAGAAAATCACATTTTCATCAAGTCTGTGGGATTAATATATAAATAACTTATTCAACCTATATGATATAAATTTGATAATATATATATCATATTTGGAATAAGAATAATTTATATTATATTATAATATGAAATAATTTTTTTTCATGAATATTAATAAAGACATTAAAAATAAATTACCATGATTAAGGATAACATACGGTTTTGTGGGTAATAATCTCCTATGTTAAAATGAATTTTCCATAGATTTATTTAATACATTTCATTTAATATTTGGAATCAATTGGTGCATATTATTTATAGGTGATGATTTTTTTACTTTTAAAAGATCAATTACATTGGTAAATAAAAATATATAGGTTTTCATGGATAATAATAAAATGATAAAAATTTGTAAACATGAATGATAATGAATAATGGGTTGAAAACTAGTTTTTTGTGTTTAGAATATATTTCTAAACATTATAATCCATTAAATTATTTATTTATCAATTTTTGAAGCACATGGTCTTAGAGTGGTACCTAGTAATGAATAGTTTTAGCTATTTACAAAAATGTGAATTCTCTCCCTTTAAAAAAGGCCACATCCACCCCTCCATTATTTACAACTATTAAGGACTTTGGATCCAAATAAAAATCCAAAATACCTTCCCAAAATAATAATACCAGTTTTATATCTAATGTTCATCTCAAAAGACAAATCGTAGATTCCTTAATAAGATATCTAAAGGCCACTCTTCTAAGAGAATGTAATTGTCTTCACTAAGATCATTCTTTTAACATATTTTCATAACACAATAATTCAAGTTAAAATAATTAAGATATAATAAGTTTATTTTCTAAAATAAACATATATACTATTATCTGTATTTAATAACCTTTATTTATCCCTTATTATATCAAATGGAAAATGAAATCGTCTATCATGTGTATGGAATACTACCTCCTAAAAAACCAAAGTTAATTTTGTTCCATAACCACCTCTCACGGGTAGATTTAATAATGGATTTAACATATTTATATAGTGTTTATGGCATAATTATATTTATGGAATTGTAATATCAAATATAACATCTATCATTCCATTCTGTGGGAATACTATAATGTTGCTCGGGTGAATAGAGGACTACCGCCTCTCAAAGTGATGTGATTCATTCACGCTTTAAAGAGAAGATAATAAAGATAGTATAAATGAAAATATATAATATATATTAAATAAATTTTTTTCAAAGATAATATATTTTTAAACATTCTTTCATTTAAACCTTTGATAAATGGAAGCAACACACATGAGTACGTACAACCTACTGTCTCCATGTATGGTTTAATTCACATTATGTATATAAATTTAATTTATTAGTATAAATACTTATATAATAAATATTTACAATATTTATGTCATGGTTAAAATTATGGAGATTATGTAACTATGAAATATTAATGGATCAAAGATACAAATCCAAAACAAACAAGAAAAAAGATGTTGTTATAACTTAAAACATGTTTTTAACATAGAATTATTAATAAACGGGTAATAAAAAGACCAAAAAATATCATATATGGTATGATAGAAATTATTATGATTAATTATTTTATTTATAATAAATAAATATTTATTTTACATGAGTATTGAATGTGTACAAAGTATTTCGATTCCTAAGGTATGATATTTCTATCTCAAATGGCCTTCATTGGGATAAAAGATTTTCTATGAACCTAATATCATTTATGAGATGTATATAAATCCACATTGACGTGTTATATTATGATTTTTTATTAACATTATGTTTTATTATTATGTTAATGTAATTATTTTATGGGTCTTACAATTTAATGGTTACCAATGCATTAATGGGAATTTTTCTCTAACTTTTTTTTTCAGGTTAAACACATGAAATATTCACCACTTGTTTATTTAGTGTGTTGTATATTTTGTATATGAATGTTATTTATGAATATTATTATAAAAAAATTAGTGATTTAGAAATCCATCTATGAGAAATAATTTTATAGGGATCTTGATTCAAAATTTTTGAAATTGGAAATATTTTTATGTTACAATATCATTGTCTATCTGAATTGTTTATGATTAAGCTTCAGATTATGAATTTCTATAAAACATTTATCAAGATACTCATGATATTTTATATCCTAGTATTTTTTCATAAAAAATTATTTCTATTCATTTTCCACCCCTTATATACCCAATATTCTTAAATAATGTTTTTAAGAAAAATCAATTTTATTTTTCTATTCGATTGAAAACAGTTTTTATTCCATATCCATGTATTTCAAAAATGTTTTCTAAAATGTAAAAAATTATCCAATTTTATTATTTAATAAATTCCCACATATTTTTTAATATTATATTAATTTTTTTAAAAATAATATTCATGTCATTTTATTAATAATGACCATTTGGATTTTACTGTAAATGTTAAAGAAATATTTATTATAAAGAGTACAAAATTAATAAAATTTCCCACCATCATTAACATTTTTTATTTTAAATATTATTTAAATTTTTTTCAAAATTATTTTAAAAGAAATTTTTTTGCACAATATTGTATGATTTTGAAACCTTAAAATGGTTATTCATTATAATTTTTTATTTTATGAGAGAAATGATCCATGTGACAATCATTAAAAATAATTTCCCATTTATGACGATGTCATTTGATGTTACCTATTCATAAATATATATATAATCCAATGATACCAAATTTACTATTTATCTAGATGTTTAATGAATATTGTGACCATAAAATTGGGAAACATGTTTTTTTATAGGGTTTATACAATTATGAATGTTTTAATAAATCCCATTTAATTCCATGGTACTTATATGAGGATTTTATTATGATCTCTTGGTTCACATATATATTAATATAATTTTTATGTGGGAAAATATATCTCTATACAATTATTTGGGTAAATATTTTTATCTAACAATATATCAATGTGAAATAAATCAACAAGCATGATCAACAATGGGGAACATGCTAAGTGGCCTGATCCATAATTGGATAAAGTTTGATGGGATTGATCCGTAATGGGAAATTAGTTATGAGACCTGATCCACTATGTTTGATGGTCATTAAATATAACTTCAAAAATTTAAATGGTTTTTTATAACTATGTTGGTTCCACACTACTATGGTACGAGCTTATGGTTCATGGATTAATTTGATTTTAGAAACATATGAATCATATATTTTGGAATGATAATGATTTATGCATGACTCATGTTTATTATCTATGATGTGTTCATAATTAATTTTTAATTTTTGTTCACGATCTCATAACATAATTATAGTTTTATTATTCCATGTGATCATAGAATGATATCTCCCAAATTTACCCATATTGAGCATTTGAGTTCACCATTTCTTATGTTTTTATTCCCAATGTTATGAATAAATGTATTATGTAAAATATTTTTAAGAAGGTTGATAGTTATAAAGATATTAGTGGGAGATAAAAAAGGTCACTTATATAACAATTGATTATGTGTCTATCTATACAAAGGAACTAGACCATAATGATTATAGCATGGAATGTTATGTTATTTAATAAATATTAATCTATAAATATGTATTATTTAAGTATGATAGGTTTGTTTCTTTATAATATATAAATAAAATTTTGGGTTTCAATAAGATATTTAAATATTATAGTACCCCTATTAACTATTAAGTCACAATTCTATTTCAACTGAATCACAAATTTGATAACTAATTCCGAGCAATATTAATATATTCTAATATATCATTAAATAACAGTCATCTATTCACCTATACATACCAACATACACTTAACACTTTTAATATCACTATAAGATTCTTATAATGACAAAATTATACAAATTTATCTCTATAGGAACTCTTTTATATGATTGAGAAGTATTGGTCACATCAACAGACCAAACATTGAAGTCATAGATCGATTATCAAGGGATACATCCAAATGAGTTAGATACTATCTCCCTGTAAATAAATTTATTTATTATTCCTCTACCTTATAAAACTATTAAACAATATTGACATCATAAAATAAATTATTTTCTTATAATATAATATGAATGTTATAATAATGTAATAATAGAAATGAACATACTAGTTTCATCAACAAACATCAATTCATGGTAAGTATAACCACCTATAAGGATGTCTTAATTAATAAATTACGATCACCCACATAAATGGATATAATAAATCCATTTATGGTGGAATATAATAATGATAATTATTTTCAATTATTTTATGTATTTTTTTTATTTTTTAATGGTTAAATCATTATGAAATTAAATTAAAAAATTAAAAAGAAACATCATACTGACTACTAAGATAAGTTAAATGAACACGCTATTAATTTATAACACTTTTAATATTTAAACTATAGTTATTGTATAAAATTTATTCATATATAGAACCATTTAAACTTATGTAAACAAATTAAATTCATATTATAACATTTATTTTTGTTTTGACACATTTTACATGAACCTAAAATATAAATGATAAACCAATAATATGTTCAAATCCTGAATCCTGCATCCATGGGATAATGTAAGTGAACATAATAATTTAATAATATGATTATAATTAAATTATATAATGAAAATCACAATAAAATCAACATTAATTTATTTATTTTGAGTTTAAAAATAGGTACTAAGCTAAGTCATGAACCGTGGTAAAGGAACCCCAAAAGAACCATTATTAATTTTAGTATAATTCCCCTATATATATATTTCATTCACTCTCTCTACATCACATATTATTTTTATATATTATATTTAAATTTTTTCATTCATATAAACCTCATTTTTTTCTCCATCCTTTTTAGGGATGGTAATGTTTTACAATAACCATTATAAATCTATTTATTAATAAAAACCTAATATAAGGGAAAAATAATATTTTTATTTCCATTTCACGTATAAAAAACTCAATAGATTTTAAAATATATTATTTCTAAAAAAATATTTTAATGAATAATATGTAGTTTCATTTGTGGTTTTTAAGAAAACCCAATTATTTTATTTTCATTATTTTTTGTTTACCCATTTCTTAAAACATTATTTTATAGATTAATTTATATAGGTACTTATTCACTATTTATTATGATTTTACATTCCCATAATCATTTTTATAATGAAAACTGAATCCCTATTCAATCATAGACAAATAACATTCTTTAATTATTTATTTTAATGGGAACCATTTTGATGCATTATATAATTATGCTTTATAACTTGAATATGTAACTTATTTTTTTCTCATAGGTTTTTTATGGGTATTTATAACATGTTATTTATTTTAAATATATATATCACATATGAATGAGATATTATAATGTGATGGGTATCACCAGAACTATGCATTCCCCCAATTAATGCCGACATTTCTTACATCATAGGAGATATTATGTATATTGCACATATATCTACCCTAACACATTATATTTTAGTTTCATAGAGGTAAACATCAATTAATATTTATTATTATATGTTTTATTATTGTTCAGTGTCTTTACGATTCCATGATATTATAATATTTGATATTTTCTTCCATGTTTTTATATGATTATATATGATCCACCACATTTATTATTCCATCTCATTACTTTTGAATCATATGTTATAGTTTATTATCAGCATTTAATGTAGATACACCTTTACTAGACTTTATAACTCATCATTTTAATTATATATGTCTCTAGGATAACCCATGTTGTGACAGAATTATGATGAAATCTATAAGAACATTTTATAATTGAAATAAATAAATATGTTTTTGTTTATGTTCACGTATCATGTACCCAATGAACCAAATTCACTATAACACTTAATATATATGTTTTTTATGTACACCATTGCCAAATATTTATGTAATATTATTTTTATGAATTTTTAGTAACCATAGTTTGTATTAAAGGAATATATTGTTATTTTTTTAGATTAAATTTGAGAGATTTATAGGGATTACACCATAAAAGTCCTAGAGTAAAAACTAAAAATTTACAAACTAGGATATATAAGTGATTTAGAAGTCTTTATTTAAATGTTTGTAGTATACATATTATTTTATTATTAAATTATGTATTCTCGTCTCTATCATTTTTTTAAATAATAATGGGAAATAGAGGACTGATGTCAATAAACAATGTGGTGGGAAATGGTATGATTATTTGGATAACATTACTAATATGATACAAGTGGGAGTCAACAAATTCAATTTTGATACTTTTAAATATATTAAATGTTTTGAAAAATAAATTTCTCTATGTATATTTCTTCTCATCTACCATGATAATAAAAGTCTTGTTTGATTCCTTTATATGAGAAATAAATTCCTCTTTTGGTGGATATAATGATCTTCAAATCATAGTGCAGAGGAAACATTATAGTGAGAATATATTATACAATCTCTTATACTATAATAATTCTAAATTTATCATGGTATTTTATCACCTAGAAAGAATAAACTGACCAATTTTAGAAACATATTCATATAACTAAGCCTATAGATGATATCAAATCAATGGAATGTGATGAATTTAAGAAAATATTTTTCAATGTATATTTTTCTTCCAATATTAATATAAAAATGGGTTTGCAATATTTTTTACTCATGAAAATGGGGATGATTCAATTCAGTTTTATGAAGAAAACATCAGGATTCATAAGATGTTATCCACTAACAATGTCATTGACCCTAAAAGAAGTCATGGTAACTTATTCAGCTTCTTAAATCCGTGCTATTGAAATGATTTAGTGATCTTAGAATTTGATAGATATAATGAAATAACAAATATTAACTAAACTTTGAGATAGTTATTAATTATTCTCAATTTGATTTATGGTTTAGAGATAAAAATATATGATTATATTTTCAATCGTTTGGTAAATATTAATGTGGAAAGATAATCGTACTAGATACATGTTATAAGAAACCATGAGACACACACAATTGAATGAGGATATTCTTCAAATGTATTAAATTATGAAATGATGAAAATTAATACTAATGTTACATGAATAAAAAATCTATATAATGTAAAAAACTATAATAAATCCTCCACCCATGGTCTAATATTTCAACTATAATGAAATTTGACATAATACAATTAAATTCACCAATATAAGGATCATTGGGGATAACAGATGAAAAAAAACTAATAATATAAGAGAGTAAATATAATTTTATGCTATCAATAACATTTACATGGAACATGAAAATAAAGTTTTTATATTTACATGTGGTATTCACTCAATAATGGATAATATTTTATTTGATTACGGTCCTATGAATTTCTCAATTTCATTAATTTTTTTATAACGATTTAGAACTACACCTCAAGACATGAAATTAAAAATATCAACAATACCATGATGTTATTAAATTATTATATGAACCCAATTTTCATTTTTGGAAGAATCACATTGAAAATATGGTTAAACTATTTTTTGAGGAATTTAGTACATTTCAAAGAATGAATTGGTTGCATTTATATATTAGAAATATCAACTATTGAAAGAGTGAAATGTATTTCTATATTACAATCCATACTATAATTCTATAAAATTTCAAGATTATTGATAAATCATATTTTTACACTCTTATTTTTTAGCGATACAATTTAATTATGAGAAATAATATCTATCTCACATGATTGAGACAAATTAATGGATCAAACATGAGGACATAACCATTTTTTAAAATATTATAATGTTTCCCCATAAGAGTTTTTTGGTCTTCCTCCTGACTGAGAGATGTGGTTAAATATATAATTCCATCTATATAATATGTATATTTATAAAAATACCTTTGGAATAACACCCATTCAAGTAGATGTTTTTGTGAATAAAATAAAGTAGAACATGTTAATTTTTTTTATACATAATAGTTCTTCATATTGGGGTTCCCCTATCTACCTTGTAAATAATAGTGATAGTTCATTTCATCTCTATATTGATTGTTATGTGATTTAAAAATCTTGACAAAGAACAAGTATCAATTTTCAATGATTAATATCCTGATCAATCGACTATATAGGGCTCCGTAATTCTCAAATGGTGATATTTAATTAGGCTATCATCAATTTTAGGAAAAGTAGGAGGATATTAAAAGAAATTCATTTCAAACATTATATAGATATTTTGAGTTCATAGATACCACATTTGACTCATAAATTCCCCAACAACCATTACAAACATGACGAAAATTGTCTTTATGGTGTACCTTGAAAAATATTTTGTGGTCTTTATGGATGATATTCTCATATACTTCAAAAGAGAGGAGGAATAGGAGAGGTATTCTAAAATCATACTAAAGCCTTTGTTAAAGAATAATTTTTTTGAAAATTATATTGTATGTGATTTTATGGTTGAGAAAATTATATTCTTATGGAATTTTATCATTTGAATAAATATATTAAAAGTCCTTTAATGGGAGAGGTGATTAAGGAATTTTCCAGGATAAAAATTTTATTGAATATTCATACTTTCATTTCATTAATTTGATACTATTGATATTTTCTAAGTACAATGTCCTACTTTTTTAACAAAAAAATAAGACAAATCTAAAATGGGTAAATGTTTAATGGATGGATGGATATGAAGAGTGTGTTAAAGAGTTTAAGATAATTCTAGTCACTATTATTTTAATGACATAAACCTTATATGGGGAGGGATTTTTTATATGTAGTAATGAATTGAATATATTCCTTGTATATATAATCATTAAAAATGATAATGTGATAGTTAATGCTTCATGATAATTTAATTTTAATGAAAAGGTATCAAACAAATAAATTGCATAAGCTATATTAATCATTATATGATATTGTTGGAAGCATTATCTCCAAGATAGATGAGTGAAATACACAAACACATGAATATATATATATATATATAAATCATATGATTAAAAATAATATACAGACAAAAAAGAAACTAAACATGGTATAATGTAGATTGATAGAGCTAATGAAGGACTCTAAATACTCTATAAATTAAAATTCTATATATGTTAATAGACTAATAGATGATGTAAATAGAAAAGACATTTAAAAAATTCCTTTGTAAAGGATTGAAGGGGATCTAATTTCCTCAGAAAATTAAAAGACAAATAGGGGAATTATAGAAGTGTGTTATACACCATACTTTACTAAAATTATTGTTCAACCATATATCATTTATAAGATTAATTAAAACAAAAAGAATTATATAGAAGTAGAAATTACATAATCTCTAATTATTAAGTAGGAAACACTAATGATAAATAACAATAATGGTGGAGTTTTATGATTTGGGACACAATTATGTTCCCCATCCAAGGAAAAGATAAATATAAAGCTATTAAATGATGTTCACAGCAAAAAATTCTATATCTAACCTAGATCACAATTTTATATAGAGATCACTATGATAAGCTCAATTGATGTAATATATATAAGAGTTTTATAAATAATCATCATTGTGATTTTTATATCAACCAAATAAGTTATAATGGAAAAGTAAAATTTGATCAAAAAATTGTTACATATATTAAAATTTAAACTATATATCATCTTCATTGATATTTTCCATGGTATTCTAAGAACTATAAAGATTGAAATTCAATGTGTATTCTATTTTAATTTAAAAAATACACCTAATTTTATTATCATTCAGTAAGACCACTCACTTGATCAATATGAAAAAAATTACATTAGAGAAGTGGTGATGATGTATAGAAAAGAACTATAAATTTTAGATGAAAAAGTTCTAATATTCTATACACTATTATTGAAGGCCAATTTTATTTCCTATAACACAATGTTAAATATCATTACACTAAGTGTCATGATTCGAAAATTTTGTATATAATTAAAATTAGTCTCATAAAAAAAATCTCACCCTTGTAAAATTATCCTAATATAAGTAATTTTTATCTAGGATTCAGACATATCCATATGATACCCTCTTTTGTAGGAATATTGCCACTACCACATAATTTGATAATGTTTGAGTCCATAACTATATCACCCCCACAGTTTCAAGTAACCCTTTATTTATTCATTTTAATAATGTAAGTTTTATGCGTGATGTTTAATTTTGTTTATAGTCCTTTTGGAGTGTTTTGGGGATTTTCTATAGGTTCTTGGTCAGTTAATAGTTAGGGAAAACCATGAAACACCTACAAGAAACCAAGAAAATTTGGAAAATGTATAAAGGGGTGGTGCATGGGTGGTACCCAGTTTTTCCATACCGTATAGAATCTTGGGTGAAACCATGATCTGTTGGAAAATCGGATTCGGCCTGTTTGGAGGCTAGTTTAGAAACTATGTGTTCCAATTGTGTGAGGTTCAACCCTTGAGGTAGTTACATGCACACAGTTAGTGCATGATTCTATTAACTATGTGGCTAACTCTTTAGGGGTTAAAAGTAAAATAATTTTTTTTTATCACACACAGTTTGGTCTCTTACTCCCTTGTTTTCCACCAATCTGGTCGTAACTCAATATTATTTCTTCCAAAAGGCAAGAATAACTGTTCAATCGATCTGATTCAATCTAAAGTCTTCTATTGGTAAATTAAAGCCGGATTATTATGGTAATTCATCATTATATGTAGTTCATGATAGATTTTCCAAGATCTAATATTCTATCTATCTCAGTTTCATTGATATGCATACACTGTGGTAAGATATAAGATATTTTTATATAAAAAATTATTATATCTAGCTTTCTTTATGAAAGGGTACGATATCTAAGAAATTTTCATGGATATTTAACCCAGTTTCGTGGATATTTTTGTTCTACTATTCATTTCCATCATAAATCCTGTGGTGGGTGGATTCACTCTCATCTCCACTATTTAAAACATAAAATATTAGCTTCAAATTGATTAAATTAATTTATTTTTATTGTGAAATTTATTTTCTAGTGTATTTTAGAAACCTTATTTAGTGATGGTTTTTGGATTTATGTTGAATAGTTATTTTTTGTGATAGATGCTTTGTAATTTTTTTTTAAAATGATGACATAAGAAATGGTTGAATGGTTGAGAAAGATTTCTAATAAATGTTTGGTCTATTTTAAATGGTTTTTTGGAAACTTTTTCAGTAATTTTTTTGTTTTATTGAAATGGTTTTGGCACTAAATTAGTGTTGGGAATACTTGATGGTGTGTGTTCATATTGAATTATGTGGTATGGTTGAAATATATCATTGTGATCAATGATAAAGGTTTAATTTCACATGGGTTTAAATACATTACAATGGAATGATAGTTCGATGAGACGAAACTCATGTGTATGGAACTATCTTAACATAGCATGAATTTAAGATTTGTCGATTTTTCAATTGGATTGAGATATTCCAAGTGGATTTTCTGTAATGGTTTCAAAAAAATTTTTGGTTTCTTCTACATAAACCTATTATAGGATTGAGAAAACAATATCACGCACAATCTTATTTTAATTAAGATATAAAATTATTTTATAATTTTATAATATAAAATATTTTTGTATAGATGTTCTATGATGTTATTTCCAAGTGTCATGTGTAGAGATGTCATTAGAGAAAACCTTAATGAGTTTTAGTACTCATCCCTGCTTTGGATCTTTGGTTCTTTTTTTCTATTATTTATCACGAGATGGGAAAACGTTATGTATCCCACAACTTTATTAGTACATCATTATCCTTGGGATGTGGTGAATTTGGATCAAGGTGCATGTTTGGAGATCAAAGTGGTCTTTAGAGTCTTGTAGTTTTTCTCATCTACTCTTTAATTTGATATTGTAATTTTTTATATGGTACTGGGTTTTAGTTTTATATTGATAAATGAAATTTTGAGATTTATTTTATTATTATCATGCATTATAAATTGGTTTGTAGGGATTTGGATCATTTTTTAATTATTTTAGTACTAAAGTCAAAATCATTCCCCACATGTATTGAATCCCTTCAAAATTTATTGTCATCATTTGGAATCTTGGGGAAGTATCTTAAGGCCAAGTATTGTCCTTACACCTTCTCAAGAAAATGAGCAATGTAATAATGTTAAAAATTGTATCATCTTGGTCCTTTCTTTAGGGAACAGATAATCATGAGTCCTTTTGGCCTCAGATTTAATATTCCTTTTGTTTAATTCCTCGTGTCGTGTTGGTATAGAGGTGTATGCTTTTTGAGACATGAAAGTTAGTGCATAAAAAGATGTAGCTATCCTTTTTTAATATTAAATTCAAGTTATCATGTAGTTATATAAATATGTATTTTGGAGAAACATATAGGATTTAGAATCTCATTGTCACATGTTTAACCAATGAGATGAGAAGGACATGCATTAGAGGAATGTATTTCCACAAGGAGTTGATATTTCATTTATAGTAATGATTTCTCACGTTTTATAAAAGTGTTTATTTTTAATAATAGGTAAAGTTGTTATCAAATGTAAGGTTTTGAATCAGATCATGGTTGTGGTGTTTTGAAAATGGAATGATTTCCAATGATAGTATAAATTTTTTTAAAATGGTTGAAAATGGAAAATATTTTATTTGAAAATTAATGTTTTGATAACATGTTGTTGTATAATTTGAAATGGTAATACATCAATTAATATAAAGTGAGAATTGTTATGTTTTTTGTGTTTCTAGAAAATGGAACATCGTAGGCATCATATAAACCATCTAGATAAATATTTATAGAATGTGATTGCACCTAATCTACATGTGAACCAAAAACTGGTTCAGAGTATCATTTAAGAATTTAAAGCAATGGGATCATGAAACATCAAAGATGATCCATGAATGGTCTATCATTCCATCTTATTCTAGAAATAGAATCCAACCATTTTTTGGGTGATTTAGAAATGGAAAAAGAATAGGTTTGTCTTAATAGTATGATTCTTATATTCAAATTCATTTGAACACCAGTGGAGATTTAAGTGAAGATGGCAATGTATATTCTAGGGGATATTTTATGCCAGTAAATGGATCTAGTTGTGAAATAAAAAGTTGATAAAGGACTTCATTCAGAGGATTTTGATGAATTTTTAAGAAAACTAAAATCTATCCTCAAACATTTAGAATCAAAGTTACAACAAAATTCTTCAACATGATGTATGGAAATTTTATTTTTCATAGAGTACATGGCTAAATTAGTGAATTTAGAGTGATTTTCACCCAAGGATGAATCTAGTTGATAAAAAACACTTATTTCTATCATGTATGAGGTATGTTATTTACTCAAATATTTTTGTGATCTATATTATAGATTTTACAGATGCTGTCAAGATAGTGAAAATTGAATAATAGGAAATCTAAGCAGCTTTGAGAGGAGGATGTATGCTGATACCCATAATAAATGAAGGGAAATCTAATTCTTGGATCAAGCTGACGAGGGACAACTATTTCCATGGTGGGAGGGTGAATTTAAATCAGATGGATGGATTAATGTATTTTCCTCTGAGTACCAAAAATAATGTTGGATGTTTCCAATGGGTTTCATTCGACCACATGAATTGAGAATATATAACACCACAAAGATAATTCCATAATTGCAACAATATAGGATATATTCAGTAATATTGTCACAGTTCTCTATAGTTGGGTGTTTAGAAAACATCCTAGGTGTCACAAGTGTTGTATTCTTCAAAATGGCAAGGTAAGATAAATCAATATCATCAAAAGAACAGAGCTAGCCAAGGTGATTCTAATAATACCATGACTCCTCAGGAAGTGAAATCTTAATAGGGATGCATGGAGCAAAGTGATGCAACAAATAAATTCTATGTAAAAGAGCAGGTTATTGTTTATGATCATCAAAAACCATCTACAGTGATAGGTACACTTATTTTTAATTCTACCCTTATGCAAGTGTTTTTTGTTAAAGGTGCATACCATTACTTTATTTCTTTAGGTTTTGTTGATTTGATCGGCTTAAAACATGATATGATTCATTCTGTGATAAAAAATTAAACTCCACTTGTTCAAAGAAAGTGTTATCCCTTGGTGTGTAGAGAATGATCTATGAAAGTTTATGAAGCAAATGTGAAATGGTATTTTTATATGCTTTATAAGGATGTTCTATATGTAATCCTCAGTATGGATTGGTTGTTGATGTTCAAGGCTCACATTGACTATTATAATGGATCGGTAAGTTTCATGACTAAAGATGGAATCAAGCATAAATTTCATGGAGACCAGAGTATAAAGGAAGCTACAAAAATCATTTTTCACTCTAGGAGTTGGAACGATCTCAAACTAGTTCGTAGCATTGTCTTTCAAATCAACAAATGAGATCGAGAATAACCGTTTCCCATTAGTGGTAAATCCATTTCTATAATATTTACCAAAACATTTTCAGGGTTTCAACAAATAAGATAACTGGAGAGTAAGATTGATCTCTTTTTGGGGATGCATATTATTTCCCTTCCATCATATAAAAATGGAATAAATATAATAAATAGATATAAAAGTGCAGTTGGAAGATCTTGAAAGAAAATGATTTATTCATCCTAGCATATCATTGTGGGTAGCACCGATCTTGTTTGACAAAATGGTGGATGGATCTTTAAAGATATATGTGGAATATCATAATATTAAGAAATGTATGATTATGAGAAGATATGGACATCCATGCCTTGATGATCTGTTCAATTAGTTGAGGGGACCTTAGAGGTTCTCCAAAATTGACTTGTCCTTAGGATATCACCAATTAAGATTTTGTAAGGATTATATTATTAAAAAAAAATTAGATGTATATATGGACATATTGAATATGTGGTAATGACTATAGGTCTTACTAAAGAACTAGTCATCATTATAATATTTATGAATCAGATATTTCAGTGATATATAGATTTATTTTTTGTGGTGTTTGTTGATGAGAAATTGTTATATTCAAGGTAAATGGAAGACCATTATAAACACATGGATACATTCTTCGTAATCTTAATTGGTCACCATTTGTATGCCTAATTTTCAAAGAAAATTTTTGGATTCAAGAGGTATGATTTCATGGCCATGTAATTTCTAAAAGAGCTTTTTTAGTAAATATATAGAAGATAAAAGCTGATATCTATTGAAAGCCAAAAAAATAATTTATTTAAAATATGAAGATTTCATGATCTATGTGAATATTAAAAAAAATTATCATGATATTTCATTGTAATATTCTCATATTATCTGTTTGACAATGAATAATTGTCTATTCCAATGGACTGATGAAAACCAATATTCCTTTCAGTAACATAATATTTTCCATACATCAACACCAATTATTGTGTTTTCGGAATTGGGAAAAGGGAATGTTGTGTATTATGATTCTTTGGGATCATGGTTGAGGTGTTCTCCCATGAAGGTACATCATATTTCTTTTTATAGATCAAGGAATCTATAAGTACATGAGAAGAACTACCCAATGCACAATTTGGTTTTATATTTTCTAGTCCATGGTTCAAATACATGGCATCATTACATCATTGGTTAGAAATTTACTATTTATAGAGATCATAATAGAATTAAACATATTTTATCACCGGGATATTTGAATCTAAGACAAAGAGGTTGGATATAGTATCTACAAAATATTTACATTGATTGATATATACACCGGGGAATGGAAATTTGGTGGTTAAATCATTAAAAAGAAAGTCACATAATTAGTTAGAAAAAGAGGCTCCAGATTAGTGGAAGGAGACATTAGTTCTAGATGAAATGCTTGTTTGATTTGAAGAATGATGTGAATTTCTAATTTTCACTCCAGTATTGGTGGCTCATTATTTGTTAAATATTTTTAATGAGGAATATATATATAATTCATAATGTTTTATAATGAGTTAAAAAACCTAGTGTGGGGTGACCATTGATGGATGGAAGGTGGATGAGAGTTTAGTGTCATGTTTTAGAAGTCATATGGTTGTACCTATAGAATTTCATGAAAAATTTCTCATGCTTACAACTATTTATGATGGTTTGTTCATCCTAGAATACAAAAGATATATAAGGTGTTAAAATATCTTTTTTAGTGTATCATAATAGAAAGGAAAGTTGATGAGCTTGTTTTATGGTGATTAACTAGACATCAGGTTAAGGCATAGAAATAGCTAACAATAAGTATGTTGGAGTCTTATCTATTCCTATTTGTAAATGAGAGTATATAGATATGGATTTTTTAGCGGGGCTCCCGAAAATGGTTTGAAAATAAGATATCTTATGAGTGATACTATATAATCTCATAGAGTTGTTTCATTTCATCCATATTCATGGAGATCATATGGTGGAGGACTTGTCAAAAATATATATCTGAGTTGTGGTATAGAGTCATGGTATACCAGTTTTTATTGTTTATGATAAGGACTCTAGGATTACATCTCATTTTTTGAAATCCTTATAGATATACCTTTGGAGTCAATTAGAAATAATTATTTCATATCATCCTTTGATAGAAATTTAATCTGAACAGATGACAAAAACATTGGAAGATATGTTTCAAACATGCATACATGATTTTGGTGGCTCATGGGAAGATCACATCCCATTAGTGGAGTACTCCTAAAACAAAAACTCTCTGGCCTCGATACATATGGACCCTTTTGTATCATTGTATATTTTTCCTTATTGTTTTCCACTTTGTTAGGTAGAAACAGGTGATACATCGCTAGTTAGAACAAACCTTTTCAATGAAACTATAGATAATATTTAGTTGACAAGGAAATTAATGGAGAAGAATTAGTGTCTTCATAAATTGTATGTGGATCATCATCAACAATTTTTTTGAGGTAAGATATCATTAGTTCATTAGAATATATCCAACCCTAAGACATTTTTTGTTATGTGAAGTAAGGAAAGTCAACTCTTTAACACATAGAACATTTTGATATACTGTAATGGTTCAGTGAGGTGGCATATTGGTTGGAATTTCCACCACATTTCAATTTAGTACACATTGTGTTTCAAATATTTCATTTAAAAAATTACCAGCTCGATCTGAACCAAGGGATTTAATGGGATCATATTATACTATACTTATATTATTCACTCATTTATATCTCTGTGGAGACTGTGGATAGGATAGAGAATGTATTGTAAAGAAAAATAATCATCCTATTGTTAGTTTTATAGAAATATGGTCAGATTTAGGAAGAGACTTGGGATCAAAAGAAAGTAATAAAAGTGAAATTGATGAATCTCTTTTGGAGTAATGATGGTTTTCTTCTTTTTGGGGATAGAAATACCAATGGAATAGAGAATGTAGAACGATCATTTTCATGTATATTTTTCTTTATTTATGTTATTTATGTATCTATTGTATATGGGTGGTGTTTGGGAGAGTTTGGAGAACTTTATGAATGTTTTAGAGATTTTAAACAGGTTCACGTTTGGTACATGGTTTGGGAAAACCATGAAACCCTTATAGAAAACTATGAACAGAGAGATATGGGCTACAGGTAAGGTGTACGGGTTATGCATGGTTTTTGCAAACCATGTAGTTGCCTAAGAGAAACCGTATTTTATTGAACAATGGGATTCAGAATGGTTGGCCCTTGTTTTGGATACCTTGTGCTCCAACTTTATGAGTCTCAATAATTGATGCATTATCTTTCACATGGTTTGTGAACGGTTTCCCAAACGATGTGAACAATCAAGTAGCAGTTAATAGTGATATCCTAATGTTGGGGATCTCACACATTTTGGTACCTAACTCCCTCATTTTTTTTCTTATGTAGAAACAACATGATATTCTCTCTTCCCAAAGACTAATTAACCTTCACCAATAAATTTTGAGGGATAAAAAGGTTTCTATTAGTGATTAGATGCTTGTTTATTGTAGTAAGAATTTTTTCTTGTCAGTTAATTATTGTTTTCATATATTTACTTCCCTATGTATGTCAGTTTCATAGATCTACCTCTAATGTGGTAAGATATAATATTTTTTATTTTTAATATGATTATATCTATATTTTTTAGGATAATTAATGATATCTAAGGAAGATTCATATAGATTTAACCAGGTTTCAGGGGGATTTTTGTTTCATTCTTCATTTTAATCATAAAACCTAAGGTAGGGGGATTCACTCTTGAAACCTCTATATATATCATGAAGTATTAGATTTAAATTTATAAAATTGATAGAATTTTATTTTGAGATTGATTGTGAAAATCAAGGTAGTAACTTTATTTATTTATGGTTTGTGAATTTTTGTGGAATTGTGAATTGTTGTGTAGGATACACTGCTAAATGGTTTTAAAATGTTTATTTTAAAATTTTCATTTGATATTGATTTTCTGAGGAAATTTTTTTAATAAAAGTTTTTTTATTTTAAATTTTTATTGGAAAGGTTTTCCACAAAATGAATGTTTTATTTAAATAGTTTTGGCACAAAAATGGTTTTGGGCATAATTGGTGGTGTTTTTTCATGTTGGATTACAATGATTGGTTGAAATTTCACCATATGATTAGTAAAGAAGTTATCATAGAACATGGGATTTAATTACCTTTTTACAACATGGTAGATCAATAATAAACTGCTCATGACTATGAAAAATTCATAATGAAGCATTCATGTGTAGATGTGTGGATTTTATCGAGATATTCAAAATAAAGCTTATAAAATAGTTTGAGATCATTTTTTAGTTTCTTTCTTGCGAAATTGTTATCTTTTTGTTAATATTTTTTAACTATGAAACTTGTTTATATTTTGTTATAAACTAATTTTATAAATTGTTTTATATAAACTATTTTAGATAAATCTACTAACTTGTTCTATCCTAGTGGTGTGAGTAGGTAAGTCATTAGGTAAAACCTATTGAGTTTTAGTACTAACCCATTCTTTATCACATTGATTATCATCTTGATCTTGTTTATCATGACCTATGAAAAAGTAATGTACCACATATCTTTAGCATTACATTGTGATACTTGGGTTATTGTGGTGTAAGATCATGGAGCATGTTTGAATCTTTGAGTGGACTTTAGAGACTTTTATTTTTTTCACTTCCACTATGGAACTTGGTTTTAGTCTGATTTTGATAATTGAAATGTTTATTTTTCTTTAATTTTTATCAAGCATCATATAGTGGTTTGTTTGGTTATTGATCATTTTGTTATTTGTTTTATTATTAAAGGGAAAATAATCCCCAACATGTATTGAAGCCCCTAGGGATTTTTTTCTAGAATTTGGAGTCTTGAAGATGTCACTTAAGGCCATGTAATGTCCTTTATCCATCTCAATCCAATGAGGATGGGGGGGATGTTACAATAACCTACTAGGAAAAGAACCTGCTAATGAAATGGTCAAGAATTAAAAAAAACATTCAATAATATTTCAAAGAATCATGGACTCGATTGAAAAGATATAATGAAATTGTTCAATAAGACACAAAGAGTGAAATTTGAGATAAGGTTCTGTTTCATAAACCCCTATGGAATAGATTAATGTAGTTTTAGAACATAGTAATCTAATGTGTAGGATACATTAATCACATTGAGATTCATGATCACGTTAAATTTGTAACATATTTACTTTGACTTCTATTAAGAATGTATAATGTACATGATATATTCCACATATCACACATTTGAATTTTTTTACCAGATTCCTCACATGAGAAGAATGGAAAAGATTTATAGTTAGAACCTAATATAATGCATGATGTGTTTCTGGTGAAGAACATGAATCACAGGGATTAATTTATATGAAAATGAAAAATCTCAATGTTAATGTTAACTGTAAAAGCTATAATTAGAGAGATGGTTCATCATAGTCTTGGGATACAATGAATGAGAAGTACCCTCATCTGTTTCGATATGTGAGTAATAATTGAAATTTCAAGGGAAAATTTTCTAAATGGGGAATAGTCTAATTACTCCTAAATTTATATAAAAAAATTACTTCAAAATATATATACATGAAAGTTAGATATATTCTATAGTATAATGTATTTATATACACCCTCTTATAAAAATGATAAATGTTTTATTTCATTGATATAAAATATTACATATAATGATTAAATACACTCCATAAAATTTAAAAAAGTATAATGGGAAAATAAAAATATATTGACCATATAATTATAATTTGAAAATCCATAGTGTCATGGTATCTATGAAATTTAATATTCATGAACACAAATATCAAATAGAAATTAAACATTAAAAGTATGATTATATTTTTGTTAATGAAGTATAAAAAACCTTAAGAAATAATTGAGTGAAATTGGATAGGTTGATGTTAGAAATTTTATTAAGATATATAAAATTTTTTTAACACTATAAATATGAACAATATAAAAGTATAATGTTTTGTTAAATAATAAAATAACATAAAAATAATGATGTTTTAGGTGGATAAATATGGATGAATTTTGAGATTGATAATTTATAATAGAGTATTATAATTCCCCAATTACTACTAAGTATCAATACCATAACTATTGAAATAAATCATTTATGTTAATTCCAAAAAATAATTTTATGTTCAATAATTTTATTCCAAAATTCTCCTCTACTCCATAAATAAATGCATCCCCACATCACCCAAATTTTCCCTACATATTTATTTAGCACTTAATAATTTTAAAATATTCTCTAAATAAATATTATTTTCCATGTTGGGGAGGTTTTAATCTCATAAAATTCCACTCTTTTATATCCTAAATTTATAATCAAACGATTCATCCCCTAAAGTATCGTAAGAAGTCTTAATCATGAAATTATATTTTTATTTAATTATTTATACTTCCTTTAAATTTTACTTTTTTAGAAATAAATTATAAATAATAAAATAAATTATTTTAGTATTATAATATATGGATAATTTTGTTTAATAGAATATTTTTTTGATAGATTTCTTAACACACAATGATAATATTTAAGCGAATTGTGATATATTATAAAAATATTAAAATATAATTGTAGTCTAGATAATCTAGATCATAAATTTGAGATATTAATAGTAATAACCACAATATATAAAAAAATTCACAATGGTTTTATATAATGCATTGGTTATTGTATAAGAAATCAACTTCTAGTAATGTTATTTTTCTATTTCAAAATTATGTTTTCCTCAAAAATGGTTTTCATTACATTTTTTTGGGAGAATATTAATAATTTATAAAAAAATTTATAATTTTTTCATGATAAAAATATTATAATTATGAAATAATTCTGTCAATATTATCATAATAACATTTTATTTTGATTTTTCAGAATAGATTTATTAATAACTAAATATTGATAAAATATATTTTTTATAATGTTATGTATTTTAATGAAATATATTATATGAATTATAAAACTATGATTTAATTTTAATTAAAATTTAACATTATTATAATTTAGTATTAAATTATCAAATTAATTATGTAGGAGTTAACATTATACTTTATTTTTATTTACATTTTTTTCATAAAAATTATTTTTTTTCTGAGAATTTTATTTATTTATTTAGGCCTTTCTATTAGAAATTAATTTCCTAAACATATAGAAATTAAATTTTGAAAAAATGATTTAATATTTTTAATTTGTTTGTTTAAATTTCATATGTAGGTCTCTATTATGATTTCATGTATATAAATGGTAACCATAGAAAACATTTATCACATAGGTAAGCATGAATTGGATAATACATTATTAAAATTATGAAATGAGGCTAATAATATCAATACAAGGTTATATAATTTTACATTAAAGGTGTTTTTCAACCATAAAAATTGTTTTTACTCTCTAAATTACATTCAACATGACTCATATAATGAATTTAATATTCTTTTAGCTAATGTTCCAAAACAAAATTTTACTCTATTTTGTCTTACTATATATTATATTTTTCATAAGGATAATGTGAGGTTATGTTTTGTTATAATTTTTAATTTAAAAGGTGAATGAATTATACATAACATGTTATTTTCTCTTTAATTTATATTTATGGAATTATTACTTTATGTGCTTATGAAACTCTAACACAATGTTTTCCCATGTTATTGAAAAAGAAAGTAAATATTTTTTATAAATAATAAATTTAATTAAATTTTGATAAATTATACTGTAAAATGATTTTTTTCAATAATTATATGATATTAAATATGTTATAAATTTTATATTTTAATTACATTATAATCAAGATGTAAAATTCAAACACTTTCTATAGTCTTGAAAATGAATGTAATGGTATATTATGTTATAAAATAATATATTTAATGATTTAAAATTAATAAAAATTAAATATTTGGCCCTATGAACTGAATTTAGTCAAGAATATTATGAATTATAAAGTTATGCTTAACATTTCAATTTAGAGTAACTTTTTGGCCACATAAATTTTATAAAAACAATGATCACAAAATAATCATTAAAAGGGTTAATAGAGGGTTAAAAATAAGATATAATGGTGGAAAATTAACCTAAAATGTTATAAAATTTATTAAAAAATTAAATTTATATTAATAATAATCATATATTTTGAATATGTAAATTTTATTTAACATTTATATGAAATTAAGTTTATATTTATTTAATACGGAAGTAGTTCTAAGGGAACCCCCCCCCCTCTCACTTATAAAAGTGAAGATATTACCCTCTCTTCATCATACATTTTGAACACTGAAATTATTACAATAACATCTTAAATAGCTCCAAAAAATACATCCCCAAATCATATTAGTATTTTTAACACCAAAATACCAAAAAATAGATGTTTTTAGATGTTTGAAAAAGATGTTATCCGTAGCGAAGGTATAAGTAAAAACTGATCTATTTCATATTTATTTCATTTTCTGAATCCATAGGATCTTATTAACCCATGATGAAATAATAATATAAATATCCTAAATATACCTAAATTTTATTATTATTATGTTTCAACCTTTTTTCATATCCTTTTACAGGCAATAGAAAATGGAAGCATCAATTCCTTGTGTATGCCGATTACCACCACTACAAAACATTTTTTTTTGTTTTCCATCGACATCCCAAAATGATGCTTATTATTATGGAATTATTTAAAATATAGTATATTAATTAATAAAATTTCATTTTTTAATGATAATAAATCATCTATTTTCTTTCATTTCCATCCATTGAAATATAATAAAGTCATTCGTTCATATGTTTGAACTACCCCATCCTTAAAGAGATATGATTCTTTTTTCATTTGAAACATTAATGGATATCTATAAAATTTTATATAATGTTAATAAATGATAACCATTTCATTATTAATATTATTGATATTTTGGAATAATTAATTTGTTTTACCATGGTCAATCCAATAAAATTATTTTGAAAATATTAAATAAACAGCCTCAAAACAACAAAAATAGAGTCCAACCGATCACGTAATTAAATATTTCCTCAAAATAAATGATATAATGACAATAAAAAACCTATAAAATTTTATTAATAAATTTATTTATTAATATATTATATTTATGTTATAAATAATTAATGTGTGTGACAAGTCATACATTATGTAACAAATTTTTTTTATACACAGTATAAATTTGTTTAAGTATTTTATTAGATTTTTTGTCATATATATCCAAATTCATCTTAATTAATATTACAATACAAGTTTTTATAAAAAAAATTATAATAAAATAATACTTATATTATCTTTTAATTTTATTAAACAATTCAAAAAATGAATCATCTTATCATTATTTTTAATGATGTACTTTTAACTGAATGTTTTAAAATAATTTTTTATAAAATATATTGGTTGAAGAGAATTTACCACTATCATGGTAGTTATTTTATACAAATAATCATATAAATGTTATACCTTTTATTTTCAATGAAATGGATTTTCCATTTATTTTTAAAATAATTATTAAATATGATTAAAAAATGATATTTTTCTCAGATTGTATGTGAGGAATAAAAATGGGTTTTCATATGCGTTGAGAATAATATTTGCTGAGTTTTAACATTTTAATAAAAATATTAAATTTCATTTGTCCATGTTATGGTTTTTTATGTTTCTATATCAATGGGTGAGATTTATGAATCTCTCTATTGAATTGGATAATGTTTATGTTCTCTAGAGAATTATTTTCAAATTAACCAAGCAGGTTATTCCAATTATAAGTTTTCCTGTATGGTTTTTATGATGATTATGTAAAAGGAAGACTAAATGAATAATTTATACTATCAAATTAGTTTTAATTAAAATATTTTTATAATAAAAGGTAAAAAATATCATTCTTAATTGAATTATTATCCGCGTTATGGGTAAAAATATAGTTTTTTTAAAATGTTTTTAAGGGGTCCCCGTATTTTCTAAGAAATCCTCATAATTACAAAATTCACATATTGATTTATTTTAAAGTGTTTTATGAAAAATAATGGGTAGTACAAGATATTTTATGTCTATGTAAATTATTAATTGATATCAATGTTTAATATGTTAGATTCAAACATTCATATGTGATATCATGTCTTTTAAATGGGAATAAGACTTTCTTTTCATGTTTTTATATGTCCCAAAATAAGACTTTTGTCGTCATTCCATTTTTTTATACATTTTTAAAAGGGTTTAATGATTGGTAAGAAAAAATAATATGTCATGTTTAACACCATGAATATATTTAGAGATATAAAAATATGATTCATTTTCAGTATTTTACACTGTTGAAAAATGGATAATAACTGGAAGTGTACAATTTATAATACATGGGTTGGTTATGTAAGAGTTTTGAAATTATATTCTAAAAATATAAACCATAAATATGGATGAAATTTAATAAATTTAAATATTTTCCAAAATAAAATATTATTTAATATGTTATGATTGTGTACTTATAGTTGGGTTTAAAATAACAGTTTAGTTAACATTAGCAGTGAGGAATATTTAGATGATGATATAATAATATATTCACATATAATTTTGGATTAATAAATCTATGCATAATGTAATATCAAAAATATTTAGTAAATAAATTTCTGTTTGATTTTACTATAAATTAAATACTTATATGGATACTAGATTATGGATACGGTTGGGGCATGTATTCACCTACGCAAAATAAAGATGAAAGGGTGATATTAGTAATTAACTATATCATCACCCAGTTCTTGATGGGTGGGCCATAGAATGCCCATATGGTTAGGCACTCCATATTGATATGTTTGGGTAAATTCATATGTTTTTTATGAACCATTATGATGGATTTAAATAAATGTTATAGACTAGAATTATGATCATCGATAGTCTCAATTAATCCTAAGATAATGCAGATTAGAAGGAATTGTGTCATAGTATAAGACATTGATAATTTATTTGTTTGTTTACTCTAACTGCCATACTAAAATAATTGGTTACTGACTAACAAATTTCTTTCACTGTGATAAAATCATTTCCTCAAGATAGATATACTAAGATCAAATTCAAGCCTCCTTTTTCATACAAGGGATTCACATAAAATAATAATTTAAAATTATTGTAATATAGTCACACTCTCTATTATTCATCTAAACTATAAAACACTTTATAAAATATCAAACGACACCTTAAACATATAGAATTCATGAAGGTCCTTGGTATACATTTGACCTTGTTTTTGAATGAAAACTATCATATTATAACCCTTGTGGAAAATACAATAAGGATTATCAAATTTTTAAAATTTGTAACCCAAAAAAAATAATTACAATTATTTACTAAGAAATAATGGAGTGTAACCATAAATTTCATTATGCATTTATCTTGTTATTGGAGTTTTTTTATCTTGAAAAATAGTAATACTTATTTGAAAAATTAAATACGAATAATATCATAATTTATTATAAGAAAAATATTTGAGATGATATCTCAATGAAATTTATTAAAAAAATGCGACTTTTAACATATTTCAATATATTTAAACATCGATTTCAATTAATATGTGATTATATTACATGGATAATGTATGTAGAGGAACTAGGAATGGTTTTGAATCATTCTAACAATGTATCGACTCAACCTCATTGAACATGGGGAATTCATATATGAAATTTTTATTACAAATAATATTGATCTATATTTCATAGGTATGAATTATTTACAACTAAACTAAGAAACTTGAATGTATTGAGAATGATTAATATTAGGAAATAGTTTATTTTAATTATTTTCGGAAGTACATATAATGATATAATATGGGAATGTGTGGATAATGGATTTTGAATAATGTTGAAAAAATGGAGGATTCTACATAAAGGGTTTCAAGAGATATGATATAATCGTATTTTATTTAATGTTTGATAAATTTAAATGTGATCAAATGTCAAAATAAATTAATAATTTTTATTTTTATGTGATGAGAGTATATGGGGAGACACTTTTTGATTTCCCCTAAATTTTCTAGGTATATTTTACTCTTATTGTTAACCATTATTTTAGTGAAAAAGTTATTATAGAACGAATGAATTTATATTTTTTGGATATGAGATTGAATTTATTGATACCGTTTAGGTTTAATATGATCTATTAAGTTGAGGTAATAATTATTATTTTTTATAAAATTTTTATTACATTTTTGAAACATATATATAATAAAATAGATAAAATGGAACTAAAACATTATTTGGTGAAAAGATGGTTAATTTTAATCCTTAGACATTATTTTTCTTCTCTATTTAAACCTTTTCACTCTGAAATTTCTTCCCCATATCATGGAACATGATTCTATGTTATTCCAGGTGACATTTATATTTCAATTTTCCCATTTCAAAAATATGTTTTATTATATCATTTTGTTATTTGGTATGATTATAAATGTGTTTTGAAATATTAAAAATGTTTTTCCTTTCATGACCATATACTTTGTCTTTTAATATGGTTAATATTTATAAAAAAAATATTTTCATACCTTTTTTATAAAGAATGATATAAAATTACGGGGACACAATATTATTAAATTGTTATATTTTAAAACCAAAAAATTATATTAGAAAAATACTCTGATCTATAGAATTATTAAAATACACCACTAAGATTTCTGTGAACTATGTTAAATTATAAGAGTATTTATATTTCAATATGGTCAAAAAAACTTGTCTAGTAAATTGGTGGTATATATATTAATAAAACATTAATTAAAATATGAATTAAATACCCATATAATGTATTTATTAATGGAAAACACATAATTGTTAGTACAATTAATGTTATTAATATTTTCATAACTTTTTATATACTCCCTTTACTGAATTTATATTAAATGTGCATAATTTCATTGAAATATTAACATTTAAATATTAAATATAATTTTGGACCACTATTTGAATTCATTAAGATTCAAGTATATTTATTGTTTGGATAATAAATATCACTATACTAATTTAAATTATGTTATTCTTTATTTTTTTAGGATTACTATTTCAATATAAAACATTCAATTATAAGGGATCTTGGACTGATTCTTCAGTTTGGAGGCCCATATGGCCCACACAAGATGGCTCAAAAAAACTATGAAGAAAATGGACAATCCATGAAGATTTAAATATTGGGCTCACTCCAAATGTCATAATCCTTTCATTATTCTCCAATGGTGTGGGACAATTCAATCCATATTTTAAAAAAAATGGAAGACACAATTCTAATGAAAAGGGGCCCAACAGACGATTTTAAACCCAACCAACCATTCTGTCTGAAAAAAAATATCACACCATTATTTAGTTGTCTCCTGAAAGAGACATTAATTCTTTCTAATATTTTTCATTATGAAATAATATATTTAGGCGTCTGACATTTTTTGAATATAGTGTTCGGATTTGAGGGCATCTTCAAATTCAAAAACCCATTAACTTTTTGGAAGTAAAAACATTTTGATTGATATAGACAGATTAAAATTGTTTAATCAAACATCCATACCTTTGGAACCCTAAGTAAAATAGTCACAAAATTTTCAGATTAGTCATAATAAGTATTTATATACAACTTTTAAGAATATTATATCTCGATATTTGGCTTTCTAATTTATCAAAGTGGTGATGCAAGTGGAGAGGTAGATTTGGAATGCAAACAGCCCACAACATTGGGATGTAAATGCACCCCCTCAATTCCTTATAATGGGTTGGCATTTTCGAAGAGTTGAGAATATATTGGGAAAATAAAATCCTTGAAAAAGTATTTTAAGGACCTTCCATGCTAAAGTTTTCACTTTAGATACCATTTCTATTCTCTTTGTTTTCATTTACTTTTTTGTTGTTCTTCGTTTGTAATCATTTTAGTGTTTGTTTTTGTAATTATATTTTACTGAATATTTCTTCTTCATTAACTATTATTCTCATAAAAAATCTGTTAAATAATATTAGTGGTCTTAAATTGGATTAAATACCATTGAATCCCCTTCCCTTATTGTGCTTCCTCATTCAATCTATATTTAGTATTTAATTATCTTCATTGTTTGTGTGTGTGTGTGTTCGATGCACAACTATTTTATAAAACCTTTATTTTACTTAACTTATTAATTCATCATCTTAAAATTATAACCATATTATTAAACTCCCAAATGGATGAGTAAATCTCTAATTGGGTTGAGTTATAATTTAGGTATGTTAGGATATTGAGAGATTTTTCTAGATGAGTATTCATTAAATTAACAATATGTTTGTTGAACAAAACGTGTCATGGATTAATGACATATTTTGATTAATGTATGGATTACATGGATTAATATAACCATAAATACACTACCACAAACAATTACAGATTAAGATAATAATCCTAGTTATGTTAATGCTTCGATTAAATCCTTAACACTTGGAAATTCCAATCAACATCAATTTGTGACATGGGTGTTAATTTAATGAATTATAAAGCAAAGAACAAGGATATCACAAGATTAACATCCAAAAAATGAACTCACCCAAATATTTGTAAAATTGATAAAAAAACAAATCATTAATCACTTCATTTATGATCTACAGACTAACCCCCCAATCAAAATAAAATCAACTAAAAACAATTGACTATTAAAAAGTATCATCGCTGAGGATTCAACCTGAGTACTGCCATACCCACTAGAATAATATTAGAAATTTTGAACGGTCGATAGGTGATAATCGGTCACACTTTCAAATGGATCCATTGTTGGGGATGGTGTGCTTATTGGACATTTTTTTGGTTATTTTTAAAAAACCAAAAAAATAAACAAAATTTTAAAACAATGAAAAAAAAAACACAAAGAAAAACCTTCCTTCCCCTTACATCCAAAATATATCCAAATTCCCCATAGCCTCCCAAACAACCCCTCAGATTTTTTTGACCCTGAAGTTTAGCGAACAGTTTTACATCTTAGGGGAAACATAATATATAATCAACTCATTCAAGAACCTGCCTGTGTCCGACCAATTAAATTAATTATGGCCAATCTTTGGGATTAAAAAATTAAAGAACATGCTACCCCTGATATGAATTACCATCCTCTTGTTCTTAAATATCCAATCATAGAAGCTAAATTCTAACTCAAATTGAGTTTTATTCAACTTATACCTCATTTCCATGGGCTTGCCGGTAAGGAATCACATATTCATCTTAAAGAGTTCAAAGTGGTGTGCTCTATTGTGAATCCTCATGGAGTTTATGAGGAACAATTCAAACTACGAGCATTTCCTTTCTCCCAAGGTGACACTGCTATGTCATTACTCTACTAAATTCCTCATAGTTCCATAACCACATGGAATGACATGAAGTGACTCTTAGAGAAATGTTTTCCCACTTCTCTTATTGCTTCTATCCAAAAGAAAAAAGTGGTATTCATCAATTCCCAAATGAATCACTCCATGAGTACTGGGAGAGGTTTAAAAAGATTTTGGAAACCTGACCACATCACCAAATCCCTGAAAAAATTCTGATCCAATACTTCTATGAGGGGTTATTGGCTGTGGAGAGAAAACTCATTGACACAGAAATTGGTGATGCTCTTGTTTATAAAACTCTTGTAGCTGCAAGAGATCTCATAAGAAACACGGATGCAAACACACAAAAATTCCTAACCCGAGCACATACTCAAGTCAAACAAGATAAATATAATAAATCTATAGAGACAAACTAGATTACAGAGTGGATGCGTGAACTTATAGGTCTTTTGAGACAACTATTTGTGGCTACCAAAGCCCCAACCTCATCTTCTCTACAATCTCTATTCCATGGACCTATCAAGAACCGTGGAATCTGCAGCTCCCCATCTCATCCAAGTAACACATGTACACAACATGAAGAGAATCAATCTAATTAATCTGACCCAATGGAGCTCAATGCAGCATATGCACAGTGGAACCCCAACCCTCAATAATTAGGTCAGTTTTTTAGAAACATCAACAAACCACATACTGATCCCTCCTCTTCTATATATAACACTAACTTAAGATAAAAGAATCATATTTCTCATACCCCTCCATACCCTCATCAAAACCCAAACCAATTATAAGAAATATGAGTTCCTCCATCTTATATTTCTATCACTCATTTCCCAAAGGTGGCCACATTGGACCACAAAGGACCTCATAAAAGGACCTATACACTGGATTCTTCTGACATTCACTCTTCCAGTAATCAAATGAGTTCTGCCAATCATGTCCCACTTGCCAAATGTTTGTAATTATTTCAAAGTGAAATGAAATTCTCCAAAATCCTTTAATTTTTTGTGAGATATTCGATGTTTGGGGTGTCGAATTCATGGGACCATTCCCCCTTCCAATGGATTCTCATACATTCTTCTTGCGGTTTATTATGTTTCTTGGAGGGTCGAGACTAACCCTAGTAGAAATGTTGATTCAATTACTATTAGTGAGTTCCTAAATACAAACATCTACCACTGATTTGGCACACCTCGTGCCTGGATAAGTGACATAAGAACCCATTTTTGTAATAGAACCATGACATCAGTTTTGAAAAAGAATAGGGATGTACATAAAACTTCAACTGCTCATCTCCCCCATACAAATGGAATGGCTAAAATTTCTAATAGAGAAGTGGAAAGAGTGATTGATAGAATTGTAAAACCCAACAGAAAAGATTGTCCTGATAGAAATGGTGTAACACATTGGGCTTATCAAACAGCCTATAAAATACACATTGGGATGACTCCTTTTAGGCTAGTTTTCTGTAATGCATGTCATTTTCTTGTTGAAATCCAACATAAGTCATTTTATGTTGGGAAAATAGGTAATTTTTATTTTAAAAAATATGGTGAAGAAATATTGATGGAATTGGATGAACTGGAGGAGCTTCGACTTGATTTTTATGAGAATTCCAATATCCACAAAGAAGAATCCAAGGCACTCCATGATAAACACATCCTGAGAAAGGTATTTCATAAATTTAGAAAGGTAATGATCTTTAATTGTCTATTTTAACTTTACCAAGGTATGCTTATTTCTCTTTGGGAAGGTCCTTTTTTTATTACGAATATTCACCCTCTTGGTGAAGGGGAAGTCCATGACCCCTCTTCAAAAAGGATATTACCAGTTAATGGGAATTGGTTAATGCATCACCATGATAGGATATACAATCCTGGAACCACATTGTCTTCCATCAGATCCCCAACTTCTGTAGTTGACTAACCACTATCTGGATTTGGAAACCCACCATATCTAAACTAGGGGGAACCTTTTTCCCTTTAACTAATCTCTCTCTCTCTAGCTCACTCTATTCTTCTTCTTCCTCCCTCATTGTCATTTTGTTTTTTTACCACTTCCCTCATCACCCTTTTGTATTAACTTTGTATCATTTGTGTTGGAGTGTATTTATAAAAATAAATAAAACCTAAAAAAACTAAAAAATCAAAAAAAAAACATTTAAAAAAATCTATGAAAAATCAAGACTAATGGATACAGACCATCCAATTTTCAAATTTTTTCGGACAATTTTGGGGAGCCAAAATACATGGATTCATCTCAAAAATTTTGTGGTTTCTTCATAAATTTGTTTAAGGAATATTTTGTGAAAACTAATAAATTTTGAATGCTCAATTTTTTATTTATAAAATGATTTCCCCCACACATGTTGAGCATTATTTTCTTTCATTCCAAGGATAATTATAGACATATTTTCAAAATGTGTGTTTTTCACCCCAATTTGTGAATCTTGAGTTTCTGGACATTTAAGCTGAATTTCCTACTTCAGTGTGCATTAATATAAGTGAGGCATTTTCTAAACCTCATAAGATTCACAATAGCAAAATATCCTCCCATTTCGCTTACATTAATCTTCTTAATGAAAGAACCTTCAAGACTATGAAAACCTTTTCTTTGATAGCCACATTACAAGCCCAATACCTTATCCCACCCAATATCGACAATGATTTTCTTTGCATTATTTATTGAAATTTAAGTGTATGAACAATGAATTTCATTTTTTGGGTATCATGTTATGGATTTTTAATGAGTTATCATATTATTGATGGAAAGAATCCATTTTATGTGTGGGGTAGAGTTTTTTATTTAGTGAGTTTTGGGGAATTTAATATACTTTCATTTAAGTAAATTTTTAAATGTTATTTATGAGTGTTCAAGGAAATAAAAAAAGGAACAAAAAAATTGGATGTGTCTTGTGCGGGTCAAAAATAACTCTTCCTCAATCTTTTACCTTGTTATAACTTTGATAATTAGTGTCATGAGGAGATTAATCATGCATTAGGATATGAGTGTGATGTGTTTTTCATATTTAACATTCAAAAAATAAAATAAAAAGTAAAATAAAAAATAACACTTATGTCATTATGAGAAGTTTTTTGTTTTGTAAATATTTCATCTTTTCATCCCCTTTATATTTTCATCATCTCATGTGTATTTCTTCACACAATCATTACCTAGTAAATATGTGTTTCCATTTCCTTCCATGTTTCATTTGAAAAAAAAATGTGCAATTTTTTACCCATGATAGTGTTTTACCCCCTTTTTTCCTATCTTTTTGATATCATCTTCCTACTGTCCCATAGCCAAAAAACCCATAAAAATACCTCTTATATTTTAAGAAATTTAGGATAGGGAGTGGAAGATGAGAGCTCTTACAAACTCTAAGATTATCTTTTGTCGTTGTTGAATGAGTGAAGCTCCATATATTAATGTTATCATCTTGAGAGGAGTATGTTTTGTGTGCCATCAATTTTAAATTTCTAAATTGGAGCATGAAAAAATGAATTTTATTTGGAAATTTTTTTCTGTAACAACTTTTAGTGGAATTCAATATGGATTAATGAAATTTTATAAACCACCCCTGATTGGGGAAAGAAAAATTTTAATATTTTTTGGTGTGTGAAAATGATTTTTTCAATGGTTTTATATATGTTCCACATGAGGACACGCATAAACAAAGTGTGGGGAGTTGATGTTATTAATATTTTCAAACCATTTATATACTCACATTACTGATTTTATATGAAATGTGCATAATTTATATGAAATATTAATGTTTAAATATTAAATATAATTTTGGAGTACTATTTGAATTCATCCAGATTCAATATTATTTAATGTTTTAATAATAACTATCAATATAAAAATCCAAATGGTGTGGTTATTGATTTTTTGGATTTCTAATTCAATATAAAACATTTCATTATAATGGATCTTTGACCAATTCTGCCTTTTTGAGGATCATATGGTCCACACAGAAAGGCCCATATAATCTATGAAAAACTAGACAATCCATGAAGATTGAATTACTAGGCTCACTCCAAAAGTAAAAATCCTTTAATTCTACTCTAATGGTCTGGGGACAATTCATTTTATATTTTATAAAAGGTTCAATTCCCAAATCCAATAAAAAGGGGCCCAAGTGATTATATTAAACCCATTAAACCATTCTGTCAAGGAAATAAAATTAGCACACCATTATTGATTTTTAACCTAAAATAGAAATCCATTCGAGCTGAGATTTTGCAGTGTGATTTAAAAGATATAGGTGGAATAATTTTTGAAATAATGTTTTTGTATTTTTGGGAATCAGCCCATTCAACAACTCATTCACATTTAGTAATTTAAAACGTTTTTATTGATATGGAAATATTAAAATTGTTTAATTAGACCGCCATAACTTTGGATACTTAAGTCCAATGGCCGGAAAATTTTCAAAGTCGATAGAGGAGATATTTATATAAAACATGAAATAAGAATATAACCTGATATTTGGCTTTATAATTCATCAATCTGGCGATTCAAGTGGAGGTGTAGTTTTGGAATGCAAACAACCCACAACATTGGGCTATAAGTATATCCCCATCCTCTCCTTGAAAGGGGTTGGCATTTCAAAAGAGACAAACATATATTGGAGCGACAAATGAATTTAAAAAGTCTTTGGAGGCCCTTCTATACTCATGTTTTCATTTGACAGACTTTTCCTATTTTTTCGTTTTTATTTACTTTTATGTTGTTCTTCGTATGCAATCGGGTTAGTGTTTATTTTTTTATTTATATTTTAATGAAAGTTTATTCTTCATCATATATTATTAACATCTACCTTTTGTTAAATAATATTAGTGTTCTTAAAATAGTTTAAATATAGTTTAATCCCCTTCCCTTATTGTGCATTCTCATTAAATCTAAATTTAGTATTTAATTCCCTTCACTGTTTGTGTGTGTGTTCGACGCACAACTCTTTTCTAATCCATTTCTCTTTCTTCTAATATGAATTCATTGTAATAAAATTATAACCATATTATACACACAAATGGATAAGTAAATCTCTCATTGGGGTGAGTTATAATTTAGGTATGTTAAGAGATTGAGATCTTTTTCTCGATGACTGTTCTTTAAATTAACATTGTATATGTTGGACATAACATGTCATGGATTAATGACATATTTTGTTTATCCTATGGATTCCATGGATTATTGGTACAATAAATAAACTACCGCATTAAAGTACTAATTTAGATTATAATCCAAGTTATGTTAAGAATTGGATTAAATCCTTAACACTTGGGAATTCCAATCAATGTCAACTTGTTACATGGGTGTTAATTTAATCCAATATAAAGCAAATATCAAGGATATCACAAGCTTAACTCCTTAAAAACGAACTTATACCAATATTTATCAAATTTTTTTATCAAAAACCTATCAATACTCACTTAATTTAAGCTCTAGAAAGAAACCCCCCAATCAAAATATAATCAAATAAAAACAATCGAATATTAAAACATATCATCATTGAGGATTCGACCAGAGTGCTACTATACACATTAGCAAAGCATCATAACATTGAATGGTCAATAGACGACAACCATCCCTGAATTTAGCAATCATTTTATGATTTAAAAAGTTTTTATCCAAATATATTTTTTTACAATTTTATAGGGAAATTATAATAAATTTATTCTATTTTTTCTAATATTATTTGAGGAAATTAAAATCAATTTTTAATCATAATTTCATTATTATTTTAGGGTAAAGTTTTGAACTTTTTGGAAATGTTTTATTTTTATGTTAATATATATAAATATAGAATCTTTTGAAACTGTCATTCTATTCCAATAAATCGATTATTTGCAAACTCCCATTATGAAATAAATTTTATAAAAAATTAAAAAATTTAAACTTAACTAAAAAAAATATAATTATTTACATTGTAATCATTATTATACTATTTTTTGGTATATGTTCATTATTACACATAGAAACACATTTTTATAGTAATTTATTTTAATTGAGTTTTGAGTTTTAATATTAAAATAATTTATAAAAATTCAATAAATTGAATCAAAAAAATTATATTCCATTTTTTTAACCATTTTTTTCAAAATTATTATGAATGTATTTTTTTCATTATGAATATTTATCGCAGTAAATATTTTTCTCCTAAATATGGGTAAAATGGGTAAAATGGTAAAATATATAATATAATACGTCAAATTTTCAATAAATATTTTATTAGTTTTATTGTATTAATTTTTTCCTTCCATAAACATAAATTTTTAGAATAAATCAATTTTTATCCTCTTGAACTCGATAATGACATTCAATTGATTTTAAATAAACTATAAAACAAGATATCACTCTTTTTCTTTCAAAATCTATAATATCTTTTCATACAGATGAAAATATATTTTTATTTATATATTTTTATTTTAATGATATATTATTTTATCACCATGGTTATAGATTAAATAAATAATGGTGGAATATGTGCCATATTTTCTTACGCAATGCCAATACAGTGATTAGTCAAGTAATAAAAATATAAATTAAATGATTTTTAAAGACAATAAAAGTAATATTTTTGAAGAAATACTGTTTTACAATAACATTTTAAATAAATATAACATATTATTGAGGTGTTATAATTTTTTATTATAATTATATTTCTTTTCATTCAATTAGAATAATTCTAAAAATATATTTAATTGTATGTTATGTTAAATAATATTTTATTTAATGATTTAATTTTTTTAAAAAAATATTATATTATACCAAGTGAATTTGATATTGTTGGTACTCCCAACCATTGAACACTTATGGGTCAAATTTCCTTTTATATTAACATTTATTACCCCTAATGTGTAAATAACTTTGATATCATGATAATCTTCAAAAGCGTTCCGAAATGGTTAATACTAAGTGATAAGGATAAAAAAACCCCATAATGATGTCAAATTTTTATGTGGATTTAGACAAAACCATGTAATATATTGTAAATATTATATTTTCCCTCATTAACATGTAAATTAATCCACATTAATTTATTACTTTGTGTAATTATAGAGGTTCCCCTCTCCTCACTTATAAAATTATCTATCCTATTATCACTTCCTTGGACCTATTGAGAACACTAGTTCATATAAGAACCTGATAAATATCCCCTATAAATTCCCTCTCCATGTTCTAGATTACATTTTATCACCAAAACACAAAACCCTGAAATGTAAATGTAAAAACCAAAGAAGTTATTTGGGGAGAAGTTATAAGTCCTAACCATAAAAATAGAAGTTTATTTATTCCTCTACCTTCATCAAATCAGTTTAAACCAACTTAAAAAAATAATATAAGTATCTTAAATATACATTAATTTATTATTCTTATGGTTCAATGCTTTTTAATCTTTTTTATATCCTATTATAAATTAAAACATCACTCAGGCATACCATTTTCTTACAACCTCTATGATTGGATGAGTGTCAATTTTCATCACTACATATTATGAATTTCTATTACGATATAATTGCCTAATATATTTGATATAATTGAATTAATTATCCATCTTTAGAGATAATATATCATCAATTTTATAAAATTTTCTTCAATTAGAAAAATTATAATGTCATTCATACGTATGTGTGGATTATCACTTCAATGAAGCGATGGGAAAAGTTTTTCATGAACACCATTTATAGATGATTATAAAATTGTATTTAAGGAATATTAATTATAATTATACTATGATTAAAAATCTATTGAATATGTAAAAACGAAATATAATCCATATTCAAAACACCATATCCGTTGTGAAACTATGAACTGAACATATTTAAAACACCGAACAAAATATCGATAGACTATTTCATTAAATATTTCACCATAATACTTGTAAAAATTATTTAAGGACATAGTATTAAAATTATAAATTGTTTTTAAAAATATTAATAATTAATATAACTTTTTTATAAAGGATTTAAATAATTTACATGACAATTTATTCTTAAGGTAATATATTTTCCTTAAAAAATATATGATTGACAGTTTTAAGTATTCCTTCCAAATATTTTAATTACATATTGATATTTTTAGAAATTTATTTTTTGGAAAAAAAATTATTTAACAAAACATATTAATAACATTATTTTCGTGTTCACTTATACTTTCTTTACAAATGGTAAAAATATTATTCATCATGTCATTTTTTAAAGAATGTACTTTTTAACAATGGTATGAAAAGAATGTTTTTAATGTATATGGAATGAATGGTTTTCCCTTCCTCATGGAAATTATTATTTGAGAATATTAATCTATTATTTTACATGTTATTTTCAAAAAAAATATCATGTCCAATATTTTGGAAATTTTTGTTAAATAATATCAAAATAATAGGTCATTTTTCTTATTTTAGGTGAAGACTAAAAATGATTTTTTATATGGGTTTAAAAGAATATTTAGTAGGGTTTTATAATGTAAATGAACCTTTTTATGTAATTTAGGTATTTTATGGTGAATTTATATTTTTTATGATGATGGGTGATCCTGATATAGATTTCAGTTACATTGGATAATTATTACATTTTTTGAGAATTATGTTGGAATAAACTGAGCAAGTTATTCCATTAATAAGGGTTCTTATAAGGGATTTATAATGATGGTATCCCAAGTGAGAAACATAGAATTTTTATTACGTGAAATTAGTTTTTAGTAAAATATTTTTTTTCCAAAATGTATTCAAATGATCTTATATTTAATTTAATGATTTTGATTTTTAATTGAAAAAAGTAATATTTTTAGGAAAATGTTTTTCTTAAGTTTTCATGTTTTTTATAAATCCTTTATGTTTATAAATTTTCTTTTGTGTATTATAATAATATATTTTATGAAAAAAAATTTGTAATAAGGATTTTTGCATGAGTAGGTAAATCATTATTTGATCAGAATGTTTATTTTGTTATATGAAAACTCATTTATATGATCACATGGTTTTGAAATTGAATAATGGCATCCAATTGATCTTTTTAAATGTCTATTGTTGATATTATTGTGAAAATCCAGTTAATTAAAATGTTTTTCATATGTTTTATGGGTTAGTATGATTAAATAATAATTATTCTTGAAATTCATCTATATTTTTTATTATAAGAAAACAATTTTTATTTTAAAAAAATATTTTGATGAAAAAATTTATTTTGAGTAGAAGTGTAAAAATTTTAATACATGGGTTTTATATATAATTATGACATAATTTTATAAAAACCTAAACCCTAAATATACTTTACATGTTGGACTATCAATTATTTCATACAAACTCAAGATTATGTAATGTTTTATGGATATATTCTAATATGTATACTATAATATCAATTGAAAAACCATATAGTGAATAAAATTAAAATAAAAGTTTATCAAACTTACATTAATTTCTAGATGGTATAGACACATAATTTAATGTTTTCTTAACAAACTTTTATTACCCTAATTAATGGTTATAATAAATAATTTATAGTCAACTATTAACATTATAATGATATTTTATTATGTCTTATATTATATAAAAACAAAAATCAAATAAAATAGTTATAATTCATCATGGATAACAAAAAAACCTAAATTAAATCTCCATTATGGAAAACCACCAATTCCAATTTTACTTTGATTATTCTATAACATTGTTTGATATTTAGAAGCATTTTAAAACCTTAAAAAAATTAACTCCAAATCATTATACTTCAAGAGTTGTGAATGTGTTTGATAATAACCATGATAACCACTGATAAACCACTATGACCATATAATATTGAAACAAAAATCCCTTAGATAATGGGTAGTAAAATAATGTATTAATAATGTGATTGTCCTGAAAATAAATAATAATAATAATTAGTGAAAAAATATGGGTAATGTTATTTAGAAAGTGTTTAATAAAAATAATTTGATTACATATGAGTTCAAATAAAAGTATAATTTCAAGTCCAAAATCAAGGTAAAGCTACTACTAATCCACCTTTATACATTTAGATTATGGTCTCCCCCTACATATATGTATTTACCCTATCTCCTTCTCCCAATATCTCTTTAAATCTATATTTTTTTCTCTATAATCATGGTATTATTTGTCACATACATGACTTATTTTAAAGTTAAATTTCATTTAATTTTCATTTATGATTTTTTTGGGTTTGTCAAGCTTTTATGGTGGAATGGGTGAGTTTTAATGAATTGGGCCAAACCGTGAGCCCAATTCCAAATTTAAAAATAAAATTTCTTTTATATCTTTTTCAATTTTTAATATTTTTCACCCATTCAAGTTCCTAAATGGTCTCCCCTGATATAGAGACACCACCATTTTAGTTTGGAGCCTTTAGAAAACCATAAACAAGTTGTATATGAGTTTTTATTTAAGGGATTGGGCCTGCCCAAAAACCCAATTCCAGTTTTAAATATAAAATTTGGTTAATCAATAACATATCCAATATTGAGGTTTTTTTTGTGATTCCAAGCCCCAAACACGGCCCTTGAACCCAGACGCCCGTCCAATATCCTCCCACCCTCTTTGCAGCTCATTTCCATCACGGTTTAGGTCGAAACTTCGGAAGCACTCACATTTCGGGAAGATTAATAAAGGTAATTTTTTTCCTTCATAAATCCTTCAATTCTTACTCTTTTTTCCCCATTCAAATTCCTACATGGTCTCCTAATCCTTGTTCAAAACTCCCTTAAATGTTTGTCTGTTTTCAAATTCAGCTACTGGTGTATATGAGGCGATTTATAAAAGATCTCTCAAGTAATTTGGTCTTCTTCATTCTTCTTTCAATTTACTTAGGGTTACATTCCATGTGTTTAGGGTTTCATACCTTATACATAAGGTTCCTAATGTCTAGAAGTTAGGCTTCAATCCTAGGGTTTTATATCTTGTCTTTTTTGTGAAATCTTCTGGTTTTAGGTTGGATTTCAATTCCTTGAGGTGTGACGGTGGTGCGGTTTATGTTTCACACCATGTTTTGAGTGTTTCGACATAAAAGGTAGGTGATTCCATGTATAACCATTTTATGATGAGTTAGCTTGCTTGTTTTATTAATTTAGTATGTTTCAAATCTGTTTTGTGTGGTGCAAAAATTGTTTTTGTGATGGATTGAGTTAAGTGTTTAATTTTTTAGTTGCATTATTGCTTGAAATTGGGTGCTTTTCATGCGTGGCTCTTGGGGAAATATTTGGGTGTATTTAATATGATGTGAAATTGATTTATTAGTGTTAAAAGGGGCTGAAACTTCTGTTTTGTTAATTCCTTAATGTCATGTTGGCCTTGTAATGGGGTTTTTTAATGGTTTTAATGTGTGAAACCATGTTGTACTTCTTGAACATGATTTGTGAAAACATGTGTTTTTCATGTGTACCTTTTGTGGTATTTTTTGAGTTATTCGTATAAAACATGAGGGTGGTTTAATAAATGTTTTTAGGTCTTCCATTTCTGATTTAGATTTTTATTGGCATTGTTTTGGTCTTGAATTAGGCTTTTGAAATGGGTTTTGTATGCCAACCATGGTTGCACCACTTGGGTTGGTTTTATGAAAACTGTAAATGATTTAATGAGTTACACCAAGTGTGAAATGGTTTCTTATGTAATGTTTTGGTGATAGTATTTTCCTAAAATGAGTTTTTGAAACCTAAAGTGCTCAGTTTTTTGTAAAACATTTTGGTAATGTTTTGTAATTTGTCGCGGTGATTTATGAAATTGGGATGTGGGTGTGAAACGTGTTTTCGGGCGGTTTTGCGTGAGTGTGATGTGCAAAATGGACTTTTTTTATGAAAATGGTATTATGTAATATGTGATTGGGCTGTTATGTGATGTTTAACATATTGGGAAATATTTTATAAAATTGTTAACAGATTTGTTGAATTGTGAAAGATGTGCAAAATGTGATGTGAGCTATTTTTTTGTGTGAGTATGATTTCAAAATTCATTTCAATGAAAAGTGGATTTTTAGACTTGTGTGGAATACATGTGGGATGTTTGTGGAACTTGTGATGTGAAAAAGATATTTTCATGTGCAAAGTATATTTATTGACTTGTTGAACTTATCTGAGCACAAGGGGAAAACCCGGGTATCTAGGTGGGTGGACATGTACTAGTATGCTAGTGAATCCATGGGGTTTGGCCTTAATTTCACTTAGCAGGATTGACACATACAACTCTAAATAAACTATGATGATGATGATTGAGGGCCACTAGGTTATGGGTATGTTCCCTACTAGTGGATCGTGCATGAGAACAAATATTGTGATGGTTACTCTCACCGAGATACGAGGTACCTAGGACCCAGAACGAGCTAGTGACTAGGGGTTATTTCCTATTTCTTGTGCTCATTATTTACTTTGTACATACCTTCGGCATACGGTATAGTTGGCTGGAAAATTCAGTAGTTTTGAAATTAATTTTAAAAGTGTTGATTCTTAATGATAGCCCACTTGAAAACTGTTTTTTTTAGTTTCATCTTTTAGAAATTGTCACTAGCATTTTCTGTTTATGAAAACTTGCAAGCTTTTTATCTTTGAATTTTTATCACATGGACTCTCTTTATGGTGGTATCCTATTGGGAATTTTCTCACACCCTACGTACACCCTTGGGTATAAGTAGATTTGGTTATTTTGTTGTTTCAGGTTAGGATACAGTTTTTAGTTCCAGTGGTTCGGGTTTCTAGCATGTCCTTGGTGGTGAAGTCTTGTGGAGATGGATTGAGGGCGGTGCCCCTTTACATGAGGTTTCTTGGGCCATTTAATTTTGATTTTGTACCTTTTTTATAGTCTTATTGAGTTGTTTTAAAAGATGTAATTCAGTTCTGAATTTAGTAAAAGATGGTTTTAGTTTAAAAATCCAGATTCGTTTTATTGAGTTTTTTTGTTGTTTAATGTTTATAAACTATGGTATATCATTCCCAAAAATCTTTTTATGATACCCGGGCACTTGTACCAGCCCGTGGGGATCGGGAACGCCCTTCGGGCCTTGTTACGGGCCGGGTCGGGTGCTAGTTTTGATGGCGACCAGATTTAGTTCGTGAAAAAATGGTATCAGAGGAGGTTTGCTCTCTTTGGGTCATGTTATTTGGGGAACAGTCAAGACAGTCTGGAGTTAGGATTTTTGGGACTTAGAATATTTTTTCTGAGTAGTGTGGCTGATCACCACACCTCATGACAGGATTCAAGTCTCTAGGGGAATTTGGGACCTTTCATAGTCCTTTGGTTTTCTGGGTTTAATGATGATTAGGGGAAATGAAAAGAGAGTTGGGTTAATGGTCTTAGTGAGCTCGCAGGGCCTGAAAAGACATGTGGAGACAAAGATATTCCCTAGAACACTCTATGTGATAGTGAAGTGGTTGGAATATGGCTGCCAACCATATTTCCAAGTCACCCACTGAAACTAGTTTCCTCTCGCATTGTCTTCTGTTCTTTAATTTTGAAATCCTGGAATATTAGTTTTAAAGTGACTTGGTTTTAAGAAGTGTAATGTTTTTGTGAAATCATTTTCAAATAAAGATGGAATGATTTCATTTATGAAATGGTGGAAATAAATTTTCAGAATTATATTCAAATGGAAGCTGGTGTGCTTACACCTCTTTTTAAAAGTAGAAACTATACTGAAGTTGGTTTTTAAAAAGTGTTTCCAATAGAGTTTTCTAAACAATCAAAGGGTGTTTTAATGGGATAAGATGATATTAAATTGATGTGAATAACATTAAAGTGAGTTCTTGTCTAAATGGTTGTGTCTTTCTGAAATGTTTAGTAAGATTTGAATTGGGATTTTGACCTTCTGGTTAGTGGTTCTGAGAAAAAGGATTTGTTTGTTGACCGTTTTGGTTTCAAAAAGTGGAAAGAATATTTGTTTTAACCTATGGTATTTTTTGTGAGATACCACATGCATGTGGTTATATGGGATGATGGATGGTTGATGGCATGACTAGACGAGCGCCGGAACAGATATGAGGAGGGTGCCCAGTGTGGCACCAAAACATGCATGTGTGAGGCCCATAGGGTACCATTGGTGGATACGGTTACCGCTGAACCATTTGTTTTCAAAGAAATGGTTTTAATGAAAAAAATGATGTCTTGATAAATAGTTTGGGATGGTGTGTATTATGTGGTTTGGAAAAAGTTGATGATGTTGGATGATTTGAGTTCAAGAACCCCTCTTGTTTGAACTGTGTTTTGGGTTTGAGTTTGGTCGGTAAGTTGTGTTGTAGGGACAGTTAGTGGTCTCTTTTGAAAAATGTTCTGGGACACCTTTACGGTGGTTCCCTTCATGTGTTTTGATATGGTTTGTGGTATATCTTGACCAATGAACCATCTTGGTTGGGTCCTTGGATTCAATCATTGGATAAGGAACACCCCATTAAGGGTTAGTGCACAACTGAAGTACAACCCGGATTGTTTCACCGTTTGAAGACCCTCCAGTTGATCAATATAAGGAATATTTTTCTTGAGCTTTTTAGATTGAGTCTACATCGTTTCCTTTCCTTTTTTGTATCCTATTATAGTGGGAGAGGGATCATGGAAGGTCTCAAGTGACCATAGCTTCTTAAGTATTTCGATTTTCCTAAGGTGGAAGTGGTCTGGGGTTGTTAGCATGGATGAGTACCTAGATGCTGTCTAAGAGGTCATCTCGGTCCATTGTAGTCTCTTCGAAGAAGGAGTACACAATAAACTACCATTGTGGGAAATCTTTTTACAAGAGGATATTATGGCCACTCTCTAGAATTGTGTGTTGTTTGGGGATGTAGTATAAGGTCCCTTTCCATTAATTGCTTATATTAGTCGCAATGGTCATGTTTGGTGACTCCTTGTGATGTCATGTGCTCGATTGACCCTAAAGGAGAAATTCATGCAATACTTTGAGAGTCTCTATTATGTTGGGAGAATGTATCCCTTGTAGAAACTTAAAAATCAACCATTTTTTAGGAAGGTGCGTATAGGTGTTATTTTCTTCTGTTGTTTATTACCCGAAGAAACAAGGTGTGATTTGTGTTCATCTTCTAATCCCGTATTTCATTGAAATATTGGGTTAGTGTAAAGTGAGTTTGGAATTTTTTATGTCTTGGAAGTATTATCGGGGATTGAAGTGTAGTTTTTGATAGCACTGAAAGAATAATTCTCGTTAAAGTGGTTTCCAAGGACTAACTGTGAGGCTGAAGATGCTTCGATCATTTAAGCTCTAGCTATAGGTCTCGAAGAGAAGCTGGCTCGTAGTTAGGGGAAATCCCTAGGTCATTTAAACCCTTGTACAATTTAATATCCTTGGTTTGAATGATATGAAGTGTTTAAACCTATGGTTTCATTATCTTTATTCTATTTTTGGCATTTAGTGGAAATAGGTGGAGGGCCTTATACCCATGACATCTCCCAATGTCATTACCTCCCCCCTTTGGTTTCCATTGAGTATTTAGATAATGGTTGAAAATTTGGCTAGACAATTTGAGCACACATTTTGTGCACGATTAGTAGTGACAGTGTGCTTGGAAGCCACGTGGAAATAATGATTTTCATAGTTAGTGCATGGTTCCCAAACCGTGCGGACTGACCCTGCACCCTTCCCCAATCTTTAAAAAAAATTGGGTCATTCTGTGTCGGTCGATGCCAGCTAGTTAAGATGATTGGTTCTTATGGTGGGGAGACCCACAATTATTCTCATATGCATTCCTTCGTAAAATATGAATGGAATTCTACCCTTTGTACTAGGGAGTTCATTCAGGCCTCCCCCTGTTTAGTGTCTTCATTTTATCTCGAAAAATAATATAGGTTGCCGCTTATGGTGGGGTGCCTATTTGTGTCCCCCCATACCAATATATCAGATTTATCCATGGTATTGGATTGGTGGTAGGTAGTATCACTCGGAACTATCTAGATACCGATATCTTCCTTGAGTAAATGTTTGGATTGGATAGCTCCCAATGGTTTAGTTAATGTTAGGTAAGTGTATCCTTGTTCGAAGTTGTTGTTCGTTTGGGTGAATTGATTGAGTCTTATTTGGATAATGTTTGAGGAATTTTATTTTAGGATAAAGTACGAATGTGATTGATCATATTTGGAAAGTGGTATATGTTTTGATTGTGAGAGTAGTCCTTAATTGATCATTGGAGGTGTTTTGGCCTTTGGGGGTGAAACCTGGCAAAGGAGTACCTCTTGGTTTCTTAGTTGGGTATGGTTGTTTCTTTGTCCTTGATGTGACTTTCCGGGGCAGAAAGTTTTCAAGGTGGGGAGAATTGTCACATACATGACTTATTTTAAAGTTAAATTTTATTTAATTTTCATTTATGCTTTTTTTGGGTTTTTCAAGCTTTTATGGTGGAATGGGTGAGTTTTAATGAATTGGGCAAAACCGTGAGCCCAATTCCAAATTTAAAAATAAATTTTCTTTTATAACTTTTTCAATTTTTAATATTTTTCACTCATTGAAGTTCCTAAATGGTCTCCCCTGATATAGAAACACCACCATTTTAGTTTGGAGCCTTTAGAAAACCATAAACAAGTTGTATATGAGTTTTTATTTAAGGGATTGGGCCTGCCCGAAAGCCCAATTCCAGTTTTAAAAATAAAATTTGTTTAATCAGTAACTTATCCAATATTAAAGATTTTTTGTGATTCCAAGCCCCAAACACGCCCCTTGAACCCAGCCGCCTGTCCAATATCCTCCCACCCTCTTTGAAGCTCATTTCCATCGCGGTTTAGTTCGAAACTTCTGAAGCACTCACATTTCGGGAAGATTAATAAAGGTAATTTGTTTCCACCATAAATCATTCAATTATCACTCTTTTTCCCCATTCAAATTCCTACATGGTCTCCTAATCCTTGTTTGAATCTCCCTTAAATGTTTTGCTGTTTTCAAATTCATCTACTGGTGTATGGGAGGCGATTTATAAAAGATCTCTCAAGTAATTTGGTCTTCTTCATTCTTCATTCAATTTGCTTAGGGTTACATTCCATGTGTTTAGGGTTTCATACCTTATACATAAGGTTCCTAATGTCCAGAAGTTAGGCTTCAATTCTAGAGTTTTATATCATCTTTTTTGTGTGAAATATTCAGGTTTTAGGTTGGATTTCAATTCCTTGAGGTGCGACGGTGGTGCGGTTTATGTTTCACACCATGTTTTGAGTGTTTCGACATAAAAGGTAGGTGATTCCATGTATAACCATTTTATGATGAGTTAGATTGCTTTTTTTATTAATTTAGTATGTTTAAAATCTGTTTTGTGTGGTGAAAAAATTGTTTTTTTGATGGATTGAGTTAAGTGTTTCATTTTGTAGTTGCATTATTTCTTGGAATTGGGTGCTTTTCATGCGTGGCTCTTGGGGAAATATTTGGGTGTATTTTATAAGATGTGAAATTGATTTATTAGTGTTAAAAGGGGATGAAACTTCTATTTTGTTAATGCCTTAATGTCATGTTGGCCTTTTAATGGGGTTTTTGAATGGTTTTAATGTGTGAAACCATGTTGTACTTCTTGAACATGATTTGTGAAAACATGTGTTTTTCATGTGTACCTTTTGTGGTATTTTTTGAGGTATTTGTATAAAACATGGGGGTGGTTTAATAAATTTTTTTAGGTCTTCCATTTCTGATTTAGATTGTTATTGGCATTGTTTTGGTCTTGAATTAGGTTTTTGAAATGGGTTTTGTATGCCAACCATGGTTGCACCTCTTGGGTTGGTTTTATGAAAACTGTAAATGATTTAATGAGTTACACCAAGTGTGAAATGGTTTCTTATGTAATTTTTTGGTGATAGTATTTTCCTAAAATGAGTTTTTGAAACATAAAGTGGTCAGTTTGTTGTAAAACATTTTGGTAATGTTTTGTAATTTGTCGTGGTGATTTATGAAATTGGGATGTGGGTGTGAAACGTGTTTTCGGGCTGTTTTGCATGAGTGTGATGTGCAAAATGGACTTTGTTTATGAAAATGGTATTATTTAATATGTGATTGGGCTGTAATTTGATGTTTAACATCTTGGGAAATATTATATAAAACTGTTAATAGATTTGTTGAATTGTGAAAGATGTGCAAAATGTGATGTGAGCTATTTTTTTGTATGAGTATGATTTCAAAATTCATTTTAATGAAAAGTGGATTTTTAGACTTGTGTGGAATATATGTGGGATGTTTGTGGAACTTGTGATGTGAAAATGATATTTTCATGTGAAAAGTATATTTATTGACTTGTTGAACTTATCTGAGCACAAGGGGAAAACCCGGGTATCTCGGTGGGTGGACATGTACTAGTATGCTATTGAATCCATGGGGTTTGGCCTCAATTTCACTTAGCAGGATTGACACTTACAACTCTAAATAAACTATGATGATGATTATTGGGGACCACTAGGTTATGGGTATGTTCCCTACTAGTGGCTCGTGCACGAGAACAGATATTGTGATGGTTACTCTCACCGAGATACGAGGTACCTGGGACCTAGAACGAGCTAGTGGGTAGGGGTTATTTCCTATTTCTTGTGCTCATTATTTACTTTGTACATACTGTCGGCATACGGTATAGTTGGCTGGAAAATTCAGTAGTTTTGAAATTAATTTTAAAAGTGTTTATTCTTAATGATAGCCCACTTGAAAACTGTTTTTTTAGTTTCATCTTTTAGAAATTGTAACTAGCATTTTCTGTTTATGAAAACTTGCAAGATTTTTATCTTTGAATGTTTATCACATGGAATCTCTTTATGGTGGTATCCTACTGGGAATTTTCTCACAACCTACTTACACCCTTGGGTGTAAGTAGATTTGGTTATTTTGTTGTTTCAGGTTAGGATACAGTTTTTAGTTCCAGTGGTTCGGGTTTCTAGCATGTCCTTGGTGGTGAAGTCTTGTGGAGATGGATTGAGGGCGGTGCCCCTTTCCATGAGGTTTCTCGGGCCATTTCATTTTGATTTTGTACCATTTTTATAGTCTTATTGAGTTGTTTTAAAAGATTTAATTCAGTTCTAAATTTTGTAAAAGATGGTTTTAGTTGAAAAATCCAGATTCGTTTTATTGAGTTTGTTTGTTGTTTAATGTTTATAAACATTTGTAAATCATTCCCAAAAATCATTTTATGATACCCAGGCACTTGTGACAGCCCGTGGGGATCGGGAACGCCCTTCAGGCCTTGTTACGGGCCAGGTCGGGTGCTAGTTTTGATGGTGACCGGATTAGGTTCGTGACAAAATGGTATTAGAGGAGGTTTTCTCTCTTTGGGTCATGTTATTTGGGGAACAGTCAAGACAGTCTGGAGTTAAGATTTTTGGGACTTGGAATTTTTATTATGAGTAGTGTGGCTGATCACCACACCTCATGATAGAATTCAAGTCTCTAGGGGAAGTTGGGACCTTTCATAGTCCTTTGGTTTTCTGGGTTTAATGATGATTAGGGGAAATGAAAAGAGAGTTGGGTTAATGGTCTTAGTGAGCTCGCAGGTCCTGACAAGCCATGTGGAGCCAAAGATATTCCCTAGAACACTCTCTGTGATAGTGAAGTGATTGGAATATGGCTGCGAACCATATTTCCAAGTCACCCATTGAAACTAGTTTCCTCTCGCATTGTCTTATGTTCTTTAATTTTGAAATCTTGGAATATTGGTTTTAAAGTGACTTGGTTTTAAGAAATGTAATGTTTTTGTGAAAAGATTTTCAAATAAATATGGAATGGTTTGATTTATGAAATGGTGGAACTAAATTTTCAGAATTATATTCAAATGGAAACTGGTTTTCTTACACCTCTTTTTAAAAGTAGAAACTATACTGAAGTTGGTTTTTAAAAAGTGTTTCCAATAGAGTTTTCAAAACAATCAAAGGGTGTTTTAATGGGATAAGATGATATGAAATTGATGAAAATAACATGAAAGTGAGTTCTTGTTTAAATGGTTGTGACTTTCTGAAATGTTTAGTAAGATTTGAATTGGGATTTTGACCTTCTGGTTAGTGGTTTTGAGAAAAATGATTTGTTGGTTGACCGTTTTGGTTTCAAAAAGTGGAAAGAATCATTGTTTTAACCTTTGGTATTTTTTGTGAGCGACCACCTGCATGTGGTTATATGGGATGATGGATGGTTGATGGCATGACTGGATGAGTGCTGGAACGGATAAGAGGAGGGTGCCCAGTGTGGCACCAAAACATGCATGTGTGAGGCCCATAGGGTACCATTGGTGGATACGCTTACCGCTGAACCATTTTTTTTCAAAGAAATGGTTTTAATGAAAAACATGATTTCTTGATAAATAGTTTGGGATGGTGTGTATTAAGTGTTTTTGAAAATGTTGATGTTGTTGGATGATTTGAGTTCAAGAACCCCTCCTGTTTGAACTGTGTTTTGGGTTTGAGTTTGGTCGGTAAGATGTGTTGTAGGGACAGTTAGTGGTCTCTTTTGAAAAATGTTTTGGGACACCTTTACGGTGGTTCCCTTCATGTGTTTGGTTCTGGTTTGTGGTATATCTTGACCAATGAACCATCTTGGTTGGGTCCTTGGATTCAATCATTGTATAAGGAACACCCCATTAAGGGTTAGTGCACAACTGAAGTACAACCCGGATTGTTTCACCGTTTGAAGACCCTCCAGTTGATCAATATAAGGCATATTTTTCTTGATCTTTTTAGATTGAGTCTACACCGTTTCCTTTCCTTTTTTTTGTATCCTCTTATAGTGGGAGAGGGATCATGGAAGGTCTCAAGAGACCATAGCTTCTTAAGTTTTCAGATTTTCCTAAGGTGGATGTGGTCTGGGGTTGTTAGCATTGATGAGTACCTAGATGGTGTCTAAGAGGTCCTCTCAGTATATTGTTGTCTCTTCGAAGAAGGAGTACACAATAAACTACCAGTGTGGGAAATCTTTTTACAAGAGGATATTATGGCCACTTTCTAGAATTGTGTGTTGTTTGGGGATGTAGTATATGGTCCCTTTCCATTAATTGCTTATATTAGTCGCAATGGTCATGTTTGGTGACTCCTTATGATGTCATGTGCTCGATTGACCCTAAAGGTGAAATTCATGCAATACTTTGAGAGTCTCTATTATGTTGGGAGAATGTATCCCTTGTAAAAACTTCAAAATCATCCATTTTTTTAGGAAGGTGCGTATAGGTGTTATTTTCTTCTGTTATTTATTACCCGAAGAAACAAGGTGTGATTTGTGTTCATCTTCTAATCCCCTGTTTCATTGAAATATTGGGTTAGTGTAAAGTGAGTTTGGAATGTGTTATGTCTTGGAAGTATTATCGGGGATTGAAGTGTATTTTTTGATAGCACTGAAAGAATAATTCTCGTTAAAGGGGTTTCCAAGGACTAACTTTGAGGCCGAAGATGCTTCGATCATTTAAGCTCTAGCCATAGGTCTCGGAGAGAAGCTGGCTCGTAGTTAGGGGAAATCCCTGGGTCATTTAAACCCTTGTACAATTTAATATCCTTGGTTTGAATGATATGAAGTGTTTAAACCTATGGTTTCATTATCTTTATTCTATTTTTAACGTTTGGTGGAAATATGTGGAGGGCCTTATACCCATGACATTGCCCAATGTCATTACCTCCCCCTTTTGTTTCCATTGAGTATTTAGATAATGGTTGAAAATTTGGTTAGACAATTTGAGCACACATTTTGTGAATGATTAGTAGTGACAGTGTGCTAGGAAGCCACGTGTAAAGAATGATTTGCATAGTTAGTGCATGGTTCCCAAACCGTGCGGACTGACCCTACACCCTTCCCAAATCTTTAAACAAAAATTGGGTCTTTCTATGTCGGCCCATACTGGCCAGTTAAGATGATTGGTTCTTATGGTGGGGAGACCCACAATTATTCTCATGTGCATTCCTTCGTAAACTGTGAATGGAATTCTACCCTTTGTACTAGGGAGTTCGTTCAGGCCTCCCCCTGTTAGTGTCTTCATTTTATCTCGTAAAATAATATAGGTTGCTGCTTATGGTGGGGTGCCTATTTGTGTCCCCCCCATACCAATATATCAGATTTATCCATGGTATTGGCTTGGTGATAGGTATTATCACTCGGAACTATCTAGATACCGATATCTTCCTTGATTAAATGTTTGGATTGGATAGATCTCAATGGTTTAGTTAATGTTAGGTATGTGTAACCTTGTTCGAAGTTGTTGTTCGTTTGGGTGAATTGATTGAGTCTTATTTGGATCATGTTTGAGGAGTTTTATTTTAGGATAAAGTATGAATGTGATTGATCATTTCAGGAATGTGGTATATGTTTTGGTTGTGAGAGTAATCCTTAATTGATCACTGGAGGTGTTTTGGCCTTTGGGGGTGAAACATGGAAAAAGAGTACCTCTTGGTTTCTTAGTTGTGTTTGGTTGTTGCTTTGTCCTTGATGTGACTTTCCGGGGCGGAAAGTTTTCAAGGTGGGGAGAATTGTCACATACATGACTTATTTTAAAGTTATATTTCATTTAATTTTCATTTATGCTTTTGTTTTGGGTTTTTCAAGCTTTTATGGTGGAATAGGTGAGTTTTAATGAATTGGGCCAAACCGTGAGCCCAATTCCAAATTTAAAAATAAATTTTCTTTTATAACTTTTTCAATTTTTAATATTTTTCACTCATTCAAGTTCCTAAATGGTCTCCCCTGATATAGAAACACCACCATTTTAGTTTGGAGCCTTTAGAAAACCATAAACAAGTTGTATATGAGTTTTTATATAAGGGATTGGGCCTGCACGAAAGCCCAATTCCAGTTTTAAAAATAAAATTTGTTTAATCAATAACTTATCCAATATTAAGGATTTTTGGTGATTCCAAGCCCCAAACACGCCCCTTGAACCGAGCCGCCTATCCAATATCCTCCCACCCTCTTTTCAGCTCATTTCCATCACGGTTTAGGTCGAAACTTCTGAAGCACTCACATTTCGGGCAGATTAATAAAGGTAATTTGTTTCGACCATAAATCATTCAATTCTCACTCTTTTTCCCCATTCACATTCATAAATGGTCTCCTAATCCTGGTTCGAATCTCCCTTAAATGTTTGGCTGTTTTCAAATTCATCTACTGGTGTATGTGAGGCGATTTATAAAAGATCTCTCAAGTAATTTGGTCTTCTTCATTCTTCTTTCAATTTTCTTAGTGTTATATTCCATGTGTTTAGGGTTTCATACCTTATACATAAGGTTCCTAATGTCCAGAAGTTAGGCTTCATTCCTAGAGTTTTATATCTTGTCTTTTGTGTGAAATATTCAGGTTTTAGGTTGGATTTCAATTCCTTGAGGTGCGACGGTGGTGCGGTTTATGTTTCACACCATGTTTTGAGTGTTTCGACATAAAAAGTAGGTGATTCCATGTATAACCATTTTATGATGAGTTAGCTTGCTTGTTTTATTAATTTATTATGTTTCAAATCTGTTTTGTGTGGTGCAAAAATTGTTTTTGTGATGGATTGAGTTAAGTGTTTAATTTTGAAGTTGCATTATTTCTTGGAATTGGGTGTTTTTCATGCGTGGCTCTTGGGGAAATATTTCGGAGTATTTTATAAGATGTGAAATTGATTTATTTGTGTTAAAAGCAGCTGAAACTTCTGTTTTGTTAATGCATTAATGTCATGTTGGCCTGTTAATGGGGTTTTTGAATGGTTTTAATTTGTGAAACCATGTTGTACTTCTTGAACATGATTTGTGAAAACATGTTTTTTTCATGTGTACCTTTTGTGGTATTTTTTGAGGTATTTGTATAAAACATGGGGTGGTTTAATAAATGTTTTTATGGCTAACAATTCTGATTTAGATTGTTATTGGCATTGTTTTGGTCTTGAATTAGGTTTTTGAAATGGGTTTTGTATGCCAACCATGGTTGCACCTCTTGGGTTAGTTTTATGAAAACTGTAAATGATTTAATGAGTTAAACCAAGTGTGAAATGGTTTCTTATGTACTGTTTTGGTGATAGTATGTTCCTAAAATGAGTTTTTGAAACATAAAGTGGTCAGTTATATTGTAAAACATTTTGGTAATGTTTTGTAATTTGTCGCGGTGATTTATGAAATTGGGATGTGGGTGTGAAACATGTTTTCGGGCTGTTTTGCGTGAGTGTGATGTGAAAAATGGACTTTGTTTATGAAAATGGTATTATGTAATATGTGAGTGGGCTGTTATGTGATGTTTAACATCTTGGGAAATATTTTATAAAATTTTTAATAGATTTGTTGAATTGTGAAAGATGTGCAAAATGTGATATGGGCTATTTTTTTGTGTGAGTATGATTTCAAAATTCATTTCAATGAAAAAGTGGATTTTTAGACTTGTTTGGAATACATGTGGGATTTTTGGGGAACTTGTGATGTGAAAATGATATTTTCATGTGCAAAGTATATTTATTGACTTGTTGAACTTATCTGAGCACAAGGGGAAAACTCGGGTATCTAGGTGGGTGGACATGTACTAGTATGAGAGTGAATCCATGGGGTTTGGCCTCAGTTTCACTTTGCAGGATTGACACTTACAACTCTAACTAAACTATGATGATGATGATTGGGGACCACTAGGTTATGGGTATGTTCCCTACTAGTGGCTCGTGCATGAGAACAGATATTGTGATGGTTACTCTCACCGAGATACGAGGTACCTCGGACCCAGAACGAGCTTGTGCCTAGGGGTTATTTCCTATTTCTTATGCTCATTATTTACTTTGTACTTACCATCGGCATACGGTATAGTTGGCTGGAAAATTCAGTAGTTTTGAAATTATTTTTAAAAGTGTTGATTCTTAATGATAGCCCACTTGAAAACTGTTTTTTTAGTTTCATCTTTTAGAAATTGTAACTAGCATTTTCTATTTATGAAAACTTGCAAGCTTTTTGTCTTTGAATGTTTATCACATGGAATCTTATAGTGGTGGTATCCTACTGGGAATTTTATCCCACCCTACTTACACCCTTGGGTGTAAGTATATTTGGTTATTTTGTTGTTTCAGGTTAGGATACAGTTTTTAGTTCCAGTGGTTCAGGTTTCTAGTATGACCTTGGTGGTGATGTCTTGTGGAGATGGATTGAGGGAGGTGCCCCTTGCCATGAGGTTTCTTGGGCCATTTCATTTTGATGTTGTACCTTTTTTAGAGTCTTATTGAGTTGTTTTAAAAGATGTAATTCAGTTCTGAATTTTGTAAAAGATGGTTTTAGTTGAAAAATCCAGATTCGTTTTATTGAGTTTGTTTGTTGTTTAATGTTTATAAACATGGGTAAATCGTTCCCAAAAATCATTTTATGATACCCGGGCACTTGTGCCAGCCCGTGGGGATCGGGAACGCCCTTCGGGCCTTGTTACGGGCTGGATCGGGTGCCGGTTTTGATGGCGACCGGATTTGGTTCGTGACATTATTCTACTGTGTTCCATATTTATGGTTAATAAATTTATTTTTAGTATATTTTATCTTCTATGTCTTGATATATTCACATTAATTATGGCCCAATCCTAATATATTCATTAAATAAAATGTGATAAATGGTATATTTTAACTTTCTTATTATTTTTCATGAATAACTATTTCAAGGTATGTTGTCTTCTAGGATATCAAAAAATAGTCATTATTTTAAATAAAAATATATTATTCTTTTTCTATTTTTGGGGATTACATTTTTATCTAATAATTAGAAATGGTACTTTTCTCATTTTTTAAAACATTGGTTAATAAGATCATTTATATTAATTATTCTCCATAAATTGTTAATATTTTCCATTAAATTGTTCTTTATCTCATTTAAAAATTCATTTTTATTTAATCATTACAATATAATATGCATGGATCCCTTTATCGGGAACCATTATGATAATTAATTGTATTTTTATTTGTAATATTATTATATAAGTAATTTATTTACATAGGTTTTCTGATGTACATGATTAATGTAAATTTTATTTTGTATGTTTCAAAAATGTAAATTAAATATTTTGATATCATAGGTGGGCCTAAAATTATACACTCTCCCAATAAATATTGGCATACATACATAAATTAAGATATTATTCAGGATGCTCATATAGTAAACCTAGCCCATTATGTTTGGATGTCTTATAAATTATCCTTGAATTATAGTTATTATAGATTTTGTTTTATTTTTTCAAATTATTAAGATGTCATGATATTATATTTTTTGTTTCCATTATTCCATGTTTCAAAATGATTTAAAACTATATCCATCCTATATGATGAAATGTCATTCCTTTTGACACATATATTTTAATTCATCAATACTCAATCATCTGATTATTATCTTTTTGATCATTATAGCCTAATATATTACTTTTGTACGTTCCTAGGATATCCCACATAGTGATATACCTACAATGAGATCTAGGAAAAAATATAGGAAGATAAAAATGAAAAATTATGTTGTTATTTTTTCAGGTTATGTATAATATATCTAAACAATTAAAGAATCAAGACCTCTATTCTTATAATTTTTTAGGAGACACATATTTTAGAAATAAGTTTATTAATATTTTTATAAAATAAATATTTCTATATTATTAACATGTGTTATTTTATACAACTTTGGAAGAATATTTAGAATTCTTTATTTATTGAGCGATTCTTGGAACATATAAAATATTATAACTTTTATCTATTTATTCTCAAAACATGAATATTAATGGACCATTAAACTATTTTAGTCCACCTTTTTGTCATATTTTTATCCCTATACCATAGTGACCAACATTAAATTTTATCATTAAATTATCCATGAGAGACCATCAACAACCGTGATAGTATAAGCACATTATAAACCTATTATTCAATTCCAACACTAATCATAGAATTTTTACATTACATATAATGAAATAGTTCTAGGGAATATTTTTTGAATGGTTTTTAGGCGGATGTTTCATATTGATATAGGGAAAATGTGAATATTCATCACATGTAGAAGTGAAAATTAATATTCTTTTTTGTATATTCGTATTATGTAATTTAAATAAACAGTGAAAAAATACTATGAAATATATTAAAATAATTCCTCGATGTCATTTTCAATTTCTTTGAGTCGTTCCAAAGATGAAAAATGATTTTTTATGGGTGATAAATTTTTAAAATAAATAGATTTTAAAGAGGATATTTTAATTAAAAATATATTTACACATAATTAATTATACTTACAAGTCAAGATTAAATTTCATTCCTCTTCTATGATTTTATTTCATACATATACACACCTTTAAATTTATAGACACATTTTTCAAATTCCACAAGATTACTATTATTTTTTTTTTCAAATTTGGATATTTATTTGTATTATAAGATTAGGGTTTGGATACTTGTAAAAAATATTTTAACAGAATGGACCCATGCCATATAGTTACTGGATTTCAATGACACCTTTAAATCAGTATAGGGTGGTGTAAATTCTCAGGCATAATGAAAATACAACGAGGTGACGAGTTTACATATTTTATACTATGAAACTTTATAAATAGTAATCATGAATTCTAGAAATGAATATGAAATCATTAATGATGTTAATAGACAAAAAATACTTTAATTTGTGTTTCCACTAGAGGGAATAAAGATAATAAATAGTTTTTCAACATATTGTATAAAATAGATTAGAACATTCTTAATATGAAAATATAGATCAATAAAAATACATAAAGTATATTTATAGTGGAAATCAACAAAAAAATCCTATATGGAAAAATAATTCCACCAAAATAATCTATAACTATGAAAGAGAACGTGTTCCATGGAGGAACCCACCAAGTGTATCACCCTGAATATCCTCATCAGTTTATTTCTACATGAATATCAATAAATCTAAAAAAATCCCACCAAACTCCACATACCGTGAGTAGTGATTACCAATGATCTGATATAAATCGATGTTATAATTTTTTTTACCCTTTTTATTTAATTAATCGGTCTACAATCATCCCGATAGAAACGATAATGGTTTATAGTACGTCATATAACATCAAATTCACCACCCTAACCCACCTAGTCTATTGTAAAAGAAAATAATGCAATATGGGACTATAAAGTAGGAAGAAAATAAAATCGGATTCTTTTTATGTAGCTATATATACAATAAAAAGAATAAATTAAAATAACATTAAATTTTTTTGTGAATAATTTTATTCCATATAAAACAAACTAGATTATAGCCATGCTCTAAATATAGGACGGGTACCTATAAATATTTGGGAACCCTCTCAACAGATGTATCCAACCAAATATGTTCTCTATAGGTGGTATTGTGAATATTTATATATATAAATATATATATAATGATACTCTGGTAGAGAAACATGTGCTCACTTTATCCTAGGAGTTCAACTGCTTCATTTCATGGAGTTACCCTATATAGTGATCCCCGCCTAGGAGGAATCGTCATCTCATATGATAGAATTAATATATATATATATATGTATACCATAAGAATATATATATTTCTAATTATTATTTTGTATAAGTAAATGTACATAAACATTGTAAACATTCTTAAACGTAACTACTACACCTACATTAAGCTAGAACCTATAAAATAAGTCTCATGCAAAAATATACCATGTATTAAAACATTAATATACATTTTTAGAATTAAAAATAATCCCATAAATAAATTTATCATGATAAATAAATAATTTTAAACATTAATGTATCATATTATAATCATTAATCACATTAACATGCTTTGATGGATCATATTTAATCACTATATACCACATACAATATTTAATGTTATTTGGAAAAACTATTACAAATATAAAAAATGGTATACCTAAACATATAAAATAAGGATGCAGTTTTTACTTATAAGGTAATTTATAAGTCCATTTGATTCTTTTTATATTGGGAGGCCTCTACCACTATTCAAATAGGAATTAATTCCAACTAACAATATTGGAACCAATCCACATTATATAAGGTTTATATAAAATTCCCTTTTGTATCTTATTTTTGCTCATAGTACATAGATATAATCAATATATTCATAAATACCACGTCATGGAATCCCATAGGATATAAGGTCATGTTAATGAGAGATCAAGTCAATGGGGAATGAAAATCACACCAACTAAAAAGTGATATAAAGAATTTTACAATAAAATGTCAAAAAAACATAAAACATTAAAGGAAAGTAATACCTTGATTTACTAATCAATTGTATGAATTATAAAATCTATGTAACATATTGAAGGCCTGAAATACTAAATTGTAATGGGGGTTAATATTATCTTTTTTCTCATCACAACAGTTCAAGAGAATATTTGTGGGATATTTTTTATGATTTATTCCTCTTGGTCCACTAGAGAAAATATTATTAATACTTATTTAATTAATATCAATATATTATTCATCAATATAAAAACATGTAATTGTGTTTCCTTCCCTCCACACCACTCACCTAAGATACTCATAGAAAAATCAATATGAGAGATAGAGAATACGGTGGCCCACCAAAGTTTGTTTATATAGAAAGCCCTTATCAAAAAATGATAGAGAAGACACCTATAATCTACCTATAAATCCTAGGCTATACTAATGAGGCATTTTAGTGACTGTGCTCATTGAAAACCAAATTATGTTATAACCATGTGTAGCTTTACTATATAAATTAAAATAATAGACTCCAGATAACACCAAGAGGATAATTATTATAAAAGAAATAGTTAATCCAAAAACTAGAAGGAAGTGTTGGTGATAAGAATATGAATAAATTATTATTTAAAAAAATATATGAGATATTGGTACCCCTACAATAGTTTTTACAAAGATAGACTTATAATGACACAATATTGGGTATTTAGATAGTGATCCACTAGTGAGATAGTGAATTCATTGGAATTGAAGTGTGATTCATTATTCAAATAAAAACCAATAATGGTTGTGAAGTAAAAAATTATTAAAAAATGGATTAATAAAGTTTTTAAAATATAATTATATCCCAAAAAATAATAAATAGAACTATTCTGACACCCCATGATTTTATGACATAAATCCCATAAAATAATTTTTGTTTCAGAAATAGCTTGTCATTCATGTAACAATGAATTCAAAAAAACTAAAAAAACATTATAAAGATTATTAATCCACATATATATCATTTCTTTAAGATGTCATTTTTATAAGAGTATTATTATTTTGGATTGTTTAAAAAATAATATTTTATATTTATAGTAAAAAATAATAGTTTTCTAAAGCAGTCATTTACATAATTGATATAAATTAATTTAAAATCTAAAATTCTATTTTATTTTAAATTTCATGTTAAATGAATTATTTATATAATAATATAATTACATTAGGATCATCATTTTACATGATGTTGATATAATCCAATTTTTATTATTATAGCACATTTTTTTGGAAAACCTTTTTCATTTCATTTTACAAGGTAATTTTAAAATTAATTTTTAAAATTTAATGGAACATAATTTGTAAATATCGATTCATTATTTGGTAACAATATTTTTAGGATTGATAAATAAACACATTTAATTTTTTTAACAATAAAAACAATCATTGGTACATATTTTTCACCTTAGTAATGGTAAAACAAGGTTAAAATTTTGTTATTTGGATTTAAAAATTTCCAAACACATGTATTTATCCCATTGGATTATTATATTTTGTACATTATCATTATATTTTAATAAATATATTCTTTTTGTTTTATTCATATTTGATAGTGACCTTTAAATTGTTTTATGAAATGGATAAATAAAAAATTTCACTCTCTAAACATTAATATCTACAATATTTTTTAATAAGGATAAAAAGATGCCATGTTCAGTTATAAATAATTATTTAAAAGGTACATTACTTTTTTAATAGATTAATTTATTTTGAATTTTTATTAATAGAATACTTAACATCAATGTGTACGCAATACCGACACAATATTTATTAAATTAATTTAAAAAAAGATAATGGATATTAAAATAATGAAAATTAGATAAATTATTGGGTTACATGAAATTTTTATATAAATATGACATATATTTAATTTTTGATGTCTTATATTTAAATTTCATGACTATCATGATGAATTCAAAGTCAATTTAAATAAACAGTTCCAAAAATTACACAATGATATTTTATAATAAATAATAATTTATTAAATGATATAAAACACATAAAGATCATATCTTCATAAAAAGTAATGGTATTTTTTCCAAATCTCAACCCTGATCTATTTATTGGTCACTTGTTTTTTTTTAGTAATTTTATTGAACCATAAAGAATAAATAAATTGTTATCACTATAATCATAAAAAATGATTAATAAGTGTTTAAAGTAAGTGTTCCGGGTAATAACATAATAAAAAATTATCTAAATTTAACTATATGATTTGATTTAGAATCATAGTTATACTATATTTAGAGAATTTCAATTATGAACCTGTTTATATAGAAAATTAGTTTTTATTTATTTGATACATTATGTAATTCCAAGAATTCCCCTCTTCTCACTTATAGATAGAAATATATTTTCCACTCTTCCTCACAAAATTTGAGCATTCTGTTAAGGAAAATAACTGATATAATAAGTTATTGGATTCCTTTCTGACATTATATTACTTTTTTGTATTCGAAAGGTCCTTTTATTCAGGGATTAAAGTGTATGTTAATGAATTTTTGTGAATGAGAAGTAATAAATCTTAACCAAATACATTCAAAAATATTTTTTCATCTAAATAATAAAAATAAATTTTATATATTATAGAATAATTATTTAATTATGGTAAAAATATTTAATTTTTATTAGGATTATATAACAAAAACTATTCTTGTCTTTTATATCATATGAAAAGGGAAAACATTTCTCATCCCATTGAATGAATTACCATCTACACATTGCGGAGTAACATGTTTTTAATAATCACTTTATGTGAATTTTTATAAGATATAAATAATGAATATATATAATATATATGACATAATTATTCTTATTGAATTATAAAATCATATCTACCTTTTTATCTTCCATTCCTTTGGAAAGTGATAATGTCACTAATTAGTATTTGTAGAATACCACATCCACATAGTGAAGTGAAATGTTTTTCATTTCATCTTTTCATGGATATAATAAGTAAATATTTAATAAATATACATGATATATATAATATTATAATTTTTAATTAATTTTAATAATTATTTTTCATTATTTTTTTCTATCATTCGATAAGTGAAAAATGTGTTCTTATGTAAGTACAACCCACCGCCTCCATGAATGGTGTATTTAATTTTCTTATCTATATCTACTTTAGATGAATTTATATATATATTTATACTTCTCTATAATAAATATATATTATATTTATATCATGACTAAAATTATGGATATGATGGTACCATAATCAAAATAGAAGGACAATAACTGATGAATCAAAACATACTAGAAATATAAATATTTTAACACTAAAAAAATGATAATAATAAATGATTATTAACATATGGGGGTATGGAGTTATAAATGGATAATATATTATACTATAAATATTTATACAGTTTCATATATAATTATAATAAATATAAATTTATTAGACGTGAGGTTAGATCACTTTCGAAGCATGTCGAACTTCATATAGTGGATTATGTCCCAATTTTGACTCAATTTTTTTTTCATATTTTGTATTATGAATCTTTTTTTATTTTTATGTTGATTATATACCATATTTTAGTTATTTTAAATTAATATATTCTTATTCATGATGATTAATGTGTGAATTTGTGTTCACTATTTCAAGGGGTTGTGTTTTGAAAGTAACAAAAGTGAATGAATTTATTTTAAGATATTATTTTTTGGATTTCTATTATATACATGGGATGAATATTATAATCCATTCATTAGAAAATCCATATATTTTATTTTCATATAGATATTTAGGGTGCTTCTATATTTTCCATAAAATTTTCCACTCTTTGAAATAAGAATCAAGAAATAACGATTTTATGAAGAAAACTAGATTATACATCTCAATTGATCAAGTATATTTTTATTCTAAGTTCATATTTTTCAAAATTTATTAACATATGTCCTTTTAATTCACCAAAATAATTTATTCTAGAATATTTATATTATATTATAGTTTTTAAAAATTTTAAATTAATATATGTATATATATATATATATATTCCAAAAGGTTCATTTTATAATTTCCTTAAAAAATGTAAAAAATGAAATATTTCTTTTTAATGTAAAATTTGCTAAAAATTGAATTCCACCATAAACATTTTGTGTTATTTAGATTATTATATAATTTTTCAATGGTTTGAAAAATAAAACCCTATAATAAAATAATATTTTCTCATTTTCCTACTATTTTTTTATTTCTCTAAATGGGATGATTTTATTACAATAACTATATTTATAATGGATTGATGATAATATTTTTTATCTTTTTTTGGTCATTAAATATAGCTTGTGTTATTTTCAGTTTTATAATCAACAAACTGTACATTTCTATTAAATATTAATATTCTATGTATCATGGATATGGTTATTTTATAAATTCAATACCATTTCAACATTTGTGGGTTTATATTGAATGTTATTTGATCGACTAGGTAAATATTGATATTTTTTTTTCTCTAGACAATTTTGAAATTTATTAATAATTAATATTACTTATAAGTTAAATCGATTTTACAATATATGAGGAATGAATTGGACAACAAATTATGGGTGGTGTTTAGTTTTTGGTATCCCCTCAATTTACTGGTAGGTATCATGAGACAACCCACTTTTCCAAAAAAAATTAATGGTTATGTGGAAAATGACTACCCCCAGATTAAACTATATTGGAATAGGCCCTTGATGTTAATGATATCACGATATATAAGATCATAAAATATATAATTAAGAATTTTAATTCTTTTTTATATAATATTTATTATCCACAAGATTACTATATTGAAATTATTCATTGATTTATTTGGTAATCATATTATTGAATAAATAGCATGTATTTTATTTTATTTACTATAATATATTGATTATGCATTATTAATTCACAGTAGATTCTACTATACACAACCCTTACATAGAAATTGATCCCACTCATTTTCTTTTCATTCCCCAATTATATGAAAGAATATATTATTAGTAACACCAAGTATATGAGTATTTTAATTATCATATTTATTTTTTATTTTCAATGTAATATGAGAATCATGTTTATATCATGTTCTTAAAGACTAATTAACAGTTCATTCCTTTAGGATGAGATACATTGTATCCAATGTATATAATATCAATTAGACACTCGCAATGGGTTACTAGAGTTTAAAATTGGTATCAGATAATTTTAGTTGAAACCCTAATAACTATATATTAAATAAACATATGAAATACAAGAATCAAGATAATTACTATTAATATTTGAAAAAATTAACCATTAAAAGGATATTTATTTTATGGTTGAATATTATTAATTATTATGAGACAACCTATTGTGTTCCATTATTTTGTACTAGATTCCAGTTGAATAATTGGAATCAACATGTACAAACAATGTAGGGATTTTCTGGTTGAGAAAGAAAATATAGATGGATTTAAAATTAGAAGATCATTCCCATGTTAGGGTAGTTGACTCGATTTATAATGAATATAATATCCCATATGGAGAAACATGTGGTTCTAATGTTTCATTAACAATTTTGGACTACAAAATATGATATAATCATCAATATTTTAATGGAACAACTAATACATTAGTAGATGAACAGTTTATTAATTCTCTCAAAAATTTATTCCTGACCTTGGGATGTAATGAAAATGTAAATGTTATACTTTTATTATATTTTATGATAGGAAATTTTGGTTAATGGTGTTCATTGATGTAGGTAAAAGTATTTTAAATAAATTTAAGTCACATTATGGATAAAATTTATTTTGATATTATTAATGAAATATATCCCTTGAGTATTGAGATATGATATAAGGATAAAGTTACAAACATTAAAGTAGAAATAAGAAGAAATTTCCACAGTGTATATGGTAATATTACATGATTATCTTGGAATTCATCATACTACATATATTATCTAGAAATCCTGATTTCATATTTATTTAATGGGATTATAATGAGTCCTTAAAGGGAACTATTTCTCAAAAATATTCATCATATGATGATATATCATGAAGTAAAATAAATACAAAGAAGGAATTTTCCAGATCTTATATATTTAAGAGAAATCAGTTGAAGAATAGGCCGATTGAGAACCAAGATAATGGGATTAAATAAAAATAATAATCTGGGAATGTAGTATTTTCCATCATGTAAAAATTATGTAAAGAATTTTCCTAGATATTTTTTCATTGTAATGGGAGTTGGTTATAAGAGGAAATATAAGGGTGCTCTAGATAATTATTGAACGAAAAATAATGAAACCATTTTTATCAGCTTCTTAAACTATAAATTTTTGGGTAATTATTAAATGAGTGAACTAGGAAAGAAGGTAAAATAACACCAAAGAAACCATGGGGATAAGGATAAGAATACATTATTATTTCAGTCAATGTTTATGTTCTAAGAAATGTGGTTAAAGGTACACATTCCATCCACTCTAGTAGTAACTTATTTTATTTGATTATTTTTTACACACTATATTATTCATAATAATTTTATATGGATATTAAATAACCAAATAATTGATTATATGTTTTATTGGGAGTGAAAATGGTTTGTGGTGAGATGGTTGCATCTTGTTAATCTAGATCATATTTTATAAAATTCCATAGAAATGTGATTCCTAAAAAACATTTTATTTATCCTCTAGTTAAATTTTTTGTAATTTTGGTCATGTATTTTCTCTCTCAATGTTGATCCAATATTAATTATTGAATAAGGGAGGATTAATTGATATTCAAAATAAACCATCGTTAGTATATCAGTGTGTGGATGAACTAGAACTCACAATGGAAATTACATCTTTAAACTGGGTTTTACAACATCTTCATTAGGGTTGTTTATATCATATTGTTAGGGAGAAACTCAATGATGAGGATATGTCTAATTTAAGGGAGTTTTATTTATGTCTATCTAGTATATGTTTCTAGTTTTACCTTGAATCATGCAGTTTAATATTCAATAGAAACATACCAAATGAATCAATTATTTCATTAAATCTATATAGAATGGTCTTGATTGAGTTAGAGTAATTTGAGTAGTTATTTGGGGAGAATCTTGATAAGTGATTAATTCAACCTTCTAATTCACTATGTGGTGTGTCCATTCTTTTTTGGATGAATGATGGGTCAATATGACTTTAACTTGATTATAATGAACATAAAAAATCATTATTCAGAACATGTATCCTTTACCTAGTAAAAAATCCATTTGATCAATTAAAATTATCTGAATTTCTTGCCTGTATTGATAATAAATCTATATATTATCATATATGGGTAAATAATGATGATACACAAATGAAAACATTACTTAGAATGTTTGGTTATTATAAATTTATAGTTATTCAAATTGGACACACCAATTCTACTACTATCTGAATAGATTAAATTAATTGAATCCTTATAGGTTACCTAGATTATTTTGTGTTAGTTTTTGGGGATGATTTTATTATATATTCAAGGATAAATAATGAGAATGAAGAATGTGTGATAATTTTTAAAATACCATATGGAAGGATAATTGTTTATGCTAAAGTTTCCAAGTGTTAATATTATTTTGAAAACTTAACATTTATAAGACAAATAATTTCATGTGAGGGTATATCGATGGATCCTTATATGATGATATTTAATGATAAATGTCCAATAAAGACCATTATAACTAAGTTCCACGGTTTTTTTCAGTTGGATATATTCTATTCAAACATTATATGATATTTATCATGGAAATCTAACCTATTCACCTAGCTAACACTAATGAGAGTATTTTTCAGGTGGAAAAATAAATTTGAGAATAATTTCAGTTAATGAAAGAGATGAATGATTATTATGTATTTGATTACACTAAACTATAGTGGTGAATGTTTTTTTATAAATTGTATGATCAATAAAATGAATGGAATGTTTCAATAATAAAAATGATATGTCGATAGCCTATGTATCCCTTTAATATAAAACTTATATGAAAATATACAAGGCTCATGATTTAAAGATTGAACTAGAATTTTTTTGCGTTGAAGATATGGAGGTGTTTTCTATATATCGAATGATATAATGAATATACATATCATAATATATTATATTATATATTTACATAGGAATAGTCAAACGAGAGCTAGAGAAATTGATTGGAATTGATCAATGATTATGACAACTCAATACATTTCCACCATAAGATGGGGAACAAGATAGTTTATATTAAAATTCTTATATACCGTGTGAGTATATCCATGATAAGTACTGAAAGAGATTTGTTAATTATGGATTTATTGATGTAATATAATGAAATCCTGAGGAAGGAGGAAATTTTATCATTATCAGATGAGTTCTCATCCATCCATCCATGACCAGATTAAGAAGGAACATTAAGCATATGTGGACTTACACAAGAAGGTTATGAATTTTATTGATTTCAAACATTGTCATTATTGAATTATAATGTTAAAAACACCTTATTTGATTTAGTAATAACAAACATGGATAAAGAGTTGTTGGATAAAGCACATAATACATTATTTTCAATTCATTTAGAATGTGATACGACATATTGAAAACCAAAAGTGTATTTATGGTGGGATAAATTAAAATGTTTATTGAAATATATACAAAACGATTCCTATTATTTCAGCATGTTATGGATGAGTGAAATAATTATAATGGTATGTTACTACCATTCCCCCTACTATTATAGAGAAAGGAAAACATTGTCATAGATTTCATCATATGTATCCCAAAAACACTTAATGGGAATAATTTTATTTGGATTATAGTTGAAATCCTTATGACATTTTATCATTTAATAAATATTATATAATATGTCTCTCTTTATCATATAACAGAATTATACATTAATGTTTTTGTAGGATTTCATGGTTTACCTATATCAATCATTTTTAATGGGGATTTTCTGTTTACCATGATGTTATAGAGAAGAAATCAATTGGATATTGATATAGAGTTTAGTTTCAGTATTTTTTATCATCCAAATATAGTTCCTCATTGTGATAGGACAATTAAAATAATATAAGACAATGTTGAGAGCTTTCTCTACAGATTTCGTATCTGTTTGGGATCAAAACCTTCTATTGGTATAATTTTTATACAACAATAGATTTCACTCAACAATTTGAATAGATACCTATGATTTCATATATATATATATGTGTGTGTGTGTGACTAATTATAACCCTTTAAGAGGTTGTTTTAGAATGGAATCTATTAGGATCTTATCTTAAAAAGGAATTGGTATAAATGGTTAGATGTATTCAACATCACACAAGAGCATCTCAATGTTGAAAAAAAGTTATATTAGAGATTTTCATAAATATTTAGAGATAAATGTTTATAAAAATATGTTTATATTAATATATAAATGGAAAAATGTTATAATATTATGAAATAAGTGAAATATGAGCCCTAGATATATTGGATTCATAGAAATTTATGATCTTATCAGAAAGGATGCTTATCGAATTAAACTTCCATAAAATCTATATCATGTTCATAATGTATTCCATTTACCTTTCTGGAGTAGGTACATGTTTGATCCATCAAATATTATAAACATTTATATCAAATCACCGGAGAAAGATCTATTTTATGATGATTCACCAGTGGTGATTCTAGATCATAGAGAGAAATTTAGATGAAATAAGGCCAATGACTTGGTTAATGTTTTGGTGTGAAATCGTAAAAGTGATAAATCTAATTGGGATCCTAAGGATGTGATGACGCATAAGTATCTTGAATTTTCTTACTATAGTTATTAAATTTTGAGTTTTATGTATTTATAATGGTGTTGAATGCATCACCCCTAGATTTTATGATATATTTATCTAACAAAAAGTTAAATGTTGTTGATTGATTATTACACAAGAAACTTTACCCTTAAATGAAAAATTAAAAAATATTAAATTATTAATATTGGACAATTATACCATTTTTTATTCATTTCATTTATTTCTTATGTTGATTTTTTTTGGATTTTTCTAAAAATAATTATATTTTTGTTAATTGTAAAAAATACAAATTTTGTAAAACTAAAATTAATTTTCTAAAAGTAAAATAATTTAAAAATAAAAATTTAATTTTGGATTCAATATGATATAAGATCAATTTTATTTAAGATAATATAATTCTATTATTATCATTATTTTAAAATATTTTGTATTATTTCAATTTTTTGGCATAAAATACTTTTTAATATGATTATTTTTCAACATATTTTGCAGGATTATATTTAAAATAATTTTGAAACTTATAAGAATATAATATGATAAAACGAATTCAATATTTAGAATTAACCATTACATATTTGATAAATATGTCCATTTTTATTTTTTTTCTTTTTTTATTTGCATCCTTGGAAAATATTTGTAACCTCATAAATGATTTAAAAATATAATGATCCAAATTCATTGGGATATGGATAAAAAATTTACCAAAAATCCAGTATCGTATTGTTTGAGTAGATTTAGACATTTTTCATCCGTGTTTCTAAATTATGTCTACTTGGTACCATTTTTCCATGACAATGACATTTTTATTATTTTATAAAATGGATAAATACCAAATGTCACTCTCTTGAATGCAATATATTAAAAAAAATATTATCAATATAGATAAATTAAAATTATAATTGTTTATTTAAAAATTTTATTAACTAGTTTTATCGTACAGATTTTTCAATTATTTTTATTGATATAATAATTAACAAAAAATCTTCTGCTACATAGAAAATTAATTTATTAAATTAATATAATAATAAAATAAATGAAGTTAAATGTAATATAATTTAGATGAATTATTATGTTTATTGAATTTTTTAATAAATAAATCATGTTTCATTTTTTATAGGATAATATTTTAATCCCATAACTATCTTGTGGATATAAATGTTAAAGTAAAAGAACAGTTAGAAAAATTACGTTATTAATATTTTATAATAAAAAATATATTGTCCAATTATTTATAATTCATAAAAATATTTTCATCATATATGTAATTGAGATATTGTTTAACATATCAATCATAGTCTATTTATTGTTCACTATTCTTTTTACTCTAAATTTCAGGACCATAATGTGTAAATAAACTTATTTATTGGGGTAATATTGAAAATAGTAAATAAAGAAAAAAATAGAGATAAGTGTAAAAAATAAACAAATATTTTGCAAATTATATTAGATAAGAGTATTTATAGTCATATTTATCATATATTACAAATATATCAATTTTGATCCATTTAAACTTGAAAATTTATTTATTCAATATTAATACAACATGTAAGTGCCCCTCCCATCACATATAAATTAGAACCCCTTATCCTCTATTCATCCCAACGTATAATCCTTCTATCACGGACAAGTCATAAAATAATACCTTTCAGGATTTTTTTCCCAGTTCCTCAATAATATGTTATTTAAAAAATTTTATCCTTTCATGGATTATGGTATAATCAAAAAAAAGGTTTCTCAATGAAATGTTATGAATCATAACTAAATAAATTCACTTTTATATCTTTTGTTTCCTCATTTAAATATTTGGTATAAATTATAAAATAATGATATGAATATCTTGAATATACATAATTTTTTATATAAATATATAAAACCCATTATCAGCCTCCTTTCCATCTAGTGAGATGTGAAAACATTGATCATGTGTATATACTCTTTATTGAGTCCATAGAGTGGTAAAATTTTCTTTTCATAGCCATTTTATATGGATGGGTATGGATAATTAATTAATTAATATATATAGGTTATTTATAAAATAATTATGCAAATATAAATATAATTTCCTATTTATGTTGTTAACTTTATATCAACTATAAAGTGCTAACATCACCCATGAGCGTGTTTGGACTACCACCTTCATGAAGAAACATGATCCACTTTTCATTTATTCTTTACATGAATGCTAATAAGTATATATTTAATTAATATAATATATATAATGAATATTAAATTATGGTGAATTATTTTTTAACTTTATTTTTTTCCATACTTCGAATCATGAAAAAAACATTGATGTGTATGTATGGCCTATAATATCATTAAGGGGTGTAATTTTTTTCCATCTATAATTGTTGGTTGGAGTAGATTACTCATGAGGTGGGTGAATTGAGTATCTATAAATTTTTTTGTTAAAATTGTTTCATTAAAAATTTCCCTCAACTAAAAATATAATAAATGTCATTTTGTAGTGAATTTATAAATGGCATGAATGTTAAATTAATTTCTCAGAAGATTGATTAGTTCTCAGCTATACTAATATAAAGATTATTCTATCTTTGGAAACTAATCTACTTGTTCAAAACAGATATAAACACATTCTTAACTAACAAAGAATGTTCAATTAATTTTTATGTGAAATGTAATAAACAAAAATCAAATTAATTTAAAATGAAAAGGCTAAGAAGATATAAACAAGAGGTTCATTCTCAAGCTAAGACATAATTCTATCCACTTTGTGATCACCTTCCACCAAGAACTTTAATTTAATAAATAGTCGGATCCACACCCTTGATCAGCATTCAAAATAGAACACAAGGCTTCCTAGGTCACATCTGACCTCTACCACAGTAATTTGTAGGTAAAAAATAAATAGGTGACATTTGACCCCATGCACCATTATACATAGGATACTAGAAATAAATCACTGTGAGTTTAAGGATATCATGTATACACCAGTTTAGAATAAGAGATTCTGTGTGCATTAAAGGAAGATACAAACACTTCTCAAAAAGATATACAAAATAAAACAATAGAGATATAGCTGTAGAACAGAGTTTAAAAGTCTCTGTGTGTTATGTAGTGAAGATCTGGACACGGTTGATGTAGGAGAAATGATGCTTGAGTCCTCTTCAAGATGTTTTCTTCAGAAACAGTGTATCATTGCCTTCTAGGTGTGAATTTTTCAGCTCCGTGTTGTTTAGATGTTCAGGGAAGTAGATAAGGGTTTTTTGTCTTGTTGATCTCCCTGTATGTTCTTGCTCTTAGTAATTGGGAATTTGAAGAAGGCTCTAATGGTTTCAGGAATTTTTATTTCTTCTTTTTTCTCTACTTTTTAGCATATTCCTCATCGTGTCTAAAAACTCTCAGTGTGCAATTATTTTTTTACTTCTTGGAACAATAAACTTGATGATCTCTCTACATGCATGTACCTCGAACTCTCTATGTATAGTCATGAAGGAAAAATTAAATAATGTCAGAAACGTTAATTTGTGTAAATATGAACGTTAGATATAAATTTGAATTAAAATATTAGAAACAGTTTTTATGACAATATGTGAGTCATATGTATTAGTGACTCATTGGCATTAGTCTGTCATCATCGGTCTTCCAGCATTGGTGACTCCGAGTATTGGTTTTTCCTTTACATCATTATTGGTGACTCGGTGTATAAGTGAGTCATTCATGATATCAGTCTATTAGGGAATCAGTACGTCGTGATCGGTGACTTATTTTGAACTATTGGTGTGTCCCCCATTGGTGACTCAATCATTGGTGTGTCATCCATCTTTGAGTCATTAATCAATGTGTCATCCATCGGTGAGTCATTCATCGATGTGTCGTCCATTGGTGAGTCAATCATCAGTGTGTCGATCATCGATGTGTCACCCATCGGTGATTCGATCATCAGTGTATAGATCATCGGTGTGTCGTTTTGAACTGTCAATGCCAAAGACTCTAAAAAACGTATAATCTATCTATCATACAAAGAACACAAAAATATTACGTATAATCCCTAATTATATGAATATATACAGTAGTAAACATTTTAAGGCATGAATATACAAATTTTATTTATTTATTTAAATGTATTGTATGAAATAATTTATTACTTCAATATATTCAATGTCATGATCAAATTTCTTATTAAAATAATAAGAATTAATATGATCGGTAGATTTACCTGATTTGGAATATTAAAAACCACTATTTCTCAAAGGGTACAACAATCTCCCAATTTTTGACAGTCACAAATCAAGGGATAATCATGATTTAAATATGTAATATAAACGGATCCACCTCAATTATGTAATAGAAGATATATATATATATTTATTTATTTATATTAGAGCAGGGTAATTTAAATTAGAGAAGTTTGTATCAATGATGAGATATATATGCATACCTTATTTGTAGTATATGCCATGATTCCTATGACAGATCTTCTCCCACATAGATTAGGAATTTATGTCCATATATATCTTTATCCTCCTTTTGGGATTATTAAAAATGTTAAAATAAATAATAAGGATGAATGAGAAAGGACACTAAGAATATGAAAAACACAGGGAAGACAAAAAGGATGATCATTAAGGTTGAAGAGAGTAAAATTAGAAAAATAAAGTAAAAATTACCTATCAAATATGTAATCCACTACTAAGGGATCAACTTTTGAGGTTCTTTTCCTTTTCCAGAAGGATCAATTTGTGTTCTAGGAGGTTTTTTTGTAGAGGTAGGAAAATGTGGTCTTATGACTACACCAGACAAGGCAACAGATGTAGGACAATTTTCTGTAAGGATAAGTCTCTATTATGACAACACACATCTTTGAGGATTCTCTATGATTAACAGTCAAATTTGAGGGAGATCTTGAGATACAATCATTTGAGTAGGATTCCAAGAGATAGTTCCAATGGAAGTAGCTGGTGGAACTACTATTACTTCATCTTGAACATGCATGTATGACTTTAGAAGTTTCATGAAGTCATTAATGATTTCACCTCCATATTTCATATCCTTCTTTAAATCCTCCTTATTCTCTATAAATTTAACTAGCAGAGGAGTAAACTGCTACAATTGTTCCACATCCTTCTTTAATTCTTCTCTTAGTGGAGGAATCAAGAGATTTTCAGAAAAAAACATGAATTTATTGATGAGATCATACTTTGTATAGATCTTGGTAAAACACTTATCATCATTTTCTCTCATCTCTTTCTGAGTAGTTGATGCTTCATTTGTTCACTTCCTTACCATATTTTAAACAATATTTGTGTTTCTATGCACCTTTGAAAGCGTTTCATCATCTAAATTACTCCGATGATTCTTGAGTTCTTCCATCATCATAGCCCTAAGAGACTCTAAATCGGTAGAAGTGACCTTCCTTACCATTGAACTAGATGGAACAGTGATCATATTTCCACGTTCTTCGTTCAATTTATTCAAATATATACTCAGTCATGTGACACTATGTTCCTAATAACATCCATCACACCACTAAAATATGTATTTAAATTTTTGGTAAAATTGTTTACATAATTTCTAATCCTCTTCATTTCTTCTCTAAAAAAATAATTTTTTCAAATGGTTGTCTCGACTATAGTAATGAGATTAGGTTGAATCTCTTGAATAATAATCCTTGAAATTTTAGCAGCATCAGTATATGAAATACTTGTGGAAGTAGAGGCTTCACTTCTGGATCCAACTGAGGCTTGCACTGTCTAACAGATATCAGCTATGAAATTCTCCAAATTTTCTTCAGTTGAATAGTCACCAGGCACTAGCTATTCTACTTGAACATCTGCAGGAGGTGACATTGTCAAAGAAGGTAAAATGGGTTCTACTTTTTCTTGATTTTGTAGAGTAGGATGTGGTTATTCCATCACTTCATCTGATTTATACTCCAATCCAAACAGAATGACTCTTGGGTCTCTATTCCACTCACGAATACATGTCCAGTTTTTTGGCTCTACTGTATCAATCCTAACACTTATTACCTGTGGCTGAAGAAAAATATCACATTCTTCTTCTTCTTATTCTTCATCCTATCCTCTAGCCAATAAAAAATTTCTGGGCCCTGGTACCAATTGAGCACGAGGTTCTAGTTTCACTCCAACCACTTCATCATCTCCCAACACTTCCTAAAACTGAGGTATTAGTGCCATTTGATCATCTTCTTCTTCCTCATAGTCACCATCTATAGTTTCATTCAACTCTAGAATGATTTCTTGATTTTGAACATCAGCATGGTCAGGCATGTCCCCATTATCAGCATCTCTGTATGTAGCATCCTTTTGTTCAATAAGATTAGCACCACCATATCCATCAACTCCATCAGTAGCTCCATGCACAGATTCCTCACTGGATCTGTCAACCACTTGTTGGACCACATTTAAAGAATCACTGACTTTCTCATCATCAAATTCCTCATCATAATCTCCCTTATCAACACACTCATCATCATAATTATTAACATATCCTTCCACACCAGTGAATTCAGGCTCTTTCCCCATCCTCATCACCAAACAAAAGTTCCATTGAGGGTATATCCAATGGTGGTCTAGAAGGTCCATAAGTCATGTCCTTTGGGAGGTAACCAATATCAGGATCACTCCTATCATAAAAATTATATCCTCTTTCTTTTTTCAACTCAAATTCAGATTTACAATCAGAGTAAATAGATACTTTACTTGGATTTAGCCTTGGATAAACCTGATCTTTTTTTCCGGTAGGATGGTCAATCAAATTGTAATCTTCATACAGTCATTCCTCATCACTTACCCAGCATTTCATCCAAGGGTTCCATAAAATCTTCATCCTTTTTCAAATCTCTTTTTGAATACAGAAACCAATGCCATCACTAATCACTTCATCTCCATTTTCCACACATTCTAACTTATTTTACATTGCCAAAATAATCCTAGGATAGTTAAAACATGTTCATTTCTGTGAGGGTTTTATCATATTAGAGATATATACCATTATGTACCTACATAGATTCACCTTTATCCCATTCATTAACAAGTAAATCAAGAATACATCTCGGTACATCATAGTAGAGTAGTCTCCATTACTCAGGCATATCTGATGTTGAATGAACATAAATAGAAACCTTTATTCTCCATCCAACTCACTATGTAGTTGGTCTCCTCGATCCTTCACTTCCAATCAACTCATTTAGAGCATCCCCATATAAAAACAAATCATAGGATGGATGAATATTACCTTGATAACCAATAGATATTCATTCATGAGGCATTTCCAAGCATCCAACCCATTCCTTTGATGAAAAAAAAATCATGTTTCCCTTCATTACTGACTTTATCTTTACTTACTCTGCTCCATGATGGAATATCATCACAAATAGATAAAACTCTTTTATAAACTGGGGATAAAAAACTCTCATTGTTAGAGAACCGAATTTTCCAACCATCAGATTCCAACATTCTCAACAAAAGAATCTTTTTTAATAGATGAAAATTACTAGACACGTATTTCTTAGCTATAACAACTCGACTTCCAAAACATGGCTTTGTAGTACCTATGGACTCACCCTTCTGAGGCTTAGCTAATTTATATTCACTAGGCTCTTTATTCATGTGCTTTTTCCATTCCATATCTAAATATTTAAGTATAAGGGACGTCTAATGGTCATGGATGGAGAGATAGAGTGTCGATGAGAATAATGTTCTAAGGTATGGAGGGAGGTGAAAGGTTAAAGTGGATTGAATTTATTTTATCATTTTGGTATTGTAAATTGTAAAAACATAAAATTTAAAAACGGTAAAACCATTTTGATTTACATAAAAACAGATAGAATTAAAAAAGGGTCCTTAATGGCATTGGTGTCACAAAATCGGTATTACACCATTGATTTCATGTGATTAGTTTCATATGATTATTTTTAGATTACTGGTTTCATGCGAATAGTTTCAAACGAACAGTCTCACTAATCAGTTTCACTAATCAGTTTTACTGGTCATAGAAACACAGATAAACAGAATATTCCTAAGGGTAAAGAGTTGTAAAGGACATTAGAGATTTATCATTCCATGTTTTTGTCTAATTTAGTTCATTCTCTCAGAGTTTATGGGTTTGTTGAAAATATCTGAAAGTTGAACCACAGTTCCAATAAATATAAGAGTTATATCGCCTCTTTGATAATGATCACTGAAAATGTGGTGTCTTACATCAATATGTGTTGTTCTAGAATGATAAATTGTATTTTTAGAAATGTTAATTGCACTAGTATTGTTATAGATTATGGGGATAGGTCTGAAATGAAATTCATAGTCTAATAAAGTTAGTTTCATCCACAAAATTTTTGCACAACAACTACTAGCAGCTTTTTACTCTGCTTCAGTAGTTGATAATTACACTAAACTTTTCTTTTTTACTAAACCATGATATTAGTGACTTGCCAAAAAATTGATATATTTCATAGGTAATATTTATATCTAACTTACATATTCAAAATTCAGCATCTAAATAACTAACCAGATCAAAAGGTTATCCTCTAGGATAGAACAATCCACAATTAGTTGTATATTTGATATACTTGAAAACTCCTTTAAAAACATTTAAATGTGACTCTTTTGGGTTTTCTTGAAATATTAAACACATAAACACACAAAACATAATATCTTTCCTACTATCAGTTAAGTATAGAGAACTCCCAATCATTCCTCTGTAACTAGTTTTATAAAAAAAATTCCAATTTTCATCAAGATATAACTTACATGTAGAACACATATGGGTTTCACTACTCTTAATTCTATCCAATCCATTTCTTTTAAAAACATAATTAGTGTAATTACATTGATTTATAATAATACCTTCTTTATTTTGAAATATTTAAAATCCATGAAAACATTTAAGTTCATCCATCATACTCATTTCAAACCCACTTTTCGTCATTTTTTAAAAATCATTACACAATGAATTTTTAGAAGATCCAAATATAATATCATCTATATATATCTGATCAATTAAAAAATCTCTTGAAATTTTTTTTATAAAAAATGTGGGATCAAAAACACCATTTGTAAAACCTTTAGAAATAATTAAATTACATAATCCTTCATAAAAAGCTCTTGGATATTATTTCAGACCATATAATGATATAGAAAATTTAAAAACATGATTTGGGAAATATGGATTTCTAAATACATGGGGTGGTTCAAAAAAATCTTCAATTATATAACCATTTAAGAATTCACTTTTAACATCCATTTGATAATGTTTAAAATAAAAGTGTGTTGCATAATCAATTTGGATTCAAATGGTTTCAAGCCTAGCTATAAGTGTAAAGGTATCATCATAATCAATTAATTTTTCTTTATTAAATCCTTGTGAATCCAACCTAGATTTTTTTCTAACTATATTTCTTTATTAGTCCACTTCATTTGTAAACACCCATTTGGTTGCTAAGGTCCAAGTATCATTACATATATCTACAATCTTCAAAACATTTTCTCTTTCAAACTGGTTAAGCACTTCTTACATAGGCATTACCAAAAATTCATCATGTATTGATTCATTGATATTTTTAGGTTCATGTTGTGACAAGAATACTTGATGTTCAACCTGATTTCTCAAAGAAGATCTAGTTTGTGTTCCTCTATCTAAATATCAAAAATCAGCATCTAAAGGATGGTTTTTAAGAGTTTTAGTTGGTCTAGAAAAGGCAGTACTATATATTTCAGTTTCACCATTTTGATCTTGTTAATTATGGATAGATTTTAGTGAATTTCCATAACAAGAAGATTATATAGATTTAATTCAATGTATGGTTTGAGGATTTAAACTTAATGTCTCGATTGGACATATCCTCTTCAATATTTTCTTGAGTGGTATTAGGCTCATATGGATCTGTTTCATAGATTGTGACACGTAAATATTCTTCCACAAAGTTGGTTTTGTTATTAATGACTCTATAAGATTTTCTTGATGTAGAATATCCAAGGAATATTTCTTCATCTTATTTGAAGGAAACTTTATCTAGATTATATTTAGTGGTCAGAATATAAACTTTACTTCCAAACACTTTAAAATAACTTACTCTGGGTTTCTTATTGTCCCACAACACATAAGAATTTTCTTAAGGAAGGGTCTTATTAAGACTCTGTTTGTTATGTAATAAGATTTATTAATAGCTTCATCTTAGAAATAAATCAGGTGTTCATATTCATTAATCATAGTTTGAGAAATTTTTTATAGGGTTTTATTTCTTCTTTCTTACAAACCAATTTGTTTTGGTGTCCTAGGAGTAGAGAAGTTGTTCCTATAGAAATACTCTGAGAAAAATGGTTCAATGACTTGATTTTCAAAATCACGGCCATGGTAACTTTATAGGGATTAAATATTTAGTACACAATGATTTTCTACTTTCCTAGAATTATTGGTTAAGTGAGCGAAATGTTCACTTTTTTGTCTAAGAAAAATGTCCAAGTATATCTAGAAACGTTATTTACAAAAACATAAAAATAATGTTTTCCATTGAAACATTAGATTTTATATGGCCCAAGAAAATCTATGTAAACCAACTTGTGAGGATGAGAAGTAGTTACTTCTTTTTTTTTGGGTTTGGAAGTGATTTTATTTTTCGTTTCTTTCTGACAAGGATTTCATACCATATTGTCAGGAATTTCTAATTTGGGGAGGTCTTTAATTAAACAGTTTCAAGTTAACTTTTTTTGAGTGTTAAATGAAATTTTTTAGTATTATATGCTATAGCCAAGACTCTTTATGAATTATACTTTTATAATAAACATTCTATGAGTCTAATGTGTCCATATTTATTGCATATACATTATCATTTCCAAGATCAGTAAATACTAGGTTATTCTTAGCATGAAAAAATGGATAAAATAATTTTGGAATTTTACATTAATTCTATCATCAAAAAATTTAGATATTATTACTAGGATATACTTTAGTAAATCAACATAATATAATTTGGAAATTAAAATAGAGTTAGGGTTACCAAGCTACCATAGGCCAATGATTTTTTCTTTACCATTGTCACTAAATGTGGCATGTCCCTTATAAATTTGGATAAGACTTCTAAATCTTGATTAGTCCCTACCATGTGTCTTGAAAATCCATAATCTAAATACCATATATTTCTATAGGACATCTTTAGGTTATTTACCAACAAAACAAATTATCAATGAAAAAAGTTTGGTACCCATGTTTGTCAGGGTCCAAAAACATTAGTGTTAAATGCTTTAGGAACCCAAAATTGTGTTATTGGATTTTTTATATGAATAAAATAAAGTATTTGAAAAACAAAATCTGTTTGGACCAAAATAATTGGATGCAGTAAAATAATTCGTGGAACTGGAACTTGAAATAAAATTATGTTTTTCAAATAAAGATGTAGATTTTTTAGATTTGGTTATAAAATGTGTTTTGGATAAATTCCATTGACCTCGTTGATATCATATCCCAGAAGTGTACTTAGGAGGTATTTTTTTACCAAGTAATTGAGTAAGGTTATTTCTTCCATCAGTAAATTTTTCTTAATTCCTTCATTAATTTACCATTAGACATTTTTAATTCATTGTTTTCCTTGAGCAATTGAACATTTTTATCTTTTTCAGTTAAAAGTTAAGATTTTACATTTATAATAAGAGTATGTTGTTTATTTAAATATTTATAACTATCAACTAACTCATTACATGTTTCTTCCATCATGTTTCAATACAAAAATAATTCATCATTTTTTATGTTATCATACTTACATTAATTTTCATAATAAAATTAATTTTGAATTAGAGAGTCTAAGATTACCTTAAAAGTGTTTTTAATAAAACACATATTATCCATATTATCTTTCTCATCATCAGAAGAATCATATTTATTAGAGTTTTCTTTAAAGGCACTTTAGGTGGCCTTTGTTCCGTTATTATACTTTTTATCCTTATTCTCGTACTTATTTTTGTATTTGATCTTTGGAAAGTAATCATTAACATGTCATTTCCTTTTCCACTCATAGAAAATTATCTCTTTTATTTTATCATTTCTCTTCCAATAATTTTCCAATTTCTCTTGTTGTCACACTTTCCTTGGTCATTGGGATTTTTGAAAAAAAATTCCTGTTAAATTTCTTGAATCTCCTAGCTAGCTAGGCCATTTATTCATTAGTTTCCAAAGATAATTCTTCACTACTATATCTTTAAACAGCATCTCCAACATTATCCTTGTCTTTATTTTTATAGGTAGTAGTTGTAAAGGCCACATACATTTTTTTGGTTCATACTATTCTTGATTTACCTTAGATTCCTCTCCATACATCATTAATTTTCCAATCAATTCCTTCAATAGAATCTTATCAATGTTGCAGGATTATTTTATATATATAGATAACCCTCTCCATCTATCATGTCATCATCATAGAATCTTCATAATATGCTCTTTGTCTGTAACTTCTCCTCCAAAGGAAATCATGGTATTCACAGTTTCATCGAACCTGAGATACATATCCAAAATAGATTCATCAGTCTTTATTTTGAAATTAATATATGTAATATTATAGGTATTTAATCTTATTTTTTAACATTAGATGTTCCCTCATGAGAAATAGGCAAAGTGTCCCAAATCTCATATGTATTTTAAAATATGAAATATGATTAAACTCTTCATCTTCTAGTGCACATTATATAGAATTCATTTCATTACAATTATTGTTATAAGCATTCTTTATAGCTTCATCCAAATTGTTTCTAGAAGTTTCATGAATTTCATATTTACATTCAATAGTAGTATATGTTTCAAATCCTATTATTTCTATATATATTTTTATTTTTCCTTCAACTGAACATAGTTGTTTCCTTTGAAAAAACAGAAGTATATTAGTAGAAGATCCTTCTAATATATTATCCATGATATAAAGTTAAAAATAATTTCAATGTCATAAAATTGGGAAATAATAGAAATTTTAAGATTATTTAAAGATAACTATAATCACAGTTGAAAGGATTTGAAAACAGACAAATTTTTAAGTTTCATCTAATACCAAATGTTGTTCAGAGTAGATTACTTGGGGGGGTGGGGTTAATTGAGTATTTATAAAAATTTCTGTTAAAATTGGTTCTTTGAAAATTTCCCACAATGAAAAATTAATGAAAGTGAGTTTGTAGTGAATTTATAAAAGTCATGAATGTTCAATTAATTTATCAAAAGAATGATTAGTTCTAATATATACTAATCTAAAGATTAATATATATTTTGAAGCTAATATATAGGTTCAAAACAGATATAAACACATGTAAAACTAAAAATCAATGTTAAATTCAGTTTTATGTGAAATTTAATAAACCTAGATCAGATTAAACTAAAGGGATAAGGAATAGTATCAATAAACTAGAGTTTCAGTCTCAAGCTGATACTTTATCCTCTTCACATGGTGATCACCTACCACTAAACAATTTAATTTTAAAAATATTCTGATCAGCACCCTGTATCAGGGTTCACATTATCACACAAGGTTTTCTAAGTCACAACTGACCTCTACCATAGTTATTCATGGGAAAAATAATAAACAGGTCACATATGACCTCTTCCACTATTCTACATAGTATACAAGAATAATATGAGTGTGAGTTTAAGGATATCATGTATTATTCTATTGAGAACATGAGAAAGTGTTTGTGTAAAAAGAAGATACATACCCTGCTCAAAACAGTATGCAAAAGAACACAACAGAGATATAGATATAGAATAAATTTTAGAAGCTTATATGTGTTATATAGTGAAGCACATGACTCAATAGATGTTAGATAAATGAGTCTTGAGTCCTCTTCTAGAAGATGGCTTCACAAACATATTATTGTATGTTAAAAGTATGAAAAGTTCAGCTCCTTGATGTTCGTATTTTCAGTGAAGTATAGCATGTTTTTTCTTTCCTTTTTGATCTACATGTATGTTCTTTCTTTTAGTTCATGGTAATTTGAAGAAGAATTATAAATTTTTAGGAGTTTTAGTATTTTGGTTCTCTCTACTTTTCACCATATTTCTTATTGTGTTTTTAAAAACCTAGTGTGTAAATCTTTTATAATTCGAGGTCCAACTGGCATGAAGATCTACCCCCATGCATGTACCTCATACTATCTATAGATAATCTTAAAGAAAACACTAAATAATGTTTGAATCATTAATTTGGGTATATATGACAGTTATATATAAATTTGAATTAATATATTTGAAATTGTTTTTATGACTATTGGTGAGTCATAATTATCGTTGAGTCATTGGCATCAGTCTATCTTCATCAGTCTGTCAGCATCAGTGACTCTGAGTATTGGTTAGTCCTTTCCATTGATTTTGGTGGCTTGGTGTAAAATTGAGTCATTCATGCTATTAGTCTATAATGGAATTATTAAGTCATCATCGGCGAATTATTTTGAGCTATTACTGTGTTTCCCATCAGTGACTCGGTCATCATTGTGTTGTCCATTATTAATCCAATCATGAAATTTTCGTCCATTGGTGAGTCATTGATCTGTGTGTCATCCATCAGTGTATCGATCATTAGTGTGTTTTTGTGAACTATTGGTGTCATAGACTCTAAAAAACATATAAAATGTCGTCCTTACATTAAACACTACTAGATTAAGTGTAATCCACAAATACATGAATATATACACTGGTAAACATATTGAAGCACGAATATAAATAGTTTATTGATTTATTGAAATGTATAATATTACATAATTTATTTAATTTGATATATTCAATGACATGATAATGTGTATTTATTACCTAAAAATAAGAATTCATAGGATTGGTAAATTGATATCTTTTGTGATTATGAAACCCACTATTTCTCAGAGGGTCCAACCATAAATTTTATGGATAAGCCTAAATATATATATATATATATATTTACCATATATATGATATATATATCATCATTTAAAATCTACATATTATGGGGACCTAATAAATTTAATGGATCATAACAGTTAGATCAAAACATATAGGAAAACAAAGTTGTCTACTCCTAAAAAAATGATAATAATAAAATATTATTAATAAATAGATGACATGATGTTATAAATGAATCATATATAATATTAAATATATATATATATTGCTTTGGAATATAGGTAATACAAATCCATTTTAATTATATAGATGGATAGATCTCTTTAAAAGCAATTATAACTTCATGTAAGGTATTTCTTCAAAATTTACACTCCATTAAGACATATTTTATATTATTCACTAATTAATTTATATGGTGTATATAATATATCATGGATTTATTTAACATGAGTATATATATATTCATGATTATTCATCTTTCAATTCATGTTTACACTTTGAAGGGGTAATAATTAAAAATTTACCAAATAAGTAACATTAAATTGTCTAATATCTTTTTTTGGGTTTACTCCATTTTTAATTGAACAAATATTATAATACATTAGTTATAAAATCTATAAATTTGTTATCATTTTTTTATTTGAGAATACTCCATCTTTATTTGAAACTTTTACTCTCTTTTATTCTTGGATCTATTAAAGAATATTTTAAATAAAAATACCATACGTTATCTTTTAATCATGTTTAGTTGTATTATATGTTCATATTTTCCAAAATAGTATTACAAAAGTCATTTTTGTCCACTAAAATGATTTTTTAAAGTATTTTATTTTATCCTTTATTTCTTATTTTGTTTTACAGGAATTCATTTTTTTCTTAAAGGGTCTTTCTCAATTTCCATTTCAACAAGTCAAAGGAAAAATTTTTCTTTAACATAGATAGAGTTTATGAATTTTACATCCTCCATAATTTTATTGTTTTATTTTTCTTATTCTAATTTTTTTTAATGGTATTATAGAGAAAAATATTTAATAAAATATTATTTTAATATTTTCCTTCCATTTTCATTATTTCCCTATAGGGAATAACTTTATAAAAAAACTCATAATCATTATTGATTGATGGTCTTATTTTGTCTCTTATAAAATTTTTGGCCATTAAATTTGTCTCAAAACATTATATTTCTTGTGATTGTAAGGGAATCAATTTTTTTAAATTTCAATTTTTTTGTATCATTTATATGATTATTTTAGAATATATGTTCCAATTATTCATATTTTAATTAAATTTGAAGGTCATTTGATTGATTGGGAAAATATTATTATTCCATATACTTTAATCAATATTGAAATTTCTTAATAAGGAACATTATTTGTTAATTAATTTGATTATTAAATATATGAGGAATGTATTAGACATGTAAGGATGGTTTTGGATTGGTAATAGATACCCCCCCTCAAGGAATCAACCATTATTATGAGAAAATACAGTTAGATAAAATTATTAAATGGGGTTTTTAATGAATACATAACCATAGATTATACTATTTTCGATCAAGCCATTGATGCTAATGATATATTGTGGCATGAAATCATGGTGTAAAACATTAATCATTTCTCTCATCGATAATATAAATATTATAATCCATGCGATTATTGATTTTTTATTATACCTGGATGCTTTTTGTAATAATGTTATTGATTAAATGGAATGTGTTTTCCATTATTTACTTTTAAATATTGATTATTAATAACTTATTGATGAAAAATTCCACTATTTATAACCCTTACTATTTCTTCCATATGAACCATTATTTGTTTTGTTACCTAGGATATAAAGGTTAATATTATGAATAATATTGATGACGCAAAAAAAATTCAGGATATATATTTCATATTTACAATGTAAAATTGTGATAATTTTTTATCTAATTCTTCAATACTACTAAACAGATCTACACTTAAGGATGAAAAACCATGTATCTTATACAAATATAACAATGTAGACACTGGATCTAGGTTACTAATGATATGATTGTTACTATTATTTCCTAAAATGTACCTCTTATTGGTCAATTGGGTCTCTAGTATGCTAAGTAGTGTTACTACAACACTATACATGAAACAAGGTACACATTCTTCTGTCACATGGTATTTAATGTAACCCAACACTATATGTTCCTTGATTTATCATTTTCATCTTCCCAAAAGTCATTATATTCCACTTAAACATGAATTAAACCAAAAATATATTTAATGTAAAAAAGAAGGGATATTACTAACCATGAAAGAAATATTACTTTAGAATACATGTTCTTGAAGAATAATCATAACTTGAATTCAATGATCCTGGTGTGATGAGTGAATTATTTTTTGGTATGTAAAATCATAAGTGTTTATGAATATAAATGAGACATTGAATGATATATAAAGAATAAAATTTTAGTATTGATAATTTTAGATTTTAATAGAAATACATAGTTGATTGATTTCATTGAAAATGATGGATGTAAAAAGATATTTTAATATTCTGTAAAAAATGTATTCCTCATTAGTAATTTCATGATTTTAATAAGTATGTTGTTTGAAAAATAAATTTTATTGATTTTATTTATGATCCTATTGATAGTTATTCATGAAGATTAGAAATTTTTGAAATGTTATTTAATTTAAAAAATAAATAAATCATATCATTTTGAATATTATATTTTTTAGAATTACATTCATCATAATTTTATAAATAATTTAATACGATTTTTCAACCAGAAGTGGAATAATTTTATTTAGTTAATTTATTTTTAACATAATACTAAGTTGTATTTAAAATTTATATTAAAAATATTAAAAAATTTAATATGATAAAAACTAACTCATTTTAATTCATAAAATCGATGATAACATAGGTTTTTGATTAGTATTTTTTTGAAATAGTTGATTTTCTGGTGATTAGTGAAAAATACTTATTAACTAAAAAAATTAAGCTATATAAAAATTACTATTCTATATTAGTTTGGTTTGAAAGTTAAATTAACCTAATTATAATAAAATATAATAATTAATACAATATATATCTATATTATACTCTATATTAGTAAAAAAGCGTATTAATGATAAAAAAGATTTTTTTTGAAAAAAAAAATTTTAGCGGTAGTTTCTATATTTACATGAAAATTAATTATTTCCCTGTAAAAAAATTTCAATATTGAAAACCCTATTTTATATTTTTAATTTGGATGTTGAAATTTCATAAAATTGTCAATTTATTTTTTGATCATTATTAATAATTACAATTATAAAAATTAGTTTCCCCAATAAAAGGTAAAACTTGTTAATAAATGTAAAAAATAAGTAATAAAACAACAAAATATGATTTTAATTATTACTAGATAAATGGATTTCAAACCTTATCACCTAATTTATGAATTATATATTTCAATACTCAAAATAATTTTTTCAATAATTTATAACATTTTAAATATGTGAATAATTATAATTTTGCAACTCCCCTCAAATAAAAAAGAGAGGCCCCTGTCCTCACTTGTTTATAAAAATTTACCCATTTATCAAAACCAATACCTATCCAAATATCTTCCTCACATCCCTAGCCACAATATAGATGTCCTAGACTACCCAAATTACCAACCTATACTAACCAATGTTGTAATCCAAGTAAGGATTTCCAAATAATGAGTGTTAAAGAATGTTCGAACCAAGATGAGACATAAGGTAATGGGGTTTCCATTGATTGTTTTTAAATATTTTAACCTCATTATACTCAATTTCCATGTTCTTAAAAATATTATATGAATGTTTTAATTATTATATAATATTTTATTGAATTTATTTTAATAAAAATTTTACATTCATTTTAATGGTTTAAAAATGGAATCTTGTAAACATTTACCTGAGATATCATTTCATCTTTTTTACCAAATTGATGAAGAATATTATTTTAATTTGTATGTATTGATCACTTTTCTCAAAATTATATCCATTATTAGTTTTCAATATTTTTTAATCTTTTATTATATATTTTTTAGTTATATCATATTACTTATTTTCTTAGAAAATATCATCGTTAAGTGTTTTTAAAAGACATGTATATTTATATTCAATATCTTACAAAAAGGGAAATTTCTTTTTCTTATTGTAAAATATGAGATTTTAAAGGTTCTATGATGAAACATTTGATTCTCACAAATGTTTTTTATATGATACTATACATGATAACTATAAATGATAATGAGTGAGTTTGACACGTCACATGAAAATGAGTGAGGCTCATATAGATCTTCAATAAATTATGAAATTATTTAATATTTGATTGTAAAAAATATAGGAGATAACATGGTTGATTAATCCTATGGAATTAACAAGGCTTTATGTATTTTTTAATAATATTAACATGAGTGAAAACTGGTCATAAATATGATTCTATAATATACTTATATTATTCCTTCAAAAAACATTTTATGTAATATTTTGATTTTATGGGGCGAGTAATGTTTTAAGGTGAGAGAATAGTTTTTTTAAAAGGAATGATTTCATGTGATCCCACATGCTGAATGATACCTTCATTTTTTTCTATTCCTTCTTGTAGTTTTCAATGATTTTCTTTGAGAAAATATTAATTTTCAAATATAAAAATGATTTATTTAGGTGCTCAATGTGTTATTATAGAAAAGGTAAACATTTTTACTATAATTTAATTTTTCACTAGAATAATTGTATACAGTTCTTTTATATACCTTATTAGGAATTTTTTTTTCAAAAAAAAATTTCAAATGTTTTCATAGGATCAATGGATGATAATAAATTTAAACATGTTTAATATATCTATTTTGGTATTTCATCATAGGTGATGCAAAAGCGTATTTAGTGAAATTGGGGTGTAATATTAATGTTATATTTTTTAATCAATATATAGAAGGTATAAGTGTCCACATTAATATATAATTTTATCCTAATTCATAATTAGAATTACTTAAAAGATGATGTGATTGTATTACAAGTGAAATCATTTCTATTAAATTCATGTTTATGGGTTGTTAAATAATGTGTAATTATAGTTTCTATTCGAGAAATATTTTACAAATCTTCATATGTTTGGATAATTTTAAAAGACACTTTAAAGAGACTGTAGTTTCTAGCTTAATTATCATAACATTAATTATTATGTCCTTTATGTTTCATTATCAAACACATGCCTATTCAATTGTTTTAAATAAATGGAACAAGGAATCTATAATAGGAAGGCATAAAAAAGATAATATCCTTACCAATCAGAATCCTATAATATTGGGAATATAATTTGTTTTGTTATATAAACTCAGTTGATGCAGGCTATGAATAATGGAAACCATGAATTATAAAATTTTTATTCTGTATTGTGGAACATGTCTATATTGGACCATTTCATGAATCAACACCTTCCATATAAAGGTGGGTTTTTTGAACTAATTAATTTTTAATGATGTTAAAATTAATAATATATTTAATGTTTTAGAATGGATTTGATATCAAAATATACATTTTTATATTTTTTTTATTCTGAAGGAGATGCTTATTGATGATGTTATCTATATAGGAATATCATTGAAGTGGATGATATTAATTCCATTGAGTGTCTATTCTTTAAGGATCGTTATCTTGAAAGTTATTTTTCTATGTTCTTCAACATATAGTGGAAATAATATTTCTTTAATAGAATAAATTAGAAAATGGCTTAGTGGACACTCGTGAAGAAAATGTTACAATATTCTCCAAATATACTCCAAAATAATTTGTAGATAATGGAATTACATATAATATATTATGAAAAGTTTTAAAACCAAGTTTAGGAAAAGTGTTGGCCTATCAAGAATTTACAATTTCAATAGACATTTTTTGTTTTCATGTTAAATTTTAGAATTAATTTTTAAACATATTAACCTCATGAATAAATGGAAATAATTCATAAAGGAATAATGTAATTAAATAATAAATAAAATATGAAATTATAAGGTAAGCCACCAAAATGTGGGAAATTATATTTTAATGAGTTGTGGATTTTATTAAGGGAGTGTTATAGATATAGTAAACTATGTAATTTTTCCTGTGAAAACAAGGAATATATTTTCGATCATAAAATTAATTGTAAATAAGATAATCATTTAGTAGTAAGATTCTTGAATTTCACATTTTTGGGACATTATGCTAATGAATATCCAATTTTTTTACACAGTGTCGAAATCATCATGATCTTTAATATAATAGTGTTTCAAAGTATTTTTCTACTAATAATGTAGCCATGATACCATAAAATTAACTTTTATAGGTACATTACTAGTTTTTTTAGATTATGTGAATTTCTCTTTTTCATTTGGGATCCTCACATTATACAATATCTTGAAAATTTTCAAGTTAAATGGAAATACCATATCAATGAATGAATTAAAAACACCTATTATAAAAATAATGGGTTTAGTAAATAGTAAAAATGAATTTATGTATATCTTAATGTTTTCATATGTGGAGTGGTTTCTCCTATTACCTTATTTCATTTCACATTATTAAGGTGTGTTTTATTTTCATGTGGATTAGTATTTTGTTTATCATTCTTTGGTCACCTTCATTAATAATTTAGTTCTTTTTAATAAGATTTATTTTTTCTGTAATAATAAATTCATAACATTGATAACATATCAAGAATATAAGAAATTGATAAATAATTGACTTAAATTTTATCTTGAAAATTTTTTCAAAATGAAATTCAATGTTCAAATTAGTGATTTTATAGTGGTAAGTGAATATCTAGATGATTTTCTAGATGATTTTCATAGGTATATTTCTAATAGAGAGGTTTAATTTATTATTAACTTGGTGCAAGCTGCTAATAAAATTTTAGAAATCTTTTTAGAATGTCTCCAATTTAAATACATGGATTGAAAGAGTGGTTATATGAATTTATTAATATAGAATTTTCCTTCCCTATGACTTCTTAATTGGGTTGTTCTATTTTTTTAATAATAATAATGGTTCTATAAGACTTTTCATTTCTTCTAGAGCACTAAGTAATATCATTTTTATGAACATGTACAAATTTTATAATATGGATGACTAGTTTAATTAGATCTATCTTGATCAATATTATTTGAAGGTTAATCTCTAGTCCTGATATCTCTAGAAGAAGGTAGAATGGGAATAAATTCTAAGGATAATGTTTCATACTCAGTATGGGAAGAATTTGATTATAATTTTCAATTCTAATTTTATAAATGTACACATTATATCTGTGGACATTATGATTGGATTTTTCAATAAGTATTTTTCAATATTTGAAGTGGTTTTCATTTATGATGTTTGGTATTACTCAAAATTTTAGGATGAGTAAGAGAAATAGCTATATTTTTTTTTGAAAACATTCAATGAAACAAATATATGGAAAATTTAATTAGTAAAATGTTTTCGTACAATATATTTTAATCCTTAGTCCTATTTCCTCAAATGATAGCATAACTATTCATCCTATTAAAACTAATGTGATGGAAGAGTGTCCAAGACCTCCAAATGACATTGAGAGTTTATTTTTTCATAGATTAGTATGTTTCTACATATATTTTTTTGAAAATTATTATCGGTTATCATACCTAGTAACTATGATAAAAAGTAAAGAAGTGATATTATTCTTGAAAAACGGAATGTGATGAATGTTTCCAGAAATTGAAAAGAATATTATTTAACTATTGACTGATATTTATTTAAATTGGAAATGGTGAAATTTAAAATTATTGTGGTTCTTGTTTGAAAGTACTTCATTATGTTCTTCTTCATGATGATTAATTAAATATATAATCATTACATCAATTAAAACCCTATGATAAGAATTACCTTACATGTGATATTTATTTTTTAGTGGTATTTTTTGTTTTAAAACAATGTTAAATCATTAATATGGGATAAGATGTGAAATATATAATAACTATCATTTTTTAAATTATATATTTACACCAACGAAGATGCACAAGGAGAAAGTAATTTGGTTGGAATTGATATTGGAGTATGATTTCATGATTCACTATCATCCAAATATATTAAACATGGTTTTTGATAACTTGTGTCAAAAATATAATATATAATTAACCATTTTGTTTTTTATAAATAAACCCTTATTACATGATTTGATGAATTATAGCTTAGAAATTGTGGATTAAGGTTCTCCATAATTTTTAAGTTTCAATGCTGTCATCCTTATCAAATATAAATAATAATGTTATGAAATGAGATCATGATTTGAATGAAATGATAGAACTGGCATGGAAGTGTTGATTTCCTATAAATAAAATTGAAAAAGAAGGTGTTATGGTATTTTGAAAAAATTTGAATGCTATGTGATCCCCAGTTGATTAATGAAATATCATTTAAATATCTATTTTTTCTATTTTTGGTTTATCCCTATAACACTATGATATATAGAGAGATTCTGGAATAGTATTGATGGAGTGGAGTGGAGAAAGATATTTTTTATCTTATTTATAAATGTTCAGATTATAAAAAAGATCAATAAATATGATAGCTACCTAAGGGGTTTATTCATCCATTTCTAGTTCCAAAATGAAAATATGATCATGTATCCATAGATTTTGAGATAGTATGATCAATTATATCTTGTTATGGAAATTTTATTTTGTTCAATGATGATCATTTGACAAAATATTAAAATAATAAATTTTCTTAAGATACTATGTCTTTGGATAAATTTTACAAACTATATATTAAAGTGGTAATAAGATTATATTGATTACCTCTTAATATTTTAACTAATAATTATCCCATATTTACATAATTTATTTTGAAAGATCATTAAAGGTCATTAGATATTGAAAAAAATTAGTAGAATAGTGGATTACTAGAGTAATCCACTAAGACATTAAAAGATATTCTTCTTAATTTTTCAATTGATTAATATGTTATATGGGATCATATTATTTCATTAATGGATTTTTTTTATAATAACATTTTTCCTTTATTTATCCAGTTGACACGTTCTGAGTAATTATATGGAAACTGATGCTTGAATCAATCATGTTAGTATGAGGTTAGTGAAATGAATTTGTTAGGACATGAGTTGGTAGATGAGATGGATAAAATGATAATGATTATTCAACACCTAATGAATAAATTTAATATGTATACTCATGATTTTTGTATATAAAAATAGAAATGGCTATTTATTTTATGTAGGATATTATGTTTCTTAAGTATCTCCTTTGAAAATATGTATGTGTTTAGGAAAAAATGGAATGTTAAGTATACAGTTTATTTCACCCTATAAAATTTTGGATAAGGACTTACTGACTTCATGTTGAGTATAATTACATCTATTTTTATCTTTGGTACATGATGTATTCCATTTTTAATTTTTATGGAAGTACATACCTAATGAATCTCATGTTTTGATAAGTATGGTGGAATACATAGAATTCTATTATTCCGATTAATAAAAACCAGTTTAGATTTTCAATCAAAGAGATATGGTATGGGGAAATAAGGTCATTCACTAGGTAATAGTTTAATTGAAGAATCACATGATTCATGAAGCAATATGGGGATCACGAAATGCTATGAAGAAAAAACACTATTGATTGTTTAAGAAATGAATAAAATTATACTGATTAATTTTATAAAAGGAGGATAATGTGAAAACGTAGGTAATTATAATAATAAATAAATCTTATCATTTTTAATTATTTATTTTATATATTTATATTGATTAATGTTTTAAAAATAATTTCATTTTATTTTTAATTTAAAATGAATATATTTATTTACCAAAATTGTTTTTCCACGTGTTAAATGGTTTTATTAAGAAATTAAATTTCAACATTTTTTCTTTTCAATTTGAAAAGAAATTATTCTTTTTTGGGATTTACAAAAAAATTTAAATATGAGGGTAATTTTATGGTTTTAATTTAAAAATATTTATTTTGGAGAGAATATTGAAAATTCTGTTTTTTAAATAATATTTTAATTTATATTGAAGTTATAAAAAAAGACTATGTATATTTATTTTGTTTTAATTTTCATATTTTCAATTTTTAACGAAACTATTCTTGAAAATTTCATATTAATTATTATTATACTTTATTTTTGTATGAAATTATTTTTATACAAAAAAAGGGAAATAATTTTTTTGTAGTTTTTGTTTTTTTATAAAAATATATTTCTAAAACCCCTAAAAATTTAATATTGAAAATATACTTCTTATTTGGAATCATGAAGTTCAAATCTGGTAGCATGGTTAATTTCATTTTTTCACTGTAAATTCTTCCCAGGGAGAATATTAAAGTCCACATAAAGGCGTAAAATTTGATAATTAAAGAAAAAGTCTAAGTGATAAGAACACAACATATTATATTAGTTCTCTTAGGATGATGGAATGTTAACTTTTATAACCTTATCATAAAAAATTGATGGGTTTTAATCCACTTTACTCGGATTAATAAGTTATATTAATTTAAAACATTGAATAATTACATGTGTGCCAATTGACTCGCTTGTATCAAGGTAACTCATATCCTCAATTACTAACACACTTTTAACTTTTTATCTAATCTAAGACCTAAAAATACATTTCCAATGTCCATACCCATGATATTTATTACATTTTGTAACAAAAAAATCATCCAAATTTCATTGAAATGTGTATTCCATGAGAGGATTTCCAAATAAGTTGTGTTAGAGAACATAAGAAGCTACATACGACATAAGGGGATTTATATTTTTATAAAATTTTATTTCCAAATACTGAAAATATTTCTCTAATAAATCTATGATCTTTAAAATATTATATGAATATTATTATTTATGTATATAATTTTTTTAATTCATTTATTAGTACTATTATCTATATTTTAATGGTTTTAAAATGATTCTCTTAATTATGTACTATACAGGTCTTTTTGAAATTTTTTACCAATTTAAAAAAAATATATTTATAATGTTTATGGAATAACTATGTTTTCTCTCCATCAAAGTTGTTATTCATTATCAAGATCCCTATAATAATAAACATTGTTTATAAAATCATATCATATTACTACTCATTTGTAAATTTTTCATCTTTTAGATATTTTAAATGAAATGGATATTTTTCCAAAATTTAATGGGAAATTGAAAATTGAATTTCTTTATGGATTAAAATGAGTTATTAAAATGTTTATAAATTAAAAAAAATTCTTAAAAAAATTGTTCATGATACCATAAATGATCATTATAAATTATTAATAGCCATCTTGATATAGCTCATGTTGCTGTGTGAGATTGATATAGTAGTCGAATGGATTAGAATATTAATATGTGTTGAATTGAAAAAATTTATGAGATAACTATGTTGGTTAATCTTATAAAATTATCAATAATTCAGTTATTCTGGATTGGGTTAAAGAAAATTTAACATAGATTATTAATATAATTCACCTATGTATCAATATTATACTTAAATTGTTTTATAGAAATATCTTCATTTCATGAGTTAAGTAATGTTTAGTCGAGAAAGGATTGTTTTATCAAATATATTTTTTCCTTAGTTCCCAGATTCCTCAAGGTTTATTCATTGGGGTTTCCAATGGATGATAATGGGGTTTAAATAGTTCTTTTAGAAAATTAGGTTTTTTACATGAGAGAATGTATTATTTTTTTTATTAAATGTATTTTCTGTGATAAATATTAATATCACCATGGGTTATCATGTTTTCCATGTTTCTAACTGGATTTCATTATTTTTATATCTCTTATTGAGATTGGTTTTACTTATCCGACATTTTCAAGTGTTTTTTACAGGATCTAATGATGATAAAAATATTTATCAATATCAAAATTTACACTATGTTCCCTCATCTTAAACAAAGATAATGATTCATGAATGAAATCGAGGTAAACCTAAAATTCTATTTTGTGGAAAAATGGTTCTCATAATGGATATGTCTACTTTTTTATATAATAGTTTTACTAATTCTATAAGACTAAAAGCCTAAATTATCATGGAGAAAATGTTAAATCATTTATATTATACACAGTTTATGGATTATTAATGTAATAGACCACTATACTACTTTTTATTAGTGATGGACATTGATACAATAAAAATAAGGATATTTATTTATTAATAATTTTACTGATAAATTTGTTAATATTGTATAATTTTTTGTGACTATACTATTTTTTCTATAATATGGCATGTGAAAAAATATTATGTAATTTAGATTATTTTGAAGATATTAGGTGAAACTCATAGTTTAATAAGACCTCCACAAAGTTTTATAAAAGAGATATAAGGGAATGAGTTATATTTAAAAAAATATGACAGTGAAAAACATTTACATTATGATATTAAGTATGTATATGATTATATTTGATGAAATAAATAATATTTTACTTAAGGACACATGTTTTATACTATTATAAAAGGAAAATGGAACATTATTATATTAATTCATAAAAAACAATAAATATTGTGTAACTATATGGAGAGGAAGATATGGATTTCAAAATCCTGTCTTTATATATTAATGTTCCTGAAAATATTTTTTTAGACAAATACAATTCTATGTGAGTTGATGAATTACATCATATACATAGAAATCGTTGCATATTTGATGATTATATATCTCTATGTTTTTTGAAACACCTAGATATATATATATATTGAAGAGGTATTTTTAAATTCCACTGAATTTTTATTATAAATTTTAATCATATTGAAATAAAAAATTAAAGGAAAGAGATATGAGGTAAGTAATTTGATATTAAGATGAAATGATAAATAGATAGAGATAATATCTAGTAAGTAGAGATAAGGAATTTTGAGTATTGTTTTTCAAGATTACTTAGTTATAGATGTGAAGGCTAAAGGGTGTGTGGTTTTCTTAAATATGATTTTTTAATATTTCTCAACAAAAATATAGATCAAGTATTTCAATTTTCTAAAAATATAATGACAAAAATATTATGTAAAAAAATTTAAATGAAGGGAGAAAATATATTTAATTTAGTTTGTTTTTATTGATATTTTTTGTTTGGTTTTTTCATTAAATCATTCTTCTATAAATTTTATTCTATTTAAAATAATACAATTTTACTTTTTTATTAAGTAATTTATTTGTAGTATAAGATCTATGTAAATAGATTATTAATTATCATAAATTGAGTTTTCCTTTCTATTCTTATATATATTTATAAATCACTGAGTTATTAATTAAATAAATGTAATAGATCAAAATTAAAGTTAAAATTATTTAAAAAATATATAATTCAAATACCATTGATTTTTCAGACAAAAATTTTAAACCAAAATGAATTTCCATTAATTATTTTATCTGTTTTTTATGTCATTATCCTAGATTTAAAAATTCATAGTGTACTAAAAAAATTAAATAATAAAAATTGATAACCTTAATATTTAAAATAATGTTCCATGTTAAGGATCCTTGTATATATGGATTCATCCGTGAAATATCAATGAACTACATCATTTTTGTTTGTTTTAATCCCATAATATGTTAATACATTGAGAAAGGGTTTATCACTATATGCGAATTTTAAATAATTCATTTCCAATTATATTTCCCAACTTTTACTATAGTGTATTCTCCATTCTTCATAGATGATATAAATATAACAATGTAGGAAATATAGGTACATAAAATTCTTTTCTTAGTTCACCCAAATGATATAATTCAAATATCATGTATTTAAATATAATTAATCACGTAAAACACTAAATATCAATTATTTATAAAAAGATTTGGTGTGTCCACACTGGCCCTTATGGTTTATAACTTCCCATAAATGAGTTGTGAACTATTTCTCTTACAATATAAAATTCACTAATATTTCAATAAATAATAATATTATTCCATGATATATTGATGTAAAATGATACCAAATATATTTTAGCATTTTAAAATTATCCACACAAATATCTAGTGAGAGAAACTATAAAAACCACCATCATTGGGTTTGATATTCTAACATGAGAATGTAATTTTTCTCTTTCATTTCAAAAAATGGAATCCATAATCTGCATACCCTATCAATATTTTATTATTTTTTATTAATGAATTAATTTCTTCTAGTTGTATCTATTTGGGGAGTCTCTTTCATAGATATTTTATCCTTCTACAACATTTTATTTATATCATATTCGATATTTATTCATAGATATTTTTCATGAGAAATATTTTGATATATGAAATATATAAACATTTGAAATCATGAAAGATATTTATCTTCTTCAATATCAAGTTTAGGAGACCCTTTTAGTACCTATAATACATTATATAATAATTGGGTAATTGAATCTCAATATTTATTACAAGGAACACATGTTCCTGAAACTTTTTGTGTGATTCATTTAAATATATATAATTTCCAAACCTTTATGCTCCACATTAATATTTTTTTTTATAATTATCAATGTATAATTGTAATTTATTATATTCAATAGAATCCATGTGGCTGAAAATGAGTTTATTTGACGTTATAGGATATAAAAACAATCACCAAATTCAATTTTTTATTTTCAACTAGGAATTTATTTTATTGTTTAAATTGGTACATAAACATAAAAATTACCCACTACAAAAAATTAAGATAAATAATATGAAATTATAAATTAATTGACATCACATAATTATTCTAAAATAATTTTAATATGTTATCACTTTATACATTTTGTATGATCTATTTCATATGAAACTTCTTCATATTTTGTTCTCCGTGATGGAGTTCTTGAACAATAAAATACATATAGTTCAAGGTATTGAGATACTCAAAAATTATCATCACTTTATTAAAACACCATGATTTTAGTTATCAAAATACATTAACCATGTAAAAAACACTTTTATTTTAATAAATAATGATACAATTTTCAATGGTAATTATAGTTTGGATGCCTAGAATACTTTTCAATGGTTATAGAGTACTCTTAAAAAGTTACCCATTACTACAATTTACAATTATCATGTCATATATTTCTATTATAATATAATATTCTTACTATTATAATGCATTATAATACTATTCTAAAGTATATAGTAAACATTCAAAGTCCTTGAGTACCCTTAAAACATATGGAATACTCTTTTAAAGATATGTATGTACCTTGTTAAGTCATATATAACAATTATAAACTATAAATATATTTTAAACGATTATTTAGATAATTAAATTCATAATTATTAAATTTTATAAAAATTAACAGTTGTCTATAATTTCTTATAATTCCACTATTACTTCACTAAACATTATGCAATGAACTCCAATAACCTATAACCCATCATGAAGATTCCTTCGACTTTCATACTGATAAACACACTACAAAAAATAATCATATATTATTTTTTATAAAAAAATCTCTATATATATTATTTAAATAATAAAAAAAATATTTAGGTATCACATACATGATAAAATTATTCTAAAATAACCACACCATAATTAAAATAGATATATATATTAGGGTTTCCCATCTATAATTTTCCAAATAAATAGTTTTAAACAAACAAAATAGAGAAGACACGTAAGATCCAACTAAAAACCTAGGATATACCAATTATGTATATTACCCACAATCATAATAGGTATCCATAAATATATTATATCCTTGAGTAGCTTTTCCACAAAAAATAGTGATAAAAAACTTCAGCTACAACCCGAAGGATGATTTATCAAAGAGGAATCATAAATTAAATTAAATAATCGAAATGATATAGATAAGAAAGATAATTAATTAAAAAAATTTATAAAAACTAGATGATTTAGGCCCCCTACCTTATGATGAACTGAAATATACTGTCCCATCTTCATGATTGCGAATTTATATGATGATCCTCTAGTGAGTTAAAATTAATTTAGGGAAATTTATGGAGAATCTATTAAGTAGATAAAAAATATTGATAATAAAAGTGAAATACCAATTGAGCATAAAAAAATGGTAAAATAAGGGACTCTATTTATTATTATATTTAAATAACTAAATTACCACAAAATCATCCTACATGGTATTTAGTATAAGTCACTTGGGAACCGAGTTGTCCTAATAGTAAAGTAGTAACACTATTACTACCTCCATGGACTCCTTTCCATGTCAACAGGTACATGATCATGCACAACACCCAAAGAACCTAAATAAATCCTTTTCCTCTACATAAATGTAAGAAAATATTTATGATCAATTTAATTATATAATATAAAATGTTAATGGAGATATTTAGGGTTATAACTAATAAATAAGGATATAATTATTTGTAATACATGTACATAAGGTTTGAAAATAAGTCAAATTTAATAAACCCTAAGTGATTAGTGAAAACATAGATTATTTGTTAGATTACATGAGTTATTGAATATTACTAGTATGTTTAAATTTTTTAATGGTATAGAACAAAAATATCATTTATTTAAGATGAAAAAAACTCATTGTTGATTGGGTTTCTTGAAAATTGAGGAGCTAAAAAGACAGTTGTATTTGATTCTTAAAATATGATTCCATAAAAACAATTACCTGAATTTTTTAATCATGATCATTAAAATTTATATATGAATTATTATGATAATTAAAATATGGAAATTTATTCTTGATATCAATGATGTATTTAAGAGGGACAGACATTGACACCTTAAAAATGATGAAATTTATAATTAATAATATTATTGATTAATATAACAATTTTTTTTAATTTTGTAAAAGTTCAATATTTCAGGTTGGGATAGCTTTTGTGAAGAAATATTGGACAGTTTAGATTATTTTAGATATTTTTAGTGAAAATTATAGTGGAATGATATTTCATTACATCCTAATATGAGATATCTATGTGTGTGAGTTATGAAGGGAAAAAATACTATCGTGGAAAACATTTGTATTATGATATCAACTTTTTATATTATTATATTTATAGAAACAAGGTATCATTTCCCTAATTAATCATTTATTATGTCTTAAGAGAAGAAGATAATGTCAACATAGTTGTATTACATCACAATAAAGTGTCCATTATTGTGTAAATATGGACTGAGTGAGATATGGAATTCAGTATCATGGACAATGATTTCACAGCGCACCAGAATAATATTAGAAGATAAATATATTATTGTATTAAACTATTCATTATGTCATTTAAATATAAATTGACATAGAATATATGATTTAATACCACTTTCATTTTAAATATGATGAGATATATTTTAGGGAGATATATTTTATAACTCACTATATTTTTTAAATAAAATTGAATAGGAATAAAATACCATATTAAAGAAGTGTGATCTTGGAAGATAAATGATATATAAATATGACTTTATTGATAAATAAATTCCAAACCAAGGAAGTTATCAATTATTATTTGGATAAATCTTTTGTTATAGTAATTAGTTGAATGTTGGATGTATAAATGAGGTATGGTTATTTATATACAAATTTTTGTATATTTATTAGTGATAAATATGAATCCCACCAAGACACTAGTATGTTTTGTTTTTATTTTAATTAACTAATTTATTTATATCTTTTTTCAGATTTCAAGGGGTAATATATGGTTTGAGGAAATAGGCCCTGAAGCGCGACAAATGCATGGTTTGTGTAAAAATGTAACCAATCATGTGAAGATGAAATTTGGGGTGAAAATAAAAAATTTCAAGGATTGAGAATTATTTTTCTAAATGTGGGATTGTTTTAGTAACTATGTAGATTCTCTCTAGGGAGATAATGTCTCTTACACAATTGGTTCATAGTTTTTTCATACTATGTTTTGTGGTCTAGTTATTAAAAAATTCATTTCCAAATATTTTTCTACTTTTTATTTTTATGGATTCTTTGGTCATTTGTCTGCACAATTTATTTTACCACTCTCCTCACTTCAAATTTCATATTCCTCATCCATGATATATAATGTTTCTTGGATACTTGGTATTCTGTCCTATGTGAAGATTTATTTATTAGGTATTTCTTCTTCTTTCATAATTACCATTCCCTATTCCTCCATTTCAATAGAGTTTGAAAAGTTTAAATTTTGTATTGGATGAATCTAGGTTTGTTTATATTTATTTTGTATTTTTCCCTTATGCATTAGGTGTTTGAGTATTTCTATTTTTTTTATCCATGTCATTGTCATCAAACTTGACATGTTATAGTTTGGATTCTAATAAGAGTCTCAATTTCAAGATTTTTTCCCTCAGATTCCCATTATTTTCTTTATTCAATTTATTTTTAATTAATGTGACCCTTAATTTTTTATTGGTTTATTTATTTTTCATGATTATTTTATTTTCAGGGGTTTTTTATGATTTATTAGTGTTTTTAAATGGATTTTAATTTTATTCCTTCTATGTGTTTTTAAAAAACCTACAAATAGTATGTCTAACATTAAATTGTTTTTGAAGAGATTTAATGAAAAAATTTTACCTTGAGGATGGTTTTTTACTTATATGGGAATGTTTAAACCAAAATAATGTGTTATATTAAAAAGGTAAAGTGGGATTATTAAATTTAATTTTAAAATGTATTTTTTGATTGGAACATGGTGATGTTCCAAAAATTTGAAATTTAGTAGCATATGGGGGGAGTTGGGTGTGGGTGTTTGAAAGAATTAAACAAAAGTTTTCTATCCAAGGGACTAGTAGAGCCTTTTCGATGAGGTCTAATGAATATAGTAAAATGTGCCCATGTGGATTGAAAGTTCCCCCGGAATTATAGTTGCTTATAAGGAATACCAACAGATCATCCTTGATTTTTATACTTTCTCAGACAACTATTAAAACATGTTTTATACTATTCCATAACAAACTCCTATATTTAGTGCCCATTTTTCACATTATCATTTCCCAATTGGAATTTAAATATTTTTTTCATGATAAAAATTCCTTGTTTGGTTGAGATTTTTTATTCTTAGGCACATATTCCATTACACCGTTATATAATGGTGTTTTATATTATTCTCAAGCTAAATAAATTTTTGGGTCTATTGAGAATATTTTTCTTGGTGGCTTTATTTCATTATTTGAGCATTTTTTTGTTTATTAGTGAATAGTTTTTAAGGAAACCCAAATTATTTTAAATAATTATGTAAGTTGAACTTCTTTTAAAAATTGTAGTTGGTTTTAAAAAAAGATTTTTTCAAAATAGAAATGTTGGTTTCATTAGATAAATAAGTTAAATAGATTAATAGAGGTATTATACTCAAATATGAGCCTCACAACCTTCCAAATCCATTATGTATAAGTATGGCTTGTTTTTGTGGAAAAATTAAGGGAAAGGGAAACATACAGAGCAGTGGACATTATTTATTATTATCGTTTATGGTGGTTTGGGGATAATAGGGATATGTCCTCATGGATATTAGATGTTGTAGAGTGGTTCTAGGATTTTTTATCATTGGGATGTTAGGAATTGATCATTCAGTTATTTGTAAAAATTTTGAGTTTTTAGTTCAAATACCAAATGTATATTATTTTAATATCTTATGATTTAATTATATTATAATACATGATATGGTTCATTGTTTTTTTACATTACGGTATATTTATAGATATATTATCTATTGATCTAGTTTATTGTTAATTGTGGAAATACAATTCATGTATGAGTTTTATGGATTTTCCAAGAACCAGATCATTCCCAAATGGTTATATGTGATGCCATAGTGCTTACCATTAGCCTAAGGAAAATGAGAACATTATTAGATCCTAGTGGCAAGCTGACTGTTGTGATGGGTTGAGTTGAATATGATTGGATTGTTATTAAATTTTATTAAATACTCATATTTTTTGGGATCATTAGTCAACATGTGATATGATCATTTGTGCTTAGGAGGTAGATGTGGAAGACAACCTAACTATCTATCCATTATGTCAGGCCACATATATCGATAGGCGGTTCAAAACTCTATTTATAATTTAAACATGATTTGGGGGGTTTTATGAGATTTTACATTTTCAAAAATGTTAATGGGTTTTTTGGGGGATCCCATAAGTGGTTTTGATAAATTTTTTGTATTTATGTAAGTTGATAGTGGTTAGTAGAGGATTCTTGGTTAGTATAACAACTAGTAGAAACTATATTAATCATGTGTGGCCATCTCTATAAAAATTTAGTTTCATTTCACATGGTTGGTTCATGAATCTTATTACAATATTTCTAAACTATAATAATTGAAATGTGTTCAAAATATTGATGTTTTCACCCCATTTTAAATTGAAAGTGTTATTTATGATACTTTTATTTTTATTGTTAATTATTTTAAGGGATTATATTTTTCTAAAAGATATTTTTTTATATTTCATTGTGTTTTTATTAAAATATAATCTGGTGTATTGTTGAAAATTCCTTCTAAAAGATGGTACTCTATAAAATGGGTAGGAGATATGGAGCATGATCCCCAAGAGACTCCATATGATAACCCTTATATTGTAGTTTCAGGGATATATACAATATAATCTCTTTGGAAAATAGGTTGATAGTTACATGACTTGTATAGTGGATCATTATAAATAGTTTATTTATAAAAATACAACAGTCTACCATGGTTATCGAGGTACCCATGTGCCCGAGGAATTGATTAGAGGATCTATAATATATTATATTTTCCTAAGACCACTAAGACATAAAAAGTGGACTTTACCACATAAAAGTTGGAATAAATGGTTAGGAAATGATGGGATTCCTGGTGTAATCAAAGTGGAATGAGTATCATACCTTAAATACATTCGAGGATACATTTTATCATTTGTTTAAACTTGAAATTTTAGATGTGGTGAAGGCTCATGTTTTAATGATGCTTGTTAAAGGAGATCATTTGATAATGGAATATTGAACTAATTTTTATAAGTTAGTTGCATTGTATCATGATATGATCAAGAATGACTATATATAGGTAAGATATCTTGATATATGATTGATTTCTTAAATCAAATAATCTATTATCCTCCTTTCCTAATATATTTTATAGAGTTAGTGGATAACGTAGCTATGGTAGAGGTAGATTTAGTAGGAAAGATAGATCTTAATATAGATTCTATGAAAAATTAGAAGCATCCAAATTTATTCCACCATTTATGACAAAAAAATGGGATAAACCTCATTAGTGTATTGATAATGGTGATATGTTGACATTATGTTCATCCCAAGAGAGTTATTTTGGGTGTATGTTGGTAACATGCTATTAGTGTGTGATTTCTTTCATTACTAGAAATAATTTTACAATGGATCCATGGATGTGGCACCATTGTTAGTGTATTGTACTTCTCTATCTCATCTATAGGGATTCCATTTAGGGTATTTTTAGTGACAATCACTTTACAAATATAGAAATTATATAACATTTGAAGAATACTTAATTATTATACAAAAAGACACCCAATGAATGTAGGTGGTATTGTTCCATTGGAAAAATGAAAACATAAAGCCAGTAAAAATTTGATCTATATCCAACTAGGTTTTTCATGATAAAAACCCTTCTTAGACACATAAAATAAAATTAATATCCTCATATCCTAGGTAGGGAAACATAAAAATTAAGGAGCTCAAATACATAGAAAGGGCATACAATGGAGAAATGTAAGTATAAACATGAGCATAAGGGTATGAGAACATGATCATCAAAATAAAACGTTATAATTTCATATCAATGATATTATACATGAATCACGATATAAATCTTAGTAGTTCATAATACATGAATCAAAAAGAAGTAAAAGACCTAATCCATGAAAGTATAACATAAGAGTAAGACATGAAATTGTGGAAAATCATAAGCATATAATGATTTCCATAGTAGCCAAGGAATCAATTCCATGACTATATTAGCAGACAAAGTCCTTTAATAAACCGGATGAACCCCCATTCAAGCCCAATATCCCTTAACCATGTAAATTCTACTTCAAACCCTTTATTACTAATATATTTAAAACCTCATTCCATCCATGTATTACTGAATCAATTAAACCCGTTTTCAAACCCAGGGTTAATGAACCCAGTAGACCCTCGTTCCTCCCCTATATTAAAAAAACTAGTAATCCATAAATCTAGCCATGTATTGTAGGACCATGTAAACACTCATTTAATCCCTATCTATCTTATGATATATAAATATTTACCCAATTCATGGGAGAGAGATATAGGTCTCACCAGTCACATAATAAAGTAATCAGTACAAGTGCCATAAGATCATAAATAAACAAATCATAACTCAAGAAGTAAAATGGGTATCATTAAAATGTAAACATATAATAACCTATGGAAATAGATAGCTCTCATAATATTTAAATCATAAACATAACCCATGAAAATAAGTGGCTATTAAAAGAAAATAACGAATGAATGTAAAATAGTTTCCTTAAAAATTTTACCCAAGAAGAATTAATGAGTTTCATAAAGATCATTAAAATAAGCATAACATATTCATAGAAAAGATATGAATGGAACATTAAGATAATTTCTTATAAGGTATATGTGACATCATTATATTTCATCTAAGATGTAAAATAATTTTGAAATATGCTCTAAAAACATTTATGGATGAAAATATCCTTTTTTGTTTGAAAAAGGATTATCAATACATACAACCATTTGAAAATAATTTTCCTAGAAACTACCTTGAAAACGTATAATGAGAACATGAAATAATTTTTTAAAATTTTACCTCAAAAAAATTTAAAACAAGATTCAAAAAATTTTATAACAAATTCTTTGAAAACACATGAAAATTTTTAATAAAAGATTGAAAATGATTTGAAAACCAATTCATCAAAATACAATGAAACCATATAAATAAATCACGAAATTTTTTTGAAAATAATTTATCTAGAAAATATATAAAATGATATTGAAAATGTTTGGAAAATATTTTTTAGTGAAAATTTATAAAAAAATGATCGTATTTGTTCGAAAATCATTTCGTTGAATACACTTCGAAAACATATAAATAAGTCATGAAAAAATTTTGAAAATTGTTTTCCATGAAAATTTTAAAAGATATTTGAATCAATTTTGAAATAATATTCCATGTAAATTACTTTTTAAAAACAATTTCTTAATAGTTATCCATTTTATAAATTTAGTAGGATCTTTGATGAAAATATGGTGGGTAAATTTGAACATGTCATACGAGGTAAAAAGAACATTCTTTTTACTTGGTAAAAAGGATATGGAAGTTAATTATTCAGGACGTGACAAAAAGATTCCATTAAATATATTTTTAAAATTAATGAACTGTAAAAATTACATTTAGATTTTATAGGGGAATGGTATAATATTCTTTGATGCTATTTCAGGAAAATATAGATTTCCAACCGAAGAGAGGGTAATGTCGAGACTTTATAATAATAAATTATTAACTATATTATGTACTAAAGAGTATAAAATGGAATGAATACATCTATATATCATAAAATAAAATAGTATAATAATACTCATGAATATTCTTGAGATGTGGATCATAAGATTTTATCAACAGAGGCATAAACATAAAAAATCTTGAAATACAATAAGATTGTCTCAATAAACTTGTATAACATGGTATCTTGGGATCATTCTCTAAATGTAAGGATAATAAATTACATGAGGAATATAATATCATGAAATTATTTATATTCACAATATAGAATATACAATTGAATTATAATCACCCTGAAAAATATTTTATGTGTAAAACATAACCTGAGTCTCAAAGAAGGAAAATTAAGACAAAAACATTTTTAAACAATTTCATAACTTTTGGAACATAATCCCTATGAATGAAGGCTCATAGAATTTGAATTTGAATACCAATAATTTTTTTTAAAACATAATTACAATACTATCATGGGAAGTACATACACCACAAAAAATGAATGAGTGGAAAACATAGCTTGTATCTCATAGAAATAAAAATTTAGATGAAATCACATTACCTTTTATCTTGACTCTAGGTATAATCATACTAGCTTAGTATATAATAAATATAAGTTTGTTATAAATATTTTAAAAAATAATATTATTATACCTATTAGAATATATGTTTTTATAATAACCTTATATTACCTGTTTGTTAACGATCCTATATTAAAGTTCCACTTCGGTTAATATTCGCTTTGTTCTTCACTTGTGTCTTAATTTGTTATATAATTTGTCCTTATATATATATGGATTAAATAATTTATATAATGATATAAATATATATTATATCCATTATATTCATATTATAGTAATTTATATAATATATAAGTAAAAAAATGGGATACACCATTCATGGAGACGGTAAGTAGTTTGTATGCTTGAAAATTGTTTCCATATTTATTTTTGTATTTAGTGAATGTATATAAATGGCATATGTATATATGTATATATATATCCTTATTAAATTATAATTAAAATACCATATATATAATATAAGTTTATTAAACCCATTCTTAATACATTCCATGTGGTGTGTGAATGAATCCCATCGCCTTGAGGGTGCGGTAGTCCACACTTCCTCAAATGAGATTATCGTATTAAAACCAATTAGAATGTAAAAATATATGTGTTAATAAATAAATACCTAAGATAAATGAAATAATAAATATAATATATTACCTATATAAATATATTTATCATCATATTGGCCACCATTATAAGTGGTAAAGGATAAATTAACAATCATCGTTTCGTGAGGCAGTAGTTCTCTGTACACAACAATAGTATGTTCAAAAACCATTAGATGGTGGTGTGTGTAGGTGTAGAAATGACCATAGGTATAAAAACAACATAGTATATGAAGATTCTTTTTTTTCACTCAATAAGGTAATAAATAGTGTGGATGGGTTGGAGAAGGAAAATAATAGAATGATGCACGATAGAATATGTTGCCTCTTAATCACGTAACTCTTTTTGGTTGGTAGAAAATGGCTTCTTTGAGAATGTTTCTAAAAAATATAGGATTCAAGGTAAAATGGAGTATTTTTTGGAGAAAATTGTTTGGAAGATAGGTAGATATTAAGAGTCTTGATTGTTGTGAGTAATGGGTAGAGTTGGTGGTCTTTTATAGTGGAGGAAAAGGACTCACATGGAAATTTTAAAATAAAATTTTTTGTGGACATGTTCTTACATAAAGCTAGTATTAACAAACAAAAAAACTCGATAATATAATGCTTATGGGAGAACTATGGATATTAAATGGGTGTTGAAAAAGTTTATAGGTCACTTTCTCCCATTATTTTATGGTTTATTTCTTAATTAAGTATAATTTGGCTGTAACCGTTGTGATTAATTTTAATAACTTTTACTAATCATTTTGGTAAAAAATTAACATGGTACTAATAGATTATAAATATTAGACTGAATATAATTCTACATATCATATTTTTTAAATTTTAATATTATAATTAGAGAAATTAATATTAGTGGAAATCCATATGATGGGATTAAATAATGAGGTTTTAAATTTGGAAGAAGTTGAAGCATTTGATAAGATTTTATAATCAATATCAAATAGGAATTGATTATAATGAATTTAATTTTTTAGTATATATAATATTTATCTAATTTTATCTTAAAAAATATTTGTAGTATCATTTATAATTAATAATTACTTAGGGAAAAGGGATTTTTTTTAAAAAGAAATATTTCTCACTATTCATCAAAAAATGACGTTTCAAACAAAATCCCACTAATTCACCCTATGCTAGTTTTGATGTTATGATTTAAAAAATTAAGTTTATTATAACAAATTAAATTTCTAAATGCCATTAAAATTCATATCACTATAAGGTAATTAAATGTAGTGTATTTGTGAAAACAATATTTTAACCATAGAATGACTTTACCAATAATCATATCTTTTCTTATAAATATGTTATTTTTATATAAAAATTTATAAAAATATTTGGAAAGTATTTATTACGATTCATACTAAAAATTTTAAAGGCTATGTTATAATTATATTCTTAAAATATTTTAAAAATTAAAAATATTTGTTTTGTATAAACTCATTGTTTTTTTTATCATACGCCAATATACTGTTGCTTTCATCACACACCATGTTGGTGTTTCATGTAGTGAAAGAGAATTTGGTATTGCATGTAGCTCAAGAAAAGTTGGTATTATTTCAGATAGAAATTTTTAACATTTTTATTCAATATATATATATATATATAAATGAATATTTCTAGTGTCATTAGAAATGAAAAATTCAGAAATGTTAAATTAATTCGAAAAAATAAGTCTCAAAATCCTGGGATGTTATGTTCTACCCCCTTAAAATGAATTTATCCCTCAAAATTTGTATGGGTTATCAAAGGATTAATGTTTGAATATTTCATTCATATAATCCCATATCGTAATAATGAATACTAAAACATCCCTTCAAAATAGAAATTTAGAACCACAACACTTACCCCAAGTAACAAATAACATGGTTTCCACATAGGAGAATAAAGGTTGGGTGTGAATATTGGAAATGGAGGGAAAAAGTATATATTTATAGGGAATGATTTAGGTCATTAATCAGAAACAAGTGAATTATAAAATTAATGATGAGGGCCTCAATTTTTAAATCTATGATGATTTAAAAGGACATCAACTCAACAAAAATTAAGTTATTTGGAAAACACTTTTATTGATCAATTTTAGAACATTAGGTAATTCTTGATAAATGTCAATAAAAAAATGTTTTTCTGGTGTTTTGATATGAAAAATTTATAATATACCCATTACCTCATGGAATTAATGTCCAAAAATTAACATTAATGAATAAAATGCTAAAATAAACTTTTAACAAATCATAAGGCCCATAAAAGAATAAAATTTCTAACTTTTTGTCTCTAAAAAGACAACATGAATTAATTTATAAAAAGGAACAATGATGTTTCATTATAAATTATTATTCATTATAAATATATATATGTTTACTAGGACATCACTTAGGTTATTGGTAGGCGTGAAACACTTACCATCCTTCAGTCATGGGTTCGAGACCTACGACTTTTCCAGAAATGATTGGTTGTCACCCAACATAAATGATTTCCTTTTTTAAAACCTCAGTAATATAATATATATGATTCAAATCCCTAAAATTAGGCCAGTCACTGATTTTCCTTTTTTCCATGCTTTCTAAAACAAACTCACTACACAAATACTTCCTCTGAAATTTAACATAAAATTTTCATGAATGGATAACCATTTAAACCTATAGAAAGAAAAAAAATTCAAAGCCTTAGAAATAGATTGATGAAATAAGATTCACATTGATTCCCCTATGTCTAAAATTATCTATTGGTTGTGACATTCCAAACATGTGAATACCCTTATTGTATATTCCCTTGATACATTGTAACAAACTGAATTAGAATCAATCCTTTTGGAAAACATGCATGATTCCTCATTCCAAAGTATATTGGATTTACTCTATAAATAAAAAAAAATTTAAACATAATTAGTGGTAGTATTATTTTTAAAGGTAGGGGCTGAAGCCTCATTTTATTATTAATGAAAAGTAAAGACCTTTTTTTAAATAGTCAATTACTTAGTTCCAAGGTAATGAGTACTATTCAATTTTCTTATTCATATCCCATGTACCTATATCCATACAACATTATCTTAACATAAAGAACATGATAAGGGTTACCATCCCCTAGTAAAAATTTTCATCATTCACGAGGTAAACCTTCTAGTATATTCATACCATTTAACCTATTCATTGTAAATCCTTAAAAAACATAAACTGAACAATCCATAGGTAATTCACCACTCATAATTATGGAATCCAAATACCCAAATGCGTCGATTACTTCATTCGTAGTCCATTAATAATAATACCTCTTTCCTTTCACATTTCATCCATAGTCTTGTCATCATCCACAATGTAACCATTAATCAAACCACCATCCTCATTCTCCTCCCGAACATTCCTCTTAGGACATTTGGTTGCATAATGTCTATTTTCTCCACAAATAATAAACATAACCGTTTATAAAATCTTTGTGAGGAAAAAATTCCAATACATTTATTTAATAAAACTCTTCATTTTTCTATTTCAATAAATTTCTCAATGTCCTTTTTTTTCACAGTCAAATCACCTTCATGTTCTGCTATGACATTCACTTAGGTGATTCGTTACATATTCTTGACACAAAGGAAATCTAGAATTCTTTCCTCAATGGTATTCATTAACTTAAATCACTGTGAAATACTTATTTCTCTTCCAATGTTAGTCTAACTATTGGTTACGGTAAAAAATTTCAATCATGTTCTGTAAAAACTGATTGGGCATGATCATGATATTATTCACTATAATGAGTGTCCCACTTAATGGCTCATCATAAAATATTCCATGATATTACAAATTAATCTTGTTCATTATGCTTCCCACCATTGACTAAACCCAAATGTAAAGTGTGATCATTAATTACCATAGTAGAAAACCACATAGTCATGAAAATAATTACTTATAGGATGTCTAAACAATGAAACCCTCAATAATCTATGACACCTTGGAGTTATCCCAGGTTATTCATAGATAACTTATATTTAATTAATTCATGATGGTTCATGCAGAGTTTTTGAATTCAAAAAGCATTTTCCCCATATGTATCAAACCATGTCTCTAGAAAGGCCAATTTTCGTATACTTGATTACCCTAAGTCAAGCCCAAATCATCATGTTGGTGTTAATAATTTTATATACATATGTTCCAGAGACGCATCTAGTTAAATATCCATAAAAGTATATATTTCTTGAAAACCACTCACTCTATACACTAACAATGTTCTAATACATTTTCCAAAATATTAACTTATCCTTAAACATATCCTTAGAGACATACCAAGACATATACATAGAAACATACCTAGGAATATAACTAAGGTTTTCTCATCCTATATTCTAAAGGTTAACTATACCATTTCTTTGATAAAAACTATAGAGACCCTCTATTTCCCAACATAGAAATTAAATTACATTTACATAATAATTAAACATTATACAAAAATACTCCCAACGACCGTAGTTGGTATAGTGACTTTGGAAACATGGAAACAACAAAAGCTAGTACATATGTGATATACATTATTTATCGCTAGGTTCATCATGACTATCACCCTTTTTAAACCCATCAAACATAATACACATCTTCATAACATGTGCAAGTAAACAAAAAAAACGAGGGAGCTCAAATGTTAAGTAAGGGTAAACAAGGGAGACATGTAAGCATAAACATGAGAATAAGGGTACGGGAAAATGTTTGGGAAAACAAAAGGTCATACCCTACATATCAAAGATCATATACATGAATCCTGGAATAAATCTTTTCAGTTTATAAGACATGAAATAAAATGATATAAAGGTTATAATCCATGCAAGCATAACATAAGAGTAAGACATGGAATAATGGAAACACATAAGCATATATTGATTTCCACATTAGAAAAGACATCTATCCTAAGACAATATTAGTGGAAAAATTCAATTAAAAATTGAGGGGTCCCCTATTCTAGCCCTGTATAACTAAACCATGTAAAACCTTATTCCAACATTATATTACTAAACCGAGTAAACCTTCATTTTAACCCTATATTACTAAATTGAGTAAACCCTCATTCCAACCATGTATTACTAAACGGTGTAAACCCTCATTCCATCTATGTATTACTGAACTTAGTGAACCCTCATTCTATCCATGTCAATCTCATTATATATAAATCAATACCCAGTGAATTAGGGGAGATATGGGTCCCAACCATCACATAATGAATTGATAAATACATGGGAAACAAGATCATAAATAAATATATCATAAGCCATGAAATGAAATGGGTATCATAAACATGTAAACATATCATAACCTGTAGAAAGAAATAAGTTTCAAAATCAGTTCATTAGAATCCTAACTTGTGAAAAGAAGCAGGTTTAAAAATAATATAACCCATGACAGAGTAACTAGTTTCATAAATTTATTATCCGTGATAAAAAAATAGGTTTCATATAGATATTGACAGAAAACATACATAATTTATAGAAAGGATGTGAATGGAATATTTGGAACATTTACTATAAGTAATGAGTGACATCAATATATGTGATCATAGATGGAAAATAATTATGAAATAACTTCTAAAAACGTTTCATGAGGAAAATATCTTTTCTTGTTCAAAAAAAAATTTAATACATAAAACTAATTGAAAATTATTTTCCTAGAAGATACCATGAAAAATTATAAATAATTAATGAAATCATTTTGAAATCATTTTACCTTGAACACTTTTAAAATAATCTTCAGAACATTGAAAAAACCTTTTTATTTGAAAAAACATGAAAACATTTAAAGAGAGCTTGAAAATGTTTTGAAATAAATGTTATTGAAATAACATTTAACACATATATATGAAGCATGAAATTTTTTTGAAAATAATTATTCCTGATAAAAAATAAAATAATAATGAAAATTTTTTGAAAATAATTTTTCATTTAAATATATAAAAGAAGCTTCAAAACATTTTGAAAACCATTTCATTGGAGGTAGATTGAAATTTTGAAGAGATGAAAAATTTTGAAAACAGCTTCCCATAAATAAATAAAAATATATTTGAAACAATTTTAAAAAAATAATTGAAAATTACTTTTAGAATACATTTTCTTAATGAGTAATGTTTTTAACAATTCAAAGGGGACTTTGAATAAATAATAGAGGGTGAATCTGTACATATCGTATGAGGTTGAATGAAAATTCATTTTACATGGTAAAAAAGTTATAAAAGTTCATTATTTGAAAAGGGTAAAGAATATTCTATTTAATAGATTTGAAGAAGGAAAAATGTTAAAAAATAATTTTAGATATTATAGAGGAATGGTATATTATTCATAGAAAGTATTATTAGGAAAAATAAATTTCTTACTGAAGATAGGGTAATGTTAGGGTTTCCTAAAAAACTTATTAACTATATTATGTAACAGTGAATAGAAAATGGTACCAACACATTATTATATCAAGAAAAAATAAAGGATAAGAAAACTCATTAATACTTCGGAGAGGTGGATCTTAATATTTTACCAAAGGAAGCATAAATATAAACAATCTTGAATGGCAATGAGATTGTCTCAACAAACTCTTATAGAATTATATCCTGGGATATGGATCTCCATGAAATGAAAGGAAATTAAATGAATAAGATAAAATTATGAAAATATTTATATTAATGATATTTCATGTAAAATGGAATTATATGAACCCCAAAAAAGAGTATAAGTGAAAAATATAACATGAGTCTTAAGGAAGGAAAATTGAGATAATTTTTTTTTACAAATTTGGTAACTATTAGAACATAATCCCCATTCAAGAAGGATAATAAAATGGGGATTTAAATACCAAGAAATTTAATTAAACTATACATATAAAAAAATCACAGTCATTCCATACACTATACAAAAAAGATAAAGTGGTGAACAATGCTTTTATCTCACAGAAGTTTAAATGTTTTGAAATCCCTTTTCCCTCTGTCTTGAATCTCTCCGTACATGTAACATATTATTGTATAATAAATATAAGTTTATTATATATAATTTTCAAAATATTATTCTTATATAGATTACAATATATAGTTTGATTATAACCATATACTACCCTCTTGTTAATGATCATATATTAAATATTCATTGCAGGTAATAATTGTTTTGTTCTTCACAAGTGTCAATATTTGTTATATTTTTTATCCGTAAAAATAGATCATGATTAAAAAATTAGATCATGATATAAATATCAATTATATTTAGTATATTAATATTATAATAATTTATATTATATATAAGTACATAATATAATACATTATTCATGGAGATGGTATGTCGTTCGTATGCATGAATATTGTTTCCACTTCTATTGTCATGTTGAAGGAAAGTATGTAAATCAATAATGTATATGTATGCATGTATATATATATATATCATTATTCAGGTAGAATTACTATATCATATATATCATTTAATTTCACTTTACCCATCCTTTATATATTCCATGTTGTGTGTCAACGAATCACATCGCTTTGAGGGGGCGGCAGTCCACACTTACTCAAACAAGATTATCATATTAACACCAAATGGAAGGTAAAAAGATGTCTGTTAAAAAAGGAATACACAAGATTAAATATATAATAAATATAATATATTACATATATAAATATATTTTCTATCATAATTTCCTCCATGTTTCATGGTAAAGGGGAAATGAACAATCATCTTTTCATGAGGTAGTTGTTCGCCGTACATAGAAATATTATGTTCAACATCTATTAGAGTTTTGTGTGTGTAAGTGTAGGTCATACCATTTTTAAAAAAAATATAGTATATTTTTTATTCTTTTTTTCACAAAATAGTAGAATAAACATATTTAAGTGGGCGGAGAAGGAAAATAATGGTAATGATCTTGAGAGAAGATGTTACCTCTTAATCGGGTAACTCTCTTTGGTTTGTGCCAAAATGATTTCTTGAGAGAGATTCTACCCAGAAGGTGGATTCATGGAAGAAGGGAGATTTTTTGTGGGGAAATTTGCGTGGTTAATGGACTAACTTAATATGCATGACATCTGTAAGAAATGGGTATAGGTGTTGGCGTTTAATTAGGAAGGAAAAGGCCTCACATGGAATTTTTAGAAACAAATTATGTGTGCACATGTTAAAGCATAAAAAAATTATTAAAAAACTAAAAAAATGAAATAATTAAACGTATATGGACTATATATGGACATACAATGGGTTTTGGCCAAGTTTATATGTAATTTGGGCGCTTAATTTTACATATTAGTCATTCTTTAAGTATAATTTGGCCTTAACTGTTGTTATTAATTTTAATCTATTTTACTAATCATTTTTTGTTTAAAATTTAAATAGTCTAATTGGAATATAAATAATAGATTGAATACACTGGTTTATATTATAATTTTTTAATTCCAATCATAGAGGTGGTGAAATTAAGATTTGTGTTAATCCAGTAGATGAGACAAAATAAAAGGGTTTTAATGTAGGGAAAAGTTCAAATGTTTGTTAAATATTTTTATTCTATATCAAAGTTGAATTGATTATAATTAATTTAATTTTCTTATTAGATTCAATATTTATCCAATTTTTCCTTAAAAAATCTTTATAGAATCATTTATCATTAATAATTAATTATGCCAAATTGATGTTTTTAACTAAAGAGCAGTATTTTTCACTATTCAAAAAATAAATATTTTTCTCATAAATAAACAAAAAAATCACCCAATTGTAATTTTGACATCCTAAACTACAAAGATTTTTTTTATTTAATAAAATTAAATTACTAAATGTGTCAAAAATTTCTTTCATTATAAGTTAATTAAATATAGTTTATTTCAAAAAGAAATATTTTTAAAAATAGAATGACTTTACCCATAATCAAATATTTTATTGTCAATATATTTTATTCTAAAAAAATATAAAAATATTTGAAATGTATATATTACTATTAATATTACTACATTTTACAACAATGTTATATTTACCATTTTAAAATAATTTAAAAAATAAATAGATATTTTTCATAGAATCTTAGTGTTCCGTGTATCATACGCCAACTAAGTGTTGCGTGCATCGTCTGCCAAGTCCATGTTCCTTGTAGAGAAATCCATGTTGGTATTTTATATCGCACAAGATAAGTTTGTATTGTGTGTGAAAAGAATTTTTGACTTTGTGTTTTAATATATATATATATATATATATATATATATATATATATATATATCTATTTCCACTATCATGTGAAATGAAATATCCATAAAAAAAATTAATTTGAAAAATTAATTCTCAAAATCATAAGCTGTTATAGGATTGGTTTTAGTTATTAATTTTATATAGGGTGAAAAATGAATTCCAATTCTTAAAAGAGAGGGTAATCCTTTCCAAATTCTATAGGTGATCTTTGGATGCTATTAATGTTCTAGGTGTGTGTGATTCAAATCATAATTATAAAGAATATGTGGAACCTAAAACGTTTTAGGTTGAGTCACCCCCCAAGAGAGGTGTATTTCTTATTGATTCCATAGCAGCCTCTACCTTATTTTATATGGGATCTTCCCATTCATATATATCATTAAGGTCACATAAAACTTTACTTATAGCAATAAATTTTATAATATTTATGATGGATCTTCTTGCATCATTATGAAGGAAGAAGTATAATGGTTTTAAGTGCACAAAGATTTTATTTGTTGAAATATAAGTCATATTGTACTTCCTCAAGTTCGATTCACAAATTTTTTTAGTTAATCAATGGTTTGGTTTAGATAATTAGTTTTTATTCTGTGATTTATATTTTTCATTAATTGTTCAAATCATTATCCTCTAACTACAGCACTCACATATTCCAATGATAGTGTGACTCTAGTGTAGGGAAGGAAGTGTTTCATGTTCCAGATGTGGGATCAATGTCATTAATGTTTTCTATGGTGTTCTATAAGTTGGTGGTGTATGGTTCAGATTATTGTCTTAAAAATTTTGTGGATCGGTACCCCGCAAGTGTTTTTAGATTATTTTTCAGTTTTTCATGCCTAGTAGGTGGTCAAGTTAAGTATTTATCTACTTCTAGGTATGATCCCCAATTCTCTTCCAACATATCTTATAAATTATACTCAGTTAAAGGAGTTAATTGTTCAATTGGAGAACCTAGAAAACAAGGGAATTATTCTTCATAGTGTGTCACCATTAGAATTACCTATACTATTTCAAATGATAGAATATGAGATTCTATTAATTACATAAACTATAATAATATTAAGAAGGTTATCATTAATAATAAATATATGTACTATAGTATTTAAGATATTTTAAATGAACTTAAGGGTGCCTTGTCATTTTCAATGATTAATATGAGGTCTAGGCACCATCAGTTGAGGGTTTGAAATGTGGATGTTTTTAAGGCTACTTTTATGATCTTGTGTGGAAAATTTGAGTATCTAATTTTAAAATTTACCTATATAACTTATTGTATGGTATCAATGTAATAGATAAAAAATCATTCAATTTATTTTTGACACTATTTTTGTCATGTTTGTTGAGGACATCATGGTGTATTCCAAAAAATAGGAGGGCTACAGAGATCATGTTAGTATTGTTGAGGGAACCTTGATAGAGAATATTCTATATTCAAATTTCTATACATTCCACATTTTAAAAAAATGGATATTTTTTTGGACATTTGATTTATAATGAAATTGTTTTTGTAGACCCTAAAAATATTCATGTGGTTATGTCTTACGTGCAACCTAAGAATGTACTTGGGATCAATATAATTTTACTCTTGGATGGGTGTTATGAAAATTATTAGGAACTATATTGGCCACCTTGTCCCTTGATAAAATTGAAATGGAAATTTGTAAATTTTTAGTGGAGTGAGAAGTTCAAGTGTTCCTTTGAGGAGTTGAAGATTCTTTTCGCATCAAATCTAGTTTTAGTTCTTCTTGATCCTGTGAATAGACGTATGATGTATTGTATTTATTTAGGTGTTTATTTGGGGTGAATATTGATGCAATATGACAATTTCATAGAATATCACCCTCGTAAACTATTAAAAAATGAGATGAATCACCCCCTGACCAATAGATGGATATCATGATTCATTTATTGAAAAAATTGATTCATTAAATCTTAGAAGAGTATATTATTGTTCATCCATATCATTAGAGAAATAACCATATACACAATAAGGTTAAAATGAATTATAGTAAAAAAACTTTTTAGTTTAACTTAAAACATATTATTTGTTTTATTTATTATACACCCAAGAAGGTGAATGTGTTTATCTATTAATTTAATAACCGGTTATCGATCTATGTAGTTAAGGAATTTATGGACATTTATAGTATATTTAGTTTGTTTACAGTGGTGAGTCTAAAAGTAAAACCCCAAAATTTAAAATTGAAAACATAATATTCAATATCATGTGTTAAATGAAATAACAATCTTATAATGGAATAAACCATCTTGATACTTTGTGATATATTTTTTTATAAAACAAATCAGCCTCTTTACTATCATGTGGAATATGAAATCCTAGGTCTAAATGATCTTAAATATAGTATAAAATTATATCCTTGACATTAAATTTAAAGGTATTAAAATTAATATCTAAAATATGTATAATATGGTTATACATAGATTATAAATAAAATAAATATCATTTATAAAATAATGAAATGTTTTTGTGAAAATTGTTTTTTTCTAAAATGAATTATTATTCAAACTTTTCACACATAATTAAAAATATTAATTACCACCATAAAAAAAAGATATTTTAAAAAATAAACTCTATTTTTAAAACCATAATATCAAAATTTTCCTTGGATGGATATTTCGGATTTTTATAATATATTTCATATTCCAATTAATGGTTAAGAACTAAATTTTAATTGAAAACTGCATTTTTGTTTAATGAATTTTTAAAGTTACATTCTATTTTAAATAATATTCAATGTAAAATTAATTTATGTTTTTACAATTTAGTGAAATTTAGGTCATTGAAACTATTTTCATATTTAGTTTTGATATAAAAACATTATTATCTTTTGAATATTTTAATATTAAAAACCCTGCTTAATCATTTCGTCCGTGGGATTAAATTTAAATTAATTTTTTCACTTATAGGAAATTAATTTGATAAAATGTATTCCAAAAATGAAATATTCAAAATTTATAATATATAATACGGTACACATAATTGTTTTACCAAATTAGATGGTGAAAATAGTAAAAATTAATTACCCCAGTAAGGGTAAAAATGGATTTACCGGGTGTATACTAAAAAGACAAGCGTTAAAAATGAGTTACGAACTTTTTCAAAAAAAAATCATATAAATACATTGACCATATATCATATAGGTTCAAGGAAGGATGAATATTTAGTGTTTTTCTAGATTAAAACCTATGTATAATTGAATATTTACAAAAAAAGTATTATTATTCCACTCATTTCACTTATAGAAGGACACCCCCTCAACTCTCCACTTCAGTCACTAAAAACCATTTTTTTAATCCATTACCTACCCAAATAAGTTCTCAAATTACCTATAATCATCTTAAAAGAAATATTTTGTTCAAAAAGACATATCATGAATTTATTTGGTGAAAACATTAGCAGAGTACCTGAAGATGAGGTTACATTATTCAACATGCATCTTAATTTTATTTCTCCCTTCAGACTATTCAAACCGTATTAAAACATTATGATATAATAAAATCAGTATCCAAAATATAATTTTATGTTTTTAAAATATTATTAGATAAAACCACATACACTTCAATTAAATGGAATACGAAATCCATATTTGGGCATATGACAGTTTAGCACCTCACAAACAAATGTCATTAGTTTTTCTATTACCACACATCACAGTTGGGTATGATGATGGATATAAAGTTTATATATATATATATATGACATTTATGACATAATTTTAACAAATTATTCATTATATCATATATATATATACGTATATATATTAGAATTTCTTTCCTTATGGTATAAAATAACGTAACTAGTGTGTACAAAATATTACTGCCTCAAAAAGATTTGGGATTCCACTATCACTAACGATTGTAATTGAAGGTGATAGAGATAAATGTAATTAATATATTTTATATAAATGAAATAATTATTTTATTAATGGTGTATTTATAGTTATGAAAATATAAGTTATCATTATATGTGTTCTACACTGAGAAAGGATTACATCATTCATGTATGTGCGAACAATCACCTTCCTGGAGTGATGTGACTCTATTTTTATCACCACACTACAAGGATGTTACATATAAATATATTAAAATAAATAATATGGTATTTATGAAAATATGATAATTTTTTAAAGTTAAATTATTACATATATCTTTTCCATAATGATCATTGTGAAATTGAAACATTACTCATGTGTAAGTTTGACCTACCATCTCCATGATTTTAACCTAGTCCATTTTGGGTAACAATCAATCATGATTTGTTTTTGAAGTGTAATTGGGGTACAAATATGATAATTATTTCATCAAATTATTTTATATATGATGATAAAATATAATTGTCAATCGAATTAGATCTTTCAAAATGAAACACGCATGAGAAAACAAGTTAATTAACACTGGAAAGAATAAAAACAATGAAGGATTATAAATGGAAGGGGGATATGATATTATAAAAGGATCATATATGGTATTATAACCATTAATATGATTCTTGAGTAATTTAATTATATATTTGAAAGAACTATACATGATGTTAAATCACATAAAAAATGATACTTTATGTAAAGGATTTCTCTACAATTTCATTTCATGGTGTCATACTGTTATGTTATATAACTAGTTTCTTTTATATGACATATATTATAAAACCATATAATTCTAAAAGAATAATATTATTGTCAGTAGAATATGTGGCATGAAATACTTATATTTTAAGAGAATATTACACCATAAGACTTGAAAATATAATTATTTTAGAGTGAATTTTATTTTATTTATATATTATGATACAAAAAAATGAGTTTCTTCAATAGATTGCATTACACATAAGACCGTGTTTCACTAAAAAAATATTAATATTAATACTACAATTTAATATGACATTTATCTCTTAGTAATTGGAATGTTGGGTAATAATACGATTAAATAGATTATTAAAATAGATATTTTATTCATGTTAATTATTTTTATTTTGAATTGTAATAAAATAAGAATCATTAAAAACAAAAACAAAATATTTTATAAAGACTATATTTTTTTAAAAGTTGGATTAGTCACCCCTCCACATAAATAATTAAATTAATTTTTAACAATTTTATAAAATTTATATGAAAAATAAAATATTTTTTTGTAATATGGTACCCAATTTATTTTATGGATAATTGTTTTAATTTTTTTGTGATGTTTTATTTATGGATATGGAAAAATACTGAAATTTAATCAAAAAATACATTTTATTACAAATTTTTTAAAATGATAAATTATTTTTTGTTGGTTTTAAAGTAAAAGTGGTTCCATAAAAGACTATTTAATACAATTTAGATCAATACAATAAATTTCATAATGAATTTAGATATAAATTCCATGTATACTTTTTATCATTTTCAATTTGAAAACCTAATTTTTCATCATGTCTGTTGGACACATTTTCAATATAATTTTTCCACTAATGTGAATTTCATTTTAAAAAATGGATAATTTATTTTGAATTAAAATAATTTATAACTAATAATATTATATAATAAATTTTTTACAAAAATTAATCGAGAAGGTAGTAAAAAATTAATTACCCTGGTTAAGTTAAAAATGGGTTTACTATGAAGTTAAACTAAAAAAATAATGGTCAAAATGACATATATAATTGTCTAAAAACTATTTTCTGAAAATAATTCAACAATTACATATATAGGGTTCTATATTTCTCCATTTTTCGACCCTTATGACACATTAATAATGTAGGATACCTCAATTCATTTCAAAAATACAAAGTGTGCCCTCTACCTCACTTATACAAGGCCACCTCATTTCCCTTTCTGTTCACAACTTCAATGCACCATAGATTAGAAAAATCATAACAAATCACTTAAAATCTTCCATAATCTTATTCATGAAGACTTATTTTGGGCATAAATCAATCATTTGAAGGGATTAGTAAAACCCTAAGGAGGATACCTAAATAAGATGTAATTTTCTTCAACATGCATCCTTGTTTTACTTTTTTATCATACTCCTCAAATTATTTTTAATCTATTAAGATGTAATATATATAATATTATATATAAATTTATGTTTTTATAATCATTTAATTACTGAAATCATCTCAAATTCAATCATATAGGTTAGGAATTCATAGTTTGTGAGTATGGAGGACTCCCACCTTGCGAACCGATGTCATTTGTTTTTCTATTTCCATCTCCCATGGTAGGTATGATGATGGATATATTGTATATATAATATCTTTATAATTTATTTATACCTATTAAGTCACTTTATATCATACATATATTAATTTTTCATTCCATAAGAGATATGATAATTTCATTCATATGTAATTAGGACTACCATCTCGCGAAAAAATGTGATTTTTATTCCACAAAAGTTTCACTTTGAAGGTGATAAAAATATAGATATTTATTATATATGATATAAATGAAGTAATTATTATATTATTGACATATTTATAATTCTGAAAAGGTAACATATATCATTTTCATTTTTTACCATTCACTCATGTAAAGATGATAATATCAGTTGTGTAATGTGGACTTCCACCTTCAAGAAGAAATGTGAATCACTTTTCATTACCCAAGAGATGGATGTTATATATAAGTATATAATATTTTATTAATGATTTTATTATAATTATTTAATTATAAAATATTATATACATTATTTCCATAATTATCAACAAAAAACAGAAATGTTACTCATGCGTACATACAATCTACCATCTCCATAATTGTAACACACTTAATTTTTCATTACCATCTTCAACAATTGGTTTTAAAAGTATAACTTATGTAAAAATATGATAAATATTCCATGATTATTATTATATTTATGATAAAACTATATAATATGTGTAAGAACATGATCTTTTATGACGAAACACACTTGAGAAAACAAGGTAATTAATACACGAAACAATGATAAAATATTGAATGATCATTAATGAATAAGTAATATTATGTTGTAAAGGGCTCATCTATGATATTATAAAGATTTATAAAGATTAGTTTTTTTGGGTTTAATTTTATTACATGTTTAAAACCACTCTATTGTATTTTAAATTAGTTTAAATCTAATAGATGTGTGATGTAAGGGGTTTATTAACTCAATTTTCACTCATTGGTTTAAATTTATACTTCATTGATTATACCTTAATAAAATAATTACTGTAATGAATTTTTATTGTGTTATGTTTTATTTAAAAGAAAGTTATGAGGATTTAGAGTTGATACACATATTCGGTTCAGAATTAATTTTCACATCAATGTTATGATCATTTTAAGTGTTTATTTCACAACCTTATTATAATCAAGATTATTTTTTCAAGATTGAAAAAAATACTAAAAAATAAATTAATAAAACCATAAAATTTTCTTCTAATATTTTTCTTCATGATATTTTCATATAATTGTACCATTTTACCACTCATTTCTTCTTAAATTAATTTGTAATATATTTTTTAGAAAATATGACTTCATTTCTATGATTGACAGAAAGTATTTGTTTTTCTCTAAACCATGTTGTTTGGAAATGTTTAAATTTTTTAACCTTTAAAATTTATTTATTTAAATAATGTTTTCCCATGATGCCTTTTTCATAAAATGTTTTCAATGGAATATTATATTATTTCTAAAACAATTCCAATTAGGGTTTCACAAACAATATGGAAGGAAAAATTATTTTAACACATACACCATGCACAAAACTTTCTACTATCATGACCCCAAAACGTTTTAAATATTCCCCTATATGTTTTAAATTTTATTTCCCAATAAAATTAATTTTAAATTTTATTATTTTTTAAGAATTAATCTCTAAAACTAAACATATATTTTCCTCAAGATTCATTTTAATGATCTTTTTATGGTATTTATATTCATAAATGATATCATCAATTAATTTTAATTATGATAGACTGGTGAAATATTTTATTGATATTATTATTATTATTTATTTATAAGTTTAATGATTATATATATTTTGGATGTGCTATATTGATATCATTCCCCATATTGCCCTACATGGCCTATGGATTTTTTTATTGAGTAGGGAAATTATTCCCATTTTATAGGGTGGTTTTTCAATACAAATATTATGGTTGTTTATGTTTCTCCCACTAATATAATGAATTATATGGAATTATTATGAGATGAGTGGGGCATAGACATTAAATATTCCCTTGATACATTAATAGGTCTCATGATGAAAATCATTTGGCTAAACCAGATGGATTTTTACCCACATATTTGAATATTATTATGTATATATCAAGAGTATACCTACCATGAGGATAGATCATAATAGTGAATATCATGAGGTTAGATCCAGATATTTTATATGTCAAAAATTATGAATTAAACCATTATAAATTCATTTATTTTTATTCGACCTGATTATTCAGTTAATTAGAATATCGATGTTTATGTTTTGAAGACCATGTGATTATTTATATGGAATTATATGATCATAAATAATTATTATTATATTATTCATGTGTTACTGATTAAATGGAATGATTTTTAATTATACATTATTCAATCTTTTTGTGAACACTAATTCAGGATAGCTTCCGCTGTGCATAAACCATACTGATTGTTTTTAGAAAACCACATTCTTATGTCGTATTTTCCCTGTGATATGATTAATTATTTTTTTATTGATATGAATGGAAATGTTATGGTAAATAATAGTTTCCTATGGAATGAAATTATGTTAAAATATGTTTATTTATATGTAATATGAAAATCATGTATGTGTGCAGTTTACCAAGAATATTATACTCTTTGGTCCATTGGGATGTGATTACTTGTATCTTATGCTAATGTAATAAAGTAGGCATGAACTATGGGATATAGGTGTCATGGTTGTTATAGTTGGTATCAAAGTAAGTTTAGTAGAAACCTTGGGATTGAGATTTTTGAAAATATAGAGTAGGTATCATAACAAAATAATGAACTTTGATGATAATTTAATAAGGACATCCGAATGATTTGGTAATGTATATATTATGTGTTTTTTCATTGAAATATAACCATGTACGAATACTAAATTTGTTCATGGTTCTAGCATAGATATACCTAGGGTTAATAACTCAAAAAATGGTGTATTTTCCTTGAATCAATCATCACCTCGTCTATGAAAACAGTTCTAACTGCTCACCAATTTTGACACTCCTATGGAATATTGTTAGGATAATTTAAATTTTCATTACAAACCAACATAAAGAATTTTTAAAAATATATATTCCCAAAGAAACAATTTTTTAGATTACGATATTATCCAAGCATAATGTTTTTAATTTGTGTTAAGTATTTAACAAGATTTTGGATTATAAATTAAGTTTCAAAATTATATGATCTAATTTGTGGAATTCTACCATTAGTAAATGTATCCTACAATATGGAATGGGTTCCGAATCAATGAAAATAATCTAAAGGACTATAATTACTATTTCGTTGATGGTTTAAAGATAATCATTCTAATGAAACATTTTTTCCAAATATTATCATCATATAATGACATAGTATCATGTTCACAAAAAAAGTTAAAGTATTATATAACTATTATAGATCTTAATTAAAGGAAGAGAAGAAGATAACAACAGTAAAAATGAATGATAATGGGAAGAAGGGAAAGAATTTATTTCTCACATGTGATAATTGTGGGAAAAACACCCTTGAACTGTGTTAAATTAAATGAGAGTTTAAAACAAGATTTGAGAGGAATTCCACCATTATTGTGATTTCAAGAGAAGGAGAAAACATCCCAATATACAATGCTTCAACTATATGGATATAGGGCACTACGCAAATCAATTTCCCAAAAATAAATGGAATATACCTCAAAATAAGATAATAGATCAAAGTCAATATTATTATATTACCAAAGGAATTAAAGAATGATTAATGTTATAGTTTTTGGATTCAATAATTATTTCATTCATGTTTTTATCAATGATCTCTGGGTTATGATAATTATAAATATATAAGAATTGCATGAAAACACTTTTTTTAAGGATTTAAAAGCACGTTTTTGATAGTATTGATGTCCAAGTCAAATATTTAGTTATGAGTAGATATTATTGGAAAAAAAATAATAGAAGACCCTAAGTATGTTCCAGACATTGAGATAAAAATGTTAAAATGAAGAGTTGATTTATATGGATAACAAAAATAGGATAGTAATGGATTACTAGGAACTAATTAATGATTTTTTGATAATGTGTTTTAAAATATCATAAATTATGGTTAAGACATATTTATATTTAATAAATATATCCAATAATATATGTTTCACTTAAGGAAAAAATAAGAATACATGTTTTAAAAAGGAATTAATGGTAATTTTGGTTATTACCTTGGTAAAAGGGAATATATGATGAAGGTATTCACATGTTTATTATGTAATGATTGAAAGATAATTATTATTATTTAATGTATTAATGCTAAGTTCATTTTGAGAATTCAGTGACCATATTTCTAATTTTTATAATCATGATCTTTTATAATGTTTTTATAGATAAAAATTTATGAAATGGTTTATGTTGAACATTGAATGATATTTTAAATATTAATGTATTAATTCAAAATATTATTATTTTTTTATATTGGATTAATTTTTATAAACACATTGATTTTTTAAAATATTTTTAGATAGAAGAAAAGTATTTTCACTCTTTTATGGATCTTATGATCCATTAAATGTATATTTTAGTGAGTCAGACAAATAAATTCATTTGAGTACATTAATTTATTGAAGTAAGGGATGAAATGAAAATTTCTTAATGTAAAAGAAATGTATGTAATTGTAATTATGAAATATAAATGTATCATGTTAGTATATTTATATATATTCCATGATAGTAAAACAATTACCCAACTTTAGTAAAAATATCATGAATCAAAAATTTTAACCAATTACTGTTATATCCAATGAACTAGATAGTCTAAAAAATCACAGATTTATGTTTTTCATGCCCTTAAAAATCCATTGATCATTTACCTTATATTTATAAATTTCCAATTTAAATATCTATAATTATTTATTCTTGAATTCAATGTATATATGTTCACTGTTCACCAATGTTCTTCTACTAGGAAACATAGTTATGTTTTATTTCATATAACCATTATACTTCCTTTTCTCTCTTATTAGGATGTTTTTATTCCAAACATTTTCCGATATGGGTTTTCTAAATAATGTAATATAATAATTTCTATACCTTTGTTTCCAAAATCCATATAAAATTATAAGGATGATAATTATTTAAGGTGGGTGTTATGTAACATCCCAAAATTCGAAAAGAAAAACATTTTATTCAATAACATATCTAACCTAAAAAACCAAACATGGACGATTATATAACACCCTCTTACTTTAAAATAAAATATTTTAGAATATATTAAATTTATTCAATATTTTATGATACACACAACAACAAGTTTCTTAAATATCTTTAGTTATATACATGACTGAGTTTTATGAGATAATAATATTCTATCAATATTATTATTCAATTTAAAATTTATATCTTATTCATTTGAATGGATGATATGAATAAGATTAACTAAATTATAATAATTTATAGTTCACACATTTATATTATTTGTCTCTTTATTATTAATAAAATAGAAATCATTTAAAATAAAAATAAATATATTATTAAAAACATTATAATCCAAAAGATGAATTAATCTTGTTTTTAGAAGAAAAAATTAAAAATAAATTTAAAAACATTTATTGTTTCTATTTGTGAAAATAAATTTTGTTTTTAAAATTCTTTTAACAAAATTATATTCAGGTAATTTTTTATGGGAGGTTTTATTTTTTTCTGAATAGTGAAAATACCGAATTATAAATGAACACTGCCTTTTAATTTAAAAACTTTAAAATGAAAAACTATATTTTTAATTTTTATTAAAGTAAAATTATAAAAAGTTATATAAAAATTATTCAAATTTATGTTAGTTAAATGATTTTAAAATTGAATTTAGATATAAAAACGTTATAAAAAATTTCAATATTTTCACTTTGAAACCACACATTCTCATCATGTCCATGAACATAATTTTAAATTAAAATTTTACAATTATGTTAATTGAGTTTGGAAAATTTTATTTCATCATAGACTAATAATAATTCATAATTTTAATGAATTAAAAACTAGTTTTTGAACAAAATGAATAGTGAATTTATTAAAAATTAATTACCATAGTTAAGGTAAAAATTTGTTCATTAAGGGTTTAAACTAAAAATATATGGGTATGAATAAACTATAAACATGAATAAAAATACATCTCTAGAAATTTATGGGCCATTAAACCTCTAAGATTTTATAATGTACCATTGTTTTACCCTTGTGACAAATAAAATCTGTGGCACCACTCAATTCTTTTCAAAAATTCATAGTGTGTACCCTCCCCCACTTATTAATATCCACCCCTCTCATATCATATTCACACATTAGAACATATTTGGTTTTTAATATAACTACCAAAATCACATACAAAATTCACTCCCATAATCATATGGGCCATATTTTTGAAAAAAAATCAACCCTTTGATGGCTTTAGGGCCAACCTAATGAGGATACTGGAACAATATGTAATGTTATTCAATGAGCATCCTTATATTACTTCTTTATACACCTCCTTAAATTTTTATCAATCCTTGATTATATAATAACATAATTATATTCCATATATTAATATTTTTATTATATTATGTTAGTAACATAAAACCATTCCACAAAATTGGTTACAAAATCTTCATTCATGTGTAATGCAGACAACCACCTCATGTACCGATGTCATTTATTTTTCCATTTATACCATACAGGGTTGGCTATGATGATAGATAACAAGTATATATCTGATATTTATAAAATAACTGTAGATAAATATTAAAAATATCATATATATCGCTCGGTTATGCACTCTATGGGAGATACTATATTGTCACTCATTTGAATGACAGACTACTGCCTCATGAAGCGATAAGATTCGACTTTCATTGATGCATCATGTGGAAGGTGATAAAGGTAAAAATATTTATTATATGTGATATTAATGAAATAAATATGATATTAGTGTAATATTTTAATCATACAAAGATAATATATTACATTTTCAGTCTTTCCTTTTCATTGACGTAAATATGATATCATTGTTCGTGAACATGGGGACTGCTAGCTTCACAATGTGATGCAACTATATTTTAATCATCAAACCACATGGATGTTATATATAAGTATATAATATGTAATTAATTATATTATAATGATTTTAGAAATGTAAAATGTTTTATATTAGTGGTGACCTCGTCCCCAGTAGTTAGGAGCGGGTGTCTACCATATTTCATTGGCAGAAGATAGAATGGAAGACATCTATAAGGACCAAATATATTTTTTAAAATTAGTAAAATAGATACATACATGACACCCATTTAACTTTGGAATACAAAAAATTGAAATTTTATTTTTTTTAAATAAAAAATTCATTCCATATATCATATCACTGTATATTATTCATAGTAATATTTTTGGGAATCATAAAGAAAAAGAAAAAAAATATTAGGATTAAATACTAATTATGGGTTATGTATATCGGAAGATATCATGAATATGTGGGGAATAATATATAATCAATGATAAATTATCATGGTAAATATTTGAAGACACCTTCCATTTAAACAATTTACTAGTATAATCAAAAGTATAAAAAATAAATGAAAACAAATTCCATTTTATTAATAAACTATCTTTCTTAATTTAATAAATAATATTCAATATATAATGGTAAATTAATGAAATCAAATTGCATTAATAAATATATGAAAATTAAATTAATACACAGAAAATATAATAGAAACAAATAATTGAACACGGTTTGAAGTAAATGATTATAAATCAGATATCATGTTTCCTAGGAATATTATACCATTACCATCTAGATTTATAGTCAAAAAAATTTAAAAAAAATTGGGTAAACACAAAATTAACTATGTCTATAAAAATAATTTTTTAAATGAGACTAATGATGTATATAAACTGATGAATAACAATAATTGATATTAAATAATTTTATATGAATTATAAATATATATATATATATATATATTACAGAAATACATTCCTAAAGACCGTAGTAGTTTAGTGTCTTTGTATAAGTGTAAAAAATATTCTATTTTGGTGAAATATCTTTTATATATCATATAATTATGTACCCATTTTTAATCCAACACTAAACTTTTCTTCATAGCCTGGGGGAATCATAAGAAAGAGGTGAGCTCAAATTTTGAATTATAGAAAAAAAGGTAGATATTTAAGCATAATTATGAGCATAAAGATATGATAATATGAATTTGAAAATATAATATCATAACATGAATATGAAATATCATATACCTGAATCCTGGAATAAACCAAGATTGTTCATAAGAAATGAATCATATGTAAATAATGAACATAAGCCATGAAAGCATAATAAAATAAAAAATGGGACTGTGGAAAATTGTTAATCATATAACACTATTTCCATAGTAGCCAATGAATTTCTTATAAGCCCATTTTGGTCATATGGGTTCACTCCCCATACCATTTTATTAGTCATGGTTTACTCCCATGGCCATATAATTATCATGATTTCAGTCCTCATACCATCAATGTAGTCATGGTTAACTCCCATGTTAATCATCATAGCATGAATTCACTCCTCATACCATCATGGTAGTGATGGTTCACTCCCATGTCCATATTAGTATTTGAGGGTTACTCTCAAGACTATATTAGTCTATCTAATTTGATTTAATTTATTACCCAATGAATTGTAGAAAGATATAAGTTACACCTATCTGATTTTGTAATCATACATACATGTTCTACAAAATCATAAAAAATCATATCATAACCCATGAAATTAAATGGGTATCCCATAACCTGTAGAAGAGATACAGGTTTCATAATCATTTCATAAATATAAGTTCTTATAAAGAAAAATGGATTTGATAAACATATAACCCATGAAAGGGGAATAGACTTCATAAACATAAAACTCAAAACCGAGAAACTAGTTTCATAAAGACCATGACATTAAGAAAAAACCATTCATATAAATTAGTGGAAAAGAAACATTAGATCATTTTCTTGAATGGAATTACTAACATCTACATATTTCAGCTTATATGGTAAATAATTTTCAACTATATGTCAAAAATTCTTATTGAGGAAAATAATATTTTTTCACTGAAAAAGGATTTTTAATACATAAAACCATGTGAATCTAATTTCCTTAGAAAATACCGTTAAAACATATAACATATACTTAAAATCATTTGAAAGTTTTTCTCATTGAAAAGGTATAAAATTATATTGAAAAATTTTAAAAACCATTTTTCATTGAAAAAATGAAATGATATAATGCAATGTACAAACCATTTTGAAAACAATTTCATTGAAATAAATTGAAAATATATAAGAAATGTTTGAATTTTACTAAAAAATCATTCCTTTTAAAATACTTTGAAAAATCATATATAATGATTGATAATATTCTGAAAACATTTTTTCATTAAAATATGTTGATAATATATAAATAAATATTGAAATGTTTTTGAAAACCGTTTTCCTTGAAAATTATTTCAAAATATATGAATAAATCTTGAAAACATTTTGAGTTATATTTTCCTTCTAAACATTAAAAAAATTCTTGAAAATATATTGAAAATAATATTACTTGAAAGGATATAAAATATGTATCAAAAAATGTTCCAAAACATTTTCCATTAAAATAAATTTTGAAAAATTTATTAAAAAAATAACCATTTAATATGAAAATAAATCATCCAATTATTGATGGTGGATAAATATTTAGAATTCGTATGAGGTAAAAAAGAACATTCCTTTTGCATTGTAAAATTGATAGAAAATTTTATCATTTTGAAAAAGGATTGAATATTCCTTCTCAATCGTTGATAAAAGAAAAAAGTGTAAAAAAAATACTATAATGATCATAATATATTTGTAGAATATTCTTGTAAACCCTTTTTTAGAAGACATGTTTTTGAAGGAACAATGATTTATGAATGAAGAGAGGGTAAATTCAGGCTTCTATAAAAGAACCTTTTTATCTTATGTACCAAAGAGAGGAATACTGTACCACTAAAAGAATATAACAAGAATAAGCCAAGGATAAGGAAAATAATTATTTTCATGAGAGATGTAACATAATAATTTACCAATGGAAGAAAAAACGTAGACAATCATGAAAAGTGAGGAGATTATCTAAATAAAAACCTCTAACATGGTAACATGGGGTCATACTCTACCTGTAAGAAAATTAAATTATATGAATAATAAAATATCCTTAAAATAAGGATTTTCTAGATATTACATTTAAAATGGAAGTATATACACCTCAAAAAGTGTTCAGGTCTATAACAAAACATGAGCCTCAAAGAAGGAAAATTGAGACAAATTTGTTTTACCGTTTTCGATACATTTGAAACATAAACCCTATGAATGAATGATCACAAAAGTATATATTAACACTAATAAATTTAGTTATAAGATATATAAATTACAATAATGGCAATTTCATATACAACACAAAATGATAGAGTAGTGAAAATAGAGTGTATCTCACGAGAATAAAAAGTGAGATGAAATCCCCAAAACATGGGTCTTGACTCTCATCTTACACATTCAAAAAACTTGATGATAAATATAAATTTATTTGAAATATTTCAAAGAGATATATTATTATATCTAATAAAATATATGGTTTTATTATGACCTTATATTACCTGCTTGTTAACAATCCTATTTTAAAGTTTCACTTCAGGTAATATTCACTTTATTATTCATCTATGCCTTAATTGGTTATATCTATGGTATTTATAATGTATATAATGATATAAAAAATATCAAATATTATATATATATATATATATATATATAATTTTTATTTATTATATTCATATTATAATAATGTATACAATATAAAAGTATGAAATTGAATACCCCGTTCATGGAGACATTAGGTTTTATATACGCATGAATGCTATTTTTGTTTAATTGTAGCATTGATAGAATAAAAGTAAAAGTCATATATGTATATTTATTTAAATATAAAAAATAATTATTATATAATAATTATTATATAATATATTTTTTATATATTAACCAAAATAATCCATAATAAAATCAATGTGGTGTATTAATGAATCATATAGCTTTGAGGGGGTGGTTGACCACACATCCTCAAATAAAATTATCATATTTAAAAAAATGGAATGTAAAAAATATAGGTGTTTTGAATAAGAATAAATAAGCTTAATGGAATAATAAATTTAATATATTATATATTTAAATATATTTTTAACCATAATCGCCTCCATGGTAGGTTCTAATGGAAAAATGGAAAATCATTGTTTCGTGAGTCAGTAGTTTGCCTTTCCCAGAAACAGTATGTTCATCACCCATTAGCTATATTTTTCCATTATGTGTAGGTTTAAGGAATTACATAACAACATTATATTATATTTTTGATACTGATTTTGTTATACAATCATTGAATAAAGAGTGTTGCAGGGGGTGGATAAGGAAAATAAAAGTAAGGACATGAGAGAAGATCTTATCTTTTAATCTGGTAACTCTATTTCATTTGTTCCAAATTTATTCCATGGATTTATATATTCACAAGGGAAGTATTTTAGTAGGAAGGGATGATTTATATTAATTTTATTGGTTTTTTATTTTCCTAACATAAGTGGTTCTATAGGTGTGAATGTGTGGGAGAGGATGTGGCCTTTTATAAATAAGTAAATGGACTGAAATGGAATTTTTTAAAACAAGGTAAGTGTATCCATTTAATTACATAAAAAAATCATTTCAATCCAAAATAAATCAATAAGAGAATATTTTTGGCCAAAATATGTACTTCCAATGCATATTTTAGAAGTTTCTAGGTCATTTGGACCCTTAGTTTCAAGGTTTAGTCCCTAAATATGCTTAATTTACCTTAAACAATATAATTAATTTTAATCACATTTACAAATAATTTATGTCCAAAATTAAGTTGATATTATTAGAATCTATATATTATACAGATTAAAATGGTGTATTTTAGTAATTATAACTTCAATTCATAGATGTAGGAAAATTAAGACTAATGTTAATCCCACAAATGCGACGAAATTATAGGTTTTAATAGTAAATTTGTTTTCCAATGTTTGTTATGGTTTCATATTCAATTTCAAAGTGAAATTTTTTATAATGACCTATATTTTATAAAAATATATATAAATGATATAATTTTACCTTAAGAAAATTTAAATAAAAATTTAACATCAATTGTTATTTAAATAAATTTTTTATTAACTAAAACGTAGTAGTTTTCTAAATTAATCAAAAAATGAAGTTACTTAGAAAATTGTAAAAAAATTACCCTAGGGTAATTTTAACATTATAAATTGAAAAATGAAGTTTATTTTAAAAATTTAAATTTATAAAGGTATCTAAAATTATATTTATTGTATTTCATTTATGAATATTATTTCATTTGAGAAAACAGTATTTTTTTATACAAAAAAAAGGATTCACTAAAAAATTGTTTTTTCATTATAAATAAGTTTTATCTATATAAAACTTTTCTATAAATTTTTTAAAATTAGTTATCACTATTAATATAACTAATTATAATGGATGGGTTATAATTTTCTCTTTTAAATAATTATAAAAATAAAATTATGCTTCACTAAAACTCAATATTACATGTAATGTACACCAAGTCGATGTTCTATATGAATGGAATGGTTGAATTTCTCCATTTAAGGGCATATATGAAAATTTAATTTATTTGGGTAAAATAAATTTGTCAGTATACTAATATTTAATTTAATATTCAATAAATTTTCATATTCATTTATAATCAATAGGTAACATATGAACTCATATTATATTGTATAAACCGTATATTTTTATAAATTAGTTTATATTATACATAACCCATAATTTAATATCACAGTTTTATTTTATTATATTAAATTTTCATATTTTTTTAATTTTTTTTTGTAAAAGAGAATCTTGTGTTTTATTTAACGCATTGAGGAAGATCTATATTGCATACAATGAAATACAACCTTAGTGTTCCTTGTAGAACAGACCGAATTTTATATTGCATGTAGTGCACATTTATCTCAATGTTGCATATAATGAAAGAAAAATATAGTTATTTAATATAAAATGAACTATATTTAGTGTTACAAGAAATAAAAAATTTCAAAAATGATATATTAATTAAGAAAAAAACTCATAAAATCTTGGGGTGTTAAATTCTACCACCTATGAAAGGAATTTATTCCATGAAATTAATCTTGCTTATAAATGGTTTAATACTTTAATGATTTATTCACAGGAACCCAAATTGTCAAAATGAATACTAACTCTTCCATTAAAAATTGACATTTGGAACCATAATGGTTACACGAAGTAACATATAACTAGATTTCTAAATATGAGAACATAGGTTTCGAGTGGAGGATGGACATAGAGGAAAAGCGTAAATATTCATAGAGAGTGATTGAGGAGATCTATCAAAATAAATGAATGATCAAAGAAAATTATTGGGACTTAAATTCATAAATATTTGATTATTTAAAAGGACTTTGATTCAAAAAAAATAAGGTATTCTGGAAAAAAATTTCCATTTTAGTCATTATCCTATCATTGAGTAATTCTTTTATTGACCAAGAATAATTTTTTTTCATTTCTTGGTTGTGATTTTATCTATTTTTAATTTATCAATTACAAATATATATGGATGTCCAAAAATTTACTTTTATACCTGAAGTAATAAAATAATATTTTATTCTACTTCATCCATATACCATTCATATAACATAATTCTTTAATCCAAATACCTATTAACATTAATTATTCCACATCATCCATATTTTATTAAAAGGATATTTCATCCTATTACAGAATACCTATTTATTTTTAGATTCCATCTATAGTCTTATCATCATCAACAAGGTAACCATTACCCATGCCACCTTTCTGATCCTCCTCATGATATCTTCTATTGGGTCATTGAGTTTCATAATAACCATTTATTCCTCATTTTAAACACTTAACCTTCAATAAAATATTATGAATTCAAATATTCTCATCTATTATGCTAATTGAATCCTTCACTTTCCCTTTATAATCACTTGTTTTGAGTAATTTTCCACAGCCAGAAACATCTCATGTTCCTCAAATACATTCACATAGCATATTCTTTTAACATTCTTGACACAAATAAAACCAAATATTCATTCATCCATAGTCTCCATTACTCGAAATCTCAACAATCTCATTCTATATCATCCTTGATGACTCTGAGTGTTGGTCAAGATAAACTGTGTTAATCATGTTCCCTAAAACCTGATTAGGCATGATCGAAACAGCTTTCAATCATGTGATCATCCTATATGTATGATCATTAACAAATCATCCATCATATTAAAAACTAATCCAGTTCATTTAGGTTAATTCCATTGACTAAATCTAGAATCATTGTGATAGAATAACTTATCATAGTAGAAAAACCACATTGTCATGAGATGATTTACTTATGGGATTTATAAATCATGACACCTTCTTTAATATAAGACACCCTAGGTACATACTAGGTTATTCATAGAATTCTATATTTAAATCCCTCATGAAGGTTTGTGAAGTGATTCTTAATTTACATAGAATAGTACCTGAGAGTGTCAAACCATGTGCGTAGTAAGGCATGTTGTCGTGTTTGTAATTATCATTAGTCATACCCAAAACATCTTGTTGGATTTGTTACCCCGAGGCACCTCTTTGTGAGAGAAAAATCTAGTTTTAGTATCCATATAGGGATTTATTTTTCAGAACTAACTCACTCTACTATTTATTAATATATCATGACATTTTCCTAAACAATGACACATCATTTTATATATCCTTAGATACATCCCTAAACATATCTATTGAAAGATACCTAATGATATCACTAATTTTTTCTCATCCTAGTTTCCGAATATTTACTATAACATACATTTGATAACATATTTACTGACCTAGTAAAAACATACATGGATTTATATCATTTATTAATAATATTTATACCTTAAAAAATACATTCTTGAGGATCATAATAGTTTATTATATTTGGAAGCATAGAAACAAAATCTTGTATCCTGGTAAATGATATTAAGTATCTATAATAAAAATATTCACCTTTATTTATCCTACGTAAAAATATTCTTCATAACCTAGGGAAAGGAAACATAGGAAAGGGGGGGCTCAAATTACCATTAAGAGTAAATAGGGGAGATATAAATGAATAATTATGGAAATATGTTTATGATCTCGTGACCATGAAAATAGAATATAAAACTGAGAATATCAAATATAATATACATGAATCATTGAATGAAACATGGATGTTCATAAGAAATGAATCATAAGGAAATAAAGAACATAAGCATTGAAAGCATAAATTATGGAAAAAACATGGTATTGTGGAAGACACATAATCATATAATATTATATTCTAATATCTATGGAATTGCTTCCAATTCCATCTTGGTAGTATCAGATCACTCCCCATACCATCTTGGTCGTTAGGATTCACACCCACAAACATGTTAGTATCATAAGTTCACTTTTCGTACCATCTTGGTAGTCAGGGTTCACTCCCATGGACATCTTAGTATTCATGTTACAGTCCCAATACCATCTCATTCTATATCAAGAGATATAAATATTTACCTAATGCATGAGAGGTAGATATAGGTCCCACCCATCTCATAGTAAAATCATAAACACATGTTCCACAAACTCACCAAAAATCATATCTTAACCCATGTAGTTACATTGGTATCATAAACTTGTAAAATTATAATAAACATTGTAAAAGTTACCTGTTTCATAATCATTTCATCATAAGTATAACTCATGAAAGTGAAAAAAATTTCTTAAATATATCACTTGTGAATGAGAAAAAAAATTTAAAAAATAAAACCCATGAAAGATAAATGGTTTTCATAAATACCATGACATTAAGAATAAAAATTTAATATAAATAACATTAATAGAACCTTTACATCCTTTTTTATAAAGGAATAAGTTACATCAATAGATTTAATATTAGTTAGATAATAATTTTGAAATATCCCTCAAAAATATCTCTCAAGGAATGTTTCTGAAATCCATTTGAAAACAATTGTCCTTAAAAAAATAATAAATTATATTTAGAAAATTTTATAAACCTTTTTTGTTTTAAAACACTTCAATAACATATAAATAAATATTAAAAAATATTTCAAACCCATTCATTATAAAATCTTGTGAAGAATTAAAAATAAATCTTCAAAAATTTAGAAAAACATTTTCCAATAAAATATTTTTGAAATTTATAAATAAAGGGTGAAAATGTATCCTAACCAATTTTCCTTGAAAATAAATTCAAAACATATGAATATATCCTGAAAACATATTGAAATCCATTTTACATGAAAATTTATAAAACTATCATTAAAATGTTTTTAAAATCATCTTCCCTGAAAGAATATAAAAGAAATTTCAAAAAATTTTGAATACTATTTTCTATGAAATATTATAAAATTAAATTTACACCGTATTGAAAACTATTTTTATTGAAAATCTATTTTAAATAATTTTTCTTAATAAAATGTCCTCTAAAATTGAAATTAAATCTTCTATGGATTTTTGGAGGATAAATCCATAAATTTCGTATGAGGTAAAAATAACATTCCTTTTACATGATAAAAAAGATAGAGAAGTTCCTCACATGGGAAAAAACAAGAATATTACATTAAAAACATTAGTAAAAGAAAATAGGGTAAAAATTTAATTTAATTATCACAAAATATTAGTATAAAATTTTTGGAAACCTTTTTTAGAAAACATGTTATTTATGGAACATTGATTTTTGATTGAAGAGAGTGTAATGTATGGATTTTGTAAAAATAATTTCTTAACTATATTTCTTAACCAAATTGTAGGAAATAGTACCACTACATTATTATAACATTATTTAATAGAGGATCATAAAATTAATGAATGTATTAAGAGATTAACACAAAAATTCATCAATGGAATAAAAAATGTAGACAATCTCAAAAAGTGATGAAATTTTCTTAATAAACTCTTATAACATGTAACTTGTGATCATACTCTACAAGTAAGAAACATAAAGTTTATTATTCTTAAAATATTTATAATGTAATGAGATACATGATATAATATATAAACTGTAAGTATATACACCACAAAAAATGTGTTTTTCTTCATAACAAAACAAGAGTTTTAAACAATGCAAATTGGGAAAACACATTTTTATTATCGATTTGGTATCTCTTGAAAATTAAACCCCATGAATAAAAGTTCATAAAAATTATATTTTAATTCCCATAAATTTAGGTACAATACAAATACAATAAACTAATGTGTATTAATTACACCACAAAAAAATAGTGGCGATAATAGCTTGTATCTCACTAGAATAAAAAGTGAGATTAAATCCTCCTACCTTGTGTCTGAATCTCATCGTTTGCATTCAAATAAATTGGATAATAATTATAAATTTATTATATATATATTTCTGAACCATATTATTAAATCTAATACCATATAATTTTATATTACGACCATAAATTACCCTCTTTTTAAAAATTCTATTTTAAAAATACACAACAAGTAATATTAGATTTATTATTCACACAATTCTTAATTTGTTATATCTATTGTATTTTTACATAATATAATGATTTAAATAATATAAAACATTATATAAATATAATTTAAATTCATTAGTTTTGTCTTATATTATTCTATAAAATATGTAAGTTTAAAACTAAATACACTGTTCTTAGAGATGGTATGACATATGTATGCATTGATGTTATTTCAGTTTAATTGTCATGCAGATAATATGAAAGTAAAAGATATATATATATATAAATGTATATATATCATTATTAAAGATGATTTATTATATCATATATATCCTATATACTATATAAAACCATCCTTAAAACAATCTATGTTGGGTATTAACGAAACATATCCCTTTTTGGGGGCGGTGAACCACATTTCCTCAAATGATATTATTGTATTAACATAAAAAGGAAAATAAACATTGATATTTATTTTATAAATGAATAAAAATGATTAAAGACATAATAATTTTATTTAATTACATATAAAAATCGAGTTCCAAAACTAATTGGTCACCATGATAGGTTATAATGAAAAAATGAACAATCATCATTTCGCGAGACAGTAGTTCACCTTATACAGAAATAATAAGTTTGTTATCAATGAGATGAAGGTGTGTGTATGTGTAGGTTGAGAACCAGTTACATAAAACATATTTTTATATATAGGATACTATTTTTTTCATATATTCCTTGAATAATATTATTTGTAAGGGGTGGGGAAGGGAAATAAAAAATGACTTGAGAGAAGGAACTTTTTAATAATCAGGTAACTTTTTTTTGGTTGTGTCGAAAGGATTCTATGGATTTCATTATAACTAATATAAGGATTGTAAGAGTAAGGTAGTATTTTTGGTAAGTATATTAGGTGATTCTTGGCCTAACATAAGTGTTTTTAGTGGTGTTATGAATAGAGAGAGCTTATATCCCATTATATGGAAGAAAAATGACTCACATGGAATTTTTAAAACAAGTTAGGTGTACACATTTTCTTACCTAATAAAACTCACAAAAAATAAACAAAACAAACCAAGAATAAATGTTTTTTGGACAAAATAGGGATATTTAATGGGTTATTTGAATGTTTTTATTTCATTTAGGACCTTAATTTTAATGTTTTATCTCTAAATGTTTTTAATCTGACCTTAATAACTATGATTAATTTTAATCACTCTTACTAAATTTTTTGTTAAAAATTAATTTGATCATATTAGACTCTAAATATTATCCTGATTACAATTTAGTGTATCATTTTATTAAAACACTATTTATTGAAGTAGGAATATTAAAATTAATGCTAATCTCATAGAAGTGACGAAATGACGGGTTTTTTTTAGTAGAAAAATGCTCAAATGTTTGTTAAGTTTTTATATTAAAATTCAAATTTCAATTTTTTATAATGAACTAAATTGTATTAATATATGTTTAAATTATCTTATTTTACAATAAATCAAATATATATTATAATTTATCATTATTAAATATTTAAACAAAATTGTTGTTTTTAATTAAAACATAGTAGTTTTCTCTATTCATCAAATAATGAAGTAACATAGAAAAATCCAACTATAATTATCCCATAATAATTTTGACATTATGAGTTAATAAAAGAAGTTAATTTTAAAATATTCAATTTCAAGAAGTGTTTATAATTAATTTTTTTAATTTCTATAAATGATTATAAGTTTGTTTGAGAAAGTAGTATTTTTAAAAAAATATAAAAAATTTTCTAAATATTATATTTTTCTTTATCAATCTGTTTTATTTATACATAAAACTATTAACATGTTTTAAAATTAGTTATTACTATTCCTATTACTATTTTTAACATCTAGGATATAATAATATGATTTAAATAATAATAATAATAATATGGTATTTCATAGAAACTCGGTATTTCTTGTAACATACACCAAGTTAATACTACATGTGAATGAAATATTTGACATAGTGAATTAAAATGAATAAATAAAAAAATTAATTTATTAGGGTAAAATAGGCTTCTGAATATAATATTATTTCTTTTTAAATACAATCGGTTTCCATATTAATTTATAATTAATTTCTAACTCAAGAATTTTTATTAAATTTTATAAACCCAATATTTTCTTAAATGAGTTAATATTATTCATAACCTATTATTCAACATCAAGGTTTAATATTATAATAATAAATATTCATATTTTAATAGTATATTATTGTTTGGTAAACATCGTTCCTGTATGTTATTTAAGTCATCAAGGAAAGTCATTGTTGCATATATCACAGGCTAACATCGATGTTTCATGTAAAGCAGGACAATGATTATTTTTCTTTTAGTGCATGATTATCTTTGTGTTTTATATAATTCAATACAAACAAAGTTAATTAATATAAAATAAACTATCTTCAGTGTTACATGACATGAAAAATATCAAAAATGTTAAATTTATTCGAAAAAAATTCACAAACTCTCGGGGTGTCACATGATTCATCAAGTTGCATTCTATAAATAGACCTCGAACCTTGTCATAAATTTCCAAATAATTACTTATATAAAAAAATATCCTATTTCAGTTATATATAGTGTTCCTTAACATAATGTTTTAGTATAGATTAATGAATGTAGATTTATCAATGGTTCACCTCTTAATAAAATAATTGGTAATGTAAAAAACTATATATATAAACGAGATAAATTTAAAGAAATTAATATATAATTGATACTTAATATGGATATTTATTAGAAATTTTTTTTCTAATGTAAAGTTAACAATTTAATGGAAAGGTAATGACCAGAATAATTAATCAAGGAAGTAAACTTCAATATCTTCCTCAGTCAAAATGATTTAAAACCATCTAGAGGAAGATTTTTAATGGTATAACTACAACATACACCAATTAGAAAAAGAAAAAATTGTATTTTACATTAATCAATATAAATTCCTTAAAAAGTCCTTACAAATTTCATGATAGAAATAATCTTTTCATTTTAAAATATATTTGGAAAATACTCTATCGAAAATCACTTTTAAAATTAATTTCTTAAAATATTTACTCTTAAATATTCCAAGTAATATTCAATGAAATTAAATTCATAATGTAATTAAATATAATAAATTATATAATTAAAAAATATATTTCTTTTTCATTAAAAATGGTTTGGAATGTTCCATGTTTAGAAAATAATAATAAGATTCCTTTCACATTTTGTATGAAATACAAATAGGAATTATTTTAAAAATGAAATTATATTCCTTTGATGATATTTTATAAAGAATAAATATGGATAAATTTTTTTGGTAACTCATTATTAAAGTTTTATAAACATTTTTGAATCATTTTTTGAAAACATGTTTTTGGAAGGAAACAAATTTCCTACCAAAGAGAAAAATGATGTCGGATTTTATTAAAATTATTTTCAAAATTATTTTATGTGAAAAATACTATATAAATGGAATTATTACTTAAATATAAAAGATTAACCATAGTAGAATAAAATAATTTTTTTATTAAACAACTATCAAATAATTACCTTAAATTTAAATTCACGAATAGACGATCACTATTTAAATGATATTGTGAAGTAAACCCTTGAAAAGATCATACTGATTAAGTTAGAATCAACCAATGGATGGATTATGTATTTCAAATTTAAATAAAAAACATTTAAATAATTTTTTTAATTAAAATTCATTATACACATAATATTATATAATCAATAAATACAAATAAGTAATATAAACCAATTAAAATTGATTAAATTTTGAAACTCTTTACTAATTGGTAACATTCAATAAAAATACCCTTAGATGAAATAATTCAAAATGAAACAATAAATATAATTAAGAGTGAATTATTTGGGATATTAATTTTCAATGGGGTTGTATATACTCAATATTGATGAAATTAGGTTTGTAACATTACAAGAGTCCTTAAATAAATGAAATAAAGATTAAATCCATTACCTTACAATTCATTATGGATGTGAGTACTTTAAAATTATATATAGTTGTCTTAAAAATGTTATCAACTCAGTATAGAACCATATTAGTATATATAATATCTTATATGATCCTTTACTAACTTCTAATTACCATTTCATTAATAATTAGTAATTATTTTTGTTGTTTTGGGTGTTAGTTTCCTTGTTTTATCATGCACATTTTGTCATGAAAGATATTGTTTATAATAATATTATATATTTATATAATCTCAAAATTAATTATCTAGAACTAATTATCATATTTTTAAATCAATTTTTCATATAAATCCAGTCATGAATGATTGATATTAAAAATTTATAATGTTATGATTCTAGAGATGGTATTTCATACATATACATCAGTAATGTCCCCATTTTTCAATGATTATTATGGAAAAGAGATAAGTAATATTTTAACATTACATAAAAATAATAATATTATATTTAACATATTATATACTTATATATTTCTATCATGTGGTCTGGTAATTAAAATAGAGTCACATTGCTTTTGGAAAGTGGTAGTCCAAATGTACAAAAACGATGTTGTCATCTCGACATGAGTGAAAATTAAAGAATGAAAATGATATACATATATTATTTTTAAAAATGAATAATATTTCCCGATTATAATACCTATTTCATGTGTAACACATATAATAATTAAATTTTCCTTTACCACATTCGATGTGATGTGTTTGTGAATGAAGAATCACATCGCATCGTAAGGTGGTAGTCTGGCATACACAAGAGCGGCGTTACTGTGTCTCCTATAGAATTGAAGGTAAATAAATATTAGTCTATATTATTTAAATACTAAATATATATAAATATGTTATAAATTTCATATATATACTTTATATCCATCATCATTCCCACTCTTAAGAGGTGAAAATGGAAAAACGAAGGACATCGATTCATAAGGCAGTAGCTGGCCGTACACATAAATGATGACTTTGCAATCGAATTTATGGAAGTGGAGATGGATTTAGGAAATTAAAATATTGTTAAAATCCAAATTTTTATAATATAATGATATTATTATACCATCAATATTTAATAAAAATTTATGTAAGTAGATGAAGGAGTAAAATTTTGAAATTTGTGGAGAAACCTTACCTCTTCTTCCCGTATCCTCCATTATTTTTCACAAAATCCTTATTATGTTGGATTTATTAAAATAAAATAATTATTCCATATGAGGGTAAGAAATTTTGAAATATAGTTGGTAAGAAAATTATTTATCCAAATAGGTTTTATGGTGTGATGAATAGATGTGAACATGTGGCCTTTTAGAAGTGGTGGAGAGGACACAATTGGTCTTTTTGAAAACAATTTAGTGCTCCAACATGTTTCATTTTACAAAAGGGTCAAAAAATAGAAAATTAAATACAATTATAGTATTAATGGTCTAAATATTTCTATAAATTGTTTTTATAAAAGTTTGTTTGTCTTTTGTGACATAACATTTTCATTTTAACCTCTCGTAAAACAATTTTTCCCATAACTAAAATAATTAATACTTACTGCATTTACTTTTAATATTGGTAAAAGTTAATATAATTTTTAAAGAAATTATAGATTATTATGATTCAAAATTTTAAATAAATTTTTTATAATTTAATTATATACTATATACAATTATAGTTTAATCCTATTGAAGAGTTATGACATCAGGTTTTTAAAGTTGAAATATTCCAATGTTTACAACGGTTTTATATCAAAATTAAATAGGAAAATGATTCCAATTACCTAAATTATATTAATTTATAAAAAATTGGACTAAATTTAATTTTAAAAATAAAAATATTTCCATGAACCCTTCCCACCGTGTGTACCCCTCCAGGGTCGGTAATCGGAGAAGATAGATAGTGACACCCAAGTCCCACCCTCAATATTCCCTAGGTTAGTGACTATAACTAAAGGTATAGTAAACACAATATGGGAGGAATTACACTATAAGATAACTCATGTGTGATAGAGAGAGATAATTCATATACTAATCAAAAACTTCTGAGAATATAATATAAAATAACATCCAAATTTCACATATGTAATGTCATTAAAAAACAACACCAACTACAAGGAAAAACTACAAGTACAAAAAAATGTAAGGATGAGAGAAACCAAAAATAACAAATAGAACCTACTAAACCGAAATCTAGTTGTAAATTTCATGATCACTAACCTAGTCTAAAAGACCTAAAATATATTTTATATATACATTGTTTAAGTATAAAAATATACTAAGTAGGATCCTCTACACAGCCTCTTGGGTAAAAGCTAAAGAAATGATGCTAAGGAATAGTGAACAACAAGTGAAATTATCTCATCCCCTAAACATCAATACTAATTTAATAAACACACCATGGAATCTCTCACCATATATATCATATAATAGAATATATTATAATAAATAATATCAAGGGTACCCCACTACCGCTTCCCCTTTGGTTTGAAACTCTGCCCCAGCATCACATGTCTGAAGCATCTCTCTCTAAAAAGGTTATGTCACATACACCCGGTCGAATAAAAAAACATGAACTCATACAAAACACCACAAATTCATTGTAACCAAAAGTAATGATGACACACCACATCCCATATAATATGTATCATATTTAGTGTATTCTACCTTATGCCATCACATCTCATACACTTAGTATGTAATATCAGGCCATCATAACCTACAAACATTATACATATAGTTGTCCTTCGAAAACTATATCCAAAATAAATGTTTTTTAAATAACTAAAATCCATTTGAACTCCCTAAATACATATACAAGTATAGCTAACAGACCTACAAACCAACACAAGTAACAAACAAGAGATGAGAGAGGGGTCAAAGGGGGATGTCACCCATCCCTCTTTTCATTGGGTTATTAAGGAAAACAACCCCATGTCTTAGAATCCCTGAGATATCAGTCTCCCTAACCGAGGGGGAGTAGTAGAATATTGAACACAAAATTAAATGATATAATATATATTACAACCAGACTATGGTTATAACCTAGTATTATACTAAATAGTATCTAATGTCTTGCAAACTCTCGACTACCACTACTAAGACTGGATATCCTATAATAACACAAGTATTTAAATACATAAATTATTTTAATTTATTCAATTTCCAAAGATTCAAATTTACATAATTAATTTATTAAAAATTAATATACTATTTTAATTTTTCACATTAAATTACATTATCATCAAAACAAAGTTTCATTCCCTCCAAGAATAAGCAAACCGAGTCCATAACTTCTCAGATTTATAACCTCAACATTGCATCCTAGCAAGCTCTAACCCCATTGGTTAAAAATTTCTTCATTTATTGACTTTTTTACTTTCCATATGACTTGGTAATCTTGGAATATATCCTAAAATTCCAAAAATGGGAAACAACAAAGAAAATCCATCTACCTCAAGCAGTGGGGAAAGGAAATTATATAAATAAACAACTTTTCCACTAGCCATACAATAAATTCAAACAAGAATGGAACAATCATTTAAATGTGAATTCTTAGACACTACCAATTCCTTCAACACCTATGTCCTCCATTACACCAACATGAATATTCTAATGTATCCCTAAATCACAAGCATAAAATGATAATACAAAACCTGGGCCTCCTAACCCTATATACCAAAACAACCCTCCATGATCAGCCATCCTAGGATCACATCACATTGAGGAATCTCTGACCCATATAATACAATAATACTCAAGGACTTGCAATCATAATCTCATATCACATCATAAGAAGTATGAAATAAAAATTTCAATTAGACTTGTTTCCCTAAGGCTAGGCATCCAACTTTCACACATAATGCGCTATCACAGATCCAAAGAAATAAATCACTTTTCCTTTATAATTAATCATGAAACTAATTCCATGTAAATGAAATATCTTTTATTCAAAAACCGATTATTATTCCATATTAAATTAACCAATTCATTATTTACATGTTAAAAATAAAAGAATCCAAACTATAAATCTAGATCAAGAGGTCACAAATTAATTCAAAATTAATTCAAAATTCTTTTAAATTTGTTTACTAAAAAGAATCGATCTAATTCACATATTTATTCAATTCAATTTACACATAGATGTTCAAATAATTTAAACACCCTTGAAGTATTTAGTTTAAAACACACCTAATTCATTAATCATTTTTTTATGATTTATCTGATTAATTAAAAATTAATTTTTACTTTATGTTCATTACCAATTCTAAAAAAAATATCCAAGAATAAGAAGAATAACATAAGAACAGGATTATATTGGGTAAAAAGAGGAAATATTTTATCGTGCTACAAAATAGAAAAGTCACCATGTGATCAATTCCAATTCACTAAACAATTTTAATTATTTATTTGTTTAATTTCATTAGCATCTACGACGAAAAATCATGATCAGTATTCAATTACACATAACTAAAAGAGACTTAATGAATCCCCTACCTCCAAAAGGATTTCCATGTTATTTTCATGAGAATGAACCAAAGTTGTGGATAATGATCACCCCTCTCACAAAAACTGCATCAACATTAGGAAAATCAACCAAAACTCTACTCATAGACAACCAACAAAACTCTTTTAGAAACATGATGATCAAGAATTGTAACATGGAATAGTGGAACAAGAGGGAACATATAAAATAATGTGAAAGAACAGATATAGAAAATTCCCTGGATTGATAATGGATTAATTTTGTCTAGCTATATTTCAATACTTGAAAATTGAATCCAAAAAATGACAAATAGGGGGTTATTAGGTTTCCTGAAATTTGGAGAGAGGTGTTGTAGCTATATGGGTTGACAAACCAGAGTGGATAAAAATATTTAAAAAATATGGCATTAAGGAATTAAATGATATGTAATTCCATTTCACGTCATTTAATCCTTAGGTTATTGTCTCTTAAAAAACATATCATAATCCTATTTTTTAAACCCTCATTCATTATACATCATGAAACCCAATTTTTGGTCGTGTTACTTTACATAGCATTAAATCTTTTTACTTTTACCATTTCTTATCCGAACTCATCCAAACTTCTTCTTATCCTCCTCTGATAACCATAGTCTTCAGAAATGCACAAAGGGTCAATCAACATGGATTTGGTCCCTTACAAGATAATTTTTAAAATTTTAAATAATTTTAAATAAATATATTTTTTAATTAAATTTATTTATCATTCAATATTCATCAAAAATTAAACTTCTTATAAATATTCTCAAAATTATCCATATGAAAATTTTGGTTTTCTATTTTAAAATATGTTTTTTGGTTTTTCATATAAACTTTCTAAAATAGTTAAATTAAATATTTAAATTTTGTTTTCAAAGCATGATGAATCATAGATAATTTATAGAAAGGATTAAAATATATATTTTCCTAATTTATATAATTTATTCAAAATATATAATTCCATAAAAACGGAAATAAATATTATATTAAATAATAAAATTTATAATATAATGTTTACTGGTAAAAGTTAGCCTTTTATGTAACAAAATTTATCAAAGTAACTAATTATTTCATTAAAATAAATATAAAATCAATTTTACTTTTATTGAATTATTTTAAAGAGATTAATTTTATAAAAAATAAATATATCATTATGTATGAAGGTGTAATATTTCCTCTTATTATTGGTGTTTTCTGTCATAATACTATTAAATACGGTGCCATTATTTTATAGTTTTTGGTAGTTAAATTCTTAACACATTAAATAAATTCCATCCTTGAAGTTTAAATATGTCCTTGGTAATATAGGGTTTTAAATTTGGAAATACCATTATGAAAAATCCATATCACAAATGGTTTAATAAAACACCCTATTAATAGGAGGTAAATGGCAGTACAACGACCATATGGAATAACACATAACTAGGATTTTAAATATATGAATATTGGTTGAAGGTGAAGATATATATATTGAGTAAAGTAAAAAATAATTATAGAGGGTGAAATAGATCATTTATTATAATAAAATGAACTACCAATGGAAAGGTATGGACTTTAAAACCACCAATCCAATTGGTGTGGAAAGTGATAATGATATCATCAAAAAATACTGGTAATAGGATAAAATTATATTTCGATATACTTTTTCATTCTGTTGAGGAATTATTTAACATTATAAAAATGTAAGGAAATATAATTACATGATATTATTTTATTTCATATGTTCAATTTTATACTTTTTATGTTCTTCGATCAATTTTCAATTCATTCCTTACTTTAATAAATGAATATCAAGAAATGAGTTTTTATACGTGAGCATTGAAATTTATTTTTTATGGATAGTAAGATCCATAAAATAGTGTCATGTATTTCTTTATATCTATCATAATTTTCCAAAAAACAATATGGTTAGCATAAGATATCCAATTGGTAGAAATCCCCATATTGTGATGCAATACGATAATATTTAAATCTTCCTCCAAATATCAACATTTTCCATTTTATAAATGTTTAACCTTTTCATCATTCCAAAACATTAATAACTAACACATTATAAATAAGCTCATTAAATTTATAGAATAAACATATCATTAATTTCTCAATAATCAAATGTATCTATTAATCTTCACAAGTGAATACCTTCAACATGTATTATCTTGATTCATTAAAATAACCTTAATTATAATAAAATGTTATTGAAAATATGTATGTTTTCTTAATCCATAAAAAAATAGGTTATTAGAAAAATTACTTAAATCCAAAAATACTATAAATTCATTCATTGATATCATAACCAATTTTTTTAAAAATCATTTAAATGTTCTAATGTATTAATCACTATCCAATTTATTGTATCTCTATCAATTATTTGTGTATCTGAAAATCATTTTCCCAGCATTAGCACCCTATAATCCTACATGAAAAATCGGGGTTCAAAACCTATGTAGTGCAGGTACTGTAGTAGTACTGTAGCAGTATTGTAGTAGCGGTGGTACTATAGATCGACAGGTATTATAGAAGCGACAACATACTGTAGTGGCGGCATGGAACTATAGCGGCGGCGGGTACTATAGCAGCCAGGTTACTATTCAAAAAAGGGGCCTTAGGCCAAAATAATATGGGCCTACGGGCTATATAATGGGATACATGCCCACTGGGCCTTTGGGCTATGTAATGGGTCTCCCTCTACGTAGTTAAAAGAGGACTTTTGTTTACTTTATTAATAAAAATGATCCTTCATCCCCAACCTTTAAAAAAAATTTCTCAACATTAGCAACATACTAAGGGTAATAAAATATGTGTTTTTCAAAATGTTAATGATTATAAATAGTTATTTTTCTTGGTCATCAGTACTATTCAACAGATGATTTCAAAACCTTCATGAAAAATTAATGTAGTATAATCCATAAATATTTTATAATTCATATAATCGAGATATCATTAATGAAATTCCCTAATGAAATACTTCATGAATCCATACCCATTATCATTAATCGCTCTTATTTTTCGATGTAAATATCTGAATTTTGACCATGATCCCTTAGATTCTTTTTTTGTATATTCTTTTAACACTTAAGACATTGATTTCCATAGTTTCTTATCAAATTTTAGTTAAAGTATTATATATTCAAAAAAATTATTCTATTAAAATTATAATAATGGTGTCTTTTTTCTCAACACATGTAATAATATCTCATTCATTTTATCTAAGTACTGTGATTTTTTCATATACAATTATCACATGTGAGAAAATACTTCTTTACCTTATTTCCTTTATCCATTTATTTTCTTATCATCCTCTTCTCCTTGTACTTACCTTCAAAATGATAATATATATATAATTATTTCTCTACCTTTTTATCACATTATACAATCTCTTCTTATAACGAGAAACTTTGGGATACTTGTTCATGTTGAAATATTTTCTTAAAAACGTAAAAAATGACCATTTATACAATTTAGATTTTGTGCATTTCATTAGTTATCATTACATATGTTGTGACCCATTTCATAATGATAGAGTACACTAGATTATATCATATCATTATGAAACATAATGTATAATACCAATACTATTGAAGTATTTAATATAAATTAAAAAAATTTAGGCATATTTAATCTCATCATAATAAACATGGTTTCTTCAAAGATATCATTATGTTTATCGACATCATTATGGTTTGAAATGAAAATTTGAAATATACATAGTATATCCCATTTTATTTTCAAACCATGTGTGAAGTAAGCCCTATAGTCATGTACTAGCTAATGCTCAAGTAATTCCTAACACACCTTTTTCAGAGTCACTACTCCTATGTATGTCTATTAAAAAACCCCATCCACTTGTTGTATCTACTCAGGGAAATATTTCTCTGAAAATACACATCATCTATAAATTACCATAACATTAGGGTATTCATCGATAAATAAACTAAAATTATATCATAGGGTTACATTACCTATTCAATGTTTCCATAATTCTTCTTCTCAGGGTTTCTACTAAATTGTATTTGACACCAACTATAGTGACCCCACACCTAGTAGCCCATATCCGCTGTTTGGTTTTTGCATTGGCATAAAACATAAATAATAATATCCTAAAATACTGAATAGTTTATTCTTCATGATAAACTATATAGTTACATGATACCAATATTACGACAAAATAAAAAAATTATAGTATTTTTTTCAATAATAACATTTTTCTATCTAGCATATATCAACATATTAGTTATTAAAATCCATGTAATTATATTGTACGGAAACAAAAAAAAGGAGATCTTAAATGCTCAGTATATGAGAATAAATAATTAATAAATCAATCATCATCAATATGTAATGAATAATATGGAAATATAAATATATGAATACACATTGCATTTAAATAAATGACTAACATAACCAATGGAAATGTAAATTATTGAAAACACATTCCATTTAATAAGTACAAAAACTATCATTATGGGATTAGGATTAATAAATATATATATGTAAATTAGTAAAAACCAATTACATTAATCAATAACTTAGAATTAAATTCATTTAGTGATAATATCCCTCTAAAAATAGCCTGGATAATAATAACTAAATTATAAATGAAAGACATGTTAAATATTTAACTTGATGTTTCCCTAGATAATGATACCCCGATCATCATGATCTATTCTCAAGAAAACATAAAATATACTAGGTAAAAACCAACATATCTAAGGCTATCCTAATAATTCATTCCATGAGGATACCAGTTCTTAGAGGAGATCTCGATAAATGGTCACATTTTATGTCATACATGGCCAAAATAATTATCGTATGTAAAATACTTGATTTAATTCATATATAATGTGCCTTGTCATAATATATCCATACTGTGTAAATAATATGGATTTGTCAATGTTTCAATAGTAAATCAGATAACATTCAAGGTAAAACACCATAAATAGAAATTAGATATGATTAAATAAATTAACATATACACGATATATAATGTGGATAATTAGAGGAAATTTATTATCTAATGGAATTTGAATAATTCAAGGGAACATTAATGACTACAAGAAGGAATCATGGGACTAAATGTCAATACTTTCCTTAGTAAAAATGATATTAAATAATATAGATAGAGAAAAATGATGATATCAATACAACATATACCCATATGAGTATGTGTAAATTGGAGTTGTAATTTATGGATATACAAAAAATTAAAATATATTTCAAAATATTCATTATGAAAATATCATATTAATTTCGAAATTATTTTTAAAACCATAACTTTGGAAATTAATTTTAAAAACATTTTATAGAAAAATATCCTTATTTATTTTCAAAGGGATCTAAAAAAATGATTTTCATGATAGTGGGTAACTCTGTACATTATTAATAATCTAGAAAGAACATTACTATTAGAACTAAAAAATGAGTAGGAAAGCTCTGTTTTTATAAAATGATAAAAATATTCTTTTAAGATTTTTGATAAAAGTAAAATGGGAATAGTTTTGAAAATCACATAAGTAAACATTTAAAAAAATAGTAAAAATGGGTCAAAATTCCTTTGAAAAATATTTTATAAATATTTTAATTTTTTTTATAAAATATAGTTTTAGAGGAAATCAAATTTCGAACAAAATATAGAAATAAAGACGTGATTTATTAAAAACATTTTATCTATAAATGAGATGAAAAGGGTATTATTACTTAAAAACATCATGAATATATAATGGAGATTAAAATTAGTGGTTTTATGAAATAATGATCCAATAATTTCTTTATATTGAATTTCAATTATAAATAATATCGATTAAAATGATATTGTAAAGTAATCCCTTAGAAAAATACTAATATTATAGTGAGAATAAACCAATGAATAAATTATTTCTATCGACTATAAATACACGTAATAAAACTATATTTGAAACAAAAGATAATCAAAATTTGTTAAACCTATAACACTATAATATCAATGAAAACAAATAAGTAATATAAACATATAAAAGATATTGAGTTTTGAATTTTTTAGCAATTGGAAATATTTAATTAATATAAAAATAGATAAAATAATAAAAATTAAAAATTAATGTACCATAAAGAATAAATTATTAAAAATATTACTTGAAAAATGGAAATTATATAATCCATGTAGAATAAATTATGTTCATACCAGTACAATACGACTCAATGAAATGAAATTGAGAGGAAATCCCTTACATTGAACATTACTTTGGTTAAAAATGTTTTAATTCTCTTTATAGTGGTTTTAAACATGTTATTAGCTTATAATATAACCATATTAATATTTATAATATCGTATGTGGTACATTTATATCAACACATTAACCATTCATTAATAAATATTCATTAATATCATTGTCTAGTGTGTTAATTGCCTTATTTTCTCATACGTGTTTCTCCATGAATGATTCTATTATTTAACTTATTATATAGTTATTAAATCTCCAGAATAATAATAATGAAACAATTATCAAATTTTTACATCAATATTACTATTAAAACTGATCATTAATGATAGTTATAGAAAATGAAGTATGTTTCAAACATGAAGACAGTAGGTCGTACATACAAATGAAAAAACAATTTTTTAATAATCATTATGGAAAGGGGAAGGAAATATTATAAATTTCTAGAATTATTATAGTATCATATATAAAAAATTATATAATTATATATATCAACAATCTATTTTTTATGGAAATAGAGACACATTTCTCCATGATTAAGGTAACCCCAACACACATGAACAATGTTATCCTCTTTACACAAGTGAAAATGAATGAAATTGAAAATGATATATATTATCATTAAATAAATATAAATATTTCATGAATATAAAAATAATTTAATTTATATCACATATAATCACTAAATGAATCTCTATCACATTCCATGATAAGTGTTAGTGAAAGACAAACAACTTCACTTAATGAGATAGTAGTCCCTCGTACACATAAGTGACCTTATAATATATATTAAAGAAGATAGTGTATGAAGATATATATTATATAGTGAATAAATAGGTATAAATATGTTATAAATATCATATATTTAATTTATATTCATAATAATTCAAAATCTAGGGAGGTAGAAATGGAAAAAAGCTACATCGGTTTATGAGGCTGTAGTCCACCATATAAAAAAGGATGATTATGTAACCCATTTGATGGAAGGGTAAATGGATTTAGATGATGAAATTGTGAGAATAACATCCCAATACATGGAATAAATTGAATTTATAATATCATCATGTTTTGAGAAAAATTGAATGAGGTGTTGAAAGAAGTAAAAAAAAGATGCTTGTTGGAGAACATTGCCTCTTCTTCAGGTATCCTCTTTTGGTTTTCACCAAATCATTCCTAAGACGGATTAGTTCCAAAGATAAGCAATATATGATAAATTTATTGAATTTAATAATTTATTAGGTCGTTCTTGATTGATCCAAATTGGTTTGAAGGTGTTTATATGAGATGATAGTGGTGGCATTTTATAAATGGGAGAGAAGACACAATTTATATTTTTTAAAACAATTTAGTGCACTGATGTTTTCGTATTCCAAAAGTGTCAAAATTTGACCATATATAAATTTAGAAGTTTAATCATAAATTTACTCATAAAATGTTTTTTATAAAAGATTTTATGTCATTCATTCTCTTATCACTTTAGTTTAACCCAATGTTAACTCATTTTTAAATTAACCATGATAATTAATTTTTACAGCATTTACAGATCATTTTGGTAAAAAATTAAGTTTAATTTTTTAAAAATTAATAATTATTTTGATTCAATATATTGAATCCATTATTCAAAATTCAATTCCTATAAGTGGTAAATTTTTATTTTAAATTAATCTCATAGACGTGATGAGAAATTGGGTTTTTAATGTGAAATTGTTATAAGGTTTACAACTTTTTTATATAAAAATTTAATATTTATGTAATTAAAATGACCTAATTGGATGAATTTATATTGATTTTAGTTAATTTTACATTAAAAACAATTTAAAATACAACTTAACATTATAAAAAATTTAAACAATAATGAAATATTAAATTAAAATTCAATATTATTCGATATTAATCAAAAAATGAAACTACTCAGAAAAATCAAGAAAATTAAATCTAATATAATTTTGTTATTCTAAATTCATTAAAAAATATTTTTAAAAACAAAATTTACAAGAATTAGAAAAAAAAATTCAACATATTTTTCACAAATAGTTACTAAAATTTCTTTTAAAAAATAGTTTTTTAAAAACATATATTTTTCATTCAAATGATACTTATTGTAATAATAATAAATAGATAATTAATAAATATGTGTACAATGTATATTTTCTTGATTTATTTAATCCTATTCATTCCCTTCATTCAAAAATCTAGGAAATGAATATCATATTTTTTTAATAATATTAATAATATATTATTGTTTGGTAAAACATAGTTTTGCACATAATAGAAGCGATAAAAGAAACTCAATGTTTATTATAGTTCAACATAATAATAATTCCTGTAATGAAATATTTTTATGAGATAGAATATTTTAAAATAAATATATCATGAAGTTTCATGGAGTTATATTTCCTCCAATTATTGGTTTTACGTTTCATACACACAATCAATTATAATGTCAATATTTTACAATATTCGGGTATAAAATACCTTATTTCCATAATAATCATTTATAAACTAAAATGAAAATAATTCTTCCGCATGTTCAACCATCTCTACGTTCTTGTCATACTTCATTTTTCATGACCATTATTCATGATTGGTTTTAAACGCAGAAATGATATACAAATATTATAATTTTGCCATGATAACTATTCTAGAGAAGATATAACTATATATATTTCATAAGATAGGGGTATTTATTGATGAAAACAATGAGAACAGAAGGAAAATAACACCTAGAACAATTATAATATTAAAAAAATATTAATGAATTGAATAAAAAAATGTTATAAAAGGATCATATTTGATATTATAAATATTAATATGGTTCTTTTGTAATTTTATAATATGTAACATCTTCATACCATTTTCAGATATTCCTAGACCCCACTTTTAAACATTATTTGTTTGGGTTTCATATAGGGTTGTTTTTTTCTAAAATTTCAAAAAAATGGATGTTCCTGGTAAGTTCACATTTGGCGCACATTTTTAACAAATCGTGCACCATTCTAGTAAAAACCATGAAAACCAACACTGTGAGGGGTTGTACTACTGGTGCATAAATAAAAAACCCATTTTACCACCAGAAAAAAAACATGAATCCCTATAGAAGAGACACATAGTTAGGGTTAATGGTTTTTCAAACCATGCACCGCTACCAAATTTACAATGCAAACAAAATTTTTAGATAAGAAAAATAATTTTAAAAATACTAAAACTCTCAGATTTTATAATTAGAGGGATCGTATGACCTTAATAATATTTCATCATACTTTTAATCTCCCAATAGATGTTTTTAGTCCCTATAAACCCCTTTGAGAGTGAATTTAAGATAGGAGAATAATGTTCAATCTCTTCCTGGTAAGTTTTTTCTTCCTTTTATCATTCTCTATCTCTCTCTCTTCTCACATCCAGAAGATTTAATAGATCACCATGATTTTTGAGGATCTAATACCTATTATTTTGGATCATTATTATAGGTTTCATTATCAGATACTATTTCTCTCTGATATTCATTGGTGTTCTCTAATTAGGGCGTTTTGTTTCATGATATTATGATCTCAAGCTAGGAGGTTCCATTTATAATGGCCAGTATGATTAAAAATAAATATATTGATTTAAATAAATTGATTTTATTTAAATATTATTTCATTAAATTAGTTTATTAAAAACCTAATTCCATTGAATTGAGGATTTGAATTTAATTTAGCATGAAATTGTGGAAACGCCCTAATTCCATTAAATTGTGTATTTATTTTTTTAATGGGAAAATCGTTGAAATTGAATTGTGAAAGTATACTTTTGGAATTAAAATTGAGAAATGGAATTCTAAAATTGATCTGTAAAATTAATTTTGGATTTTTATTTGAGAAATTTTCATAAAATGGTTTTGACTGAATCCCAGTAGTTTTATTTTTCAAAGGGAATTATTTATTTTAAAACCCATGAATTGGATTTTAAATGTAAATTTGAATATTTCAATGGGACATGGGTGGAATTTTATTTTGAATAGTTTTGAAAAAAATTCAAATTATTGAATGTTGTTAGGGAACATAAAATCCAAGGTAGTCTTTTAGTTATTATGATAGAAATATTTCAACATTTTATAATAGAAACGAAACCATGTGATGTTGTTTACATCCACAATGGGATGGAGATGAGTCATCTTTAACTAATGTCTGAGGGATGTGTGTGCACATATATTTTCAGGAATCACCTACGAGTGTGTTAGGATCCCATAGCATGGAAATATTATTCCTCGTAGAAGATGAAAATGTTTCTCATTGTAATTTTATATATATATATTTCATTATAGTAAAGTATTTTGCAGGTTAATTATGATATTATATAAACTATTTTATATTAAAAGTTTAGTTATGCATTTTTTAATGTACTCTAATTTTTTAATTTTTCAAGCATGTTATTTTCAATATTATTGGGAAATTATATGCCTCTTATATAAAATTGATAGCAATATTTGGTTAATTAATTTTGTAATCTTATTATTGAATCATTGATGATATCCTACTATGCATTTTGCTGACACACGACTTTTTCCTTCGGGTGTTTGTATATTATCATCTTCCAGATTAGAGAAAGAGTAAAGTTCCACAAGTAGGTTGTTTTCGTTGTTGATCCCCTTGTGTAGAGAGTTGTGGACACTAGGACATGGGTTGTTATCTGGTTTTAATGTACATTTTGGTTTTACTTTGGTGTATATACTTGTTTGTCTTTTGGTATAGTTATCATGGTGGATTTTTTAGTATATATACTGACTTGTTTCACATACTTACAATTTTTTGTGGGAAATTTATTCCCATATTCATATTGATTGATGCAAGGTCTATGTTGATATCCCTTGATGTTAGTATCTTATTGAGTGATCTTATTGGGACTTAAGAGGTAGGTGAAATTGAGTGCATAGCCATCTCCCACTATAATAAACCTAAATTCACCAGGGTTTTTTTAGTAAGGAATCATCAATATAAATTCTAGTCATTCCCCTATATTTTATTTGGATAGATTTAAATCCAAATCGTGTTTTTCTTTCTATTTGGATTGATTTCCCCGAATTTTCTATTTGAGTGTTAGCCTAATGCCTCCATTGTTTTTTGATGATATTTGGAAGAATCATCCCTCTAATAACACATGTGAATAATATCCATGAAGAATATTATATTTAATAATTTTTAGTAAATCATATGATGTACCCAATTTTTGTTGAGGTAATTCTGTGTAATATCAAATCTCTATGACAAGAGCCTACACAAGTTTCAATTCTAGATTTGGTTGTGGAAAATTAGAGGGACGTTTTTTAGAGTCATGCTAGGAGTTATATCAATAAAAAATACCAGTTTTAAGGGATAATATGATCCTTAAGAGGATGAGGTATTGTTTTGAAATATTTATATTTTATTTTAGTTCTTTAAGACAATGGATAAAATCGAGGTGAAGCGTGAAAACATCATTCTGAGGGGACCAAGTAGGAGATAGTGGGACAAGATGGCAACGAAAAGGAAATATGAGGCCATAGAGTGAAAATACTACCAAGATATTTTCATGGAACGGTTATATCCAAATTCAATGGTGCTAGACAAGGGTATTGAGTTTTTCAAAATCAAGTAGTATGGGAAGTCCATGAGTAAGTATGAAATCATTTTTACCAGAGTTGGAGAATTATGAACATTCGATGGTATTAAATGAGAATATTAATACATGACATTTCATAATGGTAATTGAATATGATTTTCATTACTTAGTTTTCCTGGTGAAGCTTACATTCTATACTGATGTCCAAGATAGAGTGTTGACTATTGAAATTGACTTGGCTAGTAAGTCAGGGTAGATGGGTGACCCTTTTCCCCCAATGCATTTGCGAGTTAATCTAAAAGAAATAGGAACAATGATGAATCTCAAGGTGTTTCATAATATATTTTTTTATATAAATATTATAGTTATTGAAATAGGCCCTTTTTTTCTACAAGTGTGCCATGTCTAGGACTTCTAAGCAGTTTTACATCGAGTAACCCAATATATTTGGATCCTATGAACGATCAAGTAACGTTTAAAATTTATTCTTGTATTTATGACTTCATGTAGTGTAAAGGAACCATAAACACCTATTAAAACCATAGTGAAATAAAATGCTTCATGTACAATGGGGTTCCATCCATAGACATCCAAAATGAAGCTTTATCACATCATTGAAGAGTCACTAGTGGAAGCAGATACATGTCCAATAACCTTGAAAGGTACCATCACTATAACTCCATCATTAGTGACTACATAATTTGATATTAGTTCATCTCATTCATTTATTTTTACCCATATTGTAAATCTTATTAATCTTCCTATAGATATTTTGTCTTATGTTATATATATTACTACACCCCTCAAAATGAAGAGAGAAAATGGTCCTATTGTCCCACTTGGGTTTTTTATTTACCACACATAGATCTTTATTTGAGGTATATGGTTCTCTACATTAAAATACATAACATCATATTTTATATGGAATAGCTCATTTCTATTATGGTTGTGATTCATTTTTATCTATGACATTTCTCCATTAATACACAGAATGTGGTGTTCTATAGCAGTCAAAGAGAATATGACCCCTGTTTGAGTAGGAAAGAACATTATAATATAGAGTTGGTTAAAGTAATGTCTATATTGGATTTTTATTTGGATTGATAATCTTTTAGTGTTGATATCCATCCAATTTTCATCGAGTTTCTGGATGATTTTCCTTACAAATTATCTTTTTTTCCATCGGTAACGAAGGTAGAGTTTCTTTTTAATCTATAACATGATACTCTATCAAATTATATTCCTCATTACCGAATAACACTAGCTTCTATGACATGTCTAAATATGTAGTTTGATGATTTTTTTAGAAAGAGTTTATAAGATCTATTGTGTCACCTTGGTCGGTGACAGTACTCTTTGTGATGATAGATGAAAGAACGGTTCACCTTTGTGTCGATTAAAGAAAATTCAATCATGTTATGGTAAAGAACAAGTATCTGTTACCATAGATTAGTGACATGATTGATTAGTTGAAAGGTAAATGTGGTTCTCAAATTTTTTTCGTTGATATAATTACCATTAATTAAAGATAAAACAAAATGAAATTCAGAAAAACCACCTCTCGATGTCTATATGACCAACATGAGAACCTTATCATGACTTTGGGTTTAACCAATGCTCTTTCTATTTTCATATATTTAATGACAAGAACCTTCCCTTAATATCTCAATACATTCATGGTGGTATTTTTTGATGAAATACTTGTTTAATATAATTCAATGGAGGGTCATATACATTATTGGGAGAAGTTATATAATTTTTGATAAGTAACCGACATTCTTCTAAGCTATCAAAACGTGAATTATGGATTCATGATGTGATTTTATTTGGACACATTATGTTAGAACATGGTATTTTAGATGATCTTATGAATGTTATATCTCTTATGACATATTAAGAACCATGGAATGTTTTTTATATCTAGAGAATCGTGGGATTAGAGAGAAATTATCGTGGTTTTGTAATTGAATTCTCAAAATTGGATTCTATAAGGAATGTTATTTCATAGAAGGGAATAATTTTTTTTGTGATGAAAAATTTAAGATATATTAGGTTCAGATAAAACTTATTTTTGACCAAAATGATGGTATTGTATCTTCTAGAGGATGATCTAGGCTATGTGGATATCTATGATGCCTCATGATCTGGTTTAGTTTTCATCCTCATGAAGGGTGATTATGTCATTACCTATGTCTCTCAGTATCATACGCCACACGAGAAAAATTACCCAAACCAAGAACATGAAATTGAATCTATGATACACATTCTTAAGAGTTGGTGGTATTATCATTTTGGAAAAAGGTTTAAAATGTTTTCACACCATAAGATAATGAGTTATATATTCTCTAAAAAAATCAAAAATATCCACCAGATGAATTGCGTGGAATACATTAAATCATTTTACATTGACATCATCTATACCCCATGGAATGGGAATGTCCTCATGAATTCTTTGAGAAAGAATAATCTAACCCAAGACATGACAGAATATTAGGAGTGTAACATGATGGATCTCTTTACAAATTCTGTATTGGTGTTTGGGAATCAAGGGATGAGGTTTAATTTTCTAGTGATCAGTTTACCTTTGATCTCCTCAAGATGATTCTTTTAGAACAACCTCTTGATGATGAGTTCCACAGTAGGATGTGAACCCATGAATAATGAAGATGTTTAGTAATATGTGGCAGTAATTATGGTGGCCATGTATGAGATGAGGCATCGCTAATTTTGTCTCCCATTATTATATATGACAATAGGTGAAGGTGGGGCACCATAAACATCAGGTTTACTTTATCTACATCTGGTTCCAACTTGGATGTGGGATGAGATCTCTATAGACTCTGTGGTTGGGATTCAATATAACAAGATAAAAATAATGTTATTAAGGGTTTTTATCGATAGGTTGACCATATACTTTTATTTTATACCCATTAGTGATTCAACTAATCCTAAGAGATTGGGAAATATCCATGTGAAATACATTATTCATTTTAATGGAGTTTTATTTATTATAATATCTAATTGGGATCTTGGGTTCAATTATCACTTTTGGAGAGGAATTCAGGAGGAATTGTGTCCATAGGTCCTTTTGGTCATGGAAAATCATTCACATTCAGATGGCTAGATAGAAAGAGCTATATAGATTCATGAGGACACAGTTGTTACTATGTTATCGAACCGGGTGGATCTTGGGATTACCATGAAGTTTTGGTTTTTATTTCCTATAACAATATTTACCAGTCCATGTTCATAATGGATCCTTTTGAGGCATTTTATTGATGTCCTTGTAAATATATATTGTGTTGGTCAGATATTGGTGAATGTTCTTTCGATGGATCATTCCTAGATCAATAGATAATGAAAATTATTAAGTTTATTCCTTTGATAATGTTTATTGAATCAATTTTATATAAATATTATGCTTCCCATCATCTTAGATTGATGTATTTTTTAGATAGCGATAAGGTGTTCCTCAATGTTTCAACTTGTTTTTTGTAATCAATGGCTTAGAAGTGAAGAGAAGATTGATCTTAATTTAGGGGAAACTGTTGAGACTGTAGAGAGGGTGGGGGATGTTTATTAGAATATAAAACATCATACATAGTTTATTTTGATGCATAAAATTTTCAATTTATTTTAGCTACGAAAGTATCTATCTAATTCATATCATGTTATGAAGTTGAGTTATCTTGTGGTTGAACATTATATATCCATGAATGGATGTATAGTTAGTATAGTTGACTCTAATACCATGGTTACTCAAGGGAGGATGATACATTTGGATTTAGTCCTATGGTAACACAGTTTTGATTCTCATGAGACATGGGGGATGGAGGCATTATGAGAGAGGAGTGGCCCCAACTTTTTTTACATGGTAGATTATTAATAGGGTTTCCTCAGAAATAATAATTCTATGGTGCAGAGGTTGTAACATCCTATTACTATTTTCAGTTATTCTTAAACACCTCTTTTTATCATTCTTTGGTTGGGTATCGTTTAGGGTAGTGTCAAGTGAAAATTTAGAAATTTTTTGGAATTCATAGGATGTGAAATGTTGGCACACAGTTTTACAAAACCATGTGTCGTACGAGGGAGACCTATAAAAATATAGATAGTTTATGTTTTCAAGTTTGTAAAATGTATTGATAAACAATGCAGCCACTAATGGAGAAATAGTGTAACCCTACAGTTGGGGTGCATGGTTATGTTGAAATGTTTTTTTAATTTTACTACCCATCCTAGCTAACCATGTGTAAGAGATTTAATTAAAATGAAAATTAAATTTAAAACCACAAACCCCTCAATTTACGTTCCTAATGGGCCTGTATGAACCTAATACAATTTCTTTGTCTTGGAGGCTCCCAAGAGGTGTTTTTGGCCCTTGTAAACCCCTCTGATGGACAATATAAGTGGGTAGAACAACATTCTATAATGTCCTAATAAATTTACTCTTTATGTTCTCATTATCTAACCCTCTCTTCTATACATCCTCTGGTTTAATAGATATATGTGATACTAGATGATCTAATACTTATTTATTGAAATATTGAATCTCGGTTAGATTCTTGGATCCTCATTTTCAACATTCATCATTGGAATTTCTGGATTAGGTATTTCTGTTTGGTGATCCTATAATCTTGTGGTAGGTGGTCCTATTTATAATAACAAATATGATTAACCAAATGTTTCATGATTTAAATTATATTCTTTTATTAATTTTTTTATTTTAATTAGATTATTAAAAACCCATTATTTATTTATTTATTTTAATTGGATTTGGAAAAAAAATTGGGAAAAAAACAAAATTTAATTAAATTGGGGTATGATTTGTATTTGAGGGTAAATTATGGAAATTGAATTTTGAAATTTAAATTTTGGAATTCAAATTGTGAAATTTATTTCAAATTCATATATGATAAAATACCTTAAAATAGTTTTCATTGAAACTCATTGGATTTATCATAGAAAATTAATTATTTGATTAAAGACCTATGTATTGGTTTTTAAATGGATAATATCATAATTAAATTAGAAATGGGTGGAATTGGTTTTTGAAATGATTTGAAATAAATTTCACATTTTTGAATATTGTTAGAGCATAATCAAGAATATGTAGATAGTGAGTTATTATGATAACACTCTTTGGATGCATTACGAAAAACATTAAACAAAGTTCATCTTTTCACATCTCTGATAGGATGGTGACGAATTCTTCATGAGCAGTGTCTTAGGGATGTGTGTATATAGATATTATTATGATTCATTTTAGAGTATCTGAGGATCCCATAGCCTAGAACAATCATACATCTTGTAAGCTAACCATGTTTCCCTTTGTAAATATTTGGATATATACATATCATTTCTTATAAACTATTTTATTCATGACTTGTGAAATTACAAAAATTGTTTTCTATAAAATTTTTGTTAGGAAATTTATTTAAATTACTAATATCATTTTAAATGGAATGATGGATTTGTTTTAAATATAATTTTGAAATTCTATGTCTTATTATTTAAAATTAAATGTGTTATTTGGTTACTTAATTAGGAAATCATATTATCGAATCCTTGGTGAGACCCTACTATGATTTTATTTCAAACTCTACTTATGTCATTGTGTGTTGGTAGAGTATCCTTTTCTAGGATTGAATAAGGGTGACACACTACTTTGAGGTGGTTCTGGTTGTTGATCATTCGGCATAGAGGGATGTATTCATTATGAATCTGGTGGTTATCCTATTTTCTAGTACTTTGTTTTATACTTTTTTCATTTATACCTATTTGTTTTCATGTATAGTTCTCCCAGTGGATTTTTTATTATATTCATACTGACTTGTTTCTCTTTATTCTATTCTGGTTGTGGAAAATTCTTTCCTTCATTCATATTGTTTGATTCTAGGTGCTAGTCACCAACCCCTACAGATTTTGAATTCACATTAGGATATGCCATGACTAGCTTGATCAAACAGATTCTAGGGTATATATTATGGAATGTGAAATAACATGTTTAGAACCTCTATATTAAATTTTATAGAATTATTATTCAAATGGAAGTGTGAGTTAAGGGATTTTATAACTCAATTTCCATACATTGGTCCAAAGATTTACTTTTTTGATCATATCATGCTATGATTATGAAGGTAATTACCTTTTTTAATCATTTGATATATTTCCATATTTAAATTTGGATTTATATTTGATACACATAATTGATTTTTTTTTATTAATTCTCACTTCAATGTTATGATCATTTGAAGGGATTATTTCCATCTCATATTCTAATAAATATTATGTATTCGTGAATATTAGTTAAATGAGATTACATAATCATTTAATATTAAAAAAATTCATTTTCTTCTCCTCTTGTTATTCATAATATTTTCTTCTAATAGTAATATTTTACATATATTTGGTAATACAATTAATTGAGTAAATTTTATTAACAAAATATGACACCATTTCCCTCTTTGGATGGAAATATGTTTTCTTTCTAAAACCATATTTTTTTTAAAAATTTCAAAAAAAAATCCCTTCAAAATTATTTATTAAATTAAATTTTACCCATTTTTTCATTTTAATAAGTGTTTTCAATGTATTATAATTTTTTTAAAACAATTCACTTCTAATTTCTACCAAAACTTTTAAAGGAATACTTTTTAATATGTTTGACACATAGAACATTTTTCCGCATCATGATCTCAATTTTTTTTTTGAAAATTACATTATCTGATTCAATTTTTATTTAGAAAAAAATGTATTTTTCAAAACATGTATTCCCTTGAAAAAAATAATTCTTATAGAAAATTATATTTTCCTAAATAATTTTTTATGATTTGTATAGTATTTTTATTCATCAATGACATAACCCCATTATTGTATATATAATCCACTTGAGATATGTTATAGGTATATTGTAATTATTCTTTATTTGGATGATTAATGAATAGTTTGTATACTGATGTGTTATTTTGATACCGTTATTCATATTAATCTTGATGTTTTATGGTTATGTTTGTTGATTAGGGAAGGTATTTACACATTTTTTTCTAGTATTTCAATATGAATATTTATATTATTAATGAATCTCCCTTTAATATAAATAATAATATAAACTTAGTATGTGTATGGTGGGTTCTATGCATTATATATCCCCATGATGCATCAATCGGTCTCATGTAGAAAATCAGTTAACATAAATAGATGGGTTTCTACCTATATATTTAATGATCCTTGGGGATAGATATTGAGGGTAACTATCTTGAGGATAGGTCATGATAGTATCTCTATTGGGTATAGATAAAAAGAGTTTATATGTCTAACATTATGAATTCCATCATTATGAATTAACTCATTGATATTCCATGTGAATATTCAATCAGATAGAATATCCATGGTTATGTTTTCATATTCATGTTATTATTTGAATAGTGTTACATAGTCATAAATTATTCATGTAATATTACATTACCAAAACATAGGGTTTCCATAACACCACCCTATAATAGTGTTGATAAAGGCCACCCGTTTATCAGTTCTTTTTAGCATAGTTAAAGGGCCCCTATTATCAGCACTTCTTTTAGTAGCGCTGATAGGGGGCTTTATCCGTAGTTTTTTCCTAGCGCTGATAAAGTGTATATTTAAAAAAATGTATTTAATAGAAACAATATTGATATATATTTATATTTATGTTGATATAAATATAATAAATACTTTTTAAATATGTTATATATCAATTTGATATGTGGTAGACGCAAAACGGACACCCAGAGTAGATATTATGGCCGTTTAGAAAGATAGAGGCTATTTTTTTACCATTAAAAATATGATAAGGTGTTACAGTGGTCAATAAAGTATAATAGTAGTTGTAATATTCTATTAGATAAGTGGATGAGGCACAATGGACACATGGAATTGATGTTATGTAAAAACGGACACCCATTTCCAAACATATAACCGTCTGGAAGAATTTTGGGCCCTTTTAGGAAATAAACAATTTGGGAAGGGGTTCCAATGGTCTGAAGATTATGTATATACAAATAAGTATGGATTTTATATGTGGTAGAGCTAAACAGAAACTCGAAAGGGAATTTATTATCCTTTGAAATTTAGCAACCTTTGTAGCGCCTAAAAACCCAAAAAAACTCTCAAATCACTTAAATGGGCATTAATTCTGATTTGGTTGTCCATTTTCATGCCTAGACGAGTCAAATAGAAGCTCATGACATGAGTGACTGCCATGTCCAATAAAAACCATGACAAGATCAAAGAAATAGATTATATATCAGTTATACCACTCCAACAAAAATTCCAACTTAAAACAGCCATAACTTTCTCTCGGTGTGTCTGTTTAGGCTCTACCACATATCAAATCGAAGGTAGAGAAAAGATATACATAGATTATTGAATATAACATATTCCAAATCATTTTTGGGACTCTAGAACCCCAAAAAACTATCATAAGGCCTCAAAAATATCATTTTCGTGTTCAATGTCCTGTCAATTATATTTTTAAATGGCAATAACTCTCAGTGATTTTGTCTTTTTTTGACTCTTATATGTGTTATATCTTATTTCATTCCATGATATTCTGTTTGACTAGTCATAGAGATGAAACAGAAACATTAATTATATGTTTTTTATGATTCAGTGACTCTGTGGTATTTTAGGTTTTTCAAGCCCCCAATTCTAGCACTTTTTTCTTGTCTACTTTTTTTAAAATAGTTGTAACTTATGATATACCTATTTTTTAGGCCTAAACCATCTATCAAATAAAATATTGTTTGGTCATATTTGATTTGACTAGTCACGTAGCTGGAATGGACTCTTGCATTAGAAGTTTTCATCGTTACCCTGATTTTAGGGTTTATTTGACTTCTTGACTGTATTTATGGGATTTTAGTGTTTCTCCATTTTTAACCATATAATGTGTATGTGTATATATATATGTGTGTGTGTGATGCTATATTGACATACTAATATATATTATCTATATATTCAAAACATATGTATAAAAATATTAATATATAATATTTATAAATATATATAAATATGTACAATTATATATACAAATATACATATAATATATATATGTGTTTGTGTGTGTGTTCTTTATAGATATATTTATTTATTTATAAACACACATAAAAATCACATTTTAGAAATTCATTCAAAACTATCTTATAAATATATATTTATATAAGAATAAATATATTTATATATAAATAAAACAGTACATATATTAATATACGGATATATATATATATATATTAATATAACTATATATATATTAATATAACTAAATATATATATATTAATATAACTATATATATATCTTAATATAAATAAATATATATGAATCTATTAATATACATATATATATGTAAATATATATATATAGAGTAAATATGACTAAATATATATATAAAAATAGATATATTAATAAATATAGTGCAAAAAAATATGGTGGATTGGTAAAGGCTTAGAGTGCGCACACAATAGGTCCCGAGAACAAATACAGGGGGAGTCAGGTTGTGTGTATAGGTGGAATAATAGGTAGCACTATTAAAGACAGGTGGGGGAGCTGTTAAAAGATTTGGGAGAGGGTCGTGGATAGGGGGTGTGTGGTGTGGTTGTTAGGGAACTGTTAAAGGGTGGTAGGGGAATTGTTGAAGCCTCCCCTAATTGCTAAAAAAATACTTTTTTAATTCTTTTAAAACTTTTATCAGCCCTTTTTTAAGCGCTGATAAAGGGGTCCTTTTTATCAGAGCTTTTTTTAGCGTTGATATAAGGGGACTTTATGAGCACTTTTCAGAGCACTGATAAAGGATACCCCCCTTTAACTTCACCTAAATTAACGATGCTTTTTAGGTCTATTAATTCCCTTTTCTAGCGCTGATAAAGGTCATATTTGCTGTTATGTTATTATAATGTTTGTAAATAAATGGCATGAATTTCAGTTTCTCACCTTTCCATATTGATTATTCTTATTGATTCATGATATCTTCTATTGCACTTAACCCTTAATGGGAATTTTACATCATCCCTTTATTATGATTCATTTTCACCATGATACCAAGAATTATTTCAGGAATGATATTCATGTACATATTTACCATCCTACATGATCATCATTTATTTGATGCTTCCATTTCATGTTTAAATAGTTTTTCATAAATAAAATGTATCTCCTATTATTCTATAAACACATTGATTATTTAAAATTGATTTTAAATAATAAGTATTTTCAAAATGTTATGTAATATTTTAGTTTAAAAATGTGATTTTAAAATTGAAAATGATATTTTCCTCAAGATTTCATTAACGATATTTTTAATTCTTTACTATTTATCAATCATAAAAACTCATTATTCATACTCCAATGGGTGTATATATTATTAATAATATCATCATTATTTCCATGGATGGTTTGTGAGAATTTTGACCAAGGAAATATTATGATTCCATTCCTTTATTCATTTTTTAGTCATTAACTTTTCCAATATTATTCACATTCCAATGGACATTAAAATTGACAAAAATATACATATTATTTATCATCGAAATTTCGATTCATTAAACCGTATATCATTTCTATATACATCACTCTATATTTAATGTCATTTTTTATCTGGGGGAATGTATACAAATCAGTTTTCTTTACTCAATAATTATATTTGATGATATGGAACACTATTTATAAATTTAATTTATTATTTTATATATGTTGAATCCATTTGATATGAAATACATGGCTGGGTCCTGGTTATAAATAGCCCATTGAGACATCAGTGGTATCATGGGACAAATTAGTTGGATTTACCTAATTTTATTGGTTTATACCTATTATTTATATACTATCTTGAGGATAAATAATTATTATAAATGTATTTTGTTCATGTGAAACATAACAACTAATAATTAAAATTTTCTGTCATTAAGAATTTATTAATTATATGTCATGATATTTTTTCAATAATATTATTATTAAATTAATTTCATACACAGTTTATTTATAACATGTCTTGTGTTTTCAGTTATTTACCTTTCCATAT